>CM057457.1:72542500-73742500 GCA_016271365.2 Neoceratodus forsteri | reverse complement strand
ATGGGTTCAGAGTTGCAAAACATGGCAGAGACCAGTAGTCCCAAATGCACACCTCCCAAAGTCCTTTTTAAGAGGCACTGGCCCCTTGAAACACACTTCATGCCCAATTTAATCTGGAGCAGGTAAGTACTAACGTCCAGTTAACTCAAGCTGCAGTTTAGGTAAAGTCCCCACACATCTTGAGCATCAGCCATGCTCTCAGTTTGCAACAAGGAAGAACTATATCATTTAACAATGAAACTGAGAGTCCAGGTGCAGGAGGCGCTATAGGAGTAGCACTTCTCTGAGATTACTTCCTGACCTAGACTGCAGCAGTCCACATTCAAGTGAAGTCACAAAGGGCATAACTAACAGTCGACAGCATAAAAGGAAAACAAGTAAGACCCACTGATGGGGTGGGGTTAAATACTCCCCTCTGGTCTCCCCAAAATGAGCACTTGGATGCCAAATTGCATCCCACCAACTTCTCGGCACTGCCAATTGTTCTCATGTAAGTGGCAGGTTTGCTTAAGGCCACTTTGTGTTAACCATGCAGCTCACCATCCTTCTTTTATTTGCCCACTACTTTCCAGTGTTGACTTAAGAAAATCAGCTCTCATTTTCTTGGCTGACTAAAAGATAGATAATGATACACTAAGTAAACCCTTAATCCTGTGCAGACCAGGATCTGCTCTAGGCATTGCAAACTCAATTACGTACTCAAGGTTAAGGTTTTAGTTTACCTGAGCTGCAGGATAGCAGAAAGAAAGTTTTAACTCAAGAGTTTTCATTCTGAAACAGGAATTAGCAGTGCCATGAAATTAATGTTTCTGTCAAGCAACTCTATAAATCATTGAAAATGATGATGCTTATCCGTACTCCATGAGTGATGTCCTCAATAAGGAAAAGGAAAGGAATTTAATTTTAGGTGACCAAAAACACTTCAGACCTAGAAGAGAACTCCTTCTCTTCACAAAGCAATGGTGTCGAAGAAGAAGTGCTCTCTGAAGCATTTTCCAGGTACTGGAGAAAAGTTTAAGACTAAAAAGAAAGGAATTTATCTAATAAATATGTTTTAGTAAAATAGACCACTACTTATCAGAAAGGATTTAATAGTGAAATCACTGAAATGTGAAGACTGCAGCAAGGACACAACATACATGCTCCAAATGATACGGTTATGACAACCTACCCAAGCATTCCGTCCCTTTGTCAGTGGGACCAGAGTTGATGCACTTGCTATACAATATTTGAAGGAGGTACTGTAACTGTGACTTGTAAAAAGACCTGAAAAGTTTAGCTAGTGTGCAAAAAAAAAAAAGAGTAATTTCATTACTTTGTGACGAATAGTTCCTGTTTTGGACCAATGTATTTATTTTTACCCCATGGGTCAGATTTGACTGATGTTTGAAACTCCCTAGTGCTTTCATTTTTCACAGGTTCAAACCCCAGCACAGCCGCCAGCTGTGCAATCTTAACATGTCAGTTGCTCAACCTGTGTTTTAGATCTCCTGTACAAAACACTGAGCTGAAGTTGGACCACACTGAAAATGAGAGATGACATTTAAGTTGGGCAAACCTAAGTTAACAAATTGTAACAAAAAAATCTTCAAGTGGAGGACCATGCCAAAGGGTCTGTTATACTGCCATGGGAATCCATGATCACCAAGAGAAGTGTGGTAGAACTAGTTCCCCACAGTAGGTCAGAGCCAGGCTTTCCATGATCTCGCAAGATAAAGGCAAAGGCCCAGAGCAAAACAAAGTATGTCACTGCATTTGGCAAAAAGAGTGCCCCACCTGCCAGGGGTTAATTTGCCATCCCAGCCTAGCGGTTAAAGAGCTTGTGGCAGTGTCCCCATGCATGAAGAACTGCATGAGATCACACAGGTTCAACTCACAACATCTCTCGAGGGTAGGCGGGGCCATAAATGTGAAGAAGACTTTGTTTACATCACTCATGCACACTTGAGCCAGCAGAAGGAACAACATTGTTATGCCACCTTGTATGTGCCAGTTGGGTGCAGCAGATACGGAACTGGACTGAAGGCATGCACTCAACAAGAGCAATTCTCACCTGAAAACAAAAGGTGTATTTTGTGGCATGCCACATTTTGAGGAGATATTAGAATGGTGTTAGTCTGGAAAACTGTAGCGTATTAAGTCAGAAGTATCTAAGCAAGGAGAAGATGAGTGCAGGAGATGAGGTGTGTTCAGCCAATGTGCTGAAAAACAATTACGCTAAAAATTTACTTTACAAATAAAGAGGCAGGTAGTCATTATAACATGTAAAACAACAAAGACTGGAAGCAGGTGGAAGTTACTATACCACATAAAATAACTGAGACTGGGAGGTGGGTCACTATACCACATAAATTAACAGAAATTGGGAGTGAGGTCACTATACCACACATAAAATAACAGAGACTAGAAGTGAGGTGTCACTTACCTCATAAAATAACAGAAATTGGTACTCGTATCAGAGTATTCCATAAAATTCAGTGAGTAAAATAGGTCAAAACTCACCTTACATGGATCACTGACCGTATTATATAGAGTACAAGAGACTGGGGTGAAGGGTTACTATAATCACATAGAGCACAAAAAGCCTGGTAATGGGGGTTACTATACCCATACAATAACAGACTCTGGGCAGGGTCATTATGCCACATAGAATGCAACAGACTGGGGGTATGTATACATAAAATAACAGAGACTAGGAGTGGAGAAGGGTGGGTTTCTACATCAAATAAAATAAGAAGCTGCTAGGGTAAAGAACCATACACGAGTGTACTGCTGATGCTGCATGTCCTTCTGACACTGCTGTTGCTGACTCTAGTTCTAAAATCTGACAGTTCTTCAGATGTTGTTTTGCTTGACCAGGTGTGGATGATGCTGGCCACCACAGACTCCCCTGCCACTGCTGCTGTTTGTCATGTCTTATTCAAGATTACTCATTAAACAATATTTAAACAAGACAGCCCATTAAGTTCAAAGTTCAGGTTACTGGCCCTACTGCTGCCACCTCTGCTGTATCTTTGTATTTTGGCAGTACTTGACCTACTTGTAATTCCGGAGGCAAGTGGGAGTCCAGATAGCCTGGGGCAGGCTTATAATAAGGCTGTTACTATGGCGCTGGGCTCTATTGCTCCTGTCCGAGTTCATCCTCTCTCCTTTCAACCTCGGTCCCCATGGTTTGATGGGACCATGAGGGAGTTGTAGTGACTTGAACGAAGGTTAGAGCACTGCTGGTAGAAATCCACCTTGGAGGCTGAGCACCTTAGATTGATGGAACATCATCAAGTCTACCAATCAGCAATCACCCGTAAGAAGGCAGAGTTCCTGTCCGGGAAGACTGTTTCTGCTCAGAACCGACCGGCTCAGCTCTTTTGAACTGTGGACAGGCTGTGCAACCCATCCTGTCTTCAATATCAAAGAGCTTTTTCACAGACTGAGTGTGATGAGCTCGCTCAGTTCTTTGCAGATAAGGTGGCTGGCATCAGGGCGGAGACCCAACCAGCACACTCTATGGGAGCTGCTAGTAGTCAGTGTATGGTCATTTCTCCTTGCTTTGTCTGGAGTTCCTTCAACCAGCTGGAATCTGGGGATATTGTGCAGATTGTCCAGGGTATGCACCCAACATGCTGTAGTTTGGATCTGGGTACAACTTCCCGGATTATGGGTTCTTGTGACATCGTTGGCCCAGTCCTTGCAAGAATAGTCTGGTGCTCCCTTTAAGTCTAGTGAGTTTCCTGAAGGAGACGGTGGTGACACCTCTCCTGGAGAAAGCTGCTCTGAACCCAGACTGCCTTGCGAAATACAGACCAACCTCTAACCTTCCCTTTGCTGGGAAGGTGACTTGAGAAGGCTGTGGCGCTACAGCTGGAGAACCATCTGACCATCCACGACATTAAAGAAACTCTCAAATCCGGTTTTCATAAGAGGCATAGTACTGAAACCGCTCTGGTTTGGGTGCTCAATGATCTCTTGATGGCGAGAGAGCAGAAGTAAAATTCTATGTTGATACTTCTTGATCTCTCTTCAGCGTTTGACACCGTGGACCAATGGGTGCTCCTCGAGGGCACGGGGTCAATACCACACACAACACTATGCTGCATGGCACAATCACATTGCCAATACAGTGCAATTCTTGCCATGCGGCATATCTTTCTTTTCTGTGGGGGGTTCCTGGGAGGTTCAGGGCGGGGGGAGCACACAAAGATTGAAAAAATAACATTTCTAGGACTGGGAATCAAACCCGGGCCCAGAAATATTGCCTGAGTTCCCTACTGATGTGGCTCAGTCTGTTGAGCCACAGCAGCTGGTTGGCAGAACCCACTCCCAGCAGAGGTCTTATCCTCTGCCTGGGAAAGTGGGAATGGTGCAATACACATACAGCAGTATATAGTATTGCATCATTCGCTTACTAGTGCAGCACTGTACCGGGTTAGCCATAATGTCGTAGGCTATTAAGCGTGCAACATTAGGACCCAGTAGGCTCCTCGAGTGCTTGAGGTTCATCTGTGGCCTTTCTGGTACAGTTCTCAGGTGATTTAAGTCCTTTCTCACTAGCAGAACTCAGTGGGTGGTGTCGGGGATTTTTTCCTCTGACCCATTCTCTCTGCCATGTGGGGTCCCTCAGCCTTGTCAATCCTCCCTATACCCCCCCCCCGTCTATCCCTATGCTTTATTCCCATGCACTTGTCTCTGATTATGAACCCACACTACTATCATGCCACCAGCACGCCAAGTCAACAATGGGAAGAAGGCACGAAGGACACCACAAATCAGATGCTTCAGAAGGAATTTGGAAAAACGTTATAACTGTGGATCCACTCAGGAGACAAAATAAGAAAAAAAAAGGAATTTGCAGATTAACATGATAGCACATTATGCCCCTCTACTATTCCAGAGCACGAGGGACAGAAAATGTCACATAAATTCAGCAGCTAACAATGAAAATACAGTATCACTCTGAAACCTTTATTATAAAACGAATAAGAGAACTCCTCCACTGTGATTGGAAAAAGTCACACCATGAGGGGTTTGTGTGATAATAGCGCCAATATAATAGGTGCTGAACAAAACAGCAACTATAAATCGGTGAATGACCAAATGGCAATGAGCACTACCGCACCTACCACATTTAGCAACAGACACTTATGTGCTCTTTTGGGGGGAGATGTTAACTTACATTTTATGGCGGGGCTATGCCCCCCCCCCCATATCTATTATAATCAACTCTGGGGGTGTGACAATCAGAGAGAAGGGAAACTCTAGAGGGGAGCTACAGCACGGAGGGTACTGAAGTCAGCAAGGGGATTACATTGGGGGGAGGCAACATGCAGGCAGGGGGAACACAGTTGGGAGGGCAGGGGACCGGAACTTCAGCAACCCACAAAATGAAAGAAATATACAGTGCAACCAAACAAAATAAAAAACCTACAGCCAGTCCTCAACCCAGGTCCTGTGGACACAAAGGCAAGGACCGTAACCACCACACCAGATGGCCAGCTCGGGACTAGCTCAACAAATACAGCCCTACATACTGCATACAACGGCTACTCCCTACAGACACATAATCACCGAACTTACTATGTGCTACTAAGTGCACATAGATCTTTTTACACTTGCTATTTTGCTGTCACCCAAATTGACATATGCCTAAATTGCTTCACCCATATAATGGGATAACCTAGACACCCCTGCTATTAGAGTCCCATAGCAGGTTATTTTCAATAGCTCATTTACTTATCCAGCAAGGAGGTGGGGCTTAGGACAACATTTTCAGTCCACAGAGACATGGGTAGGTGGGGACTTCAGGTGCAAGGTTCCCACAGGATATCACCACTGTGAACAGTCTTTGGTTTTGGAGCTGGCCCTGGTGAAGAGTCCAAGATGTCAAAAACCAAGAAAGGGCCACTCTCAGCCAAAAAAAGCCCAGACATTCAGATTTGGTCACTGTTTCGCTTTATTTTACATACGGACATACGAAACTATCAGCAGATACAGGCCTATCGGTCTACCTAGTCTGCTCGAGTGTGCAGCACCTCAGTCTTTCACACTGCAGCTGCCCCCCTCCCCTTGCTTCCCCTCCAACTGATTTTGCCTACGTATATTTCACTGCCACCCCCTGCCCCCCCGGTTTGAACCCTCCTCTGAACCTGTCCCACACCCTTTGAGGGTGCCCACCATCCCCAGTGATAACACCTCCTCCGGCAGCACATTTCACCCTGCCACCACCCTTTTGGTAAAATAGTGCCTCCTCATTGCCCCCCTGAATCTGCTGCTTCCAACTTCAGACTGTGCCACCTGGTTTACCTTCCACCTTTTAATTTGAAAATACATCCGGTGCTTACTCTGTTCATACCCTTCAAGTACTTGAAGGTCTCAGTCATATCCCCTCCCTCCCTTCTATCCTCCAGGGAATACATATTGAGCTCTCTCAGTCTCTTCTCATAAGGTTTATCGCCCAACCCCAGGATAATTTTCGTTGCCCAGCGCTGTACCCCTTCCAATAGCTTGATGTCCTTTTTCAAGTAGGGTAGTACTGCACACAGTATTCCAAGTGTGGTCTCACCAGGGACCTGTACAGGGCAGGACAACTTCCCCTCTCCTAGAGGTAATTCCCCTTGTGATGCACCCCAGCATTCGGTTGGCCTTTGCCACTGCCTTCCTATACTAGGCTTAGTGGTTCATTTCCCCTGTCCTGTATACCCAAATCCTTCTCCTCCTTTGACTTGGATAACTGCCCTTTAACCAGTAACTATTTCCAGGATTTCTGACTCCCAAGTGCATGACTTTGCGCTTCTTGGCATTGAACTCAAGTTGCCATGTATTAGACCATTCCTCCAGTTTTGCCAAATCCTCCTGGAGTACTGTACCACCTTCCCTCCATCAACCTCCGCACAGATCTTGGTGTCATCGGCAAGAGACTGATCTTACTCTTTATTCCTTCTGCGATGTCAGCAATGAAAACATTAAACTGCACTGGTCAAAGCACTGAGCCCTGTGATACCCCACTTGTTACCATCCTGGGCTCAGATACCTCACCCCCCACTACTACCTTCTGCTGTCTATCCTGCAACCAGCTCCTGACCCATCTAACCAGTCTCCTCCCACTCCCAGGTTGCTCAGTTTTCTGGTCAGCCTACCATGTGGCACTGAATCAAAGACCTTGCTAAAGTTCAAATACAGGACATCCACAGCATGCCCCTTGTCCAGTGTCCATGTAACCCAATCGAAAAAGTCCACCAGGTTCATCTTGCAGGACAAACCCATGCTGTATGCCATCCTGGAGATCATAATCCTCCAGAAATTTTACCAGCCTTTCCTTGAGGATAGTCTCCATTAGCTTTCCTACAATTGAGGTTAGGCTGACTGGTCTATAGTTCCCTGGTTCATCCTTGGGCTCACTCTTATAGAGGGACACCACATGCACCACCCTCCAATTCCTGGGTACACATCCCATTTCCACAGAGGTGTTGAACAGGTCTGCCAACGGACCCGCCAGGACTACTGCCGACTCTCTCAGTACTCTAGGATAAATTCTGTCTGGCCCAGGTGCCTTATCAACCCTCAGGGATTTAAGGCCCTCCAACACCCTTACCTCTGTGATTTCCCCATCCATGATCTCCTCCCCCCCCTCATACCCCACCCCGCCCTTCCCCTTAGGTATGGGCCCATCCCTCTCCTTGATGAATACCAACAGAAGTACTCATTGAGTACTTCTGCCTCCTCTGCCCCTTTTCTACCCACCCACTACCATTCTTGATACTAACAATCTGATCCTTACTCTTTCTTCTTCCTTATATACCTGAAGAAATCCTTTTCACCTTCTTTGATCCCTTGGGCCAACCTCAATTCTCTGATGCCTTGACTGCCCTTACTGTTCTACTCACTTCCTGGATTTCCTCATATTCCTCCCTGTCCTCTCCCTGTTGGATCTTTTGTAGATTCTAAAGTAGCTCTCTTTTCCTTCACCCTCTTTCCTACCTCCTTGTTCATCCAGCTTGGCTTCTTGGTCTTGGATTTCTTGCCCAGGCTCCTTGACACATGTGCTAGTAGCCTCAGCCAGACCCCTATTGATGATTGCCTTTTTGCTCAGTGTCCATGTTCAGGCAGATGCTAGCTGTGCCATTCCAGTATACTACTCATCCTGCCAAAGTCTGCCCTTTTGAAATCCAGGACCTTAGTCCTTGTGGTGGCTAACTCCTTTCCTAGATTGATTGAGAACCACATTGTGTGGTGGTCACTTCCTGCCAGGGTTCCTCTACTCCAACATCCCTGTCTTGCTCCCCATCCTCCAGCACCAGATCCAAGATGTTCCCCTTCCTAGTTGGTTCTGCTACCCTCTGTGTCAGGAAGATGTCCTGGAAGGCTTCCAATACGATCTGCTCCCTGGCACATGAGGTAGTTGGGATGCTCCAATCCACCCCTGGTAGATTAAAGTCCTAAACCACCACAGTGCTCCCTTTGCAACTAAGCCTCTTTAGCTGCTCCCCCAGCTCCCTGTCAATTTCCTCATTCTGTATTGGAGGCATATAAACTAACCTAATCTAACTTTGCTACCCTTTGGGTTGTATAGTTGCACCCATAAGGCCTCTGCCCTGCCTTCCTCCCCCTCTTCCCTGTTACACCTTATCCCTTCCCTAACATAGATGGCCACCCCACCCCTTTCCCACTTTTCCCTATCCCTCCATTATAGCTTGAAACCCAGGATGGCTAGGTCCCAGTCATGGTATTGGGTTGCCCATGTCTCGGTGATGGCAGCTATATCCACCTTCACTTCCGCCATCAATGTCTGCAACTCTGCTATTTTATTCCCCAGGCTCCATTTTGGTCTACTGTGCTCAGCTCTTTTCTCTCCTCCATTTCCTCCTATTTAATTTGGCCCTTGATCGTGCCTTGTGCTTAAACCTACCAGGATGTATGTTTATTACAACATAAGTACACCCAGTAATGGGTTTATCATGTACACAAGACACTCATGTACTCAACTGTAAAATGCCAAAATTCTGCACAACATAGTACATCTTCGAGCAACCCAGAACTAGTTCCGTACTGCTGTGGGAAACACTGTAATTAAGAGCTGTTGACACCTCTAAGAAAAGTCTGAAAATCATAATAGTAAGGTAAAATTCAGCTTGCATTCCACACATATTCTACATTATTTACTACTGATGCAATCTGCATGAATACATGATCTTTATACTTCAGAGTTCATCTGCCTGGATAACCTCCTCCCTACTTAAAGCTATATCTTGTTGTGACATCACAATCTGTTACCATTGAGTAACTGTGATGTCACAAGGAGCGCTTATGACTTCATGTAGGGATAAAGCAACAGGAGTAGATGAACTGTTCAAGAGCAACGTTCCTGTTTTCATGCAGATTACATCAGTAATAAACAATGGGGAGGAGGAACACCAAACTAATGTGAAATACAAGCCATGCTGTGTCTGAATATTATGTTTTGTTGAAGTTCTCCTAAGATGTCAGCTGCTCTTTAAGATACTAAGAGACTGGAGAGCAGCAAATGTGGCCCCATTACGTAGAGTGGCAGCAGGAATAAACTGGGAAATTCTAGACCTGTTAAGTCTTTCATCTGTTGTAGGGAAGCTAAAATAACAAAAGAAAGAAGGTGGATTTGGAGAAGATGAGGAATGCTTCATGAAAACAAATGAGGGTAGGGAGCAGTGAGGAGATGCCAAATCGGACATCATCAAGAAGGGGTTAACAGAAGTAAAAACCACATGAAAGACCAATATGGTTCTCAAGGGAAGGGGCAGACAATAAGAGCAAAAAGGAAGCATTTAGAAAGCTTAAGGTAACAGCAGAAGGAGACAGTGAGGTCTACGGTGTATAGGAAATCTAAAAGAGGCCAGTAGAATGGTGAATAAAGCTTAGGCAGACCTATGAATAGCAGAGGGCGTCAAGGCAGGGGGCAAAGACTTAATTTGATAAATAGGGGAAAGTGGAAGACAAAGGAAGGGTAGTTTGAGAAAAGGGGTATGGGAAGAGAACGGAAAAGGCAGATATCTGGAATAAGAAGTTCTGTGCAGTCTTCACAGTAGAGGGAGGATGCTCCCAGAATGTGGGATAGAGGTCAGAGGGAACAGTGTGAAGGGTCTGGAGATGGGGTTTGTCACAATAGAGAGGGTGCTCAAGGTGACTAAGATTATTGAAAGTGGACAAATTACCAGGAATTGATGGTTGCACCCTAGAGTGCCCAAGAAGGTTGTGAGGTCCCTAGCAGTGCCACTGGCTGACCTCTTTAACTGCTCCCTAGAAACATGGGTTTTTCTGGTGGACTTAAGGATGGCCAGATCAGTTTTTTTTTTTTGTTATAGGCAACTTGCCAGTGAACACTTAGTATAGAACTTTTAAGCTTACGCAGAAGCTGCTGGTATTGATTTTTGTAGAGTTATTTATTTATTTATTTTTTCGCACTAACACTTTGAGTTTTAAATTTATCAAACAGTATATACATCAACAATCAACTTGATGGGTAAAATTGAGTTAAAATACAAGCCAGCAAAGTTACAGTACCCAGAACTAAGGCCTTGTGTGGGGGTGAAAACAATCTCTCCCACATACTCAGAGTACAGGAAGTAAAAAAAAAGAGCAAAAGAGAAACAAGCAAACTTCAGTATGAGTTTATTTAACTTTTCATATTTCCACATGTAGTACAATACAAATGGAAATTAATACCTTTTTCAAATTCTGTACATATTTTTTTTTATTTTCCATTTCAGACTAGGAATAATTTAGGGCTTGGGATAGTGACCATGGTATGAAGGAGTCTGAGATGCTAGCTACCTGGGGTTGTTTCTGATTTAATGAGCTCTTTTCTTCTTAAGGTGGGGATGCTTAAACAATAAGACATGACAGGTGTGATGGCACATCTGAGGTGTGCTGTAAGGCACGAGGCATTGCTGAGAAGTGTTGTTATCCCACCACAAAGCACATCCTGGAGTGTTTCATTGTGATTATAAAATTAGTCCAAGATTTTTTTTAGGAGAGGGGAAATGACAAAAATAAAATAATGTTAAGCATTTTACTTTTTTCAAATGTTCATCCACTCCAACAAAATAGTCCCAGCACATCCCAGCATTTGGCATGCCATCTCATGCACAGCTAAACACATTTTTTTCAAATTAGCCATTAAACCCCCTATTTTCCCAAACTCACCACCTTTTTCTGTATTACGTGTTCTACCCCTCTTAACTTGTACAATTGCCTATAAATAGTATAAATATCACCAAAAGACTGATGCTGCTCCCAACAGCATTATAAGGCTATCCATAGCTCTACAGCTCCATCCCCACTTTGTGTCATTAAACAGCAGTTTTGTGGCTGGGGCTGTGGTGGGTGCTCAGTGGCTAGCAATGGATATGGAAGTGAGATAGCACTTCTTGTAACTAAAATTTCTATTTAACCCCTGCATAGAAACATTTACTTTGTGTCCTGGTGCAGGCAGCTCCTAACCATGAGTTGCCTGCCCCACAGAGAATATTGTGTCAGCTGCGCTTTAAGCTAGTAAAGGTGGCCGCCACGTTTGTGATGACAGTCAGGGCTGTATGGTTAGTATTGCTTTTATTGTGAAGAGGCTGCTGGATCTTTGTCTAGTGCTGCTGTGCTGAGATAACAGCATGGGTAAAGATGGCACTCAGTAAATCAGATTTCATGATTTTTCCAAACCCATTTTATAATATTTGTTCTAGCACTGGGGTCCTCTCATTTTCCACCAGGAAGTTCATAAAGGGCAACCATAGTGTCTTATATTTTTCTGTACAGTGACATAGCTTTGCTGTGAGCCATGCCATGGTGTGTTTTTCAATTTTATAACTTTTAGCCAGGAAAGACATATTAAGTTGAGGCTTGTTTCCAGGTGTATGCCGGGATCACAGGGAAGTTAAGAGACTCGCGCATGGTCACGCAGTATGCAAGTGATGGCTGTGGGATTTAAACCCAGCTCTCCAGTTTTGCTGCTCAGTACTCTTAACCACTACTCTATACTGCCTCCACAAGTGTACCTAAGACATTAGTGATCCACATTTCTTGAGATGGTGGCTGCAACTGCAGCCACTTCTGTGTGACTGCATTCAATGCTGCAGCTATTAATACATGAAATAGATATGTTTGCCACTGTGATTTGTCTCCCCAGGAACTACACCCCATATTTTTAATACTGTCATAAGGAGGATCCCAGTATTAGGCCTATTCCCTGAAGACTTCTTCCCAGGAATTCATTATAAATGGGCCACTCCAAAACACATGTCCTTTGTGATCATTACTGCCCAGGAGATACAAAGCTTCCTGGCCATTTTTATTTTGATACTTGTTCAGAAGTAATGGAGTTCTTAAAGTCAAGCCCTATAGGTGCTCAGATTGAAATATTTTCACTGCCTCATGCCTATATTCAAAACAGCCAGTCTAATTTTATCTGCCCACTTCAGTTTGCAACCGAGGCAGTTTGGGATTTTATAGTTATTTTTAAGGCTTGCCTAAGCATATGGCTTGTTTGATACAATAAAAATCTGTTCATCTATCAGTCCACCAGTAGAAAGGCACTGCTGCACATGTCTGATCCTGTGTAAACTCAAACCAGCACATCTCTCTATTTCCCCATCCAGCACACAGTAAGCACAACTCTGATGGTCTGAAAGGGACAGTGCTGCAATTAAACCAGTCGCTCTCATCTGTTTCACGGAGACTTTGGGCCTGATTCACAAATGTGTGTCAGGATTGCAGCAAACTCCGGTGCACCAAACATATGGTGCATAGGGCTAGCGGCTCGCCGGGTTGGCAATCTGATTTCGATCCCATGCGCCCAATTGCCACAAGTTAGAAAAAGCTTAGCTGGACTAACTCACAGCAGTCTTGGGACCTTTATATGGGGCTTGTGCCAAACATTTGGCGCAAGCTGCCGTGAGTGGGGAACAATGCTCGCCGTCGCCCATCTTATTGAATGGTACAGTTGCACTGTGCAAAAAATGGGTTTGACACAGGGCTTGACAGAAGCCCTGCATCAGCCTTTGTGAATTGGGCCGTGTGTGTAGCAGTGCCAATCCTCCTCAAATTTAAAATGGTGCTGGTAATTTGTATTTCAGGAGCCAAGTGCAGTCAAGTCTCACATTCCGCATATCTCGCTGTGCCTTCTCAGATTAAAGGTGGTGGATCTGTAGTTTTTTTGGCACAGAGTCCCTGTGTGGGGAGTACTATGGCTACAAGCAGCTTAAACAGAATGGGCTAGATTCACAAAGAGAGCAAAAAACTCTGCACTTGAGGAAAAAAGGCTTGCAAAACTGTAGAAAAGCAAGTGCGGCATATTCACACTCAAAATTCTGCAAGTGCAGAAAATGTGCACGTGCAGATCCACAGCTATTATAAATGGCCCAGCAAACAGAACAACAGCTGATCCATATTAACTGGAGCAGAAGGCTTTGACAGTCTTACAAAAGTTGCAGCAGAGCCAGCACTCCCAGAAAGTTCAGCAGCCAGATTCACAACCGGGACCAGCAGGAATTTGTGCCCAGTGGAAGTGTGTAATAATTGGTTGTGTCTCTCTCTGATGTTTTGCTTTGCTCGCATCTGTAGCCACACTTCTGGCTGTTACCTGGGCTGCACTGGGTCATGTGGCTGTGGTTTGTTGATTATCAGTTACAATGTGTGCTATTTTTGTTGTAACAACTGACACTACTATAGAGCCCACGGGTTTGCTGTTGCTTGGTGCCTGAACCCCCATCATGATTGTTTCCCAGTTGTTAGTACACTGACTTTTGCTCAGAGTGAATTACGCTTCACTCTCTGTGGTGCAGCATGTGCGCAATATTTTTTCTGCAACTGTGGAAAAACAGTGGCTGAGAATAGCCTTTAAGGGGATATGCCATACTTTTCAATGGCTTTGTATGTACAGGAACTTCCGCAGATGTATTTTTTTCTGCAGTCTGCAGTGAATTGTTTCCTCAGCTACGGACGTTTTGTGTATATGATGCCGTGCAATCATCCATTTTTTCTGCAACTGCACACATCTTGGAGACTTGTGCATTTTTTGCACTTTCAAAGTGCTTTGAGAATCCTGCCCCAGATCTTTGTCTCAGTGGCCCGAGAAACTTTATAACTCTTAGCCACAAGTAAAAACAGTCACCTGTGGCAATGTGGCAAGTAGTAAGCAGTAACATATTTGTGGAACTTAATTGGGGAAGTGGTTCAAGAAGGACAGAAGAGAGTTCTTCACAGAAAGTGTCATGGATGAGTGGAATAAAATACCCTGCCAGGTGGTCCATGCAAAGACCATAACTGGGTTCATACAAGGGTGGGACAGACACATGTACCTAACACAAACTATGGGAAAAGGAGACAGGGTATTCTAGGGGAAGGGTGTTGAAAAACCACTAGAACTACCAGCTAATAATGCTGGCCTGGTGTAACCATACATAGCTTCAGGCAGGCATGGGACAGACTAAATAGGCCACCAGGGCTTTCTCTGCCATTAAATCTTATGTATCTATATATTTCAAACAGCTAGCAGCTAAAGAGTCATCCAAACCCAAACAGTACAGATCCCACTGTGCAACTGAACTCACAGCTAAAATTCAACAGAACCCAACTAATGTAGAGCTCAGACTGCAGTCTCAACCCAAAAACTGAAATGCAGTTCTACTTTATAAATACACCAGCACCAACCTGGCAAAATGCTATGAATGACTAAATTTATTTAAAATAGTGTACACAAGCCACTTTATAAGTGAAATAATGCATGACAAAGGATAAATGATGATTCTGTCACTGTCCCCAGGTTATTTGAGTCCTTGGCAACCCCCAGTTGGTACATTACCATAGCATAATCCACCCTTTGTTATATATTTTCCTTAGTTATTTGGCATACTGTACATACGTGAGTGTGAAGTGATATCTAAATGCAACCCTGATTTTGACAGCTTTACAGCAGTAAAGTACAAAAGTTTTTTTTTTATTACATCTCTATTTTCCGCCTTCATTAAGTGCAACTACCAGCGGGGCAGCCAGCCACTGGGCCTACCCTCCGGAAAGCACCAGGCTCACCTCAGCTGATGGGGGTTCAGTTCAGCCATGGCCAGTCTGCTGGAGGCCTCCCTCATACCCTACCTAGCCAGACTGGCCACTGGGACCCACAGTGCGATTCCACAAGAGTTCTCCCGGCAAAGCAGGGCACGGCTATCAAGCTGCGCGGTCACGTCCAGCCATTTTCCACCTAATTTGGATCCCACTGGAGCATGGATGTGCAATGATGTCCGGGCACAATGTGCCGACGTCTGCCGTGCTCCCTCCAATTATTCACCAGCATGTAGTGCCTCCGGGCGTCCTCAGAGGCCACTACAGCATGGTCTGGCCTCCCAGGATCAGGAGAGCGGTCTATAGAGTGCTCAACCTGATTCTCCCCTGCCGACCCACTGACATCCGAGTCCGTTCCTGAACCCTGGTCGCCAGCATGCCGCAAGGTGTGGAGTCCAGCGCCTCAACCCTCAGCGCCACCAGGCCGGCTAAGTACAAAGGATTTTGCATTAGGTGGGCACTCATCTTTACAGGAGTAAAGTACAAAGGGTTTTATCTTTACATTAGGGAGCACTCCACTTTGCAGGAGTAAAGTACAAAGTGTTTTATCTTTACATTAGGGGCACTCTGTTTTATAGGGAGTAAAGTACAAAGAGGGTTTTATCTTTACATTAGGGGCACTCTGTTTTATAGGGAGTAAAGTACAAAGAGGGTTTTATCTTTACATTAGGGGCACTCCACTTTATAGGGAGTAAAGTACAAAGAGGGTTTCATCTTTATATTAGTCGGCACTCTGTTTTATAGGGAGAAAGTACAAAGAGGGTTTTATCATTACAGTACATTAGTGGGCACTCTGCTTTATAGGGAGTAACTGGGATCTGACTACTTGAAAGAGCTTCTGTGCCTTACTACCGGTGCGACACAGTTGCATTTGACTGACGAGGGTTGCTAGAGATTCCAGGGTGTCTCTGAAATCTTCTGGGGCCAGTGCATTTATGCACATGGCCCCAACCTTGAATTTCTACCCGTCAGCTCCGGAGTGCACAACTGTGGAGGGTTTATACAGGCATTGAAAACCTTTTATGGAGTCTTGCTTACGATGGCTCCACCTAATTCCAATCCCCATTTATTTTATCTGTATGCCATTTATTCTATTATTACATTTATCATTTTAATATGACTGTTTTTATCTTTTGTAAAGCACCTTGATGGCCCGAAGGCGCTTTTAAGTGAAATAAAATGTATTATTATTATTATTATAAAGTACAAAGAGGGTTTAATCTTTACATTAGAGGGCACTTGTTTTATAGGGAGTAAAGTACAAAGAGGGTTTTATCTTTACATTGGGGCACTTGCTTCATAGGGGTAAAGTACAAAGAAGGTTTTATCTTTACATTAGTGGTGCTATGCTTTATTGTTGTAAAGTACAAAGAGGGATTTATCTTTACATTAGGGGACACCCTGCTTTACCGGAGTGAAATACAAAGAGGATTTTACTTTACATTAGTGGCCACTCTGCTTTACAGGAGTAAAGTACAAAGAAGGTTTTATCTTTACATTAGTGGGTGCTATGCTTTATTGTGTAAAGTACAAAGAGGGGTTTATCTTTACATTAGCGGGCACCCTGCTTTACAGGAGTAACATACAAAGAGGGATTCATATTTACATTACGTGGCACCCTGCTTTTACAGGGAGTAAAGTACAAAGAGGGTTTTTATCTTTACATCAGTGGGCACTCTGCTTTATAAGAGTAAAGTACAAAGAGGGTTTTTATCTTTACATTGGGGAATCTGCTTTATAGGAGTAAAGTACAAAGGGTTTTATCTTTTAGATTAGGGGCACTCTGCTTTACAGGAGTAAAGTGCAAAGAGGGTTTTATCTTTACATTGGGGCACTCCGCTACCGGACTAAAGTACAAAGGGTTTTATCTTTACATTAGGGGCACACTGCTTATAGGGAGGAAGTACAAAGATGGTTTTATCATTACATTAGTGGGCACTCTGCTTTATAGGGAGTAACTGGGCCCTGACTACTTGAAAGAGCTTCTTGTGCCTTACCACCCAGTGCGACAGTTGCATTTGGCTGACGAGGTTGCTAAGTTCCGAGGGTGTCTCTGAAATCTTCTGGGGCCAGTGCATTTATGCAAACAGCCCCAACCCTTGAATTCTACCCCGTCAGCTCCGGAATGCACAACTGTGGAGGGGTTTAAACAGGCATTGAAAACCTTTTATGGAATCGCTTATGATGGATCCAATGTAATTCCAATCCTGTCATTTATTTTATCTGTATCCCATTTATTCTATTATTACATTTATCATTTTAATATGACTGTTTTTATCTTTTTTGTAAAGCACCTTGATGGCCTGAAAGGTGCTTAACTGAAATAAAATGTATTATTATTATTATTATTCTTATAAAGTACAAAGAGGGTTTAATCTTTACATTAGTGGGCACTCTGTTTTATAGGAGTAAAGTACAAAGAGAGTTTAATCTTTACATTAGTGGACACTCTGCTTTACGGGAGTAAAGTACAAAGAGTGTTTTATCTTTACATTGGGGCACTTCTGTTTACGGAGTAAAGAACAAAGAGGGTTTTATCTTTACATTAGGGGCACCCTGCTTTACAGGAGTAAAGTATAAAGGGTTTTGTCTTTACATTACGGGGCACTGCTTTACAGGAGTAAAGTACAAGGAGGGTTTTATCTTTACATTGGGGCACTCTGCTTTACAGGAGTAAAGTACAAAGAGGATTTTATCTTTACATTGGGGGCATTCTGCTTTACAGGAGTAAAGAACAAAGAGGGTTTTATCTTTACATTAGTGGGCACTCTGTTTTACAGGAGAAAAGTACAAAGGTTTTAATCTTAACAATAGGTGGCACTCTGCTTTACTGGAGTAAAGTGCAAAGAGGGTTTTATCTTTACATTAGGGGCACTCTGCTTTATAGGAGTAAAGTACAAAGGTTTTAATCTTAACATTGGGGGCACTCTGCTTTACTGGAGTTAAGTACAAAGGTTTTAATCTTAACATTAGGGGGCACTCTGCTTTACAGGAGTAAAGTACAAAGGTTTTAATCTTAACATTAGGGGGCACTCTGCTTTACAGGAGTAAAGTACAAAGGTTTTAATCTTAACATTAGGGGGCACTCTGCTTTACAGGAGTAAAGTACAAAGGTTTTAATCTTAACATTAGGGGGCACTCTGCTTTACTGGAGTAAAGTACAAAGAGAGTTGTATCTTTACATTAGTGGACACTCTCCTTTATAGGAGTAAAGTACAAAGAGGGTTTCATCTTTACATTAGGGAGCACTCTGCTTTATAGGAGTAAAGTATAAAGAAGGTTTTGTCTTTACATTAGGGCACTCTGCTTTTACAGGAATAAAGTACAAAGGGTTTTATCTTTAACTTAGGGGCACTCTGCTTTCCAGGAGTAAACTACAAAGAGGGTTTAATCTTTACATTAGTGGACACTCTCCTTTATAGGAGTAAAGTACAAAGAGGGTTTTATCTATACATTAGGGGGCACTCTGCTTTACAGGAGTAAAGTACAAAGAGGGGTTTATCTTTACATTAGTGGGCACTCTCCTTTGTAGGAGTAGAGTACAAAGAAGGGTTTCTTTACATTAGTGGGCACTCTGCTTTATATGAGTAAAGTACAACAAGGGATTTTTCATTACATTAGGGACACTCTGCTTTACAGGAGTAAAGTACAAAGGGTTTTATCTTTACATTAGGCAGCACTCTGTTTTACAGGAGTAAAGTACAAAGAGGGTTTTATCTTTACATTAGGGGCACCCTGCTTTACAGGAGTAAAGTACAAAGAGGGTTTTATCTTTACATTGGGGCACCCTGCTTTACAGGAGTAGAGTACAGAGAGGGTTTTATCTTTACATTAGGGGGCACCCTGCTTTACAGGAGTAAAGTACAAAGTGGGTTTCATATTTACATCAGGGGGCACCCTGCTTTACCGGATTAAAGTACAAAGAGGGTTTAATCTTTACATTAGGGGGCACTCTGCTTTACAGGAGTAAAGCACAAAGAGGGTTTTATCTTTACATTGGGGGCACTATTTTACAGGAGTAAAATACAAAGAGGGTTTTATCTTTACATTAGGGGCACTCTATTTTACAGGAGTAAAATACAAAGAGGGTTTTATCTTTACATTAGGGGGCACCCTGCTTTACAGGAGTAAAGTACACAGGGTTTTATCTTTACATTAGGAACACTCTGCTTTACAGAAGTAAAATACAAAGTGGGTTTCATATTTACATCAGAGGGCACCCTGCTTTACCGGATTAAAGTACAAAGAGGGTTTAATCTTTACATTAGGAGGCAATCTGCTTTACAGGAGTAAAGCACAAAGAGGGTTTTATCTTTACATTAGGGGGCACTATTGTACAGGAGTAAAATACAAAGAGGGTTTTATCTTTACATTAGGGGGCACTCTGCTTTACAGGAGTGAAATACAAAGAGGTTTTTATCTTTACATTAGGGGGCATTCTGCTTTACAGGTGTAAAGTACAAAGGGTTTTATCTTTACATTAGGGGCACTCTGCTTTACAGGTGTAAAGTACAAAGGGTTTTATATTTACATTAGTGGACACTCTGTTTTATAGGGAGTAAAGTACAAAGAGAGTTTAATCTTTACATTAGTGGACACTCTGCTTTACGGGAGTAAAGTACAAAGAGTGTTTTATCTTTACATTGGGGGCACTCTGCTTTACGGGAGTAAAGAACAAAGAGGGTTTTATCTTTACATTAGGGGGCACCCTGCTTTACAGGAGTAAAGTATAAAGGGTTTTGTCTTTACATTACGGGGCACTGCTTTACAGGAGTAAAGTACAAGGAGGGTTTTATCTTTACATTGGGGCACTCTGCTTTACAGGAGTAAAGTACAAAGAGGATTTTATCTTTACATTGGGGCATTCTGCTTTACAGGAGTAAAGAACAAAGAGGGTTTTATCTTTACATTAGTGGGCACTCTGTTTTACAGGAGAAAAGTACAAAGGTTTTAATCTTAACAATAGGTGGCACTCTGCTTTACTGGAGTAAAGTGCAAAGAGGGTTTTATCTTTACATTAGGGGCACTCTGCTTTATAGGAGTAAAGTACAAAGGTTTTAATCTTAACATTGGGGGCACTCTGCTTTACTGGAGTTAAGTACAAAGGTTTTAATCTTAACATTAGGGGGCACTCTGCTTTACAGGAGTAAAGTACAAAGGTTTTAATCTTAACATTAGGGGGCACTCTGCTTTACAGGAGTAACGTACAAAGGTTTTAATCTTAACATTAGGGGGCACTCTGCTTTACAGGAGTAAAGTACAAAGGTTTTAATCTTAACATTAGGGGCACTCTGCTTTACTGGAGTAAAGTACAAAGAGAGTTGTATCTTGACATTAGTGGACACTCTCCTTTATAGGAGTAAAGTACAAAGAGGGTTTCATCTTTACATTAGGGAGCACTCTGCTTTATAGGAGTAAAGTATAAAGAAGGTTTTGTCTTTACATTAGGGGCACTCTGCTTTACAGGAATAAAGTACAAAGGGTTTTATCTTTAACTTAGGGGGCACTCTGCTTTCCAGGAGTAAACTACAAAGAGGGTTTAATCTTTACATTAGTGGACACTCTCCTTTATAGGAGTAAAGTACAAAGAGGGTTTTATCTATACATTAGGGGGCACTCTGCTTTACAGGAGTAAAGTACAAAGAGGGGTTTATCTTTACATTAGTGGGCACTCTCCTTTGTAGGAGTAGAGTACAAAGAAGGGCTTCTTTACATTAGTGGGCACTCTGCTTTATAGGAGTAAAGTACAACAAGGGATTTTTCATTACATTAGGGACACTCTGTTTTACAGGAGTAAAGTACAAAGAGGGTTTTATCTTTACATTAGGGGCACCCTGCTTTACAGGAGTAAAGTACAAAGAGGGTTTTATCTTTACATTAGGGGCACCCTGCTTTACAGGAGTAGAGTACAGAGAGGGTTTTATCTTTACATTAGGGGGCACCCTGCTTTACAGGAGTAAAGTACAAAGTGGGTTTCATATTTACATCAGGGGGCACCCTGCTTTACCGGATTAAAGTACAAAGAGGGTTTAATCTTTACATTAGGGGGCACTCTGCTTTACAGGAGTAAAGCACAAAGAGGGTTTTATCTTTACATTGGGGGCACTATTTTACAGGAGTAAAATACAAAGAGGGTTTTATCTTTACATTAGGGGCACTCTATTTTACAGGAGTAAAATACAAAGAGGGTTTTATCTTTACATTAGGGGCACCTGCTTTACAGGAGTAAAGCACATGGGTTTTATCTTTACATTAGGAGCACTCTGCTTTACAGAAGTAAAATACAAAGTGGGTTTCATATTTACATCAGAGGGCACCCTGCTTTACCGGATTAAAGTACAAAGAGGGTTTAATCTTTACATTAGGAGGCAATCTGCTTTACAGGAGTAAAGCACAAAGAGGGTTTTATCTTTACATTAGGGGGCACTATTGTACAGGAGTAAAATACAAAGAGGGTTTTATCTTTACATTAGGGGGCACTCTGCTTTACAGGAGTAAAATACAAAGAGGGTTTTATCTTTACATTAGGGGGCATTCTGCTTTACAGGTGTAAAGTACAAAGGGTTTTATCTTTACATTAGGGGGCACTCTGCTTTACAGGTGTAAAGTACAAAGGGTTTTATCTTTACATTAGTGGGCACTCTGCTTTACGGGAGTAAAGTACAAAGAGGGTTTTATCTTTACATTAGGGAGCACTCTGCTTTACGGGAGTAAAGTACAACGAGGGTTTTATCTTTACATTAGGGAGCACTCTGCTTTACAGGAGTAAAGTACAAAGAGGGTTTTATCATTACATTGGGGGCACTCTGCTTTACGGGAGTAAAGTACAAAGAGGGTTTTATCTTTACATTAGGGGGCACTCTGCTTTACGGGAGTAAAGTACAAAGAGGGTTTTATCTTTACATTAGGGGCACTCTGCTTTATGGGAGTAAAGTACAAAGAGGGTTTTATCTTTACATTAGGGGGCACTCTGCTTTACAGGACTAAATTACAAAGAGGGCTTTATGTTTACATTAGGGGCACTCAGCTTTACAGGAGTAAAGTACAAAGAGTGTTTTCTCTTTACATTAGGGGCACTCTGCTTTACAGGAGTAAATTACAAAGAGGGCTTTATGTTTACATTAGGGGCACTCAGCTTTACAGGAGTAAAGTACAAAGAGGGTTTTATCTTTACATTAGGGGCACCCTGCTTTACAGGAGTAAAGTACAAAGAGGGTTTTATCTTTACATTAGGGGCATCCTGCTTTACAGGAGTAGAGTACAGAGAGGGTTTTATCTTTACATTAGGGGGTACCCTGCTTTACAGGAGTAAAGTACAAAGTGTGTTTCATATTTACATTAGGGGGCACCCTGCTTTACCGGATTAAAGTACAAAGAGAATTTAATCTTTACATTAGGGGGTACTCTGCTTTACAGGAGTAAAGCACAAAGAAGGTTTTATCTTTACATTAGGGGGCACTATTTTACAGGAGTAAAATACAAAGAGGGTTTTATCTTTACATTGGGGCACTCTGCTTTACAGGAGTAAAATACAAAGAGGGTTTTATCTTTACATTAGGGGGCATTCTGCTTTACAGGTGTAAAGTACAAAGGGTTTTATCTTTACATTAGGGGGCACTCTGCTTTACAGGTGTGAAGTACAAAGGGTTTTATCTTTACATTAGGGGGCACTCTGCTTTACAGGAGTAAAGTACAAAGAGGGTTTTATCTTTACATTAGGGGCACTCTGCTTTACAGGAGTAAAGTACAAAGAGGGTTTTCTCTTTACATTAGGGGGCACTCTGCTTTACGGGAGTAAAGTATAAAGAGGGTTTTATCTTTACATTGGGGCACTGTTTTGCAGGAGTAAAATACAAAGAGGGTTTTATCTTTACATTAGGGGCACTCTATTTTACAGGAGTAAAATACAAAGAGGGTTTTATCTTTACATTAGGTGGCACCCTGCTTTACAGGAGTAAAGTATACAGGGTTTTATCTTTACATTAGGAGCACCCTGCTTTACAGGAGTAAAGTACAAAGTGGGTTTCATATTTACATCAGAGGACACCCTGCTTTACCGGATTAAAGTACAAAGAGGGTTTTATCTTTACATTGGGGGCACTGTTTTACAGGAGTAAAATACAAAGAGGGTTTTATCTTTACATTAGGGGGCACTCTATTTTACAGGAGTAAAATACAAAGAGGGTTTTATCTTTACATTAGGGGGCACCCTGCTTTACATGAGTAAAGTATACAGGGTTTTATCTTTACATTAGGAGCACTCTGCTTTACAGGAGTGAAATACAAAGAGGGTTTTATCTTTACATTAGGGGCACTCTGCTTTACAGGTGTAAAGTACAAAGGGTTTTATCTTTACATTAGGGGGCACTCTGCTTTACAGGTGTAAAGTACAAAGGGTTTTATCTTTACATTAGGGGGCACTCTGCTTTATGGGAGTAAAGTACAAAGAGGGTTTTATCTTTACATTAGGGGCACTCTGCTTTACGGGAGTAAAGTACAAAGAGGGTTTTATCTTTACATTAGGGGCACTCTGCTTTACAGGAGTAAAGTACAAAGAGGGTTTTATCTTTACATTAGGGGGCACTCTGCTTTACAGGAGTAAAGTACAAAGAGGGTTTTATCTTTACATTGGGGGCACTCTGCTTTACAGGAGTAAATTACAAAGAGGGCTTTATGTTTACATTAGGGGCACTCAGCTTTACAGTAAAGTACAAAAGGGTTTTATCTTTACATTAGGGGCACTCATGGCCCACATCAACAAGACCACTGAGAATGCTCCTTTCAGGATGTAGTATTACTTTCTTTTAGTGGAATCATTTTTAGAGACTGTGTCAGATATACAAGAACAGTAATAAGATAGACAACATACATTTCTAAATGTTATGAGAAAAAACAGAACAAACATAAACCCACTCCAGGTGATGGAGATTGTCAATGTGAAAAAGAAATAAGAAAAAAGCGTGGAGCCATTAGAATAAAACTGAAATGGATCTCTTAGCTGATGAGCTGCCAATCTGCACACAGTGCATCAGATGCTGGCAGCACCCAAGACCATTTTATTTATTTTTATTTGTAGCTCAGGTAAAATCACTAGTCCAACCACCTATTTCATGCTGGACCCAAATCATAACAGTGGCAGTTGCAATGCAAGAACAAGTACGACTTAGATTAATATGACAGCATGCTGCACAATCAGAAATGAAACAACATTATACCTTCAATCCACAACGGACATGCCATTTATACATTCAAGCAACATTTATAAAGGCCCAAAAGAGATTCATAGTTCGGGACTTAAACGAAATGTGAGAAAATTGAAAATAGATGTGATCAGTGAGATTATTCCTCATTAGAGGAGCTGCCACAGAGAAAGCCCTGCCACCCACATTTATGTAAACATGTTGCTCAGTGAGCAGCTGGTGCAGCAGAAAGGGTCTGACTGCTGTTGGCAGCAAGCTGAGTAGGAACCAAAGAGTGTCAAATAAATCACTTGCATCTCCAAATAAGCAAGTCTTTCTAAACTGGGCAAGTGCTAAGAATTGCCAACATTGCCAATGGCAACACCAAAATGAAACTGGTGAAACTTTTTGCCACCTGATTCAACATGTGGCTACTGCCATCAGCCTCTACTAGGTCCCTTTAAAAAGAGAACTCTCAGATTCCCCAAAGACATATCCAGGGACCCACAGGCCTGATTAATTTGATTGCACTCAGAATTTCTTTTAAGTGTTCTATTAAGATTTTTTTTATCTGTTTGATCCTGCCAGACACGCCCACCATAGCTGATGCTGTAAATCCCATAGGCACTCATGGCCAAGAGGCAGATGACATGAAGGATGGGCTCATCTGCATGGACCATCTATGTGTTTTAGATGATTAAACTAAGAACTATAATACATCTGAGCATATTTTTTCACTGACACTGCCGGTACCGATCTTGCTTCCCAAAGGTTTCTAAACCAAAAATACAAAATAGAGTGCTCTGCAGGGTTACCCCAGTTAGCTCCCTTATAGCTGTTTCTATATCCCTCCAAAAGGGAGTCAACACTGGGTAAGACCAAAGCAATAGAAAAACTGTTTGTCCCTTGTACAGTCCCACACTGGCTGAAGATAGGAGATACAGTGGTATCCCCCAGGATGAAACCCAATTCTGTAGCATATTGCAGCACTGCAGAATGTTGCAGAGACCTTTCTGAACAGCACAATTAGACTAGTCCCTTTGTCATTGAGGAAAATATGACACTGCCAGGATGACGTGAATGCTACAGTTTCCTGCATGACAAAAGGGACTACTTGCCATTGAAATTACATTGCTTTATTCAGCAGGTCTGCTGCAGCATACTGCAGAGTGATTTAAAAGTGGGTTTCATCCTGGGGGATGCAACTGTATAGCAGGATGAAATTGTGAACTATCTGAGATGGGTTGTAAGAGCGAGTCACAACCCTTAACTGGTTCTCCATCAATTTTTCACAGGAGAAAAGCCCCATATGGCTACAAAAATACATATATTTTCAGAACTCTAGACAGTAGCAATATTCCTTACCTAATGTTCACTTGATTGTGATTCACAGGGCAGGGTAATTAATGAAGAACAAGGAGATTGATGTTTATGTTTAAATTATGTTATAATACATACATATAATACATGGGATAGACATAAAGGAATTCTGGAGGTCAGGGGTAAAGGGCAACAGACTTCTTGGAAAACATAAACTGAACTTACAAGCTCAAATGGGCAGACTGGGTGGGCCACAGGCCCTTATCTGCTGACACTGTCTATGTATGTATCTATGAGAACAAAGGTTCAACTACCTTCACAGCTACAGTACAACCAGTCCAAGAATCTGCATGCACTTCAGTTCTACCCAGTTGTTAAACTATGTTTTTAATCATTTTGCTAAATATTTACAGAAAATGGCCCAAACAGAGGTGCAATATCTCATTTTCCTGGAGCCCTCTGTCTACCCATTTTGCTTCCAATTACTGTAGACCAAAGCAGCATCTTACTGAAAATGTGAAACTACATTACAGTCACGTTATCTTGGGAAAATAATCGTTTATATAAAAATACAATCTCTGCAAAAATAATACAGTGTCATTAGATATGCCCTACTCTTAAAGTTACAAATCTTCAAAAAGAAACACAAACAAGCAATGACTTAATTCTCTCAGAACATACCAGAGTACTGCTTCCAGTTCCTATGGCATCTTCAGTATATCCTGAATAGTGTTTACATTGCAGACCCACAGTTGTATTACATATTAACCTGCTAGCTAGGTAGAAATAACATTTACATAAAGCAGGCTGCATTCAGTATCATGGTGGCCTGGGCTGCTCAGGGTGCTACTACTACAGAGAAACTACATCAGGAAAAGAGAGAGAGCCTTATCATGGAAACACATTTCAGTATTATAAAAGTTAAGAGAAAGGGGAAATTGTTTAATCAGGAAAGGCACACTAAGCCAAAGCTTGTTTCCAGGTGTGACCTACAGTAGGAGCACAAGGAAGTTAAGTGACTTGCTCAGGGTCACACAGTATGCAAGTGGGGGCTGTGAGATTTAAACACAGGTCTTCAGGTTTGCAGCTCAGAACCCTAAACCTCTGCGCTATACTGCCTTAAACATTAAACTACTGCATTAAACTAGGACATAGAGAGTATCATTCTCACATAACAATTGCCATGTTTGTGGCAATACTAGCAGTTGTTTCATTCACAAATTACCACTTACAGCATTCTCTGCAGTCGACTAGTTAGCAAAGTGAGCAAACAGAATCTAAAAACCACTTCAAATGGATCAGAAACAAAGTAGCACTACTGTTTCACTTCTTCATTCATAAAAATGTTCACATTCTTTAGCTTGACAGGCCTGCACAAACATACAACACTACCAGCGGGGACATCCCCTGCCCCAGTTGCACACAGATTACCTGTAGTTCCTGCCATCGTGAACAAGTATGGCATTTATTGCATACAAAAAAGCATGCCAGAAAAGATGAATAAACATACTAAAATGGGACAGAGAGCCTGTGTCCTAGACATGGAAGAGCATACCTCTCAACCTTTCATCCCCAATCCAGGTAGATTGTTTGCCTAAAGCCTGGCATGAGACCAGTGTCTTTGAATCACTTCATTTTTGTCTTGCACTGTAAACCCTTTAGTGTAGATTTATTATTCCAACACCACATTGCCATGGATCACTGCTCCTGTGAAATCTGAGGATAAAAAGGATTTTAGGGAAGTCAGGATTCAAACCCAGACCTCTTGTTTCACAGCTTTGTGCACTAACCACTAGGCTGTGCTGGCTGGCTCACAGTTGTGTACCCCAATCACTAGGCTATCCTGTCTGCTACTTCACTAGCTGATCCCAGACCAGTCAAAGGAGAAACTGGTCTCAGAGCAGGTCTGCTCAGAAAAAAGAGAAACTGGTCTCAGACCAGGTCATGGGAGACTAATCTTCTAGACCTTTTGTACCCCAGATGAGGAACATTGCATCTCAAAATGGTGAACAAATAAGCAACATGTGGGACACAATCAAATCTTTAACCAGAACACTGTTAAAATGTGTGCCTTGTTGTTCACAAAGTTAGTTGTTAATTGAATAATGTATTTTTCACTCCGGATTTTTACTTTAAAATCTTAGCAGTCAATGTGGAACACATCTTGTCAATGTGGAACATGGAGCTCTTGTAAAGTAAAATGAGGAACTATTCCTCATAATGTGGGACAGTTGAGAGGTATGCAGAACAGATTCACATCAGTCACCTGCACTGGGTGTAAAAGGTGACATGTCCCTGAACAACAGGGCTGCCATCAGAATGCTTCAGAAGGAAGTCTTGGCTGCTGAGGGCTCCACTCTCTCTCCAGGGCAAGCTAGGCTGATGATGAGATGTTACTCATGTGACTGATTTCCCAACCCACATAACCAGCATGGACACGCTATAGAGGGAGTGGCCAATTGGCCATAGAATTCATAACTACTCAAATCAAAAGGGATTGCAGCATCCCTGATTCATACTGCATACCCTAGTCTCTTTCTTTTATTTTTTTGTCCTCTATTCACTTCCTGGACTGCCTTTTCCTCACTTGCCTGTCTCTTCTGCCAGCAACCTCACAGCTCCATGTACTGCCCCGTCAGACCAGTGGGGATTCACATGCAGTGAGCCTTTAGAGTTCTGATTACCTCACAGTTCATCAACCACTCACCAGACTGTCTGAACCAATACAGTACTGGTGACCTCACAGCTTCAACAGCTACTTCCCCACTGTCAGACTACTGGGCTCATGAGTACTTGTGACCTCCAAGCACCTTCTGCCACTCCCCACTGTCAGATCAGTGGGGATCCACTTGGAACAGGGCCGCCATTACCAGTGACCTCACAGCCTTTTCAGCCATTCTCCACACTTGGACCAGTAGGGAATTCACATGAAGTGGGGCCTGAGAGGACTGTGACCTCACAACCTTATCAGCAGCTCCTCCACATTTGGATCAGTGGAGAATTCACCCAGAGTGGGGTCTGAGAGTTCTGGGGACCTTACAGCCTCATTAGCCACTGCCTCTACAGTTGGATCTTTGGGGAATTCACCTGGAGTGTGGCCCAAGAGTACCGAGAACCTCACAGCCTCATCAGCTGCTCCCTGTACAGCTGGACCTGTGGGAAATTTACCCAGAGTGGGGACTGAGAGTATCGGAGACCTCAGCCTCATCAGCTACTCCCGCTACAGTGGGAGCAGTGGGGAATTCACCTGGCGTGTGGCCTGAGAGTACCGGGACCTCACAGCCTCATCAGCCACTTCCTCCACAGTTGGATCAGTGGGGAATTCACCCAGAGTGGGGCCTGAGAGTACCGAGGATCTCATAGCCTTTTTAGCTGATCCATCTACAGTTGGACCAGTGGAGAACTCATGTGGAGTGGAGCTCGAGAGTACAGTGGACGTCACAGCCTGCTCCCTCTACAGTTGGAGCAATGGGGAATTCACCTGGAGTGGGGCCTGAGGATACTGGACACTTCAAAACTTTATCAACCACTCCCTCCAAAGTTGGACCAGTGGGTAATCCACCTGGAGGGTGGCCTGAAAGTACTGGGACCCTGCTGTCTCATCAGCCCACCCCCACATACGGACAAGTGGGGAATTCACCAAGAATGGACCCTGAGACTATTGAAGACCTCACTCCTCCACAGTTGGACAGTGGGAAATTTAACCAGAGTTAGGCTTGAGAGTACTGGGACCTCACAGCCTCTTCAGCCACTCTTCTACAGCTGGACCAGTGGGGAATAGACCCAGAGTGGGGCCTGAGTACAGGGACCTCATAGCCTCATCAGCCTCTCCCTCCATAGTTGGACAAGTGGGGAATTCACCCATAGTGGGGCCTGAGAGTACTGGGGATCTCACAGCCTCATCAGCCTGTCCCTCTACAGTTGGACCAGTGGGGAACTGACCCAGATTGAGGCCTGAGAGTACTGAGGACCTCACAGCCTCATCAGCCACTCCCTCTATAGTTTGACTAGCAGGGAAGACACCCAGAGTGAGTCCTGAGAGTGCTGAGGACCTCACAGCCTCATCAGCCACTCCCTCTATAGTTGGACTAGCAGGGAAGACACCCAGAGTGAGGCCTGAGAGTGCTGAAGACCTCACAGCCTCATCAGCCACTCCCTCTATAGTTGGACTAGCAGGGAAGACACCCAGAGTGAGGCCTGAGAGTGCTGAAGACCTCACAGCCTCATCAGCCACTCCCTCTATAGTTGGACTAGCAGGGAAGACACCCAGAGTGAGGCCTGAGAGTGCTGAGGACCTCACAGCCTCATCAGCCACTCCCTTTATAGTTGGCCCAGTGGGGAACTCAACTGGAGTGGGGTCTGAGAGTAACAGGGACCTCACAGTCTCATCGGCCACTTTTTCTACAGTTGGATCAGTCTGGGAATTCACCCAGAGTGTGACCTAAGAGTACCAGGGCATTCACAGGCTCATCAGCTGCTCCCTCTACATTTGGACCAGTGAAGAATTCACCCAGAGTGGGGCCTGAGAATACCATGGACCTCACAGCCTAATCAGCCATTTCTTCCACAGTTGTATCAGTGGGGAATTCACCCAGAGTGAGGTGTGAGAGTACTAGGGCCTTCACAGCCTCTTTAGATGCTCCCTCTACAGTTGGACCAGTGGGGAATTCACATGGAGTGGGCTCTGAGAGTCAGAGGACCTCATACCCTGTCTCCCACTTCATCTACAGTTGGACCAGTGGAGAATTCACCCAGAGAAGGATTGAGAGCACTGGGCATCATAGCCTCATCAGCTACTCCGTCTACAGTTGGATCAGTGGGGAATTCAGCAGAGTGGGGTCTGGAGGTACTGGGACCTCCCAGCCATATCAGACACTCCTCTATAGTTGGACCAGTGGGGAGCTCCACCCAGAGTGGGACCAAAGAGTACAGTGAACCTCAGCCTCATCAGCCACTCCTCCACAGTTGGACAGTGGGAGTTCACCTGAAGCGGGGCCTGAGAGTACAAAGAAATCACAGCCTTTCTAGCTGCTCTTATCTACAGTTGTACAAGTAGAAGAATTCACCTGAAGAGGGCCAAGAGTACCGAGAACCTCACAGCCTTTTCAGCTGCTCCGTCTACAGTTGGACCAGTGGGGAATTCACCTGGAGTGGGGCATGAGGATACTGGGCACTTCACAACTTTATCAGCTACCCCCTCCACAGTTGGATCAGTGGGTAATTCACCTGGAGGGTGGTCCGAGAGTACTGGGGACCTCACAGCCTCATCAGCCACTCCTTCCACAGTTGGACAAGTGGGGAATTCACCAAGAGTGGGCTCTGAGAGTACTGGGGACCTCACAGCCTCATAAGCCACTCCCTCCACAGTTGGACAGTGGGAAATTTACCCAGGGTTGGGTCTGAGAGTACTGGGGACCTCACAGCCTCATCAGCTGCTCCCTCCACAGTTGGACCAGTGGGTAATCCACCTAGACGGTGGTCTGAAAGTACCAGGGACCTCACAGCCTCTTCAGCCTCCCTCCACAGTTGGACCAGTGGGGAATAGACCCAGAGTGGGGCTTGAGAGTACCGGGAACTCACAGCCTCATTATCCGCTCCCTCTACAGTTGGACAATGGTGATCACCCACAGAGGGGCCTGAGGTAATAAGTAACTCACAGCCTCATCTGTCACTCCCTCCACAGTTGAACAGTGGGGAATTGACCCAGAGTGGGGCCTGAGAGTACTGCGGACCTCACAGCCTCATTAGCCTCTCCCTCTACAGTTGAACCAGTGGTGAATTTACCCAGAGTGGGACCTGGGAGTACTGGGGACCTCAGAGCCTCATCAGCCGCTCCACCTACATTTGGACCATTGGGGAATTAACCCAGATTGGAGCCTGAGAGTACTGAGGACCTCACAGCCTCATCAGCCACTCCCTCTACAGTTGGACAGTGGCGAATTCACCCACAGTTGGGTCTGAGAGTGCCGAGGACCTCACAGCCTCATCAGCCACTTCCTCTACAGTTGGACAGTGGGGAAATCACCCAGAGTAGGGCTTGAGAGTACCAGCAACCTCACAGCCTCATCAGCTACTCCCTTCACAGTTGCACAGTAGGGAATTCACACAGAGTGTAGCCTGAAAGTACTGGGGACCTCACAGCCTCATCTGCTGCTCCCTCCACAGTTGGACAGTGGGAAATTCTCCCAGACTGGGGCTTGAGAGTATTGGGGACCTCACAGCCATATCAGCCATTCCCTCTACAGTTGGACTAGAGGGAAATTCCCCCAGATTGGGAGCAGAGAGTACCAGGGACCTCAGCCTCATCAGCCACTCACTCCACAATTGGACAGTGGGAAGTACAGCTGAAGCAGGGGACTGAGAATACCGAGGATAGCACAGCCTTTTTAGCTGCTCCATCTATAGTTGGACCAGTGGAGAATTCACCTGGAGTGGGGCCAAGAGTACCGAGGACCTCACAGCCTTTTCAGCTGCTCCCTCTATAATTTGAACAATGGGGAATTCACCTGGAGTGGAGCTTGAGAGTACCAGAAATGTCACAGCTTTATTAGCTGCTCCCTCTATAGTTGGACCAGTGAGGAATTCACCTAGAGTGGTGCCTGTGGATACTGGGCACTTCACAACTTTATCAGCCACTCCCTCTACAGTTCAACCAGTAGGCAATTTAGCTGGAGGGTGGCCTGAGAGTACTGGGGAGATGATAGCCTCATCAGCCACACCTTCCACAGTTGGATAAGTAGGAAATTCACCAAGAGTGGGCTCTGGGACTACCAGGGACCTCACAGTCTCATCAGTCACATCCTCCACAGCTTTACAGTGGGAAATTTACCCAGAGTTGGGCCTGCAAGTAGCGGGGACCTCACAGCCTCATCAGCTGCTCCCTCTACAGTTGGACGAGGAGGGAATAGACCCAGAGTGGGGCCTGAGAGTACCAGGGAACTCATAGCCTCAGACGCTTCCTTTACAGATGGACAGTGGTGAATTAACCCAGAGAGTGGCCTAAGAGTACTGAGGACCTCACAGCCTCATCAGCCACTCCCTCCACAGTTGGACAGTGAGAAATTTTCCTGCAGTGGGACCTGAGAGTACTGAGGACATCTCAGCCTCATCAGCCACTCCCTCTATAGTTGGACTAGCGTTGAAGTCACCCAGAGTGGGGCCTGAGAGTACTGAGGACCTCACAGCCTCATCAGCCACTCCATTTACAGTCAGCCCAGTGGAGAATTCAACTGGAGTGGGGCCTGAGAGTTACGGGACCTCACAGTTTCATCAGCCATTTCCTCCACAGTTGGATCAGTGTGGGAATTGACCCAAAGTGTGGCCTGAGAGTACCGGGGCCCTCACAGATTCATCAGCTGCTCCCCTACAGTTGGACCAGTGAGGAATTCATCCAGAGTGGGCCTGAGTACCATGGACCTCAGAGCCTTATCAGCTACTTCTTCCACAGTTGTATCAGTGGAGAATTCACCCAGAGTGTGGCCTAAGTGTGCGGCACCTTCACAGCCTCTTTAGATGCTCCCCTACAGTTGGACCAGTGGGAATTCACCTGGGTGGGGCCTGAGAGTACAGAGGACCTCACAGCCTTGTCAGCCACTCCCTCTATAGTCGGACCAGTGGGAATTCACTAAGAGTGGGGACTGAGAGTACCGGGACCTCACAGCCTCATTACATGCTCCCTCTACAGTTAGACCAGTGGGGAATTCACCTGGAGTGGGCCCTGAGAGCACAGAGGACCTCACAGCCCTGTCACCCACTCCCTCTAAAGTTGGATCAGTGGGGAATTCACCCAGAGTGGGGACTGAGAGTAACGGGGACATCATAGCATCATCAACTACTCCCTCTACAGTTGCACCACTGAAGTATTCACCTGGTGCTTGGCCTGAGACTACTGGGGACCTCACAGCTTCATCAGCTACTTCCTCCACAGTTGGATCAGTGGGGAATTCAGCCAGAGTGGGGCCTGAGAGTACTGGGGACCTCACAGCCATATCAGCCACTCCCTCTATAGTTGGACCAGTGGAGAGTTCACCCAGAGTGGGACCAGAGAGTACAGGGGACCGTAGCCTCATCAGCCACTCCCTCCACAGTTGGACTGTGGGGAGTTCACCTGAAGCAGGGCCTGAGAGTACCGGGGACCTCAAAGCTTTTTTAGCTGCACTGTCTACAGTTGTATCAATGGGGAATTCTCCTGAAGAGGGGCCAAGAGTACCGAGGACCTCACAGCCTTTTCAGCTGCTCCCTCTATAGTTGGACCAGTGGGGAATTCACCTAGAGTGGAGCTCGAGAGTACCGGGGATGTCACAGCCTCATTACCTACTCACGCTACAGTAGGACCAGTGGGGAATTCACCTGGAGTGGGGCCTGAGGATACTGGCACTTCACAACTTTATCAGCTACCCCCTCCACAGTTGGACCAGTGGGCAATTCACCAGGAGGGTGGCGCGAGAGTACTGGGGACCTCATAGCCTCATCAGCCTCTCCCTCCACAGTGGGACAAGTGGGGAATTCACCAAGAGCAGGCCCTGAGACTACCGCGGACCTCACAGACTCATCAGCCACTCCCTCCACAGTTGAACAGTGGGGGATTGACCCAGAGTGGGGCTTGAGAGTACCAGGGAACTCACAGCCTCATTATCCACTCCCTTTACAGTTGGACAGTGGTGAATTCACCCACAGAGGGGCCTGAGAGTACTAAGGAACTCACAGCCTCATCAACCACTCCCTCTACAGTTGGACCAGGAGGAATTTACCCACAGTGGGGACTGAGAGTACTGAGAACCTCACAGCCTCATCAGCCTCTCCCTCTACAGTTGGACCAGTGGGGAATTTACCCAGAGTGGTGCCTCGGAGTACTGTGGACCTCAGAGCCTCATCAGCCATTCCCCATACAGTTGGACAGTGGGGAATTCACCCAGAGTAGGGCTTGACAGTACCAGCAACCTCAGAGCCCCATCAGCCACTCCCTTCACAGTTGCACAGTAGGGAATTCGCCCGGAGTGTGGCCTGAAAGTACTGGGGACCTCACAGCCTCATCTGCTGCTCCCTCCACAGTTGGACAGTGGGAAATTCTCCCAGACTGGGGCTTGAGAGTACTGCGGCCCTTACAGCCTCTTCCTCTACAGTTGAAACAGTGTGGAACAGACCCAGAGTGCCCTAAGAGTACCAGGGACCTCCGAGCCTCATCAGTCACTCCCACTACAGCTGGACAGTGGGGAATTCACCCAGAGTGTGGTCTGAGAGTATAGTGGACCTCAAAGCCTCATCAGCCACTTCCTCTGCAGTTGGATCAGTTGGGAATTCACCCAGAGTGTCATCTGAGAGTACCGGGGCCCTCACGGTCTCATCAGCCACTCCTTCTACAGTTGTACCATTGGGGAATTGACCCACAGTGGGGCCTGAGAATACTGAGGATCTCACAGCCTCATCAGCCACTCCCTCCAGAGTTGGACAGTGGGGCCTAAGAGTACTGAGGGCCTTTCAGCCTCATCAGCTGCCCCCTTTATAGTTGGACTAGCGGAGAAGTCACCCAAGGTGGGGCCTGACAGTACTGAGGAAATCACAGCCTCAACAGCCACTCCCTCTACAGTCGGCCCAGTGGGGAATTCACCTGGAGGCCTGAGAGTAGTGGGGACCTCACAGTCTCATTAACCACTTCCTCTGCAGTTGGATAAGTGAGGAATTGACCAGAGTGGGTACTGAGGTACCTGGCACCTCACAGACACATCAGCTACTCTACAGCAGTTGGAACAGTGAGGAATTCACCCAGCATGTGGCCTGAGAGTACTGTGGAGTGGGACCACACAGCCTCTTCAGCCACTTCCTCCACAGTTGGATCAGTGTGGGAACTGACCCAGAGTGTGGCCTGAGAGTACCAGGGCCCTCACAGATTCATCAGCTGCTCCCTCTACAGCTGGACCAGTGAGGAATTCATCCAGAGTGGGGCCTGAGATTACCATGGATCTCACAGCCTTGTCAGCTACTTCTTCCACAGTTGTATCAGTGGAGAATTCACCCAGAGTGTGGCCTGAGCATGCAAGCACCTTCACAGCCTCTTTAGATGCTCTCTCTACAGTTTGACCAGTGAGGAATTCATCTGGAGTGAGGCCTGAGAGTACAGAGGACCTCACAGCCTTGTCAGCCACTCCCTCTACAGTTGGACCAGTGGGAATTCACTGTGAGTGGGGACTGAGAGTACTGGGACCTCACAGCCTCGTTAGATGCTCCCTCTACAGTTAGACCAGTGGGGAATTCACCTGGAGTGGGCCCTGAGAGCACAGAGGACCTGACAGCTCTGTCACCCACTCCCTCAAAAGTTTGACCAGTGGGGAATTTACCCAGAGTGGGGGCTGAGAGTAACGGGGACATCATAGCCTCATCAGCTACTCCCTCTACAGTTGCACCACTGAGGTATTCACCTGGCGTGTGGCCTGAGAGTACTGGGGACCTCACAGCTTCATTAGCCACTTCCTCCACAGTTGGATCAGTGGGGAATTCAGCCAGAGTGGGGCCTGAGAGTACTGGGGACCTCACAGCCATATCAGCCACTCCCTCTACAGTTGGACCAGTGGAGAGTTCACCCAAAGTGGGACCAGAGAGTACAGGGGACCATAGCCTCACCAGCCACTCCTCCACAGTTGGACAGTGGGAAATTCTCCCAGACTGGGGCTTGAGAGTACTGTGGCTCTTACAGCCTTATCAGCCTCTCCTTCCACAGTTGGACAGTGGGGAATTCACCCAGAGTGTGGCGTGAGAGTACTGGGGACCTCACAGCCTCTTCCTCTACAGTTGAAACAGTGTGGAACAGACCCAGAGTGGGCTCTGAGAGTACCAGGGACCTCCGAGCCTCATCAGTCACTCCCACTACAGTTGGACAGTGGGGAATTCACCTGAAGAGAGGCCAAGAGTACCGAGGACCTCACAGCCTTTTCAGCTGCTCCCTGTACAGTTGGACCAGTGGGGAATTTACCTGAAGTGGAGCTCGAGAGCACCAGGGATATTACAGCCTCATTACCTACTCACTCTACAGTAGGACCAGTGGGGAATTCACCAGGGTGGGGCCTGAGGATACTGGGCACTTCACAACTTTATCAGCTCCCCTCCACAGTTGGACCAGTGGGTAATTCACCTGGAGGGTACCCTGAGAGTACTGGGGACCTCATAGCCTCATCAGCCTCTCCCTCCACAGTGGAACAAGTGGAGAATTCACCAAAAGTAGGCCCTGAGACTACCAGGGACCTCACAGACTCATCAGCCACTCCCTCCACAGTTGAACAGTGGGACATTTACCCAGAGTTGGGCTTGAGAGTACCAGGGACCTCACAGCCTCATCAGCAGTTCCCTCCACAGTTGGACCAGTGGATAATTCACCTAGAGGGTGGTCTGACAGTACCGGGGACCTCACAGCCTCTTCAGCCACTCCCTCCACAGTTGGACCAGTGGGGAATTGACCCAGAGTGGGGCTTGAGAGTACCAAGGAAGTCACAGCCTCATTATCTGCTCCCTCTACTGTTGGACAGTGGTGAATTCACCCACAGTGGGGCAAGAGAGTACTAAGGAACTCACAGCCTTGGGAGTACTGGAGGACCTCACAGCCTCATCAGCCTCCCTGTACAGTTGGACCAGTGGGGAATTTACCCAGAGTGGTGCCTGGGAGTACTGGGGACCTCAGAGCCTCATCAGCCATTCCCCTACAGTTGGACCAGTGGGGAATTTACCCAGATTAGAGCCTGAGAGTACTGAGGACCTCACAGCCTCATCAGCTACTCCCTCTACAGTTGGACAGTGGGGAATTCAGCCAGAGCTGGGCCTGAAAGTACCGAGGACCTCACAGCTTCATCAGCCACTCCCTCTACAGTTGGACAGTGGGGAATTCACCCAGAGTAGGGCTTGACAGTACCAGCAACCTCACAGACTCATCAGCCACTCCCTTCACAGTTGCACAGTAGGGAACTTACGCAGAGTGTGGCCTGAAAGTACTGGGGACCTCACAGCCTCATCTGCTGCTCCCTCCACAGTTGGACAGTGGTAAATTCTCCCAGACTGGGGCTTGAGGAGTACTGTGGACCTTACAGCCTTATCAGGCGCTCCTTCCACAGTTGGAGAGTGGGGAATTCACCCAGAGTGTGGCATGAGAATACTGAGGACCTCACAGCCTCTTCCTCTACAGTTGGAACAGTGTGGAACAGACCCAGAGTGGGCCCTGAGAGTACCAGGGACCTCCAAGCCTCATCAGTCACTCCCTTTACAGTTGGACAGTGGGGAATTCACCCAGAGTGTGGCCTGAGAGTATTGTGGACCTCACAGCCTCATCAGCCACTTCCTCTGCAGTTGGATCAGTTGGGAATTCACCCAGAGTGTCATCTGAGAGTACCGGGGCCCTCAAGGCCTCATCAGCCACTCCTTCTACAGTTGGACCATTGGGGAATTGACCCACAGTGGGGCCTGAGAATACTGAGGATCTCACAGCCTCATCAGCCACTCCCTCCAGAGTTGGACAGTGGGTCCTAAGAGTACTGAGGGCCTTTCAGCATCATCAGCTGCTCCCTTTATAGTTGGACTAGCGGAGAAGTCACCCAAGGTGGGGCCTGACAGTACTGAGGAAATCACAGCCTCATCAGCCACTCCCTCTACAGTCGGCCCAGTGGGGAATTCACCTGGAGTGGGGCCTGAGAGTAGCAGGGCCCTCACAGTCTCATCAACCACTTCCTTTGCAGTTGGATAAGTGAGGAATTGACCCAGAGTGGGGACTGAGAGTACCGGGCACCTCACAGACGCATCAGCTACTCTCTACAGTTGGAACAGAGAGGAATTCACCTGGCATGTGGCCTGAGATTACTGGGGAGTGGGGACCACACAGCCTCTTCAGCCACTTCCTCCACAGTTGGATCAGTAGGGAATTCACCCAGATAGGGCCTGAGAGTACTGGGGACCTCACAACTATATTAACCATTCCCTCTACAGTTGGACTAGTGGGAAATTCACCCAGAGTGGGACCACAGAGTACCAGGGACCTCAGCCTCATCAGCTACTCACTCCACAATTGGACAGTGGGGAATTCAGCTGAAGCAGGGGCCTGAGAGTACTGAAGACATCGCAGCCTTTTTAGCTGCTCCATCTATAGTTGGACCAGTGGGGAATTCACCTGGAGTGGGTCCAAGAGTACTGAGGACCTCACAGCCTTTTCAGCTACTCTCTTTACAATTGGACCAATGGGGAATTCACCTGGAGCGGAGCTTGAGAGTACCAGGAACGTCACAGCTTTATTAGCTGCTCCCTCTACAGTTGGACCAGTGAGAAAATCACCTAGAGTGGGGCCTGAGGATACTGGGCACTTCACAACTTTATCAGCCACTCCCTCCACAGTTCGACCAGTAGGTAATTAACTGGAGGGTGGCCTGAAAGTACTGGGGAGATGATAGCCTCATCAGCCACACCTTCCACAGTTGGACAAGTGGGAATTTCACCAAGAGTGGGCCCTGAGACTACCAGGGACCTCACAGTCTCATCAGTCACTTCCTCCACAGCTTTACAGTGGGAAATATACCCATAGTTGGGCCTGCACGTACCGGGGACCTCACAGCCTCATCAGCTGCTCCCTCTACAGTTGGACAAGTGGGGAATAGACCCAGAGTGGGGCCTGAGAGTACCAGGGAACTCATAGCCTCATCAGCCGCTCCCCCCTACAGATGGACAGTGGTGAATTAACCCACAGTGGGGCCTAAGAGTACTGAGAAACTCACAGCCTCATCTGCCACTTCCTCTACAGTTGGACCAGTGGGGAATTCACCCAGAGTGCAGACTGAAACTACTGAGGAACTCACAGCCTCATTAGCCTCTCCCTCTACACTTGGACCAGAGAGAAATTGACCCAGACTGGAGCCTGACAGTACTGAGGACCTCACAGCCTCATCAGCCATACCCTCTACAGTTGGAATAGTGGGGAATTGACCCAGATTGAGGCCTGAGAGTACGGAGGATTTCACAGCCTCATCAGCTACTCCTTCAACAGTTGGACAGTGGGGAATTCACCCTGAGTTGGGCCTGAGAGTACAGAGGACCTCACAGCCTCATCAGCCACTCCCTCTACAGTTGGACAGTGAGGAATTCACCCAGAGTAGGGCTTGACAGTACCAGCAACCTCACAGTTTCATCAGCCACTCCCTACACAGTTGCACAGTAGGGAATTCACACAGAGTGTGGCCTGAAAGTACTGGGGACCTCACAGCCTCATCTGCTGCTCCCTCCACAGTTGGACAGTGGGAAATTCTCCCAGACTGGGGCTTGAGAGTACTGTGGACCTTACAGCCTTATCAGCCACTCCTTTCACAGTTGGACAGTGGGAATTCACCCACAGTGTGGTGTGAAGTACTGGAGACCTCACAGTGTCTTCCTCTACAGTTGAAGCAATGTGGAATAGAACCAGAGTGAGCCCTGAGAGTACCAGGAACCTCTGAGCCTCATCAGCCACTTACTCTACAGTTTGACAGTGGGGAATTCACCCAGAGTGTGGCCTGAGAGTACCGGGGACCTCACAGCCTCATCAGCTACTGTACTTCCTCTGTAGTTGGATCTGTGAGAAATTCACCCAGAGTGCGACCTGAGAGTACTGAGGCCCTGACAGCCTCATCAGCTGCTCCTTCTGCAGTAGGACCAGTGAGGAATTCACCCAGAGTGGGGCCTGAGAGTATCAAGGACCTTAGAGCCACATCAGCCACTCCCTCCACAGTTGGACAGTGGGGAATTTTCCTGCAGTGGGGCCTGAGAGTACTGAGGACCTCTCAGCCTCATCAGCCACTCCCTCTATAGTTGGACTAGCGGGGAATTCACCTAGAGTGGGGCCTGAGAGTACTGAGGACCTCACAGCCTCATCAGGCACTCCCTCTACAGTCGGCCCAGTGGGGAATTCAACTGCAGTGGGGCGTGAGAATAACGGGGACATCACAGTCTCATTAGCCACTTCCAGTTGGATCAGTGTGGGAATTGACACAGAGTGTGACCTGAGAGTACCAGGGCCCTCACAGCCTCATTAGATGCTCCCTCTACAGTTGGACCAATGGGGCCTGAGAATAACAGGGACATCACAGTCTCATCAGCCACTGCCAGTTGGATCAGTGTGGGAACTGACCCAGAGTGTGGCCTGAGAGTACTGGGGCCCTCACAGCCTCATTAGATGCTCCCTCTACAGTTGGAACAGTGGGGAATTCACCTGGAGTGGGGCCTGAGAGTACAGAGGACCTCATAACTTTGTCAGCCTCTCCCTCTACAGTTGGACCAGTGGGAATTCACCCCAAGTGGGGACTGAGAGTGCCAGGGACCTCACAGCTTCGTTAGATCCCCCCACTGTTGTACCAGTGGGGAATTCACCTGGAGTGTGGTCTGGGAGTACAGAGGACCTCACAGCCCTGTCAGCCACTCCCTCTACAGTTAGAACAGTAGGGAATTCACCCAGAGTGGGGACTGAAAGTATCAGGGCCCTCACAGCCTCATCAGCTTCTCCTTCTACATTTGGAACAGTGGGGAATTCACCTGGCGTGTGGCCTGAGAGTACCGGTGACCTCACAGCCTCATCAGCCAGTTCCTCCACAGTTGGATCAGTGGGAAATTCAGCCAGAGTTGGGCCTGAGAGTACTGGGGACCTCACAGCCATATCAGCCAATCCCTCTACAGTTGCACCAGTGGAGAATTCACAAAGAGTGGGACCAGAGAGTACAAGGGTCCTCAACCTCATTAGCCACTCCCTCCACAGTTAGACAGTGGGGAGTTCTCCTAAAGTGGGTCCTGAGAGTACCAAGGCCCTCACAGCCCTTTTAGCTGTTCTGTCTACAGGTGGACCAATAAGGAATTCACCTGAAGTGGGGCCCGAGAGTACTAAGGACCTCACAGCCTTTTCAGCTGCTCCCTCTACCATTGGACCAGTGGGAAATTCACCTGGAGTGGAGTCTGAGGATACTGGGAACTTCACAACTTTATCAGCCACCCTCTCTACAGTAGAACCAGTGGGTAACTCACCTGGAGGGTGGCCCGAGAGTACTGGGGACCTCATATCCTCATCAGTCATTACTTCCACAGTTGGACAAGTGGGGAATTCACCAAGAGTGGGCTCTGAGACTACCGGGGACCCCACAGCCTCATCAGCCACTCCCTCCACAGTTGGATAGTGGGAAATTTACCCAGAGTTGGGCCTGGGAGTACAGGGGACCTCACAGCCTCATCAGCTGCTCCCGCCACAACTGGACCAGTGGGTAATTCACCTAGAGGGAGTCCTGAAAGTACCAGGGACCTCACATCATCTTCTGCCACTCCCTCTACAGTTGGACCGGTGGGGAATAGACCCAGAGTGGGTCTTGAGACACTGGGGAACTCACAGCCTCATTGTCAGCTTTCTCTACCTCTGAACAGTGGCAAATTCACCCACAGTGGGGCCCGAGAGTACTGAGGAACTCACAGTCTCATCAGCCACTCCTCTACAGTTGGAACAGTGGGGAATTTGCAGAGTGGGGTCTGGGAGGTACAGGGGACCTCAGAGCCTTATCAGCCACTCCCTCTACAGTTGGACCAATGGAGAATTGGCCCATATTGGGGCCTGAAAGTACTGAGTACCTCACAGCCTCATCAGCCACTCCCTCTACAGTTGGACAGTGGGGAATTCAGCCAGAGTGGGGCTTGACAGTACCAGCAATCTCACAGCCTCATCAGCCACTCCCTTCACAGTTGGACAGTACAGAAATCACCCAAAGTGTGGCCTGAGAGTACGGTGGACCTCACAGCCTCTTCTGCTGCTCCCTCCACAGTTGGACAGTGGGAGATTCTCCCAGAGTGTGGCTTGAGAGTGCCATGGACCTTACAGCCTTATCAGCCGCTCCTTCCACAGTTGGACAGTAGGGAATTCACCCAGAGTGTGGCGTGAGAGTACAGGGGACCTCACAACCTCTTCCTCTACAGCTGAAGCAGTGTGGAATAGACCCAGAGTGGCCCCTAAGAGTACTGGGGACCTCCAAGCCTCATCAGCCATTCCCTCTACAGTTGGACAGTGGGTGATGACCTGGAGGGTGGCCTGAGAGTACTGGGACCTCATAGCCTCATCACTCACACTCTCCACTGTTGGACAAGTGAATTCACCAAGAGGGGCCCCGAGACTACCGGGCACCTCACAGCCTCATCAGCCTCTCCCTCTACAGTTGGACAGTAGGACATTTTCCCAGAGTTGGGCCTGAGAGTACTGGGGACCTCACAGCCTCATCAGCTGCTCCCTCCACAGTTTGACCAGTGAGCAATTCTCCCAGAATGTGACCTGAAAGTACCAGGGATCTCACAGCCTATTCAGCTGATCTCTCTATAGTTGGACCAGTGGGGAATAGTCCCAGAGTGAGGCCTGAGCATAGCGGGAACTCACAGCTTCATCAGCCTCTCCCTCTACAGTTGGACAGTGGCAGATTCACTTAGAGTGGGATCTGAGAGTACTGAAGACCTCATAGCCTAATCAGCCTTCTATAGTTGGACCAGCAGGGAAGTCACCCAGAGTGGGGCCTGAGAGTACTGGGGACATCACAGCCTCATCAGCCACTTCCTCCACAGTTGAATCAGTGGGGAATAGATCCAGAGTGTGGCCTGAGAGTACCGGGGCCCTCACAGCCTCATCAGCTGCTCTCTCAACAGTGGGACAAGTGGGAAATTTACCCAGAGTGGGGCCTGAGGGTACCGTGGACCTCACAGCCTCATTAGCCACTTCTTCCACAGTTGGATCAGTGGGGCATTCACCCAGAGTGTGGACTGAGAGTGCCGGAGCCCTCACAACCTAATCAGCTGCTGCCTCTATAGTTGGACTAGTGGGGAATTCACCTGGAGTGGGGCCTGAGAATACAGAGGACCTCACAGCCTCATCAGCTACTCCCTCTATAGTTGGACCAGTGGGGAATTTACCCAGAGTGGAGACTGAGAGTACCAGGGACCTCTCAGCCTCATCAGCTACTCCCTCTACAGTTGGATCAGTGGGGAATTCACCTGGCATTTGGCCTGAAAGTACTGAGTGGGGCCTGAGAATACAGAGAACCTCACAACCTCATCAGCCACTGCCTCTACAGTTGGACCAGTGGGAATTCACCCAGAGTGGAGACTAAGAGTACCAGGGACCTCACAACCTCATCAGCCACTTTCTCCACAGTTGGATCAGTAGGGAATTCCCCAGAGTGGGGCCTGAGAGTGCTGGGGACCTCACAGCCGTATCAGCCACTCCCTCTACAGTTGAAGCAGTGGGGAATTCACCCAGAGTCAGACCAGAGAGTTCCAGGGATCTCAGCCTCATCAGCCACTCCCTCCACAGTTGGACAGTGGGGAGTTTACTTGAAATGGGAGCCTAAGATTACTGAGGACCTCACAGCCTTTTTAGCTGCTCCGTCTACAGTTGGACCAGTGGGGAATTCACCTGGAGTGGGGCCCGAGACTACCAAGGACCTCACAGCCTCATCAGCCACTTCCTGTACAGCTGGACCAGTGGGGAATTCACCCACAGTGGAGCCTGAGAGTACCAGGGACCTCACTGCCCCATCAGACACTCCCTCCACAGTTGGACAGTGGAGAATTCACCTGAAAGTGGGGCCTCAGAGTACGAGGACCTCACAGCATTTTCAGCTGCTTCCTCTGCAGTTGGACCAGTGGGGAATTCACCTGGAGTTGGGCCCGAGCATACCGGAGATGTCACAACCTCATCAGCTGCTCCCTCTACATTTGGAACAGTGGGAAATTCACCTGGAGTGGGGTCTGAGCATACTGGACACCTCTTAACTTTATCAGCCACTCCCTCCACAGTTTGACCAGTCGGTCATTCACCTGGAGAGTGGCCCAAGAGTACTGGGGATCTCATAGCCTCATCAACCATACCCTCCACAGTTGGACAAGTGGGGAATTCACCAACAGTGGGCCCTGAGAGTACCAGGGACCTCACAGCCTCATGAGCCGCTCCCTCCACAGTTGGACAGTTCAAAATTTACCCAGTGTTGGGCCCAAGAGTACCAGGGACTTCAAAGCTTCATCAGCTGCTCCCTCTACAGTTGAACCAGTGGAGAATTCACCCAGACTGTTGCCTGAAAGTACTGGGAACCTCACAGCCTCTTCAGCCACTCCCTCTACAGTTAGACAATGGAGAATTCAACCAGAGTGGGGCCTGAGAGTACTGCGGAGCTCATAGCCTCATCAGCCACTCCCAGGGACCATATAGCCTCATCAGCCCCTCCCTCCACAGTTGAACCAATGGGGAATTCACTTAGAGTGTGGCCTTAGAGTACCAGGGGCCCTCACAACCTCATCAGCCACTCCTTCTACAGTTGGGCCAGTGGGGAATTCACTCAGAATGGGGTCTGAGAGCACAGAGGACATCACAGCCTCATCAAGCCACTCCCTCCACAGTTGGACAGTGGGAAATTTACCTGGAGTGGGGACTGAAGAGTGGGGCCTGAGAGTACTGAAGACTTCACAGTCTCATCAGCCACTCTCTACAGTTGGACCTGTGGGGAATTCACCTGAAGTGTGACCTTAGAGTACTGGGGACCTCACAATCTCATCAGCGCTCTGTTCACAGTTGATACTAGGGACCTCACAGCCTCATCTGCTGCTCCCTCCACAGTTGAACAGCAGGAAATTCACCCAGAGTGGGGCTTGAGAGTACAATGGACCTCACAGCCTCATCAGCTACTCCCTCCACAGTTGGACAGCGGAGAAGTCACCCAGAGTGTGGCCTGAGAGTACTGTGGACCTCAGAGCCTCTTCCTCTAAAGTTGGACCAGTGGGGAATTCACCTGGCTTGTGGTCTGAGAGTTCCAGGGACCTCATAGCCTCATGAGCCACTTCCTCCACAGTTGGATCAATGGGGAGTTCACCCAGAGTGGGGCCTGAGAGCACTGGGTACCTCACAGCCATATCAGCCAGTCCCTCCACAGTTGGACAGTAGAGAATTTATCTGAAGTTGGGCCTCAGAGTACCAGGGACCTCACAGTCTCATCAGCCACTTCCTCCACAGTTGAACCAGTGAGAGAGGTCACCCAGAGTGGACAGTTTTGTGATGTCAGCTTATGTGGCTTCTGAGATTTGTATATGTAATTTTCCAGTAGAGGGCTATTTTTCTCCTATACTTAACATTTTGTTTTCTTTTTACTCTCTCCTACTGCCTTGATGGAACAGAATTGTTTTCCAAAACTTTAGGATAGATGGACTGTGACATGGTAATGCCTTTCTAAAGCTTTGTGAAAAGTATTAAACAGTTCCAGAGTTATACGGATTTAAAGTTTGCTTTTTGAGCTGTTCTGCGCATGCCCTGTAGTGTTTTTAAGTTAACCCTATAATGTGCCATGAAACATTCTGTTGCACGAGACCATTTTTTGTTTCTCACCAACTGCTTGTGCAATTTCTGAGATCTGTATATGTTATTTTCCAGTAGAGGGCTATTTTTACCCCTGTAGATAAGCATAAAAACATAGAAGCTGTCGGCAGAAAAGGACCTCTTGGCCAACCTAGTCTGCTCTAAAGTCCCTAACTATGGTACTACCATGGATCTTAATTGATCTCCCATTTTTTTTGGTTGCTCTCTCCTACTGCCTCGATGGAACAGAATTGTTTTCCAAAACTTTAAGGATAGATGCAGACTTTGACATGGTAATGTCTCTCCAAAGCTTTGTGAAAAAATATTAAACAGTTCCATAGTTATCAGGATTAAAAGTCCATTTTTTTAGCAGTTCTGAGTATGCTCGGTAGGGGTTTTAAGATAACCATCTGATCTGACATGAAAAGTCTGTAGCACAATATCATTTTTGGTTTTTCACCATACATCTCACAACATAAAACATTTTCATGTTCTGACTGCTGCCATTTTTTCCTAACTAAAAAATGGAAATATTGAAAATGGTGTATTTTTAGAAACAAACACTTGAACCTACCTTACCAGGACCCATTCAGCCACAGTCTTGTGTTTGTTTTTAAAAATATTGCCAGAAATAAGTTTTGGGTGCTCCAAAATCCAGAGTGCACAGCTTACAGTGAGAAGGTATTCACCTGCAGTCTCTGTATGAGAACAGTTGAGTTTCTTGACATCTGCAGCCACAGAGGAAGACATGCTGCCTTCTTGTGTGGCAACAGTAAGCTGGAAACAGAGCTCTCTCTCTCTCTCTCTCTCTCTCTCTCTCTTCTTATCTATCTGTCTGTCTATCTTCTTTTTACATTTTTATTTCCTCACCCTTTAAACTCAGTCAGCCATCCCTATGTTTCCCAACAAATAATTATTTTAGAAAAACCCACCCAGTGCTGCTTGCCAACCCCTCCCCTCCAGGTCACCCACTTCCCCCAAAGTATGGGTGGCAACATCATGGTTGCTCACCCCCCATGCAACGGTGGTGTTAAGCCAACACTGGAGTGCCCAGATGCCAGTGTGCTGACTCTGGGGTGCCCAGTCCCCAGTGGCAGATCCTACAATGAATTAAATTTTAAACCTGCAAAAATAAAACTGTCTCTTGATGTTTCATTTCTTTAACTAACCTGTAAAGAAAACAGTCTCTTGCCAATCAGACCCCACCAGAATCCACTGACCCAATCCTGACTCCCAACTCAGCACCACCCCCACCTCCCTACACCTTCACTCATCTGAACGTGTCCCGCAATGTAGAGCTACTCTCCAATCAAGACACACCTGCTGCTGGAACTGGAGACTGCAATATGAGAACATAAGGTATGTGCAGGAATGGGATTTCAACCTTTAGTAATAACTGTATTTTTATTATTTTTACACCAGATTTTCAGCATGGTCTTTTTGGGACCCCACCTCATGAACAAGGGTGGGTTCCTGAGGATGGGTCATAAGAAGGCAATGTTCAAACTCTGGTGTACAAATATGTTAAAATGACCATTTCTCCAACTAACTCAGAGATCCCCCAGATGGAGTAAGGTACCTGAGCCTCCTCTGGGGTTGGAAAGCTGTTTGCTGTCTGAATGATGTGAGACTGGTCAGACCACCACCCTCCATCTCAGACCCCAACTTCACCACTTCCCTTATCCAGCCTTTATGTCTACCTTACTCTCTCTTGAATCTAGTAACAGTTTTTGTACTGACCAGATTCTTGGGCAGTCTGTTCCGCCATCCACCACTCAATGCATAAAAAGTACTTCTTAGATTGGCAGATAGGCACACAGACATGGTTGGCAGGAAATACATTGATCCAACCCATCTGCACTGTTTACCCTGTCCTACACTAGACCTATTGTCTAGGTGGGGTTTTCACCTCACCTTCCTCCCTGCCCTGCTCACTGTTTTACTACATACATATCAAACCACTGACTCTGTTCCAGTCATGCTTGAAACCATTTATGTTTTTTTTCTACCAGCATGCCACCTGGCATGCTGTTAATGGCTCAACCACTCTCACCATTAAGTAAAATGTTTTCACATCCCTCATGAATCCCCACCCACCCAGCTTTCATGTACACCCCCTTGTTATTGACCCACTATTCCTGTTGAGTGGTTCCTCACACATTTACCTTGTTTAATCCTTTCAGGAACTTGAAATTCCATGAAATGTCACCCCATCTCCTTCTGGCCTACAGCAAGTACATGTTTAGCTGCCTAAGCCGATCCTCATAGGATTGTCCTAATTTCTATTTTTTAATTTTATTTAAACATTTGATGACAAGGAAAGGAACACTGAGCCAAGGCTCATCTCCAGGTGTGACCCAGGGGAAGGGAACAAGGGATCAAAGTATACAACACAATAGTGAACAATAGTCCACAATAGATAGCATAATAAAACAGTAACATAATAATACAATAATAATAATATAATTCATGAAAACTAGTACAGCAAAACAGTCTACACAAATAGTTGTGGTACAGGTTAATGGAAAAATGTAAACAGAAACATGAAATAACATTTCAAGTGCAACGTGATGTTATGGGAACAAGTAGGGAAGGGAAGGAGGCACAGCAATGATTTGACAGAGAAGTGAGAAGGAGAGTTTCCTAGAAGTGGAGTCTGAGAGTTCCACAGTCAGGGAAGATGATAGTTGAAGGCAGAGTTACCCATGTTGGAAGAAGGAGTGAGGAGTGAGAAGGATTGTGAGTCCCTGGAGTGTAGGGAATAAGTTAAGGGTGGGGCAGGAGAGGAGGAGGAAGAGATGTAGGAGGGAAGCAGGTTGAACCAGAATTTGAAGATAAAGGATATACAGAGGATGAGGCGCCTGTGTGTGGAGGCGGAGGGGGGGTCAGAGCAGGACAGCAGAGAGCAGTGCTGAGTTCTGTGGAGAGCTGAGGCAAAATAACAGAAGGCATAGTAGAGGAGTCAAATCAAGAGAGAGAGAGATAATGAAAAGTGCAGTATTCAAAATCAGCATAGTCAAAACAGGCATAATCATCTTTGTCAGAAGTAACCGCATAATGGGAGAGGAGAAAGCCTCTGTTATGGTAGAGAATTTGAGTTTTGGATGAAGTTTAGTGGTGATGTAGTCTATATGCATTGAGAAGTTTAACTGAGGGTCAAGCCAGATGCCTAAATATTTGTAGGAAGTGATAATCTTTAGCAGGGTACCATCAAGAGAGGTAATGGGTGGGGTATTGATACTTGGCTAATCCTTGAGAGGTTCCAAAAGACATTGAGACTGTTTTAGATGTTTCTAGCTTGAGCTGCTTGATTGGAACAAAAGATTAAGCAGAGTGTAAGTCATGCAGCATGGAATGAATAGTGGCAGGATCAGGTGTGAGGTGAACAGTATGGTATCATCCGCATACATATGAAGGAAGGAAGAGGAACAGGCAGAAGGGAGGTTATTTATGAATATGGAAAAAAGATGGGGCCAAGTATGGAGCCCTGAGGGATGCCTGCTAGAACAGGGAGGAGGAGAGAGAGGTTGAGTTGGCGATTTTAACTGACTGGTGCCTGTCATACAGATAAGAGTTGAACCACTGTAAGGCGGGAGGGGCCAGCCCCACATCCTCGAGTGCATTCAGAAGAAGGGGGTTGGATACCGAGTTGAAAGCTTTAGCCAGGTCGATGAAGACTGCAGCAGTGAGGTGGCCTTTATCTGTATGTAACCCCTAGATGGCGCTATCCCAGGGGCTACTACCCCTGCCTGATTTGCCACTAACAGGTTGAGGGGCCTGGATCCAATGGCGGGTGCCTCCCACCCAGAGGTCAGGGTTTGCAATAGTTAAACTTACTTGGTCACAGCCCTCTGGGACACTGCAACCCCCCTTTCTTCCCACTAGTGGCCCACACAATATATCAGAATTACCTTCACAGTATACACTTACCTCCAGGGCTGGTTCAGGCACTGGGACCTCCTGTAAAATAAGATACAGTGCAACAATCACAGTACAATACTTTAACATAGACAAATACCTCAGGCAGTATAACTTTGCTGAAACAAGCAGCTCTGATTTATTTAGGGGGACTATAACAAGGACAGGGGGAAATCAGGTTAATTAGCATATCACTTTACTCATCTACCTATGGCTCTGTGCACAGGCCTATCCCTACCAGTTACTGTCCCTGGGTACCCAAGCCCTAGTGGCTAGTCCAAACCGTGGCAGCTGGCAGGGGCCCTTTCCCACAGAGAAAAGAAAAATTAGTTTAAACAGTCAGCAGTACAGTGATTCCATTTGGATTCAATGTGGCAATTCAACAGGGAGCGACCCTGAATTAGTACTCATGAACTCCAAACAAGATAGGGTCCTTCAATGTCAGCAGGGCTACTCTTGAGCTCCACGAGACTCTCACACATTTATATGGCAAACTGCAACAGGCAAAAGTCCTTAATGGCAGCAGGATTCACTTGAGGTATACAAGCCTCTTCACACATTTATATGGTAAAACAGAAAGTACTATACCAGGCAGGTGGCTTCATCCCGATCGCAATTACTGCACAATACCGGAGAACACACAGCAGATTCAGTTCCTGACAGACCGAGTGCAATTCAGCAATTTCTCCAGTCTTCTACAGGGTGAGCCTGGTTTCTACTCTTCAGATATCCTTTGATTCTCTTCACAGGGCCAGTTCAGTCCTAACAAGCAGTTACACAAGCTGCAGACCGGAACTCTGGGCCTTAACACGTTTCCTGACTAAAACTGCACACTGAAAAGCACAGGGCTCCTTCCTTCTTCACTGCCAGAGCTCAGCTGAAACTCCAACAGACAAAACCGGGCACTTCCTTTTGAGTTCCTCCCAGTTCTTGACTGGATTGGCTGTCACTCACAATAGACTGCTCCTGTTGGTCCAAAAAGGCCAAGTCTAAACTACATCTCCCAGAGTCACTGCCCATACAATCCTCTTGTGGCTGGCTCAGATTATGAGTCCAAGTTCTGATTCGTCCAAGGCACCATTTTAGAGCTAGCTTACCCCACACTGATTGGTCCAGTTCAGCAGTTCAAAACCAGAATGGGGAACTAGGCAGACACAGTTCTGACTGCAAAGAAAGCAGGTTAGACAAACTGTAATTTCATTATTACTCTAAATGGTTTCTGGCAAACAGTTACATCTTTCAGATAGGTTCCTTTGCACTCCTAGTGACTGCAAAATGGAGTGAATTGGCAGCAGCTCGAGTGGTACTCAATCAAAAAACACACAGTCCCCATACAAACTAATTATGTCTGCAAGCAGACAGCTCTTAAAGAGACAGTACCAGAGGTTCTAAAACACTCACTGATAAATGGCTTAAATGCCAAACACCATTCAGGCTTGGAGCATTCAAGCAAGCTCCTGAAGTCTTTTGGGAACCCCCATTTGCAGGGGTTACATGTAACTGATCGAATGTGACCAGTTTATTTTATTTATTTATTTGACGTTCAGAAATACCTCTGAGCCAGAGGCTCTTTACAGAGGTTCCACATCAAACAGAGAATACAGAATACTGTACAGGGATAACACAGGTACTGTATAATACAGTGCATAATACAAGGTACAGTAATACAGTGAACAAGGAAACACAGTCAGGGTTACAAAATATAAGTTGAGAAACCAGTGGATCCAATGCATATGATACAGAATTTACATCCAAAAGTACCACTAGTTAATGGCATAAGTGCAAACAAGGTGAAAAATACATGAGGCGAATCAGGGGTTAGCAAGTTAGGAAGGCAAGAGGAAAGAGGGGAAAAGAGAGGGAAGAGATGAGAAGGACAAGAAATGGAGGGAGAGGCAGTTTGGAGAGAGGGGGAGAGGATTAAGAATAGTAACAGCAGTTCATAGAGGGGAGATGCTGACAAAGTTTGCCTTTAAAGGGGCCTAGTTTGTCAGTGGACAGAATTTCTAAGGGCAGTCTGTTTAACCAGATGGGGGCCCAATATGAAAAGAGACACTGCCCAAGAGCAGTTTTACAAAAAGGAACTAGGTACGAGCCCTTGGAGGAGCACCTGGTGGTGCACAGTGAGGGGGCGGGAGTTAGAAATTGAAGGGCCGAGGGAGGAGACTGACAAGATAGCATCTTTTTAACTAGTAGGCAAGTTTGGTAGATTAGCTGACCTTTAAAGTCCAGCCAGTGTGCTTGCTGGTATAGATCACAGAGTATGGGTGAGCCTAGGGCACCAAGAACAAGATGGCATGCTTTATTTAGGGAGACCTTGACCCTGTTAAGCACAGTATCAGATGCAGAGCCATATATAATTGTTCGATAGTCTACTGTGGAGAGAATAGAACTAGTGACCACTAGGCGGAAGGCGTTGTTAATCAGACATTTTTTGTCCCTATACAAGAGGCCAATTCTGGTATTAATGACTTTACAAACTGAGTCAACATGGCCATGAAAGGAGAGGGAGGAGTCTAGAGTGATGCCCAGGTATTTGAAACTGTACACCTGTTCAAGCAACTAGAGTTTATTATTTAGGATAGTAATATGGGCATTTTTGTGCTTGTTTTGGATATTGGCAGATAACATTGACTTCGTCTTTTTATAACTAATAATTAGTTTGTGCTGGGTGAACCACGAGTCTAATTCAGAAAAATCTGATTGAAGAGAATATTCTAACAATGTGGGGTCAGAGTGGCAAGTATAAACAACCGCATCATCCTTGTAGAGTAGCAGGTTACCTGAGCAGGCAAGAGAGAGGGTGTTTAGAAAAAGACTAAAGAGAAGAGGGCCAAACATGGATCCTGTGGGACCCGATCGGACTGAGCAGTGAGGGACAGTGTGTTGCAGATTTTTACTTGCAGGGAAAAATTAGGTAGTAATTCACAAACCAGGAAGTAGCTTCGTGTGAGAGTCCAAGTGTTTGGAGGGATGAAATGAGGAGCTCATGGTTTACCATGTCAAACGTCTTTGTCAGGTATATGTACACGGAACCTACAAGCTGACCCTGGTCTAAGGCTTTGTAGGCAAAACTGGTATGCTCCAGCAGAGGCTGTGGCCCTGCTGAAGCTGTGTTGTTAGGAGCACAGGAGGCTGTGTTTAGTTAAGTACTCAGATAGTTGATCAGATGCAAGCTTTTCCAAGGCTTTGGAGATGGGGGAGGGATGAAAATAGGGCAGTAATTGCTGTGGGCAGTTTTGTCACCACTCTTGTGAATAGGGTTGACAACAGTGGATTTCCATTGAGAGGAGAATCAACTTAGGCAAAGGGAGAGATTCAGGATCTCAGTGAGGGGGAATAGAACGGCATCAAGGACAAAATATAGTATTTTCAGGTCTAGCGTATCACCACTGGACCTAGACTTACCCAGTACTCTCATAAAGCACGTTTTTGCTTCACTAGTGGAGACCATCCTGAAATAGAAAGGGTGGGTGTTAGACAGTGAATCAGGAAGAGAGAGACTAGTGGGTTTGTTGAAGAAGTCGGAAGGAAGTACCCCCACTTAGATCAGAAAAAGCCAGATTGAAAGTGTCTGCTATTACCAGAGGACCCTGTTTGATGACACCATTAATATTCATGGGGGAGCAGAATTGGCTTTACCTGTGAGTTCCTTTATGCTGGCCCAGAACTCCTTGCCATTACCCAAAGAGGTGTAAAGTTTCTCTTTAAAATGATCAGCCTTAGCATGGTGGATTTCTCTAGTGCAGCCATTTCTAGCAGCCCAGTATGTTTGCCTGTTGGCTGGTAGACCTGAGGCTGAGACTTTATGCCAGAGATTATCCCTGGCAGTCATAAAGTTTAGTAATGAGGGGGGTGAGCCAAGGATTACTGAGGTTTTTGATAATGTGTTTAGAGTAGGGGACGAAGATATCACAAGCAGCATTAAATGTGGTGATGAAGAAATTTAGGGCAGAATCAATGTTAGCGGTTGAGTCTAAGGCGACTAATCACGTGTAAGAAGAATGTCATGGAATTTTACCTAGCATCCCTTTTCTTAAGTATATGTTGGTAGGAGGTCATTGGGAGGGCTTTTGTGGCAGTTGGATCAGTGGCAGAGAGTGGGGAGTGGTCACCATAAAATCTGGGAGGACCACAATGTTAGAAAGTCTCTCATGATGGTTGGTGAGTATAAGATTGACAAGAGAGCTAGTACCAGTTTTATAATTTGTAAGTGTGGAGACAAGCTGAGTGAGGTTCAGTGCAGAAGCAGCAACTCTGTGGGGGGCCGAGGCAGGGGCCAACCAGGTTACGTTGAAGTCCCCCACTAAGATCATCTCCGCATTATTCTGCAGAGCTGCATTGTATTCGAGTATAGCATCAAATCCTAATCTGGTATTACGAGGAGGGATATAGGTGGATAGCACCATGATGGATTTTCCCATGCTGCCAATAGAGACTTTAATGGCTAGTGCCTGTAAAATCGCCTCCGCATTATTCGGCAGAGTTGCATAGTATTCGAGTATAGCATCAAATCCTAACTTGGTATTATGAGGGGATAAGGGTGGATAGCACCGTGATAGTTTTCCCCATGCTGCCAATAGAGACTTTAATGGCTAGTGCCTGGGCGACAGTTGGGGGTATGGAGATTTGGAGAGCAAGCCCCTGGAGTGCATCAGTGAGGTAAAGAGCACCCCCCTTTGCCCAACCTGTCGATTCTAAACAACACGTAGGCAGGGAGCAAGACAGCGGAGTCAGAGATTTTAGGGGATAGTCAGGTTTCAACAACAGCAAGGATGTCTGGTTTATGTTGTACAACTCCACCAGATACACAGGTGGAAGGAGAGGGAGTAGAACCAGGTCCTGGGTTAGGGTGGATGTTACCTGAGAGCAACAATAGTAGCAGGCCATAAAGAAACAGTACATATTTTTGAAGAGTTTAACAGTGAGTACAGAGAAGGGAGGATATGGTGGAATGTTTTTTTCTGAAGCCAGATCGGTAGGGGGATACGATGTTAGTGACAGTGAGGAACTCGGTTAGTCTGGATTGTACGAGTTGTTCCTCTAGTTTTGACAGGGTGGGGAGGAGGGATATAGGGCAGTAGTTCCCAGGTGAGGTAGGATCACCTCCTTTGTGGAGGGGGATGACACAAGCCAATTTCCACGCTTTAGGAATTGTGCTTGAGGAGGACATATTTATAATAAAGGTGAAGGGGAAAGCAATGGCTGGGGCAGAAAGGCGCAAGAGACTAGGATGTAAGTCATCTGGACTAGATTTGGATGCGTTGAGGGATTAGAGGGCAAGCAGTATTTTGCTTGTGGAAGCCAGAGTTAGAAGGAAGTTATTACTTGGCATGTGCTGTGGAGTAATTTTGGAGGTAGGTGGAGGAGGAGGAGTGGTAGGGTCAGATGAAGCACAAGTAGTGAAGAAGGTGTTAAGGGTGTCCACAGCTTTGGAAGGGTCCGTTATTTCAATACCATTGTGCTTAAGAGTTGGGGTGTTGGATTGTGGAGGTGAGTCAACGATGGAATGTATTACATTTGAGAAGGAGGAGGTGTGTGCTGTGTTGAACCAGTGTTTAAAGTAGTCAGCCTTTGCACAATGAATGGCCTAAGTGCAAGCATTTCTCACTGTATTGTATGCTTGTCTTGAACTTTGGTTTGAAGGCTTTGAAGGTGGATTAGCTTTGTTGTGGGCTTTGCAGAGGGCGACTATAATAATAATAATAATTTTATTTGTAATGCACCTTTCTATGACCAGGCACATAACAATGGACTAAAACAACACATAAAAACAATAAAGACAGGTACACATAAATGCTTATAAAACTCAACTAAACAAAACAGAATCATTCAGGGTAGGCTTGGCTCCATAAATGTGTTTTAAGAGCCTGTTTAAATCCTTCCATGGTCGTGCACTATAGGGGCAGTAATCCTGGGGTGGTGGCATTTCCAGATCCCGGCTTTCTTAAGAGGAGGGCATGGATATCCCAGACACTGCTGAAAATACTTATGAAATGGGCTAGAGCAGTATCAACAGTTACTACAGAGTAAACTGGTGCCCAATTTATTATGTAGGTCAGATAGGAGGACTTTGTGTCCAGAGAGTTAAGTAGGTGTGTTTCAATGTATTTGGTGCTGATTTGGGAAGGTGCATTTTTCTTATAGTAGGTGATGCAGCGGTCACTTAAGGCAGGGTCAAGCACACCAGCTGCAGATATTTGGTGATGGTGGGATGAGAGGACCCAATCTAGCCAGGGAAGAAGTGATTTGGAGAATGGGAGTTGTAGCGGGTTGGTTTTGTGATTAGCTGTGTGAGATTTAGGGATTCTCTTTTGGAGGCTGCGGATTTAGATGGTGGAGACAACCAGTCGAGGTTATAGTCCCCAAGTAGCATTAGTTCTTTGGAGTGAGCTAATGGTGGGGGAGCAGAGATGCATGCTGTAAGAGCCACTTGGCCAAGCCGAGGAGAGGCATAGATTACCCTTATGAACATGGGGAGAGCGTGGGGAAGGGAGAATTTGGTAAGGATTAGCTTGTGGGATCCGGGGCAGGATTCTTTTTTCATCTCGGAGTGAGAGAGGTGTTGTCTTATGATCATGGCAACACCACCTCCTCTTTTGCCTCAGTCTTGCCGTATGATGTGGTAGTCTAGGATGGATATAGATGAGTCGGGGTTTTGGCAGATAGCCAGGTTTCTGAGAGGCAAAGGATGTCAGGGGCATTCTGGATTATCCAGCATTTTAAACGGTCCAGTTTCAGGAGGAGACTCCTAATATTGATGTACATAACCTTTAGGTCTTTATGGCAGAATGGAGGATGTGGAGGTGTAGGGGTCCTGGGTTCCTTTCTATATCACCAGCGATTAGCAAGAGGAGAAAGAGCACAGAGAAAGTAGCTGGGAGTTTGTGACCTTTGGTAGAATTGAGGGCATAGAGTTTGTGCCTGAAGCAGCAAATTCAAGTGATACAGCAGCTCACATGAGGTGGTAGAAAGCTAGGAGAAATCTTATGAAAGGATGGCGTTGAAAGGGGATTCAGGTTAGGTAAGGAGGGAGTGAGATGGTGAAGCAGGATAGGGGTACAGCAGAAGCAGGAGGGTAAGAGGGGTAAGAGCAACCATAGGGAGGGAGGGAGGGAGGAGAGAGAAGAGGAAGCACAGGAAAAAGAGAGATGAGGTGAGGTGCATGTTTAGTAAAGTGGGCATTGCAGTGGACTTTTGAGCCTAACTGCTCTGGAAAGGCACTTCTGGAGGTGGGCTTGAAAAGAAGCCAGGGGAGCAAGAGTAGGTGGATAGAGATAGCCCCTTTAAGGCTGAAACTCAGATGCTGGATCTACCAGTAGCATAGCAGCACTGCAGGGGAGGAAGGGAAGCAAGTGTATTTAAAGAGGGGTGGAGGGGTGGGAGAAAATTCAACTTGCAGAGGAAAACAGCAGCAGTAACACAGAGCTGTGAGCCAAAGGGCACAGTAAAAATAAAGCAGCCAATAGTAGATAGTGAGCCAGGGAAAGCAGCCAATAACAAACTGAGTAGAGAGGGCTATAACAAATAGAAATTCAGGCTTTGAAGTCCTTGAACTGTACCTTTAGTTAGGAAGCTGGCAGGCGGGCAGGATGCAAGCAGCAGCTAGATGGAGGTGATCCAAGCCACAGCCAAGGTACAGCGCTAGGACGCCTGGTCAAGGGCGGCACCTGAAGGAGGCAGACGAGAAAGGATTATTCACAGATATAGTGGGAGCCGCAGGGCAGGAAGTTTAGGTAAATTTATTTATTTATTTATTTATTTAAGCGTTTTACCAGGAAGGCATACTGAGCGGTGTAGCGCTCGATTCCAGATGCGTCCTGGGGGGAGGGGGATTTAGGGTAGGCAGTATACAGAGCAACATACAAATGAGCACTGAAGCGCAATGCAAGGTCGAGAGAAACGCATTGTACAACAAAATACACCTGCCTCTCTTTGGCAGGGGAAGAAACTTGTCCAGCTAGGGCACACAATGAGGCTTAAGTGCAGCGGAATCGCATTGTAACATGTAGCTAGCAAACACACATGCAATCATGTGTTTGAACCTTCGGAAATACCTTGAAGGGCTAGCTGCATGAGCAGGTGGTAGGAAAATGCTGTTTGAGAAGGAGGTTGAGCTGCAGAGAGGGGGAGGAGTGTCTAATTACTGCTGGGAGGGCATTCCACAGGTAAGGCATTCGGTACTTGAATGCACGTTGACCGTTGGAGGAGGACATGCATGGGAGGGTGAGGAGCCTAGAGTCGAGATTACGGAGGGTGTAGCATGAAGGGGTTTGGGCAGCTAGGGTATTAGCAAGGTACAGGGGAGGGACTGGGACCAGTATTTTGCTGTTATTCTTGCACAATGTGCCATTCTCTGGTCCTGTAAGGAAGGAAGGTCTAAGGATCAGTAGAGATCACAGTGGTGAGTTGTGGGCGGGCGGTCCAGGGCAAAATGGCAGAAGGAATGGAAGAGAGGGTCTAGCCTGGTGAGGGTGGATTTGGGGGCCGAGCTATAAACTATGACGCCATAATCAAGGAGTGGGAGTATCATTTTCTGAACAATTTATTTTCGGGTTGGCAGGGGCAGGCAGCCTCTGTTCCAGTAAAGGGCTCCCAGTTTCAGGTGCAGTTTTTTGTGGTTAGAGTCAATGTGGGCTGAGAAGTCTAGGTGCTGGTCGAGCCAGACCCCGAGGTATCTGAACGAGGTGCAGGTCTCCAAGAGGGTCCCATCTAAGGTATGGAAGGCAGGGGATAGGTGGGCCTGGAGGCCTTTGCCTGGTCCCAAAGGTTAGAGGCGATTTTCTTTGGGTTGAGAAATAGTTGGTGAGTGGAGCCAGAGTTGGATTGCATTAAAATCCTCCTGGAGTTTGGATGACACTACGGCTGGGGAGGGACCTGTAGCATATATTACGGTGTCATCAGCATACATGTGAATGGACGAAAGGGGGCACACGGAGGGCAGGTCATTTAGAAAGATAGAGAAGAGTATCGGGCCAAGGACCAAGCCTTGTGGCACACCTATTGTGACAGGTAGTGGGTCAGAGGTGAGTGAGACAATTCTAACTGCTTGTTGCCTCCCTTCTAGGTAAGAGTGGAGCCAGCTGGTGGCCTCCCCCGAGAGGCCTGCTAGGGTGAGTTTAGATAACAGGAGTGAATGGGACACTGTGTCAAAAGCTTTAGCTAGGTCAATGAAGATGGCGGGGTGATTTGCCCATTATCCATGCCAGTGAGGATGTCGTTTGTTAACCTGAGCAAGGAGGTGATTGTGGAGTGCAATTTCCTGAAACCGGCCTGATAGGGTGACAGGAATGAGGAGTTGTCCAGGAAGGTGGACAATTGGGAAGAACAAGTTTTCCTGGAGTTTGGCTGGGTGGAGGAGGAGGGAGATGGGGCAGTAACTGCCTGGCGAGGAGAGTCGCACGCCTTTAGGGAGAGGGATGACTGTGGCATGTTTCCAGGCAGCTGGGATCATGGCGAGAGAGAGAAGGAGAGGTTGTAGAGGGAGGCCAGTGGGGTGGCGATGGCAGGAGCAGATAGGTATAGCATCTTGGAATCAAGGCCGGAGGGGCATTTGCCTTTGTTAGGGTTGAGTGCGCGTAAGGCAGCTAGAACTTTGGCTGGGGAGACCAGGCAAAATGAGAAGTGGTGGGATCTGGGTGGGGGTTGAGAGGGTGGATGTGGTATCGTAGGGGGATGCATGTTTGTGGGGAAAAGGGAGGAGGCACAGTTAGTAAAGAATGAGTTGAAAGCAGAGGCCACCTCACCATGGTCCATTACCAAGGAGCCATTTACCTTTAGGGAAGGGGTGGGTGGCTGAGATGGGGGAGAGAGCAGGGATTTCAAGGACTTCCAGAATTTTGCTGGGTGGTTGTGGTTTGCGTTGAAAGAGGCCTTAAAGTAGTTTGCTTTTGCCTGGCGAATTAACCTGGTGCTTGCGTTCCGGAGTGTGCGGTAGTGTTGGAGGGCTGCCTGATACCCTGATGCCTTGTAAGATTTCCAGGCCATGTCCCTGGCATGGAGTTGTTCAGTGATATGGGCATGTACCCAAGGTAGGTGGGCACCCCTAATGCGGGCTCTTCTGAGAGGGGCGTAGTAGTCCTAGATGGCAAGGAAATTTGATCTGAAAAATTCCAGGGCCAAGTCAATGGAGGAAGCATGTTGGATAAAAGACCAATCAGTGTTAGATAGGTCTCTTAGCAGTGCAGCAATGTCTAGTGATTTGTAAGCCCTAGTGAGCAGTATTCGAGGGAGTGGTGCCTGGGGTTTGAAAATTTTCCGTACTATGTAAGTCATGTGGTGGTCGCTGAGGGAGTCGGGCAGAGTACCAGGTGTAGCACCCTATGGGGTGTGTGGTAAAGGCCCAGTCGAGGAGAGAGTGGTTAAGAGATTTATGGTTTAAGCGGGTGGGTTCGGTGATATGCTGGGAGAGGTTAAGTGCAGTCACCTGGTTTTTGAGCTTAGAATTAGTTTTCGATAGCCAGTTGATATTGAAATCCCCAAGTATGTATAGTTAGCCCCCTTCACGAGTGTTTTTAGGGTGCTTAGATGTTCAATGATGGTGTTCGGAGGGGTGTCTGGGGAGCAGTAGGACCCTGCTATATATAAGGGGGTGGAATGAGGTAGTGAGAGTCTGAGTAGGAGGGAGTCTATGGCGTGCGTTGGGTTTGGGAGTTGGACTGGTGCAAATTGTAGCTTGGAAGAGATGAACATGGCAATGCCCCCTCCATTCTTTTTGCTCAGACGGTCATAACGAGTGAGGGAGTAGCCAGGGATTGGTACTTCAGCATCCAAGTTATGGGGTTTCAGCCAAGTTTCAGAGATAATAACGATATCAGGTGACAGGGAGAGGATGTACGGTTGGAGGGGGGTGATTTTGTTCAGGAGGCTGCATATGTTAAGATGGTGGGATGGACAGGACAGAATAAAGACAATAATAGGAGGCAGGACATAAAATGATCTGACGGGGGATTAACAAAGGAATGCAGGTGGGAGTGTCTGGCCTTTGGATGCAATGTAGTTAGGATGGAAATGTCGTGGGAGGGAGGAGGTTAGAAAAAAAGGATCAGGGCAGGCGGTCAAAACAGAAAAAGAAAAGGAAGGTTTGCAAAGGTGAGAAAAGAGAGATGCAGTAGAAAGCAGCAGTCTTGGCCCCATCTCCTGGGGCTGTGTGGGTGGCTGTTTGTGTTTGTCTGTGTCTGTAGCTTAGTTTTTGGGGATTTACAAGATTTTCTGCTTGGAGTAACTACACCATTCTTGCTCACTACATCTGTGAAGGTCTTCTGGACTGGATTTCTGCAAAACATCACCACCAGGTATTTGCAATTTCAGTTTAAAATCAACTTTTTGGAAGCTATCCCAAGCAAAAATAGAAGTCAAGCAACAAAGTCTGACAAACTCAGTGGCTCTGGCTAGGTCCTGCTCAAATTCACATTTTGTCTGGCTTGCTCCTAAGGATCTATTGTGGGCTTTTAAACAACCTCTTTAAATAACAAAAAGCATAACGACAAAAGAATTTCACAGCCTGCAGTTGTACTTGAGTAAGTGTGCCCCAGGCTATCAATGTAATGGGGCTGGGAGTGTATGCCTGGAAGGTCTTACATAACCAAAGCCTCTTGTCAAATCCCTGCCTAGCTGTGACCCTGGGTGACCTCTGTCATAAGTTGTACTAATAGCCCAGATGGCACAAAAAGAAACTGGACTGTGCATTTCTGTTTGCTGTTCTATCCTCTCCTTAATTAAATCTTACTTGACACTAGGTTCATTCCTAACATTGCTGCCCTGCACCACATTCTTATCTTCTTCTTCTTGATCAGTCACTCTGGAAACAGTATTCTTAACTGGACTCAACCCTTGGATCCTTGTGGCTGGAATTAGCTTCAACTACACTACAGGCTAGACTTCTGGGGATTATTTTTCCATCTCAAATGGGCCCTGGTCTCCCCTATTTTTCCATCCTCAACGTGACTGTTGGGCTTCTACTTATCCACCTACCTGCATCATAACCACCTCAGGACCTATTATCTTCCACTTCCTGGGCATGAAAGTGAATGCGAAATCATTGCATAGCTCCAGAATGGCTACTAAACAAGCATCAAACTGATTAGAAAGTACCTCCTAAAGCACCCTCCTGCTACTTCTGGTATCAGGTAACATCCACCCAAACCCTGGACCAAGCCTTATTACAAAAGATAATCACGGAAACAGGAACTCTTCACCTGGCCTCTATTAACATTGCAGCTTCCTGTGCAAAATCAACCTCCTTAAAACCTGGGTCTTGCTAAACAACCCCAACATACTCTCTGTCATTGAAACTTGGCTATCTCCCAAAATACCAGAAGCAGCGGTTGCCATACCTGGCTACACTACCTTCAGATTGGACAGATCGACTAAATGTGTTGGTGGTTGTGCTATCTATCTAAAAGACACTCTAAAAGAACTGGTCTTGCCTGTTGCTGACTTTGGGTGCCCCACCCAGGTACTAGCGATTAAAGTGCTACTGGGGGCTCACCACAAGACTCTTACAATCCTATCAGTTTACATACCTCCCATCGACCCTACCACTGGTCTTCATAAAGTCCTGTACTACCTGAGAGCCCAAAATCACATAGCTGAGACAATATTACTTGGTGACTTCAACATAAACTGGCTGTCTGCCTTCAGTGGCCCTGTAAAGGATGCACTGCAGCTCTGCACCTTACTCAGCTGGTCAGCTCTCCCACTAGAAGTAACTATAAGACTGGAACAAGCACCATTCTTGACTGGATAATCTCTAATCACCCTGACTGTATCGCCAACATAGTGTGCACCCTGACTCACTCAGTGATCACTCCCCTGTTACTTGCAATTGAACCAACAAATTCCATGCCCCACTGCCTCTATCTACAACAGAGCGCTAAGACGTGGCCACCTGGAACTCCTAAAACAACACTTGCGCTGTCAGGACTGGTCACTACTTGACTCCTCAACAGACATTAATGTATCACTCTGACATTTTATCACTATGTTCAATGCTGCCTGTGATGTTCATGCACCCCTCAAGAAAATGAAGTTGTATGGCAATGTTCATCCCTGGATTACTCCTGGGCTGACAGACAGCATGAAATGGAGGGACCATCTCTGGAACTATGCTAAATCTTCCGGCAAGTTACAGAACTGGCAATAAAGCTGCAAGAAACTCCTGCACTTGGAAATCCATAAGCAAGAAGCAATCACCAGAAGGAACAACTTACCAACACCTGGGGTGACAGCAGAAAATTCTGGGAAAATATAAATGATGTTCTGGGGAAAGACACAAAAAATACTCCAGCGATGTTAAACGTTGATGGTACCCCCATACTTGACCCACTCACAATAGCGAATACCTTTAATGATGCCTTCACTGACCCAAGTAGTGTGCTACCACAAGACTTCTTTGACGATATCACCTTAATGGTAGCACATCATCCTGAGACCAAGACAAATCATCACCCCCCCTTCTACTTTAAACGTGTCTCAGTGGCCCAGGTCAGAAAACTACTAAATAATGTGCTGGGCAAATCCAGGCACAGTGGTGACTCTTTAGACCTCAAGCTAATCGCACTCACCACGGAGGAAGTACTTCCACCTATTACTAAATTACTCTCTCTCTCTCTAACCCTCTCGCAATTCCCACAGGTATGGAAACAGCCATTGTTACCCCAGTTCACAAATCTGGAGACGTGCACGTCACAGCAACTATAGGCCTATATCAATCCTCCCAACCCTCTCTAAAATACTCGAGCGTATTGTTGCCAGCCAACTTGTGGACTACCTCGACAGATACTCCCTACCATGTGAACAACAGCATGGCTTTCGGAAAGGGCACAGCACCACCACCGCACTCTTAGAATTCACCAGCTATGTCCAGCAATCTATTGACCAAGGCAGTGAGGTCTTTATAGACTTAACCAAGACCTTTGACACAGTTAATCACTGACTCCTCCTTAAACAACTCTCACAAACTGGTCTCTCCCCTGATACACTGCCCTGGTTTAGAAGCTATTTTGGGGACAGATCTCAACACTTGAAGATTTCCAAGTCTATATCTGACCAGAAGCCTGTTCGGTCCGGGGCACCCCAGGGCTCAATCCTGGGTCCACTCCTTTTCAGCATCTTCCTTAACAATCTACTGACTGCCTGCCACCAGCAAACAGTGCTCTACGCAGACGATGCTATCATTTTTGCAAGCCACCCTGATCCTTACCTCCTTCAAAGTAACCTTCAAAAGGGCTTCATGGAAGTTGAGCACTGGTTCCACAACCATAAACTAGTACTAAACTACAAGAAGACAAAAGTCCTTTTGTTCTCCTCAGCCTGCAGCCGACATCAAGAGCATGCTCTTACCATCCAAAATTCCCAAGGTGACCCCCTTGAACAAATACAGCACTTCAGCTACCCAGGGGTTACCCTTGATAGACTCCTCACCTATTCACTGCACACCGAAAATGTTGCCAGAGCCGTCAATACCAGGATTGGGCTCCTCTGTCAACTGAGAAAGTCTCTAACACCTGAAGCCCTAAATCTTGCTGTCCACAGCTCGGTGCTCTCCTTAATTGACTATGGCCTCGTCATTTATGAAACTACTTCCACCACTGCACTCAAAAGGCTCACTGTGGCACTAAACAAGGCCTGTAGACTCCTAATTGGTGCATCACACCTCACCCACACCTGCAATGTCTATATGGAGGCTGGGTGGCTCAACTTGCATGGGAGAATTAAATGGAGGCAGTATAGCGCAGTGGTCTAAGGCTCTGAGCTGCAAATTTGGTGACATCCAACAGACCAGACCTGGGTTTGAATCCCACAGCTTCCACTTGCATACTGTGTGACCCTGAGCAAGTCACTTAACCTCCTGTGCTCCCAGGTCGCTCCCTGTAAAAAGCTTTCAGCTTAGTGTGTTATACCTGGTTAAACAACTAAAAAAAAAAAAAAAAACCACACCTGCTTACTTAAAGGGATTCTCCTTGGACTCATGCCTTCAGGATTAGGATGCTTACTTCACAAATCCAACAAGACCCAACATACGCACACCTCATCTTCTGCACTCCTACTAGTCCCGATGTGCCGGACCGCCCAATACCAATGCTCCTTTTGTATCAAAGCGTCATACTGGTTAAATGGCCTCCACAATGGTTTGGTTAACCTTACCAGTCTCAGTGAATTTCAAACTCAAACTTCATCAGCACATCCTAACTGAAAACTCCTGTGATTGCATTACTTAACATCCTTGTCCCTCTTCCCGTGACCTCTCCCCCCCCCACTGTTCTTCCACTGTTCTCTCTACTTGTCTTGCCCTCTCACTCTCCTCTCCCTTCCTGCCCTCCCATCTCCCCTCCTTTTCTCCCCCCCCACTGTCTTCCTTGCTTTTCATCCCTTACTGTCCTAGCTGCTACTTGACAATACCGCTAGTTGCTCTCCCCTTCCTTGATCTGGCTCATCTCCTAATTCCTTCTGTTCTCACTCCTGCCTTGAATCACATACTAAACTAATGTGTACTTATTAGCTGTTCTCTTATTCTGTATTTTGTAATACAAATTGCTTAATTGTTTGTAAAACCAGTCTGTTTTCCATTATGGATCTGTACCCCCATTGAGGTGGAACCTTTGTAAATGAGCTGCTTGGCCTCAAAGGTACTTGTAATCCTAGACTGAATAAATAAATAAAATAAAACTACAGTACAATAGTGCTGGCTAGGCTAACATATACTGTGCTGTGTAAATAAGCAAATTCTTAGCAGGCATAACATAAATAAAACTGCATTTTAAATTCAACTTGCAGAGGAAAATAGCAGCAGTAACACAGAGCTGGGAGTCAAAGGCAGAGTGAAAATAAAGCAGCCAATAGTTGATATTGGGCCAGGAAAGCAGCCAATAACAGGCTGAGTAGAGACAACTGTAGCCAATAGAAATTCGGGCTTTGGAGTTCTTGAACTGCATGTTTAGTTAGGAAGCTGGCAGGTGGGCGGAATGCAAGGAGCAGCTGGCCAGAGGTGATCCGAGCCACAGCCAAGGTACAGTGCTAGAACACCCAGTCAAGGGTGGTACCTTTAGTTAGGAAGCTGGCATGTGGGCAGGATGCAAGGAGCAGTTGGCCAGAGGTGATCCAAGCCATGGCTGAGGTACGGCACTAGGATGCCCGGTCAAGGGCGGCACCTTTAGATAGGTAGCTGGCAGGCAGGTGAGATGCAAGGATCGGCCGGCCAGAGGTGATCCAAGCCACAGCTGAGGTACAGTGCTAGGACACCTGACCAAAGGCAGCACCTTTAGTTAGGAAGCTGGCAAGCTGGCAGGATGCAAGGAGTGGCCAGCTGGAGATAATCCGAGCCACTGCCAAGATAGGATGCCCAGTCAAGGGCGGCATCTGAAGCCCTGAATCATTTGGTCACTCTATGCTATAATGTCGCCAGTCTGTCTCTGTCTTTCCTCAAGTGAGGACTCCAGAACTAGCCACAGTATTCCAGCTGGGGCCTCAACAGTGATCTGTACAGAAGTAGTATTGCCTCTTTCTTCCTATCAAATCCCTCCCAATATACCCCCAAAGATCTGGCTGCCTTGCTGTAGACCTTGTTGCATAGACTAGTTTGTTTTTGGGACTCCCATATAATGACTTTCATGTCTCTATCCTCCGCATCAGTGGCTAGCCTAACCCCTTCCATCCAGTATTCTGTCCTGAGAAGCTATCTCCTTTCCATTTTCTCCCCTAGTATTAATGTCGCCACTCTGTGAACACCTTGTTTGTGTCCACTTAGCTAATATCCCGCAATTACCTAAACATTTTATTTATTTTTGTTGACTGGGTAAGTGCTCTAGACAAATCCTGCCTATTTTCAGGCACGACCAGGGGGAAGGGAATACAGATGAATGGCAACTGACCTTAAACCAGATTAAGCTGTTGATGGTATTTTTAGTGAGGAAAATTTGGTCAGGACACCGGGGAGATTACCCTACTCTTTTTTTCGATAAGTGCCATGGGATCTTTAACATCCACCAATTCAGGCAGATGGGACCTCAGTTTAACATCTCATCCAAAAGACGGCACCTCAGAAGTGCAGCACCCCTCTAATGCTGCACTACAGTGTCAGTACTGGGATATTAACCCGAGTGTCAGATGTGGGAACTGATACCACAGCCCTCTGATCCCCGGGCCTCAGAGGCGAATGTGCTACCTACTGAGCCACTGACACTGCTATTGATCATGCTCTCCCTCTCCATTCTTGTCTCCTTTAAGTACATGCTGAGACACTCACGTTTCTGCTCCTGTGTCCTCCCTTGCTGACCCTGTATTATCTTGGTTACCCTCCTCTGCACTATCTCTGGCCTTTTTTAGGGATTGCAGTGTTGCACACAGGTGCAGTCATACCAGGATTTCGCACAGGACCAATATGACCTCTTTTCTCCTGCTGCGGAAGCCCCTCCCAATGCATCCCAGCATGCTGTTTGTCTTTCCTATCCATTCCCAGCTTCACAATTTTTTTGAACTGTTGTCACAACAGCAACGTATGCAGACAGCAGTATCTCCACATCACCATTCACACCGTGCTCACTCCATGCCTGCAGCCACTTTATTCAGGCTACACCCTGCCATTATACACACAAGGATGGTATTTGTTATCTTTAATATTATTTGAGTGTCCAGGATACCTGCAGATTATTGAAGACAAATGATCATCTTCTACCCAATCCTCATGTTAATTTTTTTTAACTTTGATGTGATATATAAATATCTGACTACAGCGTTAACGTGTTCTAATCAGTCTTAAGTGCAAATGGTTATTCACCAATTGTAATCTGTTCCTATTTAGAGCAAAACCACTATCCGAAGACAGTTTACAGCTCTGCAGTTCCTATATGTAGGGATGTAAGTTTGTCATGGATGAGGTTTTAATGACTCATTGTTTGTTCATGAAATCATTAGTAAACAGTAGTAAATGGTGTGGCACTGTCATCATTGCTTCATTCTGATGACACTAGTGAAAGTCATGGAAGTCCTGAATAAAGATCAAACATCATGGAATCAATGACGTGTATGACTGCCATGACAAACTTACATCCATACCTATATGCACAGTAAGGTGTACTCCCTTTTCAAAAGCTCAAGGACTCACATTTCATGAGCAAATTTTATTTGCAGTTAAAAGTAAACATTGGATTTTGGCAGAATTTCAAAATTAAGAGAATGTGCAGTTGTTACCTGGGAGCACATATATGATCATATTTTCATTTTTACACTTTGAATGTCATGTAAACGTAGAGGATAAAGTATGAGCATAGATAGAGGAAAGCAACTGAGTGTCAGTGTTCCAAGTTGTTGTCCTGCAGTAATGACATCACCTCTGCAGCACAGCAACATGCTGATGTCACTAATACAGCACTCCAAGTCTATTCCAGGCATGGAATTCCATGCATGACATGATTACGCCACACAATGTATAGAGAATAATGAATACGGAACTGTGCACAACTAGTCTGTGTTTCAGTCAAGGGGTATTGATGTCATCAAGCAAGTTTTGACTGGTCATTGGTTTTCAAACCATCTCTTAAGTGTCCCCTATGCTCACTGCCCCGATACAGCTGCTTTTCCTGCCGCCCCCCCCCAACACACACACACATATGCTGACTTACTATATTTTACTATCACAGTAAATCTTTTTAGCAGCAAGGGTTTTTTCCCCATTTGCAGTTTATACTGATCTGCCACTAGAGGCATCTTATTTTCCTATTAATCCTCCAACCTTACCTCTGCCTTTTCCTGTTCTAATCACTTTTATCCACTGCCTTTTCTCACTTTTAATATTGGCCGAAAAAAAAAAACAACTACTCCACAGCGGCAGTCACCCTCACTGAAGGTCAGCTATTCCTTACCCCCACTATGAAATAGCAATGGGCACCACGGCTATCACCTCCAGCATGCTCATGGTTACCTTTCTTGCTCTGCCATGTCCCGTCCTGACCCTACTCTCCACCCTGAGCCCCACCCCTCTCTACCACCACCGCAGCCAGCTGCACCCCACCCTGGACACCCCTATGTTTCTCCATGTTTCCCACCTCCAGACAATGCCCCTCCCCGGGGACACTCTGGGCCCACCCTTCCTTGCCATACCTACCCTCCACTCCCTACCCATCCCTTGTACCCCCACTAGTAGGACCTCGTGATCCGCACCTGGCTAAGGGTCCTGGTCGCCACAGACCATGCATCTGATCAATTGCTCTACTCCTTCTGCTCTGGGAACATACACTCCAACTCCGGCCGTTGTCAACTAGCCACCCACACCCCACTCTGATACTGGCCTCAGCATTGCATCCATGAATATTTGCAGCCTCCTAAAAAATTTGCCGCTGACCAGTGCTGGGCTGCACAACACCGGCCCTGATGTTATAGCACTAGTTGAGACCTAGCTCTCAAGAAAGACTCCGACTCGGTTATCTCCCTCCTGGCTACACTCTGTTCAGGGAACACTGTATAGGCAAATGTAGTGGCAGGTGCGCAGTCTTTATGCATGACACACTTTTAGGCCATGCTCTTCCTGCCCCCAAGCTCAGTTTTAGTGCTCAAGCTCTCACCCTTAAGGTTACCCCTGACCCAGCCAGGGGGCCCTCTCTTTCTCACAGTCTCTTACATACACCCCTGTGGGACCAGGGACCAGCTGTCCACTCCCTCATTGATTATCTCACCACACTCCCACACAAGGTGGAGCAGCTCATCCTAGGTGACCTTAATGACAACTGGCTGAGTACCACTGCCCCCCACAACAGGGACTCCTTCGCTGCCCTAGATATGACCCAACTAGTTACCTCACCCACTAGATTTAACGGTCAGGCAGCTCCAGCACCCTCCTAGATGTAATTCTGTTGAACCACCCATAAAATCAGGGATATTAATGTACTACCAGACTCTCTTAGTGACCACTCTCCTGTCCTCTGTCACCGGTCATCCCCCACACCAAAATCAGTGTCCCAGGTCACCTCGCGCTGGTGCTTTTGCCCCGGGGGTCTCAGAAAGCTAAAAATGCACCTAACCCAATCCTACTCACAACAGATATTGACTCTGCCCTAGCCTATTTCTCCAGTGCCTTCAGCAAGGCCTGCGACCTTTTCGCCCCCTTGACCAGAATCCATACCAAGAAACACAACACCCCATGGATCTCCCCATCCCTCATCCAAACACTGAAACAAAGAGATAATCTCTGGCATGTTGTTGTTGAGACAGGCAAACTGGCCAGCAGACAAGCCTATAATGCAGCACATAACAAGTGCACCTGGGCTATAAGGCAGGCTAAGGCCGAATATTATCAAGCCACCCTTGAATCCACTTGGGGCTCATCCCGTGCCTTCTGGGACAATATGAAAGAGCTCAATGGAAAGACCTGCTCCCCCCCACCATCACTACTCTCCATAGATAGTACCATCACTACTGATCCTCCCCACATAGCTGAGTGCCTCAATATGGCTTTCTCAGATCTAAGCTCTGTCCTCCCCAACTACTCTTTTGACCCTATCCCTGCCTCCACCCCCTACCTCAGATTGCCCCCCTTTCTACCTGCATGCCATATCACCCCTTGAAGCCAGGCCTTATCTGCAAAAAGCCTTAGCTAGCAACAACCCCAGCTGTGAGGCTAGTGAGGCTGTGAGGCTAGTGAGGCCAGCATAGTGAGCTTAATAAAGGGGAGGGAGGGTGGGCAGAGGGTGACTGTGAAAGGCAGAGATACTAAACAAATATTTTGCTCAGTATTTACAAAGGAAGAGGGAGGTACCTGAAACAAACAGTAGCAACACTCTGGATACAGAGTTGATACCAACCCATTTACAGAAGAAAGGGTTCTGAAAGAACTCTTAAAACTGAAGATGGACAAAGCAATGGGGCCTGATGGGATTCATCCCAGAATTCTAAAAGAACTAAGGGTAGAACTAGTGACACCACTGACTACCCTCTTTAACAAATCATGGGAGGATGGGGTGGTACCCGAGGACTGGAGGAGGAGGGCAGATGTGATTCCCCTTCACAAAAGTGGGAGCAAGGCAGAAGCAGGAAACTACAGACCTGTTAGTTTAACCTCAGTGGTAGGGAAAATGATGGAATAACTACGAAGGAAAGAATTGTCCAGTATCTAGAGGATAGAGGGCACAGGACCCAAGGCAACATGGATTCACAGCGGAAGGTCATGCCAGACAAATCTGATAGATTTCTTTGACTGGGTGACCAAAGTAGTAGATCAGGGAGAGGCTATGGACATGGCCTACCTAGACTTTAGCAAGGCATCTGACACAGTCCCACAAAAGATTAATATACAAGTTAGCCAGCCTGGAGTGGGTCCCAAGATGACAGTCTGGGTAAAGAATTGCTGGAGAATAGGACACAGAGTAATAGTAAAATGGTGTCCACTCTGAAGAAGGGGGTTACTAGTGGGGTACATGAAGGTTCAGTATAGACCGGTCCTCTTCAATGTCTTTATAAGCGACATTGCAGAGGGACTGGAAGGAAAAGTATGTCTCTTTGCAGATGACACAAAGATCTGCAACAGAGTTGATGCACAAGGTGGGATGGAAAGGATGAGAAGGGACTTGGCAAGGTTGAGAGAATGGTCAAATGTGGTAGCTTAGATTAAATGCTAAGAAGTGCAAGGTAATGCACCTGGAAACAAAACCCAGGGAAGAGTACACAATGGGGGAGATACTAACAACAATGAAAATGGAAAGGGACCTGGGGTAGTCATATCAGATGACCTAAAGGTGGGCAAGCAACGTGAGAGGGCAGCAAGAAGGGCTGGGGATACTGGGATACATAGGAGAGGTATCACCAGTAGAAAACAGGAAGTTATTATACCTCTGTACAGACAGCTGGTGAGACCCCATCTGGAGTACTGCGTGCAGTTCTGGAGACCAATCTCTGCAAAGATATAGACAGGATGGATGCTGTCCAGAGGAGGGCAACTAAAATGGTGCAGGGTCTGCACTGGAAGACATATGAAGAGAGACTTAAGGAGCTTAATCAGTATAGCCTTGAGGAAAGGAGGAGAGGGGGACATGATAGAAACTTTCAAGTACCTCAGGGAATCAACAAAGTCCAAGAGGTAGCATCTTTCAAAAAGAGGTGTGCAAGAACAAGAGGGCACAATTTGAAGCTGGGGGCGGCTCAGAGGTAATTTAAGGAAGTTTTTTCACAGAGAGGTTGTGGATGCATGGAATGGCCTTCCGGAGGAGGTTGTGGAGTCAAAAACAGTGGTGGAATTCAAGCATGCATGGGACATTCATAATGCAATTCTAGGGGGTGGGGGTAGGAAGAAATAGGCTGCCAGTTAACTAGGATCTGCAGCTTATCCATTAGGTAGGGAAATGGGCAGACTGGGTGGGCCAAGCGGTCCTTATCTGCCATCAAATTCTATGTTTCTATGTTTCTGTGATCCCCTGTACTCCAGGATTCTCTGATTAGTCCTAGATACTGTACTAGCCCCTCTCACCAAACTTTTAAACTGGTTGCTATGTATTGGTCAATTTCTCAGTGCCTGAAAGATTGCAGAAATCACCCCTATCCATAAGAGTGGAGACAGAACCTCCCCTAACAATTTCAGGCCCATCTCCATTTCCCCCATCAAAAGCACTAGAAGAAATAGTGGCCATTCAGCTCTCCAGTATCTGGCCAAATGCGACCTGTTGTGTCCAGAACAACATGGATTCCACCCTGGACACAGCACCATTACAGCCCTCCTGGAGTTCTCCCAGCACCTCCACTCTGCTCTTGACTCTGGTCATGTTGCAGGTGCAGTGTCCGTGAGACCTCTCAAGGCCTTTGACACTGTCTGTCACCCCTCCTACTTGATTCCCTCCACCAACTTGGCTTCTCCCTGGCCCACTGGCTTGGTTCACCAGTTACTCTCTATCAGATCACAGCACATGAAGGTAAGGGCACCCTGTCCAATACCCTGCCCGTTCACTCGGGGGTCTCCTAGGGTTCCATCCTGGGACCCATTCTGTTCAGCCTATTTCTCAACACCCTCCCCAGCTCCTGCTTGGGCAATATGCTACTCTATGCTGATGATGCGGTTCTCCTTGCCTCCCACGCTAACCCCACATCTCTACAGAAATCCCTGCAGCACACATTCAACCAAGCCGAAAAGTGGTCATTAACCTAAAAAAAAACAAATATATGATTTTTTTGCATCACCGAATAAGGCCAAAAATGCCCCCCTCTGCATTCTCCCCAGTAATGCTCACCCTCTCGAGCAGGTGTCATCCTACAAGTACCTGGGCATCACCTTCAACTCAGCTCTTACATTCCACACCCACATCAATACCCCGTCCTCAGCCATAAACTCTTGGATTGGACTTCTCTATTGCCACAGAGACTGCCTCCCCCAAACTGCCCTCCGACTGGCCAACAACATAGAAACATAGAACACAGAAACATAGAAACATAGACTTTGACGGCAGATAAGGACCGCTTGGCCCATCTAGTCTGCCAATTTCCCTACCTACAGGATAGGCCGTAGATCCTAGTTAACCAACAGCCTATTTCTTCCTACCCCCCACACGAATTGCCTTATGTCTGTCCCATGCATTCTTGAATTCTCCCACAGTTTTAGATCCCACAACCTCCTCAGGAAGGCTGTTCCATGCATCCACTACCCTCTCTGTGAAATAATACTTCCTCACATTGCCCCTGAACCGTCCTCCTTCTATCTTTAAATTGTGTCCCTTGTTCTTGCAAGTCTCTTTTTCTGAAAGATGCTACCCTCTTGGACTTTGTTGATTCCACTGAGGTACTTAAAAGTTTCTATCATGTCCCCCCTCCTCCTTTCCTCAAGGGTATACATATTAAGCTCCTTTAGTCTCTCCTCATACGGCTTCTCTTGCAGACCCTGCACCATTTTAGTTGCCCTCCTCTGGACTACCTCTAGCCTGTCTATTTCCTTGCGGAGATGGGGTCTCCAGAACTGGACACAGTACTCCAGATGGGGTCTCACCAACTGTCTGTACAGAGGGATAACAACTTCCTGTTTTCTGCTGCCGATGCCTCTCCCTATACATCCCAGTATACCCCCAGCCCTCCCTACTGCCTTCTCTCATTGCTTGCTAACCTTAAGGTCATCTGATATGATTACCCCCAGGTCCCTTTCCTTTTTTGTTGTTACTACCTCCCCACCCACTGTGTATTCTTCCCCTGGGTTCTTGTTTCTCAGGTGCATTATTTTGCACTTCTTTGCATTGAATCCTAGCTGCCATACTTCTGACCATTCCTCCAACCTTGCCAAGTCCCTTTTCATCCTTTCCAAGCCTCCTTGTGTATCAACCCTGTTGCAGATCTTTGTGTCATCTGCAAAAAGGCATACTTTTCCTTCCAGTCCCTCTGCAATGTCACTGATGAAGACATTAAAAAGGACTGGACCCAATACTGAACCCTGCGGTACCCCACTAGTAACCTCTCTTTCTTCAGAGTGGACTCCATTTACAATTACCTCCAACAACTCCTCCGTCCTGTCCCCAGTGGACTACGGCCTACCTATCTATGCTGCGGCCGACAACACAATAAAGAAGGCCTGCAGGCTCCTGACCAGTGCATCCCTCCACACCCATACTTGCCTGCTCTATTCCATCGCCAACCTGCTCACCTTGGAGGAGTGCCTGTGCTACCAAACCTGCTTACTTGCCAAAAAATCTCTGCTAGGTCTCTCTCCCCCAGGGGTCACTGCATCCCTGCAGCTTGCATCCCCATCTGTTGCCACCTGTAGCTCAGTTGAGGCCACCTTTCTGGTGCCCCGTACCAAGACCTCCCTAGCCCAAAGGTCCTTCCACTACCATGCCCCCACATGGTTTAACTCTCTCCCCGCCCTCTGTCTCTAAGTCTACCAAAATTGGTCCCTTTAAAGTCGCTCTCCATAACCACCTCTTTGGCGCCCGAAGCTGTAGTTGCCCTTAATCAACCAAATGTTGGGGTCTCTCCCCATTTCTGGCCCATAGCCTTGACAATGTCCGTTGACTGCTTCCCCCCCTTTTATTTTCCCTTTTCCTCACCCCTATTCCCCCCCACTTTTCCATGTAGGTATTTCCCCGGTATGACCAGGGTTGTGACTTCTACTATTGTTATACTTTATACGATTGCTATTTACTGCATGCAACTTTATTCCGTAAACCACTGTTGTATTGTGTTCTTTTGTTATCTGTATTGCACTTGTGTGTTACCACTGTTGTGTCTCACACTGTAACCATGTCTACCCTCCCTGGGACGAGGTGCCTTTGCAAATGAGTCCCTGACTCAAAGGTTGTAAATCCGACTTTCAAAAATAAATGAACAGAGAGGGACCCAAGTGGTGGTGTGTGAACACAGAATGTAGAAGTTATCATAGTATAGTAGTTACACAGCTACTGTACTAAAACAAATGTTTTTGACCTTTGAACTATAGTACAACAACCTTCGTGGTTGTATAGAAATCCTTGTGTAATAATCTCTGACTGTATACTATGTAAACAATAACACATGACAGGATGTGCAATAATGCTTAATTACCACAACCCCAGGTGGAGTGTGAGGCACGAGGGGCAGCTGAGTACCTTCAACCACCAGGGAAGTGTGGTAATTTATTTATTTATTTGTTTGTTTTTGTTTACCAGGTAAGCACACTAGACAACCAGATGCCTATTTTCAGGTGCGACCCAGGAGATTACAGAGATACATACATGGTTATTTCAGAGATACATACATGATTTTACAGAGATACATACATGATTACAAGGATACAATCAGGTACAGCAGGAAAACAATAAGAGCAGGTACAAGCAAGAGCATCAGACATAAATGAGGTAAATGAAACAATACCAGGGACTTATCTACCCAGTGGTGAGGAAGGTAATAGCTTCATGCATTAGGAGGCCAGCTGTCGGCTAGGAATATCAGCCAAACACGACATCTGGAGGCTAGGGGTTGAGGCGTACGTCAAGGAGATTACAAAAGGGGGAGAGGCGAAAGGAGAACTTAGCTGGAGCAAGGAAGGCTCCTTATTATCAGATAATCTGAACCCTTGTATGTTTTACTGGAGGGGAAGGTCAGGATACCCTACACCATAGAGCCGAAGGAACAGTGGGGCAAGCGGCAGGAGTAACTTAAGTACAGAGGCAGGGAAGGGCAGACTTGAGGAAGCCCCAGAGGGAAGCCTTAAAATAGGAATGGGAGGTGGAAGAGCGAGTGCTCGCTGGCAGGGAGTTCCATTACTGCACACCCTATAGTGTGTAATTGCACTTATAAAATGGTTTTAAGAGTTAAAAAAAGCAGGAAAAAATAAAGCATAATTTGAACTATGCAGTAACTGAAATTACCGCACGATCATGTGACCGGTTTTGACCAGTCAGATTGCTTGTTTAATTCAAGCCATTTTATAAAATGTAATTAAGTTATTTAGTAAATGTTCTGATACGTTGTTATCATTATACAATAAAATTTCATATCGTATAATGTAATAGAAATACCTGAAACACATAGACAACCAAAAGAAGAAAAACTATGATGTGCAGGGATATCATGGCTGACACAGCGTGGTACAATAACCATTTATTATTTAAGGTTTATAACCGATAAAGGCACACTGAGCCTAGGCTTGTTTTCAGGTGTGATCCGGGGCATGGGCAAGGGAACAATATACAGAGTTACAAGAGTAGCATAAAACATTACATTTTGGCGCTATATACAGACAATGCAAGAGTGGTATAAAACATTACATTTTGGCACTGTGTACAAATGGACGCAAATTAAGAATATACTTACATATGTACTATGTACAAATGGCACTATGTACAAATGGACACAAATTAAAAATATAATTATATGTTCAAAACATTTAAATTAATTGGATTTTGTTCACGGCAGAGACTCTGTTAGACTGAAGAGAGCAGCAATTCCAGCAAAGTATTTCCATCCTAATGGGTTGCAGGCACATTTGACAAATACAAGACAAAAGTGTTTCAGATGTTTCCTATTTTGAGTTAGGTTACTGATAATGTAGAAAATATGGAAGCCTTAAGCAGGTCTGCCTGCATTTGCCACAGGAGGAACGAAAAATAGGCTTGTGTTTTATGAAACAACATAGGTGGGGTAAGTTGTGGTGAACGTGTCTGAATTAGTGTTTTTATTATTTAGTGATGGGTAAATCTGAGACCAGCCAGAGTGGCCCACATTTAGGAGCTATATAGTAAGAACTGTGTCCAGCCCTGCAGTTTGTGTGCTAATTGTCTGGCCTGGGGCCTTTACTAGTTGATAATTGGAGGTGGGGCTCAGTCAGATTTCTGACAGCAGGTTGGATATGACTTGTTATATAAGACCAATTTTCCTGCAGGTGCTGCTTTAAGTAGAGTCTGCCTGCTTTTGCCAGATGAGGGAGAAAGAAAGGCTTGTGTTTTTTGGAGGCAACGCAGCTGGGGTAAGTTGTGGTGAAACTTGTTTGAATTACTGTATGTATTACTGAGTGAAGGGTAAATTTGAGATCAGCCAGAGTAGCCCACATTTAGGGGCAGGGGTGCCAAGTTTTGAAAAATGTTGTGGGTGCTCAGGCTCATAATGAAACGCGTGGGGGTCTGGGGGCCTGCCTAGGCCCTCAGAAGCTATAGGATTTTTCATGCTTTGTGGTGCATTTTGGGAAGTATTCTGATGCATTTTAGAATATGTATGCCACCACCACAGCTACTCCTCTGCAGAGGATGCAAGGGTGCCCTTAGGGGCTCTTTGATGTCCAACTAGGCACTAAGACCCATAGGTGAATGTCCCTGCGGGATCTTTGATGCCCTCAGGAGTTGTAAGCATGCCTCAAATATGGATTTCAGGTTACAGTGCCACCACCCCACAGTATGTAGAGTGCCATGGAGGGCTGTTTGATGCCCCCAGGTGCTGCAAGGACCCACAGGTGCTGCAGGGTCCCATGGAAGAATGCCTGCCCCTGGAGGGCTCTTTGATGCCCCCAGGTGATGCAAGGGTGCTCCGAGTAGCAATTTTAGGTTGCAGTGCCACTACACCATGGGGTGTGACAGTACTCTAGTCTGGAGGGCTCTTTGATGCCCCCATGTGCTGCAAGGACCCACAAGTGCTGCAGGGTCCCATGGAAGAGTGCCCTGGAGGGTTCTTTGATGTCCCCAGGTGCTGCAAGGATGCTCCAAGTAGGAATTTTAGGTTACAGTGCCACTACCCCAAGGGGTGTGAGAGTACTCTAGTTTGGAGGGCTCTTTGATGCCCCTAGGTTCTCCAAAGACCCATGAAAGAGATTGTTCTGGAGGGCTGCTTGATGCCCCCATGTGCTCTTTTTAGGATGGGCAGACAGACACTTTTCTGGACAGGACAGAAGGACTCTGCTCGGTTAAGGCTCAGCTCACCCCCCTCACACACAAGTGGTCACAGGCACCCACAGACAGTCAGACCCCTGCTGCCAAATGTCTTTTTTAATCCCCGAATCCTACTCACTTTAACTTTGCCATGAGGCACAGACCCCTCTTAACTCCACACAATCTATCCAAGTTTATTTTGTTGTTTTTAGGATGGGCAGAGAGACACTTCTCTAGACAGAAGGACTCAGAGGACTCTGACAGGCTGCCTGGTTAAGGTGGTCACAGGCACCCACAGACAGATCACTGCTACCAAATGTTTCCTTTTCTATCCCACAATCCTAGCAACTTTAATTGTACCACAGGCAGATCCCTCAAATCTACAATCTGTCTGAGTTTATTTGTATTTTGTTTTTAGGATGAACAGACAGACACTTCTGTGGACAGAATAGGCAGACTGGACTGTTGACAGGCTTGGTTAAGGCTCAGCTTGCCCTTACACATAGCCTAAGTGGTCACAGGCAGCCACAGACGAGACCACTGCTACCAAATGTTTATTTTATCCCTTGACCCCAAATCCTACTCACTTTAATTGTGTCATAGGCCCTCTTAAATCCACAAGACCACAACTACAATATGTGTTTATTGTAGTTGTTTTGAACAGACAGACACTTCTCTGGACAGGATGGGACTCTCAAACAGGCTTGGTTAAGGCCCAGGCTCAGCTGAGGTGAGCACACAGACCTTCAGGCAGCAAGACAGAAGCAGACCACACACTGTTTGCCAAATGTTTATTTCTTTTAATCCCTAATCCTCCTCTCATGTTTTCTCTTTTTTTATGTTTGTTGTTAGGTTAGGCAGGTGGCGACTGACAAGTGCAAAGTCAGCAGCAGTCCTTCCCTTCCCCAGACAGGCTATGCCACCCAGGCCTAGGAACAGCCCAACAAGCCTGGCACACACACACTCCAGTGGCTGGGACCTGAGTTAAAAACAGTTTTCAAAAATTATTCCGACCAGATCACGGATGGTAGGCCAGCTTTTAGGTTATCTAACACATTGGTGCAGGTGTTGGGGATCGTGGGACAATCATACTGCAAGTCCTTAACTCGTGGTTGGAAATCCAGTCCTAAGGGTCTTATTTTTAGTCCCTAAAGGTTGCAGTACAAAAGGGGCAAACATGTCACTCCATTGCATTGCTACCTGCTATTGCTATTATTACACATAGAGCAGCACTTGCCACAGAAAGGGCAGGAGACCCTCCCGTCACAGCAGCACAGTGCAAATTCTTGATCCAGTTATTAGTGGGTACAAGTGGGTGTACACCTGCTAACATGCTGTGGTTAACAACTGCATCTGGATTGCAGAATGGTGTAGCACTAAGTGCATGGCACTATGCCATGCTTGAAGCTAGTAACTATAATTTATTGTTAGCACCTGAATGTCCCCCTACCTAAGTAGGGTTGTACCTATGGGCCAGTAGGTCAATCCTTTAAGGGCCTGATGCCCTTACTCTCAGGCAGTCCAGTGAAGCACCATCCTGCTTTCCAGTAAATAATTTGGTTCCCTGGAAATCAGTGGTGTCCCCTCCCTAACCTACCTGAGTTCTACTTGTTAGCTGTTCTTCTATAAGCGTCTCCCCATTTCATCCCATCTTTACTCTTTTTCTAGTCACAAACTCTGTGTCCCCACTTATTACTTATTTATTTCAAAAGTTATTCACCACTTCAATATTCCTTTTTTCTGCTAGACTTTATAACTTTCTTTTAACAGAGTCAGTCAGTCAGTCTGAGTGATTCACAACAGTCAGTAACTATCTGCCCGACTCAGCTCTTTCTGTTCTGCACTGAATGCTCTAGCCATTGACTTGCTCGCTATTGAAGTTGAACCTAGCAGCCCATGGAAGAGCAGGACTAATGGGATACTATTTGACTGGTTGGCAGCTACCCAATCACTGCACAGGAATGGAGAGATTGGAGGACACACCACATGACACGTCCTGGAGATGTCACATGTGACATGATGTGTATCCCTGATATTCGTGGAATTCAATGCCAGACCAGTCATTGAAACCACGAATGAAGAGTGCTTGTGTGCATGCTTTGTTGTGTTAGTCAACTGGGTCTGACGGGGGAGGGGATTGTCCTATTACTCATCATCTGCTGGGTGGAGGCACCTGATGCCAAAACAGTGGCAGTCGGAGGATACAGCCAGAGAACTTAAAGTGACTGAATGAGTCGTTGTTGAGGTGACTTGGGGACTGACACGGGAAGGGATTGGGATGGGAAAGAAAAATGAGGGTGCTTGTTTTAACTTTGTGGGTGCTCAAGCACCTGAGTACCCGAGCTGTCAGCTTCCCTGTTTAGGGGCCATATTATAAGAATTGTGTCCAGCCCTGTAGTTTGGGGGGAGGGGTGCTAATTGTCAGGCCTGGGGCCTTGTAAGTTGATAATTGATCTCCCACAGTCAATAGCATGCTACCAGGAAGGGAGCAAGCTCTGCATGAAAGCAGCCACTGCCAACGTGTTCCACACGTTCGTGTCCCAGTGAATGAGTGGAACAGTGGAATGAAACAGGTGACTATCATCGTAGGCATTGCCAGGCATCATCAGAAGAAAGCGGAGAAGCAGGGGATTCTGCTGGTCAATAAAGGCAAGGCACCTGTTCACTGCTGTGTAACAGCCACTGCTGGGAAGGGCAGAAGGTGAAAGGTAGGCCAAAACTAGAAATAGCACCAACACTAATCTAGGGTAGGAGTGTAAAGCAATTTAAACAAGGTGGAACACAAATAGAAACAAACAAAAAAGGGGAAAACTAGAAACACTCTATCAGGGTAAGGGTACAAAAGTATTTCCAGGTAACACAGGGAGAATAAAAATGGATAATACTGGTAGTGGTGCAGTGCATTAACTGTGGGAAAGCAGTTTTCAAAGAGACCTTCTGGAGATGTGGTGCTGCTCCATCTGCATGCACCTTTCTGGGTTGAAGGGGGAGTTCACTAGACTCCAGGCTGAGCTGGCTATGATTCCAGGCCCCCCCACCCCGGGGCCATCGAGTCTGCCACTGTTACTACAGAGAATGCCAGGGAGAAGGAACGGCTGAACTATGGTGGGCTCTGAAAGTGTGTGTGGGTGGTGGGATAGAGGACATTCCTCAACTAGTACCACTATGTAATTCCTATGCCACTCTGACAGGGAGGACTGTCAGAAGGAGGCACCTGTGGTGGTGACCAGGGTTGATCTTGGGTTTTCCTGAGTGGAGACCCAAAGGAGAGTGGTAGAGGATCCCAGTGGAGGAAGAAGCAACTTCTGGTGGGGGACTCAGTTTTGAGGGGGATAGATTTAGGAATAGGAAAGTAGGGCGACAGGGAGGTTAAGTGCCGGCCTAGCACCATGGTCCAGAGGAATGGGAAGCGGATCCTGAGGATCGCTAGGACATTAGGATGGGAGGGAGAGCTGGATGTTATTGTCCACTTGGGGACTATTGACCTGGCTAGGGGCAGGGCTAGAACAGTGCAAGGGGAGTTTAAGGAGCTGGGAGGGGTCTTAGACAGGTAGCTTGCACAGTGGCTTTCACTGAAATGCTGCCTGTCTGTGACAGGGGACAGGAGAGGGATCTCTGCACCAGGAGCTTCAAATCATAACTGAAGGAATGGTGCAGAAGGGAAGGGTTCAGCTACATTGGGGACTGTAGACCAACTTGTGATTATAAGGGCCAATACAGGTGTGATGGCCTGCATCCAGGAGTGGAACTGCAGCCGTCAGTGGCTGGCTTAAATGTTACTTCAATTAACATTTAAACTTGCCAAGGGGAGTGGCAGAAGGAATTGGGGAGTCAGAAACTGCCCCCCCAGCTGAAGTAGAGAGTAAGGAGAAACCAAGGGGGGAGGAATCCCCCAGGGTGAAAATTAATAAAGGAAGCAGGGTGGTAGATATAAAGGGGGAAAGGAAGGAGAGAATTAACAAGAGAGGTGGGAAGGAGGGAGGGCAAAAAGGAAAAAGGAGGCAACAAGCAGAGTGGAAACAAAATCTGGAAGGTCACCAATGTGAATGCTAGAAGTCTAGGAAATAAGATTCCAGACCTAGAGACCATCATGGCAGAGAGCCATTCCTGAATATTGTGGCCATTAATCAAGTCATGGTGCACGACTAAACTCATGACTAGGACATAGCCATACTCTGTTCAGTGGAGACACAGGGAATACAGGGGAGGCAGAGGTACCGTGGGTCTCCCTGGATATCAGGAATGGATCCACTATTTGCACTGGAGTGATCTACAGACCTTCAGTACAGGGGGAGGAATTAAATAAGATACTGGTGGAAGCCATTAGCAAGATGGCAGAAAAGGGGGCAGTGCTGCTGGTGGGGGACTTCAGCCTGCCAGATGTAGAATGGAGCCTCCCATCAGTGGCTTCGGGTTGAAGTAGGACATCCTGGACTCTTTACCAGGGGCATTCCTCAGACTACTAGTCAGTGAACTCACTTGTGATGGGGCAATACTGGACCTGGTACTCACTAAGGCCCTGTACACACTGACATTAGTGTTTGAAAACATTTAAAAAAACATTTTACTTTCCTTGCTTGAGCACAGTCATCGGAGTATCCACATTGCCCTCCGATATCATGCTTGCCTGATGAAGTTCCCAGACATGACTGCAGCAGAACCATAAAGCATTGTGGATGCTGCAGTGCATGCCGTTCAGGCATGGTAACTTATTCAGAAAATAAATAGTTTTTTAAGAAGCTCGTTGCGAGTTCAACAGTGTGAGTAGCTCGTTTTTTTTGTTTCAGTCAAACCAGAAAAAGCAATGGAAGTGTGGTGGAAGTTGTCTTAAACCGTTTTACAGCATAGTTTGTATCCACTCTGCTATTAACATTGTTTAAGGTAACTATGTCAGTCAGAAACTGTGCTAAAGCCTTACTTTGAGCAGGGTTTTCACATGGTTTTTAAACATGGATTGTAGCGTGGTTTTACCATGCTACAGCATGGATGCAAGTGTTTTAAATCAGTTTAACAGCATTAAAATGGTTCAAAACATGGTAAAACATGTTAGTGTAATGCCTCTCCCACTAGGGAGCTTACCTGATTGCCCATTTCTCATGCTGCCTCCTGCTGCCTGCTGCCTCTCTATTTGTCCTTGGTCTTCACTGCCTGACCTAGGTCCTATGTCGTGCCCCTCAGCCCCGATGTAGCCCTGCATTTGTTTGCCCTTAACAGGGGTTGTGGAGCAATGTGGAGCTGGTGGATTCTTCCACATGCTTCACAGCCAGCTAGCATCGCTTGACGTGGGGTGCGCCTAGTAATCAACCGCTATTATGTTAAACAAATGCTCTCCCGTGAGTCCGGCTCCTAGATAAGGCACAGAGGGGCCGTGACCAGAATAAGGGCCAAGACAGCCCTCTTTGTAAATAAATAAAGAGCTATATAAGCTAGGTCTCAGGCTCATGAGTATTAAAAAGGAGCCTATGAGTATTAATGAGGTGACTCTGCTGCTAGGTGGTGCATGTTTGCAGCCATAATGAGGACAAAACTGAAAATAAATGTTTAAAAGTGGAAACTGGTCAGGACACAAAGGGCCATTGAATAATGGGGCTACTGTAAATAAATAAAATGTATATGGCTGCACCAGACTATAATTTTGGGGTCCTTATAAGCTGCCTATCTGCGCTGGGGACAGCATATTTCAGCAACAGCGACAATTGATGTACTATACATGAATGTTAAAGAATGGCAGCATTTAAGAGGGCATTATATCTGCTTTTGGACTATGGGGCAATAATTAAAATAAAGTATTTTACCTGGCTGCACCAGAACTTAAATGTTGGGACTATGTTGGACTGCAAGGGGACTGTGAAATGGGCAGCCATGTCTGCAGCAAGCAGTCAACTGGAAAGCCAGGATTTTGGCGCAAGGATTGTTGGGACAGTTCCAGAGACTCTTGGGACATTGCCACAGGCTTGTGGGCAAAAAGCAGGGACTTAATTTAGGCACCAGAACAGGGAGCCTATCAGGCATCAAAGGAGGGTAAAGAATATTCATTTTTAAGACTGACAAGTGATTTCAGCCAATCAAGAGCCCCAAAGAGCTCCTCAAAACCCATGGACTTTGCAGGCTGAGTTCAGTTTTTGGCACAAGCCCCTGTAAGGGAGGGAGGCTCTGGCCATCTGCTACAGAAAATGGGCCTAGCAGTTCAGCAGCCCGTCCCACAGGGAGGGCCTTCTGCCTTTGCTAGAGAAAGTGGCTGCAAGCAACTGTAGTCGCTGGCCTAGGGGTTGCCAGAAATTGTCCCCCAGGGCTAGCATTTGCCTTACCCCATTAGGAAAATGTGGGAAAAAAGCCTCCTGTAGTTGTGAGAGAGCTGCAAAAGATGTTCTGCCTCATCGAGAGTGCTGATGAAGCCTGTAACTTTCAGAAAAAGGGAAAGCTCCAGAATCCTTCTGAGTGAGTAAACTTCTACTTTCAATTTCCAGCTATCAAGAAATCTGTGTGGGGCAGAGAAGCCCAGAAAACCTAGAAGTTGTGACTGTTTGTCTGCACCCTGTGTCTATCCAGCACTAAAAGAAATGAGTAGACATCTGTGCAAGTGACCAGAGAAGGGTCCAGTGGTCTATGAAATGCTGATTGTGACTGTATAAAAGTACCTAGAGGACTGAAAGGGAGGTTCCCTTGCCACGTGGAGCTTTTTCTGACTGCCTGGGAGGCCAGTGAATGTCCAAGTGTCCAAGTTGGGGCTGCTAATGCCAGAAAATCCAAAAGGGACTGTAACATTGTGTCTTAAGTTTGAAAGTAGTGACAGTGATCAGTTGCACAACCAATTAAAGTCTGAAAGTGGTGGGGAATCGTGCCTCAAGCTCCGTCTGTTGTTCAAGTATGCCAAATAGTTGGGAGCCAAGCCTAAAACTCTGTCTGGTGATTTGTTAAAGAGTTATGCCATAAGCTCCTGTGTCTTTACATGCACTGTGGGAATCTGAGTCACCCTAGCCTTAGGAGAAAAGCACCCATCAGTGAAAGGCTGTACCTACCAGCTAAAGGACCATGGTGGCCATGCTGGCACATGGTTGAAGTAATTGTAACCACTGCAAGCTAGTAAAATGCCTGACTATAAATGAGCTGACTATAAATGTGCTGAATGCAATGTGACTGTTTCAGATCAGTCTGGGAGACAGCCTGGTAGTGTGCCAGCTAGGCATTGCCATTTGTGCTTCCCCCCTGAGGCGTACATCCTAGACGTGGGGTCTGAAGCATGCCAGCCCTGGTCCTGGGCTGGTCTTCACCAAATTTAACTACAAGCCCAGAGAGAAGGGGCACCAACTTTATGCTGAGAGAAGTTTCCAGAAATACAAGCTGCCAAGCATGTTGTCCACAGGTCATCCTCAGCTCCTGCCAGTATCCTCAACAATGCTTCTCAATTTCGAATGAGGTCTTCCAAACTGTGAGTAGGCAGACTCACACTAGCAACAAATGGGGAACTGTAGATAGTTATTCAGAGTTTTGCCAAGTTCAGAATTTAAGTCTGAGCCAGCACAATTAAAAAAGTAATACTGTTTCTGCAATGTTACAGTCAGGAGAATGTGTCTCAAGATTAAAGATAGAGTTAATTTGTTTTCTTTTAAGGGCCCCAACTCAGCTGCAATGCCAGCCACCTCAGCTGCACCATTTAACAGGCCGGCACCTTTAAGAATACTAGTACTGGGTGTGACATGGACTTCCAGTTCTGAGTACTGTATCATTTTTTGTAATATAAAAATGTGTATGGACTGTCTCCCATGAAAAATGCTGAAACAGCATGTGACATCACACACACACACACACAGGTTTTAGATACAAGGTGCTACCTGGAAAGGCCAGACGCTAATTACAGACTTTTCTAAGTTAATTATAGCTGTAGTTGCTAAGAGGGAAAATCATAAACTTGTATAACGCTTAGAGGAAGAAGAGCAGGGTATGATGTTTTAGTGCGAAATCATAAAAGATGCTTTCATGTCCTGGAAGGGGGAAGCTTATAAGATCAAAGAGAGTCATTTGAAGAACATGAGTTATGCTGAGGTTGCAGAATTTAATACTTGGAAATGACATCCTGTTTTTATATAGATATATTTTTTTATATATTCTGACAGGGAGGAGCTAGGTGACTTCATGCAAATAGGTGGAGAAAACCAGCTTTTAAACATTGTTTTGTTTTTCTTCAGAGACACTTCTATCTATACTCTAACAAAGAAACACCAGTGAGCACTTTAAGCAGGCATTTAGAGAGAGAGACAAATCTAAGTACTGTAGTAAGAACTGCACTGTTAAAACCTTTTTAAAGAGATTTGTATGTCTTGTGATATAATAGTTCTGTATTTTATGTGTTACATATTTTTTATCTATTGTAGTAAAACTCTGTTTTTAGAGCTTACTTGGTCTGGCTTTGATTTCTTTCCTTTACAAGTAGAGTATATATGGTTAAAAGCAGACACTTTAAATAAACTTGAATGGTGATATCAAACTGGAAAAAGATAGCGTTTTTAATCTGAGGGCCTTTTATTACTGTTTTTAAGGGTTTATTTCTGTACACCTGGTTAGGTGCCCATGAGGCAAAGATATCTGGCCCCGAAGACAGAATTATCTGAGCCTGTACATTAGATGCAGCTAGCAAGAGGTTCACAGTTTGAATCCCTCAGAACTTGAGACCAAAGGTTGATTCAAATCCACAAAACAGACAAGAGGGTTACCTTGTTCTGTTCACTGTTCATAAGACTGCGCTTGGAGGTTGGCACTTTGGAAGTAGAGGGCTGACCTGCTGAGTGGGTTTGTGACACTGGGTACCCAGAAAAGGTTAGAATTGCAGGGTTCTATAATGGTTCTGGGACTAGTACCAGTGTGGGCATTGAGCATGTATTTATTCATTCTAGTGCAGCTAGCAAGTTAGAACAATATCCTGAATACATCAGAGGTTGTTGGGTGGCCACCATGATAAATGTCGGAATCTAAAATGCAGAAATGATAAATCTAATGCAGATTAAAATGCCAATCAAATCTAATGTAAATATTTAACCTCTGATCAAATTCACCTTTTTCTAACCCTGCCCCTTGTAAATAAATTGCTGTTTTAACTGTTCTGCATAACCCTTGTGCCACGAGCATATTATTAGAGTGAGCTTTTCATTCTTGAAATGTGGGGGTTCAATTATTGGGTCATGTATGGGGTGACATTATGGCACTGTGGGTGGGTACAGCATCCCAGGGAGTTGTACCAGGTACCAGTCTAACCCACTAAATGTTATACTCTGGGTGGAGGCACTGCACATTTATGTAATTTTGGGAAAGAACCAGTTTAATATCAAAATAGGAACCCAGGTCCCTCAACCCGGTTTGGTCAGCTAGGCAGGGGTAGTGTAGCCTTTAGATACCTGGTGCCAGGGTTACATTAGTGTGTACAGGGCCTAACAGGGACAGTGTTGCAGACATCAAGGTGAGAGGACACTTGGCAACCAGTGATCACTGTACAGTGTGTTTCAATATAATGTAACCCCCTACAAATGAGGTTCTGAAAATGTCTTCCTGGGCTTGCCTAATGCCCATTACCAGGCTGGCGCTTCTGTGTTCTAACAGTTTAAAAGTGTTTGCATGTGAGTGTCCTGTTAGCCTCCGTGCCTGTCTCTTTAAGAGGTACCTATCTCATAGTTTTGTAATTAATCTGGTTTGGGGCTGAGTGCAGCTTACCTAATGTATATAGTAAATAATAATGTTAGAATATTAAAAGTGCTATGGAAGAAAAACATTTTGTAAAATTAATTTTGAATGTATAAAACTCATTTTTGAGTGAATAATTAAGTGAATTCAATAATTTACTTGGAAGTTTTTCATTCATTTTATTTTATTAACCAGGTAAGTACACTGGACCAACTGGTCCTTTGCTGGTATGACCCAGGACATAAAACATTTGTACATACATCAGCAACTTATTAAAGACAATTAAAATTTGCATCAACCAACAAATATTGTCTATACATTTTCATAAAAGTATTTAAATTACTTGCATTCCTTATAGCAGGATGTATTTTCAAATGAAAAATGTTAATCATATTCTTCTCTTAAATAAGTAATTTAACCTCTTGACCAAAGAAGATGGACAATATTCCAATGATCAGAAAAGTTTTGCAATAATATTATATATCTATTGTGCAAACGTGTACAAATACTTAAAGACACAGAGGCTTTCAATTACCAATTACAAGATCTATCAGTAAGCAAGTTTTGATGAGAATATTACAATTTGCGCTCTCAGGGTTCTTTACCTATAATACACAGGCAGTTTGGAGTCTGTGGGTAGCCATGGCCATCATCCTGCCACCAGTTGGTATTTCCTTCATTTCCATTCAATCCTCATAGTCTATGTGTTGACTTGACGTGGGTACTCTAGGCGTGCTGACATTTTTCTTCAGGGTTTGACCCCCCATGGAAATCATTGCTGTGCTCGCATTACCATCTGTTGTCACCTAGGTGTCAATGTTGTGGCTGAGCACGAATGCACTCCATAACCTGATGAGTATAGAGTCCTATGGAACGTATGATCATCCTCCACACTGCCTGCACCTGGTTCTCTTTTTTTGAAGATATACTGTTATAATTTGTTATCAAACAATTATGATCAGCATGTATATACTGTATCATTGCTGATTACTGTGAAGCAGATTGATTACTTTCAGTTGGACAGCTATAATTCCCAATTAATTTTTATATATAGTTGTTTTAAGTGTAAAAAATCATAACCTTTTGTTTTGAACAATTAATTGTAATTTACAACTGAAATAGATATACAGTTCAGAATGAGATGATGAACTACTGATATATTAAATTGGTGCAGCACTCTTGCAGGTAGACACTGACTGGCCCATCTGCTCCACTAGTCCACATTGATTGGTACGCCTTTGGCCATAGACTTTAGCTGTGATTTTTGTTCGCTTCTCTCCTACTAATTGCTGCTCAATTTTTAAAATGCCTGTACCTACTGCTATTACTTTACATGCCTAAGCTGAAAGCTATTATTTTACATGCCTAAGCTAAAAGCGTATGATTTTGAAGTACTGTGTAGTAGTATTGTGCCGAGTTTAGTTTGATTATGTGTCTAGGGTTAACTGCTAAAACCTGTTCACTAGTGTAGCCTGTTAGACTTTTTTTTTATCATAATTTTGTACTGAAAGTGCCTGATTATCTTATACTTCCCCCTCTGCTTGGCTGTCTCTGACTAAACTATTTCCTGTTTTGAAATCCTCTATCTAAAACCTAAGCTTTGTCTGTATTTATCTGTATTCCTCCTCTGACAGTACTCACTTGTACCTCTCCCATGATGTAACCCTTCCCATCTGCTACAGCTTTGGTGTTCTTCCAACTGCTATCCCTCCATCGATTATCTGTGGCCCACCCCACCCCTGTCTATCTAATTGTTTACCATTGTTTCCACCTCAAGCACCCCACCCCCGCTGACGGTCTGCCACCAGCCACCCACCTCCCGAATCCCGTCTGCCAGTATATTTAACACTGTGCTCTCCTTTTCCCTCAGGGACTCGTGCCTGAGTGGCACTACTTTACAAGGCGGTGCGCCCCGTCTCTCCAGTCGCCACTGTTGACCTCACCTTCAAGACCCTGCCAAATCCCGGACCGCAGAAGCGGATCCAGCTCTCAGGTACAGCTGCCGACCATCCTTGAGCTGTCCCGAAGGTAGAACTGATTGGTGCGGTACTCTTGCAGGCGGACACTGATTGACCTGCCTGCTCCACCAGTCCACACCAATTGGTTCGCCTTTGGCCATAGACTTTAGCTGTGATTTTGCTCACTTCTCTCCTACTAATTGCTGCTCATTTCCCCTCCCCCTCCCAGGCCTCCTTTAAATACAGTCTTGCGCCTCCCTCCCTGGTATCTGGCCGACCCATTGGTTTATTCTGACCATGTCTACCTCCAATCATCAGTAAGAGTTACAAGGCAAACCAGCTATTACTTAGTCTAGCTGCTCAGTATCTCGCAGCCTGCTGTTGCTCCCCAACAAACTTATATCTCCTGTTTCTTTATTAACCTCTCTAGGAGTTGTAAGCTACGTTATCTTTATCCTTGTGATTTTAGTAAACAGTATATCCAATGTAACAGTGTGGAATGTAGTGCCAGGCCATAGTCCGGTCCTGGAATTCCTTTTCCCAACTTATACTGCCCCCACACTGCACCTCCCTCGTTTTGGCACCCCACCCTTTTTACTACACTCTTCACTCTTCCCCTTCCCTTCTTACTCCCTTCGCCTATATCTATCCAAGCACTTTACATCACATCATTATACTTTTGAGACAGCCTTTTCTTCTCTTGCACTAAACCTACACCCCTATCAATGCTTACGGGATGGTCACAAAGAAAAAAAGTGATTACATCCTTACTGAGCTCCTTAAAGAAACTGTTGCTTCTACTTCTCCTTTGCTCAGGTAATGTGGAGTTAAATCCTGGCCCTCCGTTACAACTTACCTCTCCGACGGAATTTGCAGCTGCCCCCAGGCTTAAAAGGATGCTAGTCAATATACCAAGCTTGACTAAAAAATTTGACCAGCTACAAGCATGGGCTGCTCATACAGAACCAAATCTTATCATTATTACCGAGTCTTGGCTCAAAAAGGCCAGTACTAATCAAAAAATCACCCTTCCAGGCTACAAACTATACAGGGCAGATAGGGAATTGGGGGGGGGGGGTTGTTGTCATCTATTCTAATACCAAGTACACAATTAGTGATATCTCCTGTAAATCTAAACAGAAGGAATACGAGATTGTATCCATGAAGCTTCACCTTCCTTCCACGGAATGCATCACTATTATAGGTGGTTACAGGCCCCCGGCTGGTGGAACTGATATCCTCAGTTTACTAAAATCTCTAATCATGGCTGCCAATACTGAGAGAATAATCACTGGGGATTTCAATATGGACTGGCTTTCCCCTACATCACACAACCTGAAATCTCTCAGAGTTTGGCCTAGTACAGCTTGTTAGTAGACCAACAAGGGATAATACATTGAATGTTGCCAACAGTTCACTCCTAGATGTTATATTAACCACTCATCCACATAAAATTATATGCTCTGTGGTGTTCCGTAATGATATGAGCGACCATGAGGTTGTTGTATGCATAAGATCGCATGCCAAGAATCGACACCAGCCCAAGTTCATAACTAAACGGTCTTTTCATAAATTTCAGGCAGTAAATTACCTGTCTGACTTAGGCAAGGTTAGATGGCAAGATCTCTATCTTGCCAAAACAACCAATGAGCTGTCTCTGTCCTCAACAACAACCTTGTTGCTGGCAAATAAGCATGCCTCCTTTATCAAGGCAAAGGTGTGCCACCACCTCACCCTGGTTTACTCCAAGTCTTAAGGTTGCACTCACGAACAGGGACAAGTCTTGGGCTCTAGCCAGGCGTGCCAAGAGCCCTGCAGATTGGCAGGCTTTTAGAGCAGCTAGGAACACGTGTGTAAAAGCATTGGCTCTGCCAAAGCAAACTACTATGTTTCCACCCTAGAACAGGCCAAGGGAACTCACATAACATTTGGAGGACACTTATATCCATTGAAGGATGGCCTAGGACCCCCCTCCATTCCAGCCAAGATCTTTACCAAAGGCAGGATCATTGAAAGTAATTCCCAAATCCTGGAAGAACTCAACTCCCATTTGTCACTGCTGGCTTGGCCTTGACTCCTCACCCTATGCAGGCCGAGTTAAGCCAGTTGTAGCCTACTCCCCATACCTCAACTTGCCCTTCCAGCTGAGTACACTTAACTACAAAGAAGTAGAAGACTCACTACTTAACCTTGATACCAAGAAGGTGCTGGGGATGATGGACTTGAACCTTTTTCCTAAAACTAGGTTATGCCCATCTCACGGCCCCCATTCTTCATATTCTCAATTGCTCCATCTCTTCTGCCACAGTTCCATTTTGTTGGAAATCTGCCCACATCCTTCCCTTATTCAAATCAGGGGACCCATGCGATCTAAATAATTACAGGCCTATCTCAATCTTGCCTATTCTTTCTAAAGTATTTGAAAAACTGATCTATAATCAATTAAAACTTCATATCGAAACCGTCTCACTTTTAAACTCAGCACAATCTGGCTTCTGGCTGAAGCACAGCACTATCACAGCACTGGCTAAAGTCACTAATGACTGGATCTCTGCTATGGATTACAAGGAGATTACTGGTGCAGTCTTCTTAGATCTAAGTAAAGCATTTGACACCATTGACCACAATTTACTAGTCACCAGCCTTACTAAATTAGGTGCCACTCCTTCCACTGCTCCGTGGTTCACCAGTTACCTAGCAGGAGGATCCAGAAAGTTAAAGCCGTTGGCCTATTCTCAGCCTCCTTGCTGATTGCCAGGGAGTCCCACAAGGCTCCATCCTAGGCCCTATCCTCTTATCCTTGTACAGCAATGATCTTGACTCTTATATTACCAAATCCAACCTACACTTCTTTGCAGATGACACAGTACTGTATACCACTGGCTCTACGTTGTCTGAAGTAAGGGACATGCTGCAAGCTGACTTTGCTCAGCTGGATTCTAATCTTATTAATACTAAGCTTCTTCTTTATGCCAAGAAAACTAAGGCTATGATTTTTACTCTTAGTAACTCATCTACCCCCCACCGTCCACCAAAAGATTTTGTTATCACCTCTCTGGGCGAACCCTTGGAAGTTGTCCCCAAATTTAAATATCTTGGCATTTGGTTAGACAACAAACTTTCTTTCAATGACCATCTTGAGGACCTCTCCAGAAGGCTAAAAGCCAGGTTAGGTTTGTTTTTCAGAAATGAGTCTTTCTTCCCGATTGAAACCAGAACCAGGCTGGTGCAGGCCATATTCCTTCCCATACTTGATTATGTGGACCTAATTTACACCTCCTCTGCAATCTCAAACCTAAATAAGTTGGACATACTTTACCACTGTGCCCTGCAGTTCATCATCAAATTCCATGTGAACCCACCACTGTGACCTTTACACAGCTGTTGGCTGGACATCACTTACCACTAGGCGTTTGCTCCATGCTGGTATTTGGACTCTCAAGTTACTCCTGAACCAACTTCCGAACTACCTAACATCTCTCATCTGCATTTCCTACTGTGCATACTCTCTTAGGAAATCTGACTTCATCTTCCTTGACGTGCCTAGGACTTGCACCACCTTTGGCAAATGTGCTATCTCATAGGCTCTTCCAACAATCTGGAACCGACTCCAATCCACCCTGAAACTATCCAGCATAGTCTCAGTTAATTTCTACAAAGAGTTGACCACATCTAAAATAAAATATATTTGTAGCTGTTTTTAAGCCTCTTCCCTGCCCTTATATCCTTATGACTATCCCCCATCCACCTGGAACTAGTTCTTAGCAGGACATGAAATTATCTAAGTGATCTCTCCAGTTATTCTCAAAACCTTCTCCTATCCTTGCTTTCTTTATCTATATCTTGTTCCCCCTACTCTCTTTAGCCCTCTTCCTCCACTCACCACTCATTTTCAACCTCTCCTTCTTATTTAGCTTCTCTCTCCTGTTATTTTCAACCCCTCCTTCTAATTTAACTACTCTCTCCTGTCACAGTACACTCCCCACATGTATTGCTCCTCACTACCTTATACTAATAATCCCTACTTGTCCTGTCTTAATTGAGCACTAGGTATTGTATGAACCTTAACTGTACCTCATTTTACTATGATGTACTCACATGAATTGGTGCACATTAATCCTATTTGTATATTGTTTCATTTTGCTTTTTATATGTTGCCTTTTTATGCAATGTCTCCTGACTGTTTACTAGATTTAGGACCTTCTTGTGAATGAGCTTGCTCAATGGAGTTTTCCTGCAATAAACTTGAACTTGAAATTTTAATTAGATGTAAAATGTTGATGGAGAAGCAAGGTTCTCACAACAGGTGTTACATCAATATAAATACTGCTTCTTAATGATTTATGGGATGCCTATATGAAAATAGGTAACAATTTTACCCTTATGTTTTATACTGATTCATGTCCCTATATTTGTAGACTAATGTATAGTTTTATGTATTTGATGTTATAACTTTCTTAAATTTGAACAATTTAAACAAGTGTGAAACTTGTTTAAATCACATTTCAAAATGATGGTTTGAGAGTGAGTGGGGGATGGTTATTTAATTGATTGTACAGGTGTGATGGTGTTAGCATCTTTTTTTGTGACTATGGAATAAAATAGGCCGCCCACAACAATATCAAATAAAGAAAACAAGTTGATGGGGCTGGACGGGATACAACAAAGGGAACTTAATGAACTGAGCACTGTGCTAGTCACACATCTGGCAACACTATTTAGCACCTCATTAGCCAGAGAGAAAGAAAAGGGTGGTTCCATAGGAATGGAAGATGACCGATGTGGCCCCTGTGCAAGAGAGCATCATCAAGGAGGAAGCCAGCAATTACAGACCTGTTAGTCTCACATTAATAGTTGGGAAGTTTATGGAGTCTTTGCTGAAGGAGAGACCAATGGAGACATAAGAGCTAAGGGACCTACAGCATCATGGCTACAGAGGGGGCAGGTCATGTCAAACAAATATCATAGATTTCTTCAACTTGTTGACTAGGTAGGTGGATCAGGGAGGAAGTGTATGTGGCCTATCTGGACTTCAGTAAGGCCTTTGACACTACCACATGGAGGCTGATAAAGAAACGTTTCATCTTGGTGGTGGGGGAGAATGTGGTATGCTGGGTATCAAACAGAGTGAAATAAAGAAGACGGAGCATGGTGGTAAGCGGAAGTCACTCAGGTGACATTACAGTAACCAGTGGAGTGCCACAGGGATTTGTACATGGTCCTGTCTTCTTCAATGTCTTCTTAAGTGACATTGCTGAGAAACTGGAGGGGTAGGTGTGTCTCATTGTAGATTACACAAAATTCTGCAATAGGGTAGATACCCACGTGTATGTGGGTATTTCTAGCAGTAGAAGTGAGATGGCTGTGTATCACTCAATTGTGAGACCCCACCGGGAGTACTGTATCCAGTTCTGGATGCCACACCTCCACAAGGACATCAACTGGGTGGAAGCGACCTAGATGTGGTCTACTAAAATGGTGCAGGGGTTGCATGAGAAGCCATCTGAGAAGAGACTGAGGTAACTCAACATGTTCACCATGGAAGAAAGGAGAGCAAGAAAGACATGATTGAGACCTATATGATGGGCCCAATGGTCATTTTCTGATGACAATGTCTATGTTTTGATGTTTTTTTAAATAGTCTAAACAATCGTATTCATGGAGGTGGGATTATTGACCAATGAATAATGTTAAAAACAAAATAGTACACAAACTAAAAACAAATTCTTAAGCTATTTTGCATATTTTTCAACATATAACATGGGATCTTGTAAAAAAGAAAATGTCAGGCTATGTTGACTTTGGTACATACAGCTTATCAACTAACAAAACTAAAGTTGCTATGAAGTATAAGTTGCAGTGGCTGTAGGACTATATCAACACTGGAAGGCACCAGTTGGATATTTCCTTATTAATGGAACAACAGCATTAATTCAGGAGGAAATAATAATTGATGCAGTTGTCAAATGATTAATTGCTGGACTACAGGCATGTACTGATAGCAGCATAGAACTATTACAAATGTATAAGTAGTCTTCTAGTCAGCTGTCACTGCAGTAATGCTACTGCTTGCCATGCCTACAACCCAGTTTTGGAACTTGGGCTATCAGAGGGCCATCCAGTGGGGATGATTGGGCATCCAAAAGAATGCTCTTCTTCTCTGGGGGTGAGGGACAATTGTCACTGCCCAGAGTTTGACTGGAACATGTCAGTTGCTGTTAGAAATGTATACCAGGACAGAACATCAGGGTGGACACTGCAGATATCAACAAATGTCATGAGGGAATGTGTCCTGATGTCATTAACCAAAATATTTTTTGCACAAAAAGTGCACATTAAGACCAGTTTTACCCTTGAGTGTGGGTGCTTTTGTGCTGATTGTTTCACTTGCAGGTAATCAACCCATAAATTGTGTCCATACTCACATATATTAATGTACTATATGGAGCTGGTTTACCATTAGTTAATCTAACCATCATGAGCTTGATGATGCCTCCATATACATTGGGTGTAGTTAACTACTGATAAATCAACTCTGGGCACTAGCTTTATTCTATTATGAGAATGAATCAGTATAGAGAAACAGTATTTGAAGTACACAGTACGGTCACATGAGCATGATATTAAAAAAAGGTAGGAGAAATGTTTTAATATTCTTTATTGTCCAGCCCACTGGCATTGAGGGTTGAGGTGCTGGATGCCACACCGCATGCCATGCCAGCGATCTGAGTTCGGGAGCGAGCTCAAATGCCAGGGGTCAGCAGGGGAGGGTGAGAATTGAGCACCCGCAGGGCTGCTCTCCTCTCCCAGGGGAATGGGTTGGGACTGTCCAGCACTCCAGTGGCCTCCAGTGGACTGCAGGTGCTTCAGAGCATTGGACTGCATGTACACCGCATGGCTGATGCAGACAAGGTTGCCATGCGTCACAGCATCAGGCGTGCTCCACGCCGGTGGGGTGGGATGGTGAGGGCTCTCAGGGGACTACTCAAGAAAAACACTCCCACCCAGATGGCGATGGCCCATCCAGTACCACCTCCACATGCCATCGCTGGTTCCTGCCACTGCTCCTTCAGTCTCCCCGGGTTGTAGTGTCCAGGCCCGGGGAGGATTCGTAATGACTTTGAAGATGGTAGGGAACACAGCGGGCTGTAAAGCGAGCTGGTGAGAGATGTGGCCCGAGAAAGTTCCGGAGATGGGAAATTGATAAATAAAGTGGGAAAAAGTATTCTTTATTAGGCCCAAATCTACTGTAAACTTTCCTCCAAACTCTAGTCCCCCCCACACACACACACACACATAAACACAATTGTGGACTATTCAAATAGTCTTTGGTAGTAATGTGGCAATATACTCTTAGATACCTTCACATCACTAAAAATGAAAAGGTAATAATACATAAATAATAAAATAATAATAAAACTTTTTTTATTGAGTGCCTTTCCGGTACCAAGGCACTTTACAGTAATAACAACAAATTCTATAAAAATTACAATTAAAATAGACCATTAAAAATCATTACAGTTCACAAAAGGCTTGTCTCCACAAGAAAGTCTTAAGGTCCTGCTTAAGGTGATATATAAATTCAAGATTTACATGTATATATGAAATTTGGTGTCCTCTTTTATCTTTTGGTTTCAATAATTTGTTGTTTTGTGCTGACTGTGTGACTAGACTGATTAAAAATCCCAGGAGAGATCTGAACAGTTTTAAGTTGAGATGGGTGTGTGGGTGCACTTTGGATAGCATGATGCTTAACTTATTGCTAACGTTTCTAATTAAATTTGTTATCATATATGTCTGGACATATGTATTAATGTAAAAAAGAAATAGTAGCCTTTCTTTAAATATGATTCAGCCATCAGGCAAGGGGCATTGGATTCAAAATTTCAGTACAAACTGGTTAATGATTGAAAAGTATATATAACAGCTATAAATTAGAAATGTGTTCACTCAAACCTACAGTATTATATTTCTGAATTATAAGCAGGTTATCACTCTAACAATGGATGGGCTATCAGCTAGTCAGACAATGTTGAATGAATTAGGGTGCAACACAGATCCTGTGATGATGAAAACAGCTTTTGACAATCCAACATTTACCGGAGAACTGATATACATATTCTTTGACGCATGCCACGTGTTAAAATTGGCACACAACTTGCTTGCTGCATATGGAGAAGTACAAATGGATGACAGATTAGTAGCAAAGTGGAGTAACATCATAAAGTTGAATAGCTTGTAACAGCAAGAAGGTTTAAGGGCAGCAAATAAAATCACCAATTCACACATACATATCGAAAACCAGAAAATGAAAGTGTTGTGGCGCAGACTTTAAGACAAGGCTTATGTGATGGATTTAAGGATACATAGAGCACTGAGAAATATTGTGAACTTTTCAACTCACTAGCTGATATATTGATCACTAAATCAGTGCTGGGAAAGGGTTTCAAGAAACCTACAAGACAGTGTCAAATACAATATCCATCATGAATGATTACAGGCTCCAATTACCTTGTATGGAAACATTCAAGGGCATACTTCTGTACAAATCAAAAAGATACATGGCAATCATTAGGTTTCAAATTAACATTTGCAATTTGGCTAACTTATCAAAGGAAATGATTGGAAAAATTGTTCATGATCATCAATGCAAATACTTACTAGACATAAATTTTCTCAAGACCATCTGGAACTTCTGTTCAATAACATGTGAAGATGTGGCAGGTGGAACAGCAATCCATCAGCTACACAGTTCAAAGCCACATACAAAAAGAGGTTATTTAGAAGCAGGGTTACTCCTTCATGGACAGAAAATGTGACAGTTTAATATTTGACTTTGTTACATCTGTTGCAAGTAAGTAAGTAACCTTTATGGCCACATGAAAGGGGCTTTGGGCTACAGAAGAAATTCCCCACAACAACTCTCTGCATCCTATTCATGAGAAAGGACTCAAACCATTTGATGAAAGTACCGGTGACTCCACAGAGCACCTTAAGGTGATCCAGCAGCACCCTATGGTCTACAATGTCAAATGCTGAATAGAGATCAAGTAGAACGAGAACTGACCATTTGCCTCTATCTCATGCACTGAGATCATTTAGCACCCTGACTAGCGCAGTCTCCATATTGTGCCTTGGCCTAAATCCCAACTGGAAGGGCTCATTGACTCATCTGAGCCTTGCTTCCGATTGGTCCTCCTGCTCCATAGACTGCTGTTTTACTTTGTACTGCTGAAGTTGGTCGGGCCGTCCTTGCCCTCAAGCACCCAGTGAGCACCGGGGCTACGCTCCGCCAGCGAGGTCAGCGACGCAAGGCCGCCAGGGGACCAGGGAGGCTGGGAGAGACAGCCAGAAGGTATCGGAAAGTCAGGGCCAATCGGAAGGCTTACGCCATTCGAGCCTTGCTTCCATTGGTCCTCCTGCTCCATAGACCGCTGTTTTACTTTGTACTGCTGAAGTTGGTCGGGTTTGTGTGTTTTTAAACTAAATTGCCTAAAAAGAGCTGTTTTCCTGTTACTGTTTAATTTCTAGGTTTCTGCTGTAATTTTAAAATGTTTATGTGATTACAGTCTTTTGTGGGACTTCTAGTGGGCCAGGACGCCAAGGCGCTGAACCCCCAGCCTTTGTGTTGTGCAAAGTAACTTCACACTAATTGCAGAATCACTTGATTGCTGCTATTTTATTTAGGTGACTGTGCTTTCCTCTGTCCCTCCACTCTAGCCGTCCTTGCCCTCAAGCACCCAGTGAGCGGGCATACGCTCCGCCAGCGGCGTGTCAGTGACCTCAAGGCACCAGGGGACCAGGAGGCCGAGAGACAGCCAGGAAGGTACGAAAGCTGCAAAATTTTGCCCACCCCCTCTCCCCCCTCTTGGGTGTTTCTTTTATACGCATCTTCCCGCCAAATTTCTTACCTCCGCCCACAGCAAAATTCTGTCCAATAATCTGTCAGCGGCCCTGCGGTGTCACCTGCTCAGCAGTCCTCCCCTTGTCCTTAACCCCTAGTTACCGCATCATAATGGGGAAGCTCCTCTTACTGTTTCTATCTCTCTCAACTATGGTGTTCTTTGAGGATGATGCCATACCGACCCATACCTCACTGAATAATGCGGCTCACCAGCCTAGCTTCCCTGTGACACCTCCAGTGGGTGCCGATCGGTTCCTCACATATGCCCTACCGTTGCTTCATCATAATCAGTGGGGTAACCCCCAAAAAGGGTCACAACCTGTCATGTACTTTTTACACTAAATGCTCCACTATTGGATCTACAGTGCCCCCTTATACCTGTCCACCAAATTAGCACTCTGTGACAGGTTACTAAGCCGCAATCCAGAGTGGATCTTCTCAAAGCATTGGCTACCAAGCAAGAAGAGAAGGCCCATTGACTGTCCCATCCTCCTGTACTTCGAAGCCCTCACAAAACTCTTATTCTTTCTGCTGATCTGTATTGGTAATGTTGAAATCAATCCAGGACCTCCAGAGGGCATCACCTCCCCAGCAGATCTAGCATCCATCAAAGGATTAAGCTTCCTTCATATCAATGCATGCAGCCTCCTGAAAAAGCTTTCATTAATACAAGCCTGGGTTGCCCACACCATGCCAGACTTTCTGGTAATATCCGAGACATGGCTCAAACCTGCAACAACAGATAGGGAGGTAAATCTACCCAACTACCAAATATTCAGAGCAGACCGCCTGTCAAGGGGCGGTGGAGTAGCTATTTATATAAAATCGAATATATCTGCATCTTGCCTTAGTGCAACATCATTGCCCAAAGAATTTGAATGTTTATCCCTTAAAATAGCTCTCCCCAACATGGCAGCTTTTCAACTAGTTGGCTGCTATAGGCCCCCCTCTGCTGATCATAAGCTCTTAACCCACCTGGGGAACATAATCAAACTGGGCCCTGAAGATATCATTATCTTAGGTGACCTGAATTTAAACTGGTTCTCCAAGACAGCTGCACCCTTAGTATCTTTTTGTGATACATATGGATTTACTCAACTAATAAATGAACCGAAAGAATCAATTTAAAGAACAGAAGTAGTAGCACCTACTTGACATCATGCTGGTAAACAAACCCCACCTGTTCTCACACGCTGGAGTACTATTCAGTGACATAAGTGATCACTGTCTTATTGCAGGAATAAGATCATCAGGCAAACCAGCTAACCCAGCAAAATTCCTCCCGAGAAGATCTAAAAAAAACCTTAATATCGAGGGATATCTCCACGACCTATGCCACTCTGCACGCTGGCAGGAGTTCTACCTTACATACTCTGTGGAAATAGCACTTCAGGTGTTAAACAGCATAATCATAGGTGCCCTCAATACTCATGCACCAATCACTAGTGTTAGAACGAAAAGCAAATCTTGCCACTGGTTTTCAGCCCACCTTAAATCTGCACTGCTTGAGAGAGATAAGCTATGGAAAATGGCAAGGAAGACTAAGGAACCAAATGACTGACTGCTGTTCAGAAAAGCCAGAAATAGCTGCACCAAAAAAAGTAAGGGATGCTAAGGCTGCTTTCTATATGGCTGAACTTGATGCCACTTATCACAACCCTGCTAGATTCTGGGGCACCATCAAGGGGATCTTAGGGCAGGACTCTAGCACTTCTCTGCCATCTCAAGTGCACCTTAATAAGGTTGCTATCTCCGACAAATGGGAAGTATTGGATGCATTCAACAATCACTTCACAATGGCTGGCCTTGCTTTTGATTCCTCTCCAGCTAATCTACTGCGGGCACAACTTAAATCCCAGTCTACTGAGGCTCAGAGGGCTGATTCTTCATTCTCATTCAAACCAATTTTACTGAAGCAAGTAGAGGATCTATTGTTGCATTTGGACACTAAAAAAAGCGCAGGTGCAGACTCTCTTGACCCCTATTTTCTAAAACTTGCAATACATGTGCTTGCAGTTCCCTTAACACATCTTTTTAATCTATCTTTAGCCTCTGGGTCTATTCCTTCACTGTGGAAGACAGCACAAGTGTTTCCCCTCCTAAAATCAGGGGACCCCATGGACCTCAACAATTACAGGCCCATATCCATCCTGCCAGTGCTTTCCAAAATGCTAGAAAAATTAGTGAGCATCCAATTAAGAGACTACCTTGATGTTAATAATCTCTAAACCCCGCTCAATCTGGGTTTAGGACTAGGCATAGCACCATTTCTGCACTGGCAAAAGTCACAAATGACTGGCAAACTGAGCTAGACAAAAGAACAGCATCTGTGCTGTATTTCTTGATCTAAGCAAAGCCTTCGACACAGTGGATCATGAGCTGCTACTCTCTTCACTGCACTCCATAGGCCTAGATCCACCCTCTCTTAAGTGGTTCAGATGTTATCTCACTGATAGAATGCAGCAGGTGAAAAATGAAGGCGACCTATCCTCATCAAAACCACTCCTAAGAGGAGTACCTCAAGGATCTATCCTGGGCCCTATCCTTTTTGCCATTTACATTAACAACATTGACTCTAATCTCACCAAAGCCAATGTTCACCTCTTTGCAGATGATACTGTCTTATATGTCAGTAACCCATCACCTTCAAAGGCCTGTGAAATACTACAATCAGAATTCTCCTTTGCAATACCAACTACTTGAAAAAACTCTCCTAAATGCAAAGAAGACAAAAGCTATGTTCTTCTCCACTAATTACTATACTAACACCATTTCACCAAGCAATCTTCCCAACTATCCACCATCCTTGGAGAAAGCCTTGACTATGTTGACAAATTCAAATATTTAGGGTATGGATTGACAACAGGCTTGATTTTACTCGGTATATTGAAGAACTTCTGAAAAACTTCGCCAGAGGCTTGGCCTTTTCTTCAGAATTAAACATTATTTAACCAGAGATTCAAGACAGAGACTAATCCAGGCCTCATTTCTATCACTTATTGACTATGCAGATTTCCTATGGCCACTGTTCTATTTCCTATTTAAGTAAACTGGATACCTTGTACCATAGAGCTCTCAGGTTCATCACAGATCTTCCATTCAACACTCATCATTGCTCTCTCTATGCTGCAGTTGGCTGGACATCCTTACACCTCAGAAGGAACAAAATGCTGCATTATGGATATACAAAACCTGTCTAACAAACTTCCATCCTATATTTTAGATTGCTTTACACTGGCCACAGCTAGGTTATATGCCCTAAGAAGCAACAACCTCATCACTTTGAAGCTACCCAAAGCCAACACCCGGCATGGGAGATCTGCAATCAGTTACTCTCTAGGAATGGCATGGAATTCTCTGCAGAAGACCCTAAAGTTGACCACCTTTATACCGTTAACATCCTTTAAAAAGCTCTACACAAGTCTCATCCCAGAGATATGCAATTGCTTTCACAAGGCTTAGTCCAATCACATTCATTACCCCTTTTTTCTACTGCAGCTTCTGCCATTATCAAGACCTCCACAGCTACCCTGTCACTTACTTCTACCCCATTCACTCACTACTAGTAGACTTAGTCCCTATCCAAAACTCCCACCAGCACCTCTATGCCATTTTTCAGAGGCTGTTTTCAACATTTTAGTAGTCATCAATCATAACTGTCTGGTTTAGCTTGCCTTGGAGCCTGTAATCTCTGGCTACCCTGTTTGTATATATGTTAATATTATTGTATCTGTTTATATAGATGTGTTTTGTATATGTCTGCCTTTGTACCTTCAAGTTGTTCCTCAACCTATCAGGTCCATCTTGTAAATGAGCTTTGCTCAATGATGTCCGCCTGAATAAATAAAGATTTTGATTGATTGATTGATTGATTGACGTCAAAAGTAGAGAGGTGTGTCTCGAGCTGTGAAGCTACGATTTTCTCAATAACCTTGCCAAGAAAGGGAAGCTCTGAGATGGGTCTATATTTCACTAAGCAATCCAGGTTGTGGGATGGTTTCTACAGAAGACACTTCACCAACATCTCTTTCAAGGAACTAGGGAATACCCCCTCTGAGAGCAAACACCGAACAATCTCAATGAATACTGGACCAACAGACTCCACACAGCCCACTAAGAGACATGTCAGGCCCAGGTCCAGTTGACACATGTTGGTCACAGCATCAAAATTACCTCCCCCATGTCTTCCACCTCCACTGTCTGACACTCACTCCAGGAAGGAGGAGTTTTCCTTCTGATGACCAGTCCTCTACTGTGGGTACACATCCTTCCCATTGGGGGAAATCCCTCACCAAATGAAGGACACTGTGTCAGGGAAGAACAGAGCAACGTTTTCACATCTAGCATCTGACAAAGCTCTAACCAACTGGAGACAGACAGGATGAAAAAGCCTATCAATTGTCTGAAGAGCTGAGCCTGTCTGTTCCTCCCTCTGGCAATCTTCTTGGATGGGAATTCTGCCTTCTTACAGGAGAGTGCCCTTTGATACTCACTGTAGTGAGTACTCAAAGCTAGTCTATCCTTCTAGGTCCTAGATCTCCACCAACAATGCTCCAACCTCCGACCCTCGGTCTACACCACCTTGAGCTCAAACCATGAAGGTCTCAAGCGAGAAGACCTGGACTGTACACAAACAGGTGCAACAGAGTTGAGGGCAGATGAGATGGCCCTGTTTTACAGGTAGGCCATGACTGCTACCTTCATATAATTACTGGTCATCAATTTTTACCATAGGTTTAAGTGGTTGATATTTCCCGTAACAACCAGCTGGTTGCTATGAGATTCACGCGCTGCGATCATCTTAGTGATGCTGTGATCATTCTTAGAGTGTAAAAATAAGCCCAGGGAGAGCAAGTGAAAAAAACTGCCATTGGAATTTGAAATAAAATCCACTCTTACTTGCCGAGTGCTGCATCTCTGTTCCGGGTCTCCATAGTTCATTGAATAGTTAAATAAAGTGTTCCTCCCATAAGTACACAACAGTAAAATCTGTAACAGTAAAGAACAAGTATAAAAAAGTGTTTAGCCATAATTGTTTACTGAAAGTTAAATCAGTAATTTGGACATAGTCCCTTTCTTTCCACAGGAACTAAGTGACCATGTGGGCAGGTTACCTAGACAACCAACTGACGAACAAATGTAAAATAATTTTTTTTAGAGACTGCTGTAGTTGTCTTACTGTTTTTTTCCCCTCTGTACTCAATTTTCTATTCCTGTAAATGTTTTCCTGACCACACTGAATCCTGTTCTTTACATGCTGTTGTGGGATCATAGAGAAGGTCAGAAATGTTTGTTTTAAGGTTTCCTGATATACTTTCTCTTGTCTTTTACGGTGGGGCTTTGCATTTACATTGTATGTTATCTCCACTGCGTAAAAATTGATGCCAAGCAATTATACAAACTAAATCATAAGGAGGTGATTTGTACTCAAACTGAATGCACACCCTCATCGAGTGATGCTTGAATAAACCCCTCGAGCTGCACTCTCAGGGTTTATGTAGCATCACTCGACTCGGGTGTGCGTTCAATTCTCTTATCAACCACCTCCTCATACATTATTCTATATATCCACCTCACATGCAGCCATCATGCCTGAGAAGTTTATTACTGCCTGAAACCCTGCTGGGGACAATCCCCTTAAATGACAGTAATAGACCATCTCCACAGGGGGCAATCAACCAGAAAGGACTGCAAATAAGAACTTTACTGTGCAGTGATCTGAGCAAATGACTGGATCACTCTTGAGGTTATTAACCTTGAGCCCCAGGGAAAATATCAAGTCCAAGGCAGGACGATGTCTGTGGGTTGCAGTAGTAATTTTTTTTTATTTATTTATTCACAATTCAGATTTACAACCTTTGAGTCAAAGACTCATTTACAAAGACACCTCATCACAGGGAGGGTAGACAACATTTTGGTGGAATACAACAATGGAGAACATTACAGGTGAGGTACAAAAAAGAGCTTACAATGCAGATCAAAGCAATTCCAGTGAAGCACACAGATTTGCAATTGAGGTGTACAGGCCTCAATTAAGCTAGTTTAACTAAACTAATATACATATAATACTATGGGACCCCTAGAGATACTAGGTACGAGTACCGGGGGGGGGTGAGGAGGGGTAGTTGCTGGGGAGGGTGGGGGACCAGGGAGACTTTGTCTGTGGATTGGGTCAGGAAGAGCTTTAGGTATGGCCCGCCATGGGCATTTGCAGCTCTGAGTGTCAGTGAGGTGTTTACGGAGGGTGATTTTAAAGGGACCGATTTTGGGGATGTTTGTGATCTGACCGGGAGGAAATTATACGGGGGCTCTGAGTGGAAAGATCTTGGTCAAGGGAGGTCCTGGCTCGCAGCACCTGGAAGGTGGCTTTGGTTGCATTTCGGGTGGTGACCGAGTCAGTGGCCTGTTTTAGGGATGAGGTAACCCCCAGTGGGGAGAGCCCAAGTAGTGCTTTTTTGGCCAGTATACATGTGTGGTATCACAGGCACTCTTCAAAGGTGAGTAGGTTTGAGGTGGAGTAATGCTAGCATGTGTGCGTTCTGCTGAGGGCACCTGTCAGGAGCCTGCAAGCCTTGTTGTTGAGGTCTGGACTTTGAGAGGGCAGTGGGGTCAGCAGCTGCATAGATTGGGAGCCCATAATCAGCCAAAGACAGGATGGAGGAGGTGATAGCCAGCTGGAGGGCATAGTCAGGGAGGCAGTCTTTGTGGCGGTAGAGGAGTCCAATTCAGGCGTTCATAGCAGAGGACAGGGAGTTAAGATGGGAGTGGAAGGAGAGAGCTGAGTCTAAGGTGATGCCCAGGTATTTGTATTCTGATACCTGTTCAAGGGGGTGTAGGGTGCAGGGGAGGATGAGAAGGGGGGCATTTCTGGAGTTACTTTGGCGGTGGGCAAAAATCATAGATTTTGTTTTCTTGGGGTTCAGAACCAGATGATGGTAGAGAAACCATTTTTCAGCTTGGCTGAAGGAGAGTTGCAGGGGGCACTGGAGGGTGAGTGGGTCGGGGTGAGAGGTGAAGAAGACCACATCATCGGCATATAGGAGCATTCTGCCCGAGCAGGAGTTGGGAAGGGTGTTTAGAAAGAGACTGAATAATGTGGGGCCCAGGATGGAGCCCTGAGGGACACCAGAGCGTACAGATCGGGCAGTTGACAGGGTACCATTGATTTTGACCCATTGGGATCTGGCATGGAGGTAGCTGGAGAACCAGGCCAGGGGGCCAGATGAAAAACCAAGCTGATGGAGGGAGTCAAGCAATAGAGGGTGACACACATGTCAAAGGCCTTAGATAGGTCAATGAACACTTCCCCAGCGATATCCCCAGTGTTAAGTACAGAGTGCATTTGTTGAGAGAACTCCAGTAGGGCTGAAGTGGTGCTGTGTCCAGGATGGAAGCCATGCTGTTCAGGGCATAGTATGTTATACTTGGATAGGTAATCCATGAGTTGGATGGATACTATCTTTTCCAAGGTTTTAGAGAGTGGGGGAGGATGGAGATTGGTCTGTAGTTGTTTGGTAATTCGCAGTCTCCATTTTTATGTATTGGGGTAATTTCAGCTGATTTCCATGCACTCGGGAACTGGCCAACGCATAGAGACCAGTTAAAAAGGTCAGTGAGAGGGGCTAGCATGACATCAAACGTTAGGCGGAGAATCCTGGAATCAAGGGGGTCACAACTGGGGTTGTGGCTGGAGAGAGCTTTTAGTAGGAGAGGTTTGGCATTGTGGGGGATATGGTGCAGAGCAGAAATGGGGGTGATTCATGGCGGGGTGGTTGGGCATGGATAGGGTCAAAGAAGTGGACAGGAAGGACTGCACTTAGGTCAGAAAAGGCCGCGTTGAGGCAGTCGGCAACGAGCGGGGGGTCAGTGGTAATAGCGTCGTTAACAAGCATCTGAGGAGGGGGAGAGCGAGATTTCCCATTAAGCTCTTTGATATTATCCCAGAAAGCTCGTGCAGAGCCCCAGGATGAGGTCAGGGTAGTTTAGTAGTATTTGGCCTTGGCTTGCCTCATGGCCCAGGTGCATTGATTGCAAGCGGCATTATAGGTTTGTCTGTCTATTGTCCTGCCTGACTCAACCGCGATCCGCCATAGGTTGTCTCGCTGCTTCAGTTGCTGGATCGGTGGGGAGAAATCCAGGCGGCATTGTGTCTTTTGGTGTGAGTGCTGGTGACAGGTGCGAAAATGTCACAGGCCTTGCAGAAAGCACTGGTGAGGTAGGCTAGCACAGTCTTTATCAGTTGCAAGGGAGATCAGGGACCAGTCCAGCTGGGCTAGGTACTGCTTTAGCTTATCAAGGCCCCCGGGGCGGAAGCAGTGGTGGTAGGTGACTTTGCGTGTGGGTTTGAGTGTGGGGGAGGACCAGAAGCAGAGGATAGGAGAGTGGTCACTAAGGGAGTTTGCTAGAACACTGACAGATTTGATTTTGTGGGGGCGATTGGAGAGTATTATGTCAAGGAGGAAGCTGGTTCCGCTGGCCAGGTTAAATCTGGTAGGACGGGTGACTAGTTAAGTTAAGTCAAGGGCAGTGAAGGAGTCCTTTAAGTGTGTTAAAGTGGAGCCAAGCCAGTTGACATTGAGGTCACCTAGAATGAGCTGTTCAGCCTTGTCTGGCAGGGTGGAGAGATAGTCAGTGAGAGAGTGGATAGCTGGACCTTGGGCCCGTGGTGGTATGTAAGTGGTTGTAAGATAGAGAAGGCCCCTGCCCGGGTCAGGGAGATTTTTAAGGTGATGGTTTGGGCACCATGATCAAGCTTGGGGCAGGGAGTGCAAGGCCCAGGAGGGAGTCACGCAAGTAGACTGCACATCCACCACCATGCTTACCCACACGATCCTCTCTGAAAAGGGTGAAACCGGGGAAGGAAGACAGCTGAGTCGGGGGTTAAAGTGGAGAGCCAGGTCTCCACTATGGCAAGGATGTCAGGCCTGTGTTGGGTGACCCAGCACTGGAGCGCAGCATTTTTCTTTGAGAGACTGCAGATATTCATAGAGGCAATGCGGAGGCCATGCCCAGCAGTGGGTGAGGAGGGGGTAGAATGTCCAGGACCAGGATTTGGGTGGACGTTCCCAGAGAGCAGAAGAAGTAAGGTGACAAGTTGGAGTAGTGGGCTACAGCGATTGTGGTAAATGTGCCCTGGCAGATGCGAGGATCTGGGGGAAAAGGTGCAGGGGATGGGTAGGGAGCTAAGGGCAGGTATGGCTAGGATGGGGTGAGTCCACCCCTGCTTCAGGGATGGGGGTGGGAGGATGCTGTGGGGGGCAGAGGGGAGATAAGGTGGTCGAGGTGCGAGGTGAGTGAGTGGAGGGAAAGGGGAAGTGGATAAAGGGTGGGGTAGAAGTGATAACAGGCAGTGGTTGCTGTACCCATCCCTGGTGAGAATCCCATTTTTTTGTGAGGGTGCAAGTGTTGAGTCTGACAATAGGTAACGTGCTGGTGCTGCACAGCACAAGTGATATACAGGTGGGGACATGAGGCGTAATGGGTGGATTGGTGTGTGGAGGCTGCCAATCAGGTAGATGTATGTTTTCAACACTGTTGGGGAGATGCATCCGAGGGATAGTGGTGGGGGGGTTAGCACAGGGAACAGCAGAGCGAGTATAGGGATCACTATCAGGAATATGCTGGAGTAAGAGATGGGAGTAAGACCAGAGGAGGGTCCGTGAGAGATAAGGGATTGCAGGCTGAATCTCTCTAGTGGCCACCGCATATAATCTGCAGATGGAGAAGTGGGCTGATTGGTTAAACACAACCACGCTCCTATTGGTTCTTATCGGTTCTTATTCTATTGGTTCTTATCGGTTCTTATCTACCCTATATAAATCCGTGTCAACCAAGGGTGGTGGTGGGGGCGGTGGAGCTGATGCAGAGCGTCGGCGGGGCCTTACACTGATTACAACTGTGCCACAGTCCTGTGATTCCTTATTCTGCCCACATTCCGTACCTGCTCTGCTTGGTTCGGGGGGGGACAGCGTCTGTACTCAGGCTCTCACGACCGCCGGACCACCGAGAAATCCGATCTGAATTTCAGAGCTGGCTGTGGAGAGAAGCAGGTGAGTGTTATTTATACTAGCAAACGGAGGAGGAGACTTAATTTCATGCACACAAGAACAGCTCTATCGGGACATGCACCACCAAAATCTGTACTTAATTAAACATGCTGCAGTAATTAGGCTAAACCAGGCTGCAGTAAATACACCTAAACTTGGAATGGCTGTAGTAAATGTAAGCTTGAACACTTCTTGACTACCTCCACTGCTATACAGTAATGTTATTTTTTTTTTTTTACTTTTTTTAAAGGCAAGCTTGAACACTTCTTGACTACTTAAGGCACAGTGTAGGGGCATACAAAGCAGTGGAGAGTCTACCGAAAGACAACTATTTCCACTGCTATACAGTAATGGTACTTTTTTTTTCTCAAGTTAAAGCAAGCTTGAACACTTTCCGACTACTTTAAGGCACAGTGTAGGTGCATACAGGCAGTGGAGATTCTACAAAAAACAATGAAATAAAACTATCTCCACTGCTATGCTGACATAAAGTTTTAAAGAGAAAAAGGCACCAAAGCACAAGCACACTGATTACAACTGCGCCACAGTCCTACGATTCCTTGCTCTGCCCATGTTCCGTACCTGCTCTGCTTGGTTCGGGGGGGGGAGGGCATCTGTACTCAGGCCCTCATGACCGCAGGACCACCAAGGGGTAATAACTTGTGCAAGGCCCAGAGAATGCATTATCTGGAGGAAGTCTTTCCCAAATTGTGAGAGGTCATCATTAATCCAAGCACTGAAATCACCCAGAATTAACCATTGAGGTGACTTCAACACTCTCTTAGCAATGAAATCTGTTACTTCCTGCAAAAAATCCCACTTGTGCCCCACAGGCTGGTACACTAGAAGGATTCTGCAACCTGCACCTGGACCCCCCCCCCCCGCATAGCCATGCATTGAAAGGATGAGGTAGGATGCACTGGGTGCACTGTAAAGTTCAGGCTAGATCTAAAACAGATGATCATTCCTCCACCCCTGCAGTTCCTCCTCGGGCAATGTACCATGGAGAACCCAGCTTGGACCAACATCTCCAGGATGGAACCAGTGTCATCACTCAGTCAGGTCTCCATAATGCAGGCCAGACCTACCATGGAAATTAGGTCCACTATAATGGTGGTCTTGTTCCTGATCAATCTGGCTTCAACAATTGCCACCAAAGGGGACAGGCTGAGGCTGCCAGCCCAACAGCTATCTATCTGCATGGTCTGGTAGGAGCCTGGCATGGGAAACAGATAGGTTGGACCCCTTTCTAGTTCCCATTTTGCCCAAGGGCATTTCCTGCTCTCACCACACCGATATCGCTCTCCCCATTAACACTCCTCACACCCTGGCACCTAGTACTCTGCATCCTCATGATACCTACCTCCCTACACATCTACAGTATATGTCACTGCTAATGGGGATCATCAAAGGGGTGGAATTCAGTAGCTGGGCTAAAGAGTAGCTAAGATTTGAGGGGTCCAGCATGCCCACACATGATGCCACTGGCTGCAACCACCACACAACGTGATAATATAAAACATCTTAAAATACCCCTACACCCTGCCCCTCACTCACCCTAAGTCCTGGAATCACACTCAATCAATCAGTTACAGTTAAAGTAACAGCTCTTCACACACACACACACACACACACCCTAACCTATCCACTCACACAACTTCCACCCCATTTCAATAAAACACTAGACTGCTCACACACTCTAACAACCTCCCAACCCCTGAACAGCAGAGAACTTGATTTGGAAGAATCCCAACTATAAAACAGTATCACTGTTCCAGGGTGGGTGTAAAAGATATACACTGACGCTGTCCATATAAGGTGCAACATGCTTGCTGCATGGTTTCATTTTAACAAAGTTGAAAAAAAAATTTAAAAAAAATAAATTACACGAATATGTCAGGATGCAACAGTCTGGATCACATGACATCTCTTGGATCCTTTTCTCACCTGTGCTCCAAATTGCTATGAGGACATTAATTGAGTCACTGCTAAAGGAAACGATTGTGATACATCTTAAATCCAGTAGAGCAAAGGATCTGAGGCAGCATGGATTCACAGTGGCAAGGTCTTGTCAAACAAATCTGATAGATTTCTTTGACTAGGTGACCAGGGAGGTAGATCAGGGAGGGACGATGGATGTGGTCTACCTAGATTTCAGCAAGGCCTTCAACACCGTCCCACATAGGAGGTTGGTAAATAGGTTGAGCAGCCTGGGAGTGGGCCCCAAGGAGGTAAACTGGGTCAGAAACTGGTTGAGTGACAGGTCAAAGAGGGTGGTGGTACATGGAGTTCAATCCGAGGCAAGGGGGGTGACCAGCGGGGTGCCACAGGGATCCATACTGGGGCCAGTCCTCTTTAATGTCTTCATAAGTAACATTGCAGAGGGGCTGGGGGGGAAGGTATGCCCTTTACAGATAACATTAAGATCTACAACAGGGTTGATACTGGGGAGCGGAAATGACCTAAACATGCTTAAGGAGTTGTCGAGGTGGCAACTAAGATTCAATGCAAAGAAGTGCAAAATCATGCATTTGGGGTACAGAAACCAAGGGACGAGTACAAGATGGAGGAAGAGGTACTGATGGCTACCAATCAAGAAAGGGACCTGGGGTAATCATACCTGATGACCTAAAGCCGTAACCAAACAATGTGAGAAGGTTGTGGAGGAGAGCCAGTGGGATGTTAGGGTGCAAATGGAGAGGTATCAGCAGCAGAAAACAGGAGGTGGTTATGCCACTGTACAGATCACTAGTGAGGCCTCATCTGGAGTACTGTGTCCAGTTCTGGAGTCCGCATCTCCAGAAGGACATAGACAAAATAGAGTCAGTCCAGAGAAGGGCAACGTAAATGGTGCACTGACTGCACCAAAAGTCATATGAGGAAAGACTAGAGGTCCTCAATATGTATTCTTGAAGGAGAGAGAGAGAGGGAAATATGACAAAGACATTTAAGTACATCGGAGGTTTAACCAAGGTACAGGATGGTAGCATCTTTCAGAAGAGAAAGTGTACAAGAACAAAGAGGCATGAGAAGAGCCTAGAGGGGGGTAGGCTCAGAGGCGACATGAGGAAGTACTTTTTCACAGAGTGAGTAGTGAATGTTTGGAACAGCCTCCCTGCAAAGATGGTGGGGGCCAAAATAGTAGGGGGATTCAAGAATGTATGGGATGGACATCAGAGTGCTCTCGCAATAGGGAAGAGAGGATAAGCCGCAGATCAACCAAGGTCTGCAGTATTGCATTAGTATGAAAAAGGGGCAGACTAGGTGGGCCACATGGTCCTTAGCTGCCATTACCTTCTATGTTTCTATGAAGACTCATGTCCTTCCTCTACCAGGTTCTGGGCAGAATGAAAACCAAGACTCCTTGCAACTGTTTTCAGGGAGTTTATATACTTTTCCAGAGATCATGTGATCCGCCTGCTCGCTTTTTTCATAACATTCATTTTCTGTAGTTATACAATGCATATGTAAAAATAAAGACATAGGTATGGACCAGCCTTTTATCCAGAATCTGTACATTCAAACATATACAGCTTTATAAGAATCCCTATAAAAATAAACTAAATGTTTATGAAATTGGTCACTATGAGCACAGCTCCAGCTCCACCCCTTTTTCTAGGGTATTACCCTTGGACAGCACTGTAAATAGCCAGGCAAAATGGCCGCTGACTCCTAAAGTAATCTATGAATACATGACTTAAGGTAAGATGTTACCACATTTGTTACATATATGAATAAAGAACACAACAATAACTTAGGGTTTTTCCCCTTTTAAATGGAACCATTGTGGCTAGCCCTCTATTATAATAGAGGCTAAGTCAGTAACTGCAACATGGAAAGGGGAAAACTGTTTGTGCTTTTTATTTTATATTCATTTTTACTGTATTTCTTCAGCAGTGTAAGCAATGTACTTTTCAGGGACAGGCAGAATTTCTACAGGTAAGTTTAGTTTCCCCAATCCTGTTATACTGTCCGAATCTTTTAGTGCTCCGACACAGCACGCTGAGGGAGAGGGAGAGAGAGAGAGAGAGAGAGAGCACTTTTCCACAGCACTTGCATGCGGTTCTTCCCCTCACTTCCCTTGTTCCCTACAGGGCTACAGTAAGCATTTAACAATATTTAAGGTTATCTGGCATCTAGTTTTAGGGCTTTTAAACTCACAAGGAAAGTGAACAGCCAGCCATAAACCTTTATTTACAATCCCCAAAACAGAGCAGCTGCCTGTTAAAGAAATTATTTGCTTTGAAAGACACTCTGTTTTCAGGAGTGCATTTTAGTGTACAGAGCCAACAAGCTCATTTCAGAAAACATACCTAAAGGAAATAAATTGAACGTAAAGTGTATACTTTCTCCATGAGTGGAAAAGAAAAACACCTTTTTCTTTCATACTTTAGCGTAGTGAAACGGCTTTTCATGTTCCCCTCCAATGCTTCTCATAACATGAAAACTTTTGATTTGCGGCCAAAGCACCTGAGCTTTCTAGGACAGTAACAAGCCACCACATAGTACATATTATTTTAATGCCTGGCAATAAAACATCTACAGTAATAACATAAGTGCTGCATAACAGCTTTTCAGCAAACATGGCTCATTTTATGTTGATTTCCGTTAGCACCAGCCAACATCTTGCATTAGTAGCAGATTTGGAGGCACAGTCACTGTCAGAAGAATGCAGGACACGCCATCAATAGGTCGTCCCTCATTCCCCAATAAGCCAGCATGCAGGTGCCACACCAGGAATGCGTAATGTGGCGAGCACATCTAAGGAAAGGTCCGCTGCAATGAGAGCAAAGCTCGTCATCGCAGTGGCACCTCCCGATGTGCCTTCCTGGTGAAACATTAGAGTAAACATGGCGGCACACTGCCTGCCACAATGCTGACCGAGTTGCCCAATCCCTGTGAATGACCTGCCTAATTATGTGCCGATGGGAGCCTACTCCCATCGGCATAATGCACCCATTTGTTATGTGCCGAGGGAGGTGCACAATCCTCCCGGCTCTTGCCCCTCGGTATGTGCCGACAGGTGCCCTAATCCCCGCCAGCCCGCCTAAAATACTCAGGTGGCATGCTGGAGCCCACCCCAGCTGCACATACCTCTAGAAAAAAAAAAAAAAAAAAGTTCTGCTATGTTTTTTTTTTAACCTGTAAAGAAGAAAACGTCCTCACAGTCTGTCCAGCTCCCTGCCCCAACCCACGACTGACCCTATGCGCGACTCTGCCTCCCCACACCCCCCTTACCTCAACTTACCTCTGGAGTCCGGCGCAACAATCTTAGCTGGACCGGGAACATGTCTGTACTCTCCAAAGCCAACCACGAACTGAAGAAATGCTGGTAAGCTGTATAATGGCATAAATAGGTTTTTCTCAACTTTGGTGCATATCTCGAGCATTTTTTTGAATTTATGCACCAAATTTTCAACATGGGGTTAGTGGGACCCCTCCTCATGAACTCAGTCACTGTCATGGTGTTATTCAGTCCCGAAGGTGATTTCACGGTCATTGTGCAGAATCACCTTCGGGACAAGCAAACGACAGTGCCACTGTTCATGAGGGCACTCTCAAAAAGCCTATATCGCAAATTTGGTGAAAAAATCAAAAATGGTTGTTTTACAAGCGTGCATTACGCTGTTTCCATGCACACTCGTAACTTCGTGAATTTGTAAAATTTTCACTCCAGATTTTCAAAATTGCCATTTTTCCACACCTCCTTGTGAGCAGTACAGCTGTCATTTTACGTATCCTGGCCGAAATGTGTTTTCGCATGTCCAGCGCAGAATAGCATGGCTGCTGTGCAAAATCAGTTTTCAGGAGAGTTTGAGAACATGACGGTAACACTGTTCATGAGCAGAGGTCCTAAAATGCCTATGTTGAAAATTTGGTGACAAAAGCCCATAAAATGACTGTGTTACATGTGCATTGCGCAGTTTCCACACACCCTCATAACTTCGCAAATTTACAATATTTTCATGCCAGATTTTAAATACTGGCATTTTTTCACACCTCCTTATGAACATTACAGCTGTCATTTTTCACAGCCTGCCCAAAATGTGTTTCCGCACCCTTGGCGCACAATGGCGTGGTTGCTGTGGGAAATCAAGTTGTGGGACAGATTAACAAAATCACAGTGCCACTGTTCATGAGGGGAGGTCCCAAAATGTCTATGTTGAAAATGTGGCTAAAAAAATTCCCAAAATAATTGGGCTACGGACGTGTGTTGCGCAGTTTCTATGCATGCTCATGACAATTTTTCATATTTTCACTCCAGATTTTCAACGTTGCCATTTTTTATGCCTCCCCATGAACAATACAGTTGTCTCTTTTCTGCATCCTGCCCAAAATGTGTTTTCATCCTGTGTCGCCAAATGGCATAGCAACTGTAAAACCACCTTTCAGCAAACAAACCGATAGTGCCGCTCTTCATGAGATGGGGTCAGAAAACCCTATGTTGAAAATGTGGACTGAAAATACCAACAAACGCCTACAACTTTAGGGTTTCCAACTGTAACACCCCACCCTGTAGAGACTGCCAGGCGTCAGGGGTGTGACTTGGGATCATTGGCTGTAATGCTCATGCCATTCCACCCCCACCCTGCAGCCAGTGACAGACATTGAAACATAGAAACATAGAATTTGACGGCAGATAAGGACCGCTTGGCCCACCCAGTCTGCTCATTTCCTACCTACTGGATAAGCTGCAGATCCTAGTTAACCAGCAGCCTACTTCTTCTTACCCCACCCCCAGAATTGCCTTATGACTGTCCCATGCATGCTTGAATTCCACCACTGATTTTGACTCCACAGCTTTCTCCGGAAGGCCGTTCCATGCATCCACAACCCTCTCTGTGAAAAAATACTTCCTTAAATTACCTCTGAGCTGCCCCTCTATCTTCAAATTGTGCCCTCTTGTTCTTGCACACCTCTTTTTTGAAAGATGCTACCCTCTTGGACTTTGTTGATTCCCTTGAGGTACTTGAAAGTTTCTATCATGTCCCCTCTCCCTCCTTTCCTCGAGGCTATACATATTAAGCTCCTTAAGTCTCTCTTCATATGTCTTCTGTGCAGACCCTGCACCATTTTAGTTGTCCTCCTCTGGACAGCTTCCATCCTGTCTATGTCTTATGGAGATTGGGTCTCCAGAACTGCACACAGTACTCAGATGGGGTCTCACCAGCTGTCTGTACAGAGGGATAATAACTTCCTGTTTTCTACTGGTGATGCCTCTCCTATGCATCCCAGTATCCCCCAGCCCTCCTTGCTGCCCTCTCACATTGCTTGCCCACCTTAGGTCATCTGATATGACTACCCCAGGTCCCTTTCCATTTTGTTGTTGTTAGTATCTCATCTCCCCATTGTGTACTCTTCCCTGGTTTTGTTTCCCAGGTGCATTACCTTGCACTTAGCATTGAATCTAAGCTGCCATACATTTGACCATTCCTCTAACCTTGCCAAGTCACTTCTCATCCTTTCCTCCCCACCCTGTGCATCAACTCTGTTGCAGATCTTAGTGTCATCTGCAAAGAGACATACTTTTCCTTCCAGTCCTTCCGCAATGTCGCTTATAAAGACATTGAAGAGGACCGGTCCTAATACTGAACCCTGTGGTACCCCACTAGTAACCCTCCTTTCTTCTGAGTGGACTCCATTTACTATTACTCTCTGTGTCCTATTCTCCAGCCAATTCTTTACCCAGGCTGTCATCTTGGGACCCACTCCCAGGCTGGCTAACTTGTATATTAATCTTGTGTGGGACTGTGTCAAATGCCTTGCTAAAGTCTGGGTGGAGCCATGTCCACAGCCCTCCTGATCTACTACTTTGGTCACCCAGTCAAAGAAATCTATCAGATTTGTCTGGCATGACCTTTCCTCTGTGAATCCATGCTGCCTAGGGTCCTGTGCCCTCTGGCCTCTAGATACTCGACAATCTTTCCTTCAGAAGTGATTCCATCATTTTCCTATCACTGAGGTTAAACTAACAGGTCTGTAGTTTCCTCTCTGCCTTGCTCCCACTTTTGTGAAGGGGAATCACATCTGCCCTCCTCCAGTCCTCGGGTACCACCCCATCCTCCCATGATTTGTTAAAAAGGGTAGTCAGTGGTGTCACTAGTTCTACCCTTAGCTCTTTTAGAATTCTGGGATGAATCCCATCAGGCCCCATTGCTTTGTCCACCTTCAGTTTTAAAGAGTTCTTTCAGAACCCTTTCTTCTGTAAATGGGCTGGTATCAACTTCTGTATCCAGAGTGTTACTACTGTTTGTTTTATGTACCTACCCTCTTCATTTGTAAATACTGAGCAAAAATATTTGTTTAGTATCTCTGCCTTTTCACAGTCTCACTCTGCCCACCCTCCCTCCCCTTTATTAAGCCTCACTATCCCTCCCTTGGTCTTCCTTTTGCTCCCTGATGTACCTATAAAAGGTTTTATCTCTTCTTAACTGAGTTGGCTATCTTTCCTCGGTTTGGGCCTTTGCTGTTCTGACTGCCTTCCCAGCCTTCTTTTGCTTTAACTGATACAGTTCTCTGTCCTGCTCCTTCTGCGATTCCTTGTACTTCCTGAATGCTTTTTCTCTTGAACCTTCACTGCCACTTCCTTTGAGAACCATAGTGGTTTCTTACATCGCTCTTGTTTTGTTTATTTGCTCACACAAAGGCTTGTTACCTCTGTGATGGCAGTTTTTATTATTCCCATTGTTCTTCCACCTCCTTCCTGCCCATTTGCTAGTGCATTCCTTAGGCACTCACCTATTTTGGCAAAGTCAGCCTCCTAAAGTCCAGTACTTTTGTCTTTGTATGGCTTGACTCTATTGCTGTGTTTATTGTGAACCATACTGTTCGATGGTCGCTAGTTCCCAGATGGCTACCCACTTCTACATCTGTGATCCTCTCTCCATCTCCATTTGAGAGAATCAAGTCTAATATTGCTCCCTCTCGAGTGGGCTCCAGGCTCCATTGAAGTGTGCCTTGGCGTGTTCGGTCCTAAAGTTCACCCCATTTTCCTATACTGCACCCGTCTCAGCATATTTCCTTATGGAATGGGGTAAGTATAAGGTCCAAAGACCCCAAAGCACACCACAACACTTGTCAGTGTCTACAGGGTAGGGTGAGGTAAAATGGCATGAGCGTTATAACTGATGCCCCAAAGGCACACCCCAGCGCTTGTCAGTCTCTGCAGGGTGGGGGTGGGGTTGGCATCAGTTCCATACTTCACTGCCATTCCTATTATGAATCTCTAACTCCTGACTACCAATGCCAATGCCAGTGAGACAACATTTGGCATTGACAAATGCTTGTTACATATTCACATACTTAACAACCGTATTCATTATATGCTGACATTATGAAACTGTGCTAGCTGGCTTTAGATTATTTATCATTATCTCTTTGAGCCATTCAAGATGCATTTTTTTTAAAGGACTTGTAAATGGAGTAAAAAGAGAAAAGATCGGGGGGTGTCTGTAGGTGGCCATCCTAACAGAACAGGAGAGTATAGTACAGTACAGTATAGTAATTAGAATGCTGTTGCAACATGTTTTAGAAAAATAAATAAAAAGTCCTTTTATGCTGAGGTAGGATAACTAGCCTTACAACAATCATGATTAAACATACAGCCTGCAGAACAATTAAAGTCCGAATTCAAAGTCCATTTGAAAAATATTGTAACAAGTCCAAATGTAAAACTGCAGATTTTTGGTTTAAGCAGTCTCTGCTCTCACCAGAGAAACCAAAATAAATTTCAAAAAATTTATGCCGCACTTTCATTACTGAATCAGACTGATTATGAAGTTTTAATACCTAGCACAGTACTTAAACAGCTACTGACGCCTCAAAGAAAACTTTGAAAAACATAATAATTAGGTACAATTCAGCTTGCATTCCAAATATATTCTATACATTTTTCCTCCCCATCTTTTATTACAGAGGAAATTTGTACAAGTACATGATCTTTGTTAGAGTTCATCTGCGTCTACAGCTGACTCCCTACTTCAAGTCATAATCCTTTGTTGTGACATCACAGTCTGTTGCCATGGGAGTAACTGTGATGTCACAAGCAGTGCATTATTATTTCAGGTAGGCAGAAAGCAACAGGAATAGATGAACTGTTCCGGAGCAAACATACTGTTTTCATGCAAATGGCCTCAGTAATAAATGATGGGAAGGAAAAATACACAACAAAAGTGAAATATAAATGGAACTGTCTAAACATTATGTTTTGTTTAAGTTATCCTGAAGGTGTCAGTCATTCTTTAAGCAATAAGGCATGAGAGGGGGGACATTATGGTGGGATACCAACCCACCTCAGGTGGGTTGAAACACGAGGCGTAGATGAATGCTTCCACCACCCGAGGTGGGCCGTTATTCCACCATAACGCACCCCCTGGAGTGCCTTATTGCGATTATGAAATGAGTCATTTTTAATAAATGTTATGAATTTTTTAAACATATTACTTTCAGCTGGGCTGTTGTGCTGGGATAATGGCCCAGCTGAAAGCAGCTCTCAGACAATCAGAATTCATCATTCTTTCTACCCATTTTATAATTAGGTGTTTAAGTGATTCAATATTAAGTTAGTTTGAACCTGAAGGTTGTAAATACAGGTGTTACCGAAATGATAGTACGTGAAAATATATTGGAAATAGAAAATCACATTGAAATGGAATCATTCCGTGAATCAGAGCCATCTAATGAAACACATTATTATATTTACAATGATCATTGCTACCTAAAGGACCTACTAAATTTGTTTATGTTGACAATCTCTTAATATACATCACTGCATATGTGGTGAAACAAATTTCTAAAATAATAAGCCACATGTGAAATATGCATATCTTCTTTGAAATCAGATAACAGTGACAATGAAGATGGAAAACATTGATTGAAATAAAAACTCTGAGGCTTGACTTTTCCAACTAACGATATAATAAAAGTAATCATGATTTCTAAAAAATGACTAGGTAAAAGATTACATATCAGCAATCAACAAATAACATACAGTTGAACATGACTTCTTGTCATCCGATCTTTTTGCGAACATTCATGATAATTAATTTTAAATGCAATGGTATGGTATAGGAAGCCATTATACATCACTGATAAGAGAAATTGTGCAGAAATTTGTAAATGATAGAATCACAACATTGCTCAAATCATGCATGAACAGGATTTCAAATTTGGTTATCGACAAAAGCTGATAAAAGTGATACTTTATGAAAATCAAGAAAATGTATAATTAAAACAAAGTGAGATATGAAATAGAGTGGTTTGATCATAATAAAATCAACAATGAATAGAGAACTGTGCAATATTTAAGAGAGTAAAATTGATCATGTGATGCAGGGTTCCTGGTAGCAGCACTGAAACTGAGCTCCAACACCTCGCCTCTACTGTCTAAATTTTCAGTTAATAACCTAAGGAGACATCGATCATAGCCACTTCAGGTCAATCCACGATTCAGTGTCAGGCTAGCACTGAAATCAACTTCGTGGCTGGTTTTATCTACCACGATGGAGGCAAAAAACTAACAGGCCTTGCCCAGGCACACTCCACCAGCTTCACCGGAGAAAATGCCTAAAAGCAACGGGCTCAAGGAGCTGCTACTGGTAAAACAATGCCTCCAACTTCAGCTACAATTTCATTAATGGAGGATCGCTTTTGCAAGAAATGTTACCATTTAAAGAAACCCTCTCCGATATTTCATCGAATTGAAGTCCTCCGTAGCTGACCTAAACGGCCTTACAAGGAGGGTGGAGACACAGAGGCCCATGTGGATCGACAGAGAAGTGGAGGGAGAAAGTAGAACCCAAGATAGTGCAGCTGCATCAACAAATACAGAGGTTACAGCTTAAAACCGAAGATTTGGAAGGCAGGAGCAGACGGAATAATATTTTGATCCTCGGGCTACCAGAATCAGAGGAGGGTGCCAATACTGTGGCTTTCCTGCAGAAATTTTTACAGAGGGTAGTTGGCCCTTCCCCGCTAAGTGGCAGCTATCAAATTGAGCAAGCACATCGCTCCCTTAGGCCACGTCCCCCACCAGGAGCTCCCCCCAGACCAGTTATCGTGAAGTTCTTAAGCTTCATGGAGAAACAGCACGTCATCAGCAAAGTTAAAGAATTTCAGAAAATTATGTGGAAAAGTGCCACCCTCAGAATAACACAGGACTTGCCTCTGGAGACCCGTCAGAAGTGGGCCGCTTTTCATGCTACCATTAAGAAGTTAATTGCTGCTGGTATCCCCTTTCGAATGCTGTATCCAGCTAAGTCTCGCTTCAGTCCAGGGCTCCTGGTTCACGATGACACGCCTGAACAAGCAGCTTCAGATCTCTCATTGAAATTGCTCTAGCTTGTATAAAGAAGGCTGAACTCTTCTAAAAGAACTGTAGCAGTTCTGTAACTAAAGTTAGGGTTTATATTTAATTTGCCTACCTGTTAAGCTTGTTGGTCTCTGTGATGTGCTGGGGCTGTCCAGGTGAACTCCACGGGTTTCTGTGCTGGCAGGAGGGGTCAGGGCAGTGTCATGGTCAGGGAGATCCTGGTGACACTTGGGTTCACAACAGGAACCTTTCTTGAAGGTGGGCGGTTTCCCAGCGGGACAATAAGTAGGGATTGTTGTGGGTACCCTCTTTATCCTTCCCCCAGCCATCCCGCAGGCACGGTTATTCACAGGCTTCAGGTCAGTCTCTCCATTATAATTCACTGGCTTAGGGTTTGAATTTTAAGTTTACTACCGAATTAGGTTATGGACAACGTTATTAGGGTTAGTGGCAGCCCATATCAGCTGGATGTAAGTCCTATTCGGTTACGCTGATCCTGAGGAGATCTGTTATTCACGATTGAGTAGCTCCTAATAAGAGCTATGTCCCTGTTTTAAAACTACGGTTTTCAGGCTGTAGCAAGATTTAGATGGTTGGGAATGTCCCAATTAAATGAGTACAAGGGCAACAGGGTTTATCTAAAAGGGGCACATTAATGGAAATTTGTCTGGGCCTTTCTATAGTCTAGTTTCACAACGGTCGGGTCCTGATCCAGAACAAAGCCCACAACTTTTAAGGTGCTTTGATATAATGAATGGGGTGGGTGGGGGGTCCAGATTGGGACGACTCAGGGAACACTGCAGAACGTGCTGGCTTGGGGGCAGATGGCATTTCGATCATCCTTTATCTAAGTGCCATTCGTCTCAATGGCCCCTTAGTTCAGAGTTCCACTGCAACTTTTTGCGAGCTGCGAGGGGCAACAACTTATTATTTGGTTTTTATCTATGTGGCAGAAGTAGTAATTGCCATCGGGGCTTGGCCAATCACACAGAAGTTATCTTGGCATGCATCTATTCAGATCCGGGGTGAGAGGCCCATTGTAAATAGTTATGGGGACTTATTAAGGGGGGGGGGTTGGGTTTTTTGGGCATCTGGGGAATTGATACTTCTACTAATAATCTTAGTTATTATCTGAATAGAGGACTTAAGGGTATACATAATACAGGACAGTGTATTTTTCTCTGTTAAGTTGGGTTTATATGTTCCTAACAATGTTATGGGGAGGATCGGGGCTGGAGTGTGCCTTAAGGGGTTGATCTGAGATACGTTGAATTTTTAGGGTTGATACCTGAAGTGGGGAGAAACAATGGCTAATAGTCTTATTCAAATAATTACTTGAATGTCAAAGGAGTAAGAGACGCTTTGAAAAGGTTACAAATACTCAAGCACTGTGCCCTTTTAAATGCAGATATTATTCTGCTTCAAGAAACTCACTTGACAGGTGCGGAATCGTTACGTCTACACAGACAGGGAATATCCCAGGTTTTTGCAGCAGGGATCTCATGTTCAAGCTGAGGGGTGGTCATTTTACTCAAAAGGAATGTCGCATTTCAGGTAGATACGATGATCACTGATCCTCTTGGGAGATATGTGTTAATTAAGGGTATCTTAAACAACAATATGGTGGTCTTGGGCTTGATATATGGTCCGGTGGGAAGGGATCCAGACTTCCTGATGGATCTGGCTAATAAGATTTCAATGCCCCTACCGCCTCTGATTCTAGGGGGACTGAAACATTCCCAACTCAAGATGTGAACAGGACCTAGACTGCTGAAGCCACTTTTGTCCTTGCAGAACGCTTGAAAGACTTAATAACTTTATTAGGGTTGGGTGACCCATGGCACATCTTAAACCCCACGATCAGCTATACACATTTTATTCAAACGTCCATAAGACCTGGTCCAGATTAGACTATTTTCTAATCAGTTGTTCCCTATGCCCGGTCTCTGCCAGACTGGTATAGAACCCATAGTGATATCTGACCACGCGGTAGCCAGGCTGGCTTCTTTTCTAGACCCCCATACTTATTTTATTTATTTTATTTTATTGAAATCTAGGATTACAAATACCTTTGAGCAGGAACTGCTTGTTTACAAAGGTTCCACGTCGAAGGAATGGGGGGTATACATACATACAAAGGTCAACATAATAATACATGGTTACACAATAACAAGAAGTAAGAGACTGAGGCTTAGGAAATTCCAGTAATTCAAAATGTGCCAAATGTTAGGTAGCATGACATAACCAGCCAAGGGCAATCTTGGAAATAAGCACTGCAGGAGAGAGGGAAGGGGGTATGCAGGCAGGAAGGCCATTGTCGGAGGGTAAAGGGTGAGGGTAAGAGCTTTAAAGGGGAGGGAGAGGAGGGATAGAAATCAGGAAATGCCCTGGGGGAGGAAAGGGAGAGGGGGCAAGGGGGTAGACAGGTAGAAGGAGGCAACACGGGGAAAGGTAGCTTTCAAGACTGAAGTGGAGGGCAGTGAACGGTGGGCCCCCAATTAGGCGAGGCAGTCACAACGACTAGTTGAAATGAGATGAAGTCGGAGTTGTCTCTTAAAAGGGCCAAGAGCAGCAGCAGTAAGAGTTTCTTTGTTGAGAGTACTGTACCACTGTGGTGCTCTGTGGGCAAAGGTCCTCTGGCCCATGGTAGTCCGGCATCTAGGGACAAGGAAGGTTAGTTGTTGTGAACTTCTAGTTCTCTGGGTGCTGTGGTCACTAAGTAGTTGGCTGCCCGGGGCATGACCCCGAGGAGGACTTTTTGGCTAAGAGGCAGGTTTGATACTGTATCCGGCTGATGAGAGGTAGCCATCCTGCCCGAAAGTGTACAGGTCACAAGTGTGTAAGTCAATCAGCCCCAGTTAGCAGCCTGCATGCTTTGTTGAGTGCAACTGTAATTCTGCGGAGGGCAGAGGCGGAGGCAGAGCCATAAATTGCTAGCCTGTAATCGATGATGGAGGTGACAGAGCTGTTGATAGCCAACCGGAGAGTGTCAGGAGTCATGCAGTGTTTGTGTCTGTAGAGCAGGCCTATACGGATGTTGGTGGCTTTGGCGACAGAATCTATGTGCTGATGGTAGGACAGTGAGCTGTCCAATGTGACACCTAGGTATTTAAAATCAGGAACGTGTCCAAGTAAGGTCCCTGTTTGGTTTAGGATGGTGAGGTCATGGGAGTTGTACTTGCTCCTGGCATTGTAGAAGGTCATAACTTTTGTTTTGCAGTAGTTCATGACCAGTTTATGTGACTTGAACCATTCTTTGATGCGCATGAATTCAAGCTGTAATTGTTTCTCGAGGAGCTCTGCGTTTTGGTGGTTGGTGAACATGACTGCGTCATCGGTGTAGAGCAGTAATTTCTGGTGGCAGACACTGGGAAGGTCATTGAGGAAGAGGCTGAAGAGTAGTGGCCCCAGGATGGACCCCTATGGGACCCCTGAAAGGACTGACTTTTCTTCCGAGGTAACACCGGCAATCCTAACCCGATGGACCCTCTCCCCAAGGTAGCTTGAAAACCAGAGCAGTGCTTCATTGGAGAGCCCAATGTTTGATAATTGCTTGAGTAGGAGTGGGTGGTTCACAGTATCAAAGGCTTTGAAGGTCGATGAATACTGCCCCTACACAGTTTCCTTGATCAAGTGTGGTATGGATGAAGCCTGTGAATTCTAATAGTGCAGTGGTGGTACTGTGCCCTTTTCAGAAACCATGTTGCTCAGGACACTGGATGTCGTATTTTTCCAGGTACTTGACTAATTGGTCTGAGGCGATGCGCTCCAGGGCCTTAGACAATGGAGGGAGGATGGAGATAGGTCTGTAGTTGGAGTGCAGTGATTTGTCTCCACTTTTGTGTACTTGGAAGGAAACAATCTGGAGACTGAATACCCAGTTGTTAAAGAATAATTCCTTGATCTCTCACATTAAAGAACTCATCGCTACCTTTATAGGACATACTAGGAATTCAGTTTTGAGAAGTGACCTCCTTTGGTGTTCTTTGAAGTGCTGTCTTTGAGGAGAGTTTATCAAAGCTGCCTCCAGAAGGAAAAGGTTAAGGGATTCCAAAGCTTTGTCCTTATTAACCCAGATTAAAAAGAAGAAAAACTCCCTATCTTCCACTACACCCTTGGGTACCTTAGAGGAGCTGTTAGCACTGCATAATGAATACGCAGAATTAATAAGAGAAAAAGCGGAATATGCCCTTGTTAAAACTAAAGCTAGATATGCAGACCAGGGCAAAAAAGCTGAGAGGCTGCTCGCCCTACAACTGCGTCAGTTAGAAAGCTCCCGTCTAATCCCTTCTATACGGGCCTCTGATGGCTCTATTAAAACGGAACCTCGAGAGATTGTACAGGTCTTTGAAAACTTTTACAAGTTATTGTATGGAAGTGCCTCCTTAATGCAAATTCTCAAGATATAGAAACTTACTTAGAGTCTCTAGAGCTTCCAGTGTTGGATGATTTATGTCAAGCCTCTTTAATTTCACCAATATCTACCACCGAAATAGAAATAGCCATTAGTAGTCTTACCCCAGACAAAGCACTGGGCCCGGATGGATTCCCTTCAAATTTTTATAAAACATTTTCTAAAGAACTAGCCCCCCTTCTGTTTAATTTATATAGCTATATGTTCAAAGCTGACAAATTAGATCCGACCCTTATGGATGCTACGATTATTCTTTTACTCAAACCAGATAAGACCCAATTAGACCCAGCTAGCTATAGACCGATTTCTCTCCTAAATTGTGACATTAGGATCTTAGCAAAAGTGCTCTTGCTCTGGATAAAAGCACAATGGATCCGACTTCTAAGCCCCGAACAGGTGGGGTTTGTAGCAGGATGCTCCTCAGCTGACCACCTTAGGACACTCACACATATCTTTCAAGCGGCCCAATCTTCCCAGTCCCCAATGGCTTTAATTTCCCTAGATGCCGAAAAGGCTTTTGACAGGGTGTACTGGGAATTCTTATGGGTCACTTTGTGGAAAATGGGCTCCCCCCCCAATTTATTGCAATGATACAGTCCCCCTATGCTTCCCCATCGGCCAAGATTTATTGCAGTGGGGTCTTTTCTGCCAGATTCCCTTTATACATGGGTACTAGACAAGGCTGCCCCCTTTCACCCTTTTTGTTTAACCTCTATCTAGAACTCCTACTCCGGCAGATTAAACAGTCCCCCCAAATCAGGAGCATCTCTATTCATAATCAGATCCTCAAACTCTCGGTTTATGCCGATGATATTCTTCTCCATTTAGCTCACCCGGCATCCTCGTTAGAACAAGTTTTAGAGGTTGTTAACCGATACGGTAAGCTATCCAACTATAAATTAAATATCTCTAAAACCGAAATTTTCCCTCTGAACAATGACACTTTGGAATCGGAATTTGGACATCTTGGTATTAAATGTTCCTCCCAGACACTCAGGTATTTAGGTATTTATTTAACTAGGGATCCTAATACCACCCAGAAGCTTAATCTAGATGATCTGGTCGGTGTTATCCAACAGGATCTCCTGAGATGGCAGAACCTACCCCTTTCTTTATGGGCCCAGATAAGTATAATCAAGATGAATATTCTCCCCCGTTTTCTTTACCCCTTAAACCTGTTAAATCTATAGCTTCCGATCTCTTTTTTCAAACGTCTACATTCCATGATATCAAAATTTATCTGGTTAGGCAAACACCCCCCTAGTGCCTTTTATAAACTCAGTGTGCCTAAAGCCCTGGGTGGACTTCACCTCCCCAATTTCCTTTTGTATTACTGGGTGAGCCATTTAACTAAACTGGGGAAATGGCTCTCTCAGAAAGATATGGATTATATTCCCTATTGGCTCCAGATTGAGAATGACCTCTTAAGGTCTAATAACATTAACCTCTCTACGGTTTTCTACCTAACAAAATCATCACTGCCAGGGAGGTTACAAGACTCAGTAATTAGTATTTCTCTAAGAGTACTTTCACAATGCTGTTCATACCTTAAGATACCCCTTAAAGTTGATACAGGTCAGTCAATCCTGCTAAATCCCAATATCAAAATTGGGGGGTCAAGCCTTTCGCCTCAATGGCTCCCACAACTACAGGAGACACGTGTGGAAGATTTATTTTCTCAGGACAACCTTCTCTTCTCATCTGAAATCCTCGGCAAGTTTGACATCCCGAGGTTGAAGATTATTAAGGTGTACCAAATAAGGCATACTATAAGTTCCTTGTTTGAGGTTAAACCTCGACCATCGTTAGTCAGACCCTTAATGGCTCAAGTTAGTGAATGCCTTAAAGCCACACTCTGTTTCGACAGTATACACTCTTCTCCTGACGTCTACCTGTTCTGACCCTCTTCCTGGTTCCTCAATCTGGAAGGCTTTACTTCTGGACATGAACCTTGACTGGGCTCGGATCTGGAAAGATCTCTATATCTACCATTCTCAAGATGGACTTAGACTCACTCAATATCACATATTGAACAATATGTATTATACCCCATGAGACTGGCTAAATTGGGCAGGATACCAGACATTACCTGAACTAGGTGTACAGAGAAGAAGGAATATGGTGCACATATTCTGGTATTGTGAAAAGGTATCCCCACTCTGGTAAGAAATTAGAACCAAACTGGACTCCTAGTTGGGGCTAGAAGACCTTTCACAATTGAGGTATGTCTCTAGGGCAATACGCTGGTATCAGTGTTAAGGAGTGTAGATTCCACATGGCCCTAATAGCCATCATTGTTAAAAAACTAGTTCTGAAACACTGGATGGATCAATGAACAATCTCTTATAGTGAATGGTTAAGGGATATATCTAATTTTTTTAGATCTGAATGACTGATAGCAGGTTTTCGCAATAACATGGCAAGTTCTGATAGAAGATGGAGGAAGTTATATGCGTTATACTTATAGTAAGTGTATGATAACCCAATTGTTCAGATACTCTACCTAAGAAAAGTTGACGTCTCTTCTCCTCTTTCAATTAATAAAGTAAGGCACACTCCAGGAGGGTGGTAGGAGGGGGAGGAGGGAAAGGGGGTTAGGGAGGGGAAGGTTTGGGGGACTTAGTTAGCCGACTTATGTATAGGTTTAGGAGATTATGACTACAGTTGTGTATTATGTGTCACATATCCTGGTTTCTGTGTAACTGCCTTTTGGTAATATCAATAAAACCTTGAATTAAAAAAAAGAGAGTAAAAATTGTGTAATTATGTCTACCTGTACAAATTTTGTAGGAATGTGATGGCAGAAAAGGACAGCCAGGCTCACCTAGTCTGCCCAGTTTGCCAAGTTATCCACTAGGCCTTTCTGTAGTCCTCCTGTGTCAACAGCCCTTTATGCCTGTCCATGCCCTCTTGAACCCTCGCCACCTTCCTCGCCTCCACAACTTCCCTCAGCAGTCCATTCCAGTTGTCCACCACCTTCTCAGTGAAGAAATTCCTCCTAATGTTACCTCTAAATTTTACTGCCATGATTTGGAATTCGTGACCCCTCATCCTAGGTCTCTCCTATAATTAAAAAAGACTCTCCACTGGCACTTTATTGATACCTTTTAAGTATTGAAATGTCTTGATCATGTCACCCCTCTTCCTCTCTGCTCCAGTGAGTACATGCTTAGGTCCTTCAGTCTCCCCTCGTATGGTAAGTGGTTGAGCTCCCTTACCGTCTTTGTCACCCTCCTCTGAACTCTTTCCACCTTTTCCACATCCTTTCTGAGGTATGTCCTCCAGAACTGGACCCCATACTCCAGGTGAGCCTGACCAGCTATGTGTACAGGGGAATTATAACCTCTCTCCTCCTGCTGGAGATCTCTCTCCCTATGCAACCCAACATCCTGCTGGCTCTTGCCACTGCCCTTCCCCACTGCTTTGCCACCTTCAGATCCTGTGAAATGATGATGCCCATGTCCCTTTCCTCTTCTGTTACCTCTAGGGACTTGCTCCCCATCCAGTACTCCGCTTTCCCATTTTTTCTGCCTAAGTGCATGATCCTACACTTTGCTATATTGAACGACAATTGCCACTCTCTGGACCACTCCTCCACTTCTTCAGTTCTCTTCTCATCCTCTCCACCCCCTCCTGCATATCCACTCTATTGCAGACCTTTGTGTCATCTGCAAAAAGACTCACCCTCCCTTCCAGACCCTCTGCTATGTCCTCTATAAAGATATTAAACAGTAGTGGTCCTAGCACCGACCCTTGGGGAACCCTACTGATGACCGCAGTCTCCCCTGAGGGTACCCCATTGACCAATATCCTCTGTGTTCTGCCCTCCAACCAGTTTTGCACCCACCTTTTTACCACCTCCCCCAACCCAGGCAACCCATTTTGTACACTAGCCTCCAGTGTGGCACCGAGTCTAATGCATTTCTGAAATCAAGGTAGGCCACATCCACCATCTCCCCTGATCCACCACTTGGTAACCCAGTCAAAGAACTCTTATCAAGTTTGTTTGACAGGACCTACCCTTGGTGAACCCATGCCGCCTTGGGTCCCGAAGTCCCTTTTCCTCCAGGTAGGTGATGTTTCTATTCTTGACCAGTTTTTCCATGAGCTTGCCTACTACAGATATCAAGCTCACTGGCCTGTAGTTACCCACCTCTCCCCCCCCCTTGAAGGGGTACCACATCCGTGCATTTCCAGTCATTTGGTACCACTACTGATCTTAAGGAATTATTGAATAAGGTGGTCAAAGGAGCTGCCAGTACATTTTCAGCTCCCTAAATACTCTTGGGTGAACCCCATCTGGCCCCATGGCTTTGTCAACCTTCAAGTCCTTAAGCTCCATCAAGATCTCCCCTACCTGAAAGGGACTCACGTCCACACCTTTGCCTTCAAACTTTGCTATCCTATTTACCTCCCTTCCATTCCTCTTCTCTAATGAGTGCTGAGCTGAAATAGCTTTTCAGTAGTTCATCCTTCTCCTGGTCCCCCACCACCTGCTCCCCTGCCCCATTCCTCTGACTGGGTATCCCTTTTGCTGTCTTCCTCTGCTCACCTATATACCAAAAAAAGGTCTTGTCCCCCTTCTTGACCGCCTTGGCAATGTTGTCCTCCATCCTAGCCTTTGCTCATCTGACCTCCCTTCCCACCGCCTGCTGCCTTACCTGATACTCTTGCCAATCCTTCTCCCCATGTCATTTTGAATCTCTTGAATCCCTTGTAAGATTGTAAGTTTTATTAATGCTTATTACAATTCAATTCAAAGTTAGTATGAATAATGGAGAAAAATATTGAATTATCAGCATTATTTTATGTATTTATTATGTAATTCAAATAATTTTATATTAATTTGAAAATTATAATATTTCTAATATTTATTTTTGAATATATCAGTTTTATATTAATGTATAATTAAATATTAAATTACTTTTAAAATATACATTGAATCCAGTAAAATTCACCACATTTGTAGATTAGTGAAATAATTTAATTATATAACTTATTTTGATAATTCATTTTTCATCAGTGTTTTAATTAACTTTGGTTAGTCCACTAATATGGGGATGCAGTAGACATGGCTTATCTGGACTTTGTATATAACTCGGCTTTTTGACATGTCCCTTTTTTCCCTCCTACCACCCTATTTTGATACTAAATGTTGACTATAAACACTTTACAGTCATACTGACAGAACAACTGAGGGACCGAATCCCGAGCCTCACAGGTGTAGACCCATCCGGGTTTGTGGTGACCATCAGGAGCCAGACAATGTAGGCAGACCTAGACACATAACTGACCATCTAAACCATACCACATAAGTTGCAGTGATAATGAATATGAATGATGAAAAGCATTTGACAAGGTGGACTGGAATTACCTATGTAGGGTCCCTTGACAGGTTTGAGGGTCATTGCCAGATCTGGGTTCTCCTTCATTTATTAAATATATACAAATGTATCAAGCCCCATAGGTGTATGTTAGGTGAACAGGCACCTCTCACTGGGTTTCAGTTGGACCAAGGTACAAGACAGGGATGCCCACTGTTCTATGTCCCTTTGCTTATGTATAGGACCATTTACCCAAATCATCCTTAAAAGTACAGATATTCAAGGAGGGTCTAGATTGGTCAGTGTGAAACATAAATTAGCACTTTATGCTGATGATGTGCTTGTTTACTTAACCCTTACAGGGCTGCAGACTGATATAACAGCCCAAAATTCCTATACTTTTTAATTCTGTCGGCAACTTAAGGGTTAACTGACCCACAAAAGTCACTGAACACAGTTATGGTGGTTCTAAGGGAATTGTCTCTTTATTCAGGATGTATCCCAAATACTAGTAAGATGGAGGATCTAACACTCATCTACACCACCTTGAGAGAAGTACAATAGTCTCACTCCATGAAATGGGAATTGAAAGAATTATAATACTTGAGGATTTACCTTGGATCCAATAACAATATTCTCTGTCAGGATATCTATGTTGGGAGTTGGTAACAAAAATGGTTCTCCTGGTTTTTGATTATGCAGATGTGGTCTATAGTACTGTCCCTTCCTCCTCCTTTGCCATATAGGATACCCTCTGCAATGTTTTCTGTTGTTTAGCTATCAGCTCTCCCCTCCATACTCACCATTGCTCTCTACTCCTCCTCCCTCTCCATCCTCCCACTACCCTCATGTCACCAGTGTCACTGTGCTTCCTTCACTGCTAAATATTGATTTCAGTCCCTTCCCTCCTACCTTTACTTACCCCTCTCCCCCACCCTCTCCTCTTCTTACTCTCTTCACTCCAAGAATTCCCGTACCTTCTTTATTCCCTTCCCTCACTTCTGTGCTGAGCAATCTGCTTTGTCTTACTGCCTCTCTTCCCTCTGAAACCTGCTCCCCTCTTCCCTCTGCCTCTCCCTGTCACTCCTACATTTACACACCTGCTAAGGTATCCTCTTGCTCCACCTTACCTGTCAACCACCCTCCTGACTTTATCTTCTCTCATCTAACCCCCATCTAGGACTCCCTCAAGTGCAGCAGTATAGTGCAGTGTCAAGGCTCTGAGCTGCAGATTGGGAGAGTCCCACAACCACCTAGGTACATACTGTGTGGTCCTGAGCAAGTCACTTGTTCCTTGTGCTCCCAGGCGCATCTGGAAACAAACTTTGTCTTAGTGTGCTACTCCTGGTTAAATAATGTTCTTTCCCTAAATCAAGGATAGTTGTGCTTTCACTTCAGTCTGTTTCTGTACCCCAGTTAGCACTATCTCCTCTCCAACAGGCACTGCACATTTTATTGTATTCTTGCATGTTTGTCTATCTTAGTTTTAATCCATGCTGTTGTCAGTTTTACTTGATCGCCACTTCTGGTCCTACATCTGTGCTACTGCCTATGTAAACACAATCTGATGTTTTGTAATTTATATTCTGTCTGTTCCCCCCTTCCTCGGGTTGCATCGGGAAATGAGCCTCAGCTCAGCATCCCATGCCTTTCCTAGTTACCAATTTTTAAAGAAAATAAATGAACAAATAAACAATGTCCCTTTAATGCATACACTGAGTGAAGACATCCGTAATTGGTCTTTACTCCTCTTCGCCATATAGGCAGTTAAAATGAATATTCTCCCTGTATCTGTATGTATTCCAGATTACCTCAGAGATGTTACATAGAGTGTGATTTGTGGGGGCACCAAACAACAACTTCTCAAATTCATTTGAGCAGAAAACAGAGCAAGAGTTTGTAGTACCTTATTTCTGGACAGAATAGATTGGGGCAGCTGGGCATTACCAGCACTTGAAGGATATTGATTGGATATTCAGGTAAAACTAGCACTGCTCTGAGGAAATCCTAACTATCATTCCCAATGCAAACAAACAGAGGATGAGACCTTGGACCAGATACCTCTTCAGGCCCTCCTATATGAGCATACCTCACATTTGACATTCATATGACCAACACCATAAAAACTGTTCATCAAAACTGGGTCTACTCTATTGCATTGCAAGTACCTGGCCTCTGGCACTAAAGTCAGAATTGCCCAAAACTGGATGGTCGTGACTGAAAATAGGCAATTCCATTGTCTAGAGCACTTACCCGGTAATCAAAAACTAAATAAATAAATACTCCCCTGATTGAGTATGGTTCCATCATTATACAGTAGATGCCGCTCCAATCACGATCCAGGCAAAGAAAAGAGTCTTAAACTACAAGGCTGCCAAATTTGCATCCTGGCAGGGCCCGCAGTCCCATCACTGCACCAGCTCTGAATGACTTGGTTGGTTGCAACTTGAAACCACAGCCCAGTTAACGCTAGCAAATGTCCTGCACAAACTTGTACACAGAAGCCCTTCCAAATGCCTGTCCAAGCTATTCACATACTGTGTGTTGAGGACGACCACTTCTCTCACTGTTCTGCAAACAATCTATTGAAATTACCATTCATGCACATGGGCAGGGGCCAGAACTCATTCAGATACAGAGCAGCTGCATTGTGAAACACCATCTCTTTCACTATCAGAGCTGTTCCTTCCCCTAAAATGTTCACTGCTAAGCTGAAAGTACATCTCCAAAAGTTTAATGGCTGTACCTGTTTTGCATGACTTACAAAACATTGCTGACTTAATGTGCCATCTGAATGCCTTGCTCTTCACCATGTCACTTCATTTTGTATTATGATACTTACATGCTTGTACCTGTTCCACTATTTTGTTGTGTACTCTTCTGTACCTGGGTTATGCCTGAAAACATGTTTCAGCACCAGTGCATTCTACCCAGTCATCAAAATAAATAAATAAATAAAAACTCAGTATTAGTTCTCTCTTGTATACTCAGACTGACTGAATGACTGGCTGACTCACCACTCACTCATTGTTCTACCCTCAGAAATGCAACTGTGACCACAGTCTCTTCCTTCCAATCCCAGTATAACCACCCAACATTCCTCTCACTGTCAACTCTCCCAACCCTCTAGATCCAAGTCTGTAACCCATACCACTGGATGTATTGCTACCATAGCATCTCAAACAACATGGCACAGCTACAATTGTACTTGTGTATTGCGATACTTACTCTGAACTGAAAATAAAAGTGCAATACAAAAGAGGGAAAAATGACAGTTATGCATAATTCAGTCTCAAAGCTGTTAGGGTGGGTCCAAATAAAATTAGGGGATGCCCTGTCATCTATGCACATAAAGCAACAGTTGGAAATAAAGCATTCTTTTTTTTCCAACTTATTTTTCTGCTCCCCAGCACCAGAACTCTCTCTGGCCTCTCCTCTCACCTAATCCACTCTACTGCCCACTGTGGCCCCTGCCATCTTCATAGACATTACTTTCTCTCGAGCCCCGGACCCTTATGAGCCTGAGGAGACCAAGGGCAGTAGCAGGGAACCAGTGTTGGGCATGTGGCAGAATGGCACTGGGAGGGGCATCGCTCATCTGGGCTGAGGGATTTTCAATGGATGCCCTTGCTCCCTCCCCAAGCGTGATGTCCCCTGACGCCATGGCGACAGCAACCCTGTGGCATCAGCCACACTCACCCAACATGGGATCCACATTCTGCAGCATGCCCGCCTCCACCAGGAGTCACTGGAACACCAGACAGCCCAGAGACCTCCCCGGGAGAGGAGAGCTGCCCATCAGATGCTCAATCCTCTCCTACCCTGCCGACTCCCTGGCGCCTGAGCTAGCTCATCGAACTCGGTTGCCAGTGTGGCACGAGGTGTGTCATCCAGCACCTCAACCCTCAGCACCACTGGGCCAGCTGAAATAAAGCATTCCAATTTGCTGATGTGCATTCTAAGGTTATTTTAAGGCTACCTAAGCAAGTATTTGCTGGAAATAAAGCATTCTGATTAGCTGATGTTCATTCTAAAAGGTTATTTTTTTATGGGGCTTTGTCCCTTATTCCTCCCTTCAACGGTCTGCCTGTGCCCCATCTGCATCCTCCCCATGCCCAGGCTTACCCCCTTGGCAGGGCTGCCAGGGAGGGCTTCCCTCCCCAATGGTAATTAGAGGCTAGCCCAGGCTACCCCATGGGTCAGGCTATGGGAGATGGACCCCCAGTGGATATGTAAGATTTATAAGATTCATAAGATGTAAAACAGGTATAATTAGCATTAGCCTTTATAACCTGCACTACTATAATAATATTTTAAAATGGCGATCTCCACTAATTTCATCCAGTGAATGTTTAAATTGGTCCATAGAGTAACTAGATACCAAATTTGTTGGCAAGAAATTCCACTGTGCCATGACTCGCTGGGAAAGCCATTCACCTCTCTGATTTTTAGAATCTTTTTCACCTTTCAATTGAAATGTGTGCCTCTATCTGTTTTTATATCCAGTCTTCTATCCAAACCAGCACACTCCCAGAGATTTGCTTCCTTGAATGCTTTATACTCCAGGCACATATCCCTTCTGTATCTCCTGTACTGCAAGGAATACAGTCTTGTTTGTTTTAGTCTCCCCCATATGACCAATCTCCTATTCTATACAGTAACTTAGTCTCTTCTCTGAACCCCCAACCTCCTGATGTCTCTCTTGAGATAGGGAGACCAGAACCCAGTGCAATAGTCCAGATGTGGCCACACCAGTGATGCATCCCTTCTGGTTACATTGGTGCAATAGCTAGAAAATGACAAATCTCTAGTTATCTGAATTCCTAAGTCCCTTTCAGCAACAGTTTTCTGTAGTTTACACCTATTAATCATATAATCAAATCTGCAATTGTTCTTACCGAGGTGCATGATTTTAAATGTATTCATATTAAACTTCAATTTTTTTTTCACCTGCACATCTAGCTATGATGCCAGTGTTTTCCAGAAATATGCCAGCATTACTTTCATTTAGGATTGCTGCCCCAATATTTAAATCATCTGCATAATCTAGTTATCCATGCCTTAGATGTACAAGTAACGGATGTTATGAGTGTTGCAAAGAGAATTGGATACAGGGATCCCACTAGATACTGGAGCCCTAACAGACTTGTATCTTTTATACAGACTTTCTGGTTCCTATTTAATAGCCAAACCGTAATCCACCTGACAATACTATTATTGACCTTTAATTCGTTAAGAGTATGGATCATTTCCTAATGGGATATATAATCAAAGGCTTTTTCAAAGTCTATAAACAGAATATCAATGGGTATATTCCTGTCCAAGGCTTTACTCACAGGGTCATAGAAATGGATCAAGTTTGTTAAAGAAGACCTTCCTTTTTTAAAACTGTGTTGATAAATATCCACTACCCATTTCCTGGTAAATATAGGTTGAATGCATCACTAACAATAGACTCAAGCATTTTAGCAATAATACTAGTCAGGCTAATGGGACTATAATTACTACAATCTAACTAGAACCCTTTTATGCATTGGTACCACATGAGCTGTTTTCAATCTTCATGTAGTTCACTTTTCTTGTAGTGACCTTTGGAAAATTACCTGAATTGGATTACACAGTAATGGAGCTAGTTCCTTTGGTAATTTGTGGTGGATTTCATCTGGACCTGCAGATTTATTGGGGTCCAATTTATTTAATTTCTCTTTTACCATTGCTGGTGTCACAGTAATTGTACATTCATTAATAGTGTGATTATTATTTACAATTGGTGCCCCTTTTACATAAATGCTCACAAAAGTATGAACTAAATTCCTCTGCCATGTCTGACAATCTGTGATATCAGTGTCTTCCCATACTAGTGGTCCTATATTGTTATTATTTTGTTTTAGGCTGCCTATATAATTGTAACAGTTTTTTATTATTATTATCTGATACGGAGTAACTAATTTGAACTCCATATTCCTTTAGAATTTTTTTCCTTTTAGGTCGGGGCAAGCTGACAGTGCCCTTTAAGTTTTTTTGTATTTTTCCCTCCATGTTCTCATCTCATCCTGCCTAGTCTTCCTATGTATTCTATTTTTGGCTTTTATCAGTTTATGAATTTTTACATTAAATCAGAGGGGGATTCTTTCTTTGACGTTATATTTCGCTTTGGTCAGGTTATGTATTCGAACTAGATCATTTGGATTACACTCATGCATTCAAATATTTTATCCCAATCAATTTGTGCTGTCAGATTTCTTAGTTTATTATAATTTGCAAGATTGTATCTTTTAACCTTATAACTGCTAAGCTGTCTAACACTTTCAAAAATTCCCCTTCAGTACAAGATATTGTTGTCCAGTGATCCCAATCTGTTCCAAGAAAATTAAACCCTCCCAGAAGTAATAATCTTTTCCCAGGGTCCAGATTTCTTATTTGTGAAATAAATTCAAAACTTTGCTTACTAGTTAGGGAGGGGGATCTATAACAGATAATGACAGTGATTTGCTTTTTATGCCATGGATATAGTTGTACCCATAGTTGTTCACTATCAGTATCTGATATGAGATTATTCTCATGTGCATATATGTCTTTTCTTACAAATAATGCAATTCCCCCACTATTTTTGTTCTCTCTGTCCTTTCTAAATAGTTGGTATCCTTGAATGTCTGTACCCCATGTATCTTGTTTCCACCATGTCTCTGTTACGGCACAAACAGCTACAGTATATACTCACTGTTTAATATATATTCCAGTTCCTCTCTTTTAATTTTCAAACTTCTGGAATAGACTAGTAAGACTTTCCATTTGGGTATGGTCTTATGCTCCATTCTCCTATTTTTGCACCTTCCTCCCTGACTAGTTTAAATACTGATTTATTTTAGCATTGATTCTTTCTGCTAATACCTTAGTACCCCATTTGTTTAGGTGAAGTCCGTTGAGGGCATACAAATTGTGTGGTCTATCAAATCATTGCCAATGTTCCATAAACTCAATCTGTTCCTTAATACATCACCTTTTCAACCAATCATTTAGCCATGTTATTTCATTTGTTCTATGCATACTTGCCCTAGATACTGGTAAAATTTCAGAGATAACCAATGAACATTTCTTTTTTAAATTCTGCACTTACCACCTCACAGTCCTCTTAATATGGTAGGTATTTCTTCTCCTGCATCATTACTACTGTACCTAAATGTAAATTACTAATGGCTGAGTTGTTTTCCAATACCCCTGGCAGCAGTCTTTTGATATCAGAAATACATGCACCAGGTAGACGAGATTGAGTTACATGTTCCTTCCTGTCTTTACAGACTAGTATATATGTATATCTTAACAACACGTCACCAATGACAACAATGTCCTTCTTTTGTACGCCAAACTGAGAGGTAGTAGACTGATTTACATTACTACTAGGACAGGGTGCCATGTCCATATTCATCTCAGGAGTGAACTCTGTAGGTGATTCTCTGTCATCTGCATTTTTATTAATATGGGGTGCTTGTTTCTGTAGGACTTTAAACAGGTGTGGAGTCTGGGCATTATTCTTGAGGAAGGGTTGACCCTGAAGTCTCAGGTGTCATCTATAGTCAAGACCTTCTTTTATCATCTAGGAATATTGCCCAGATTAGGACCTTGTTCTGCCGACGATTTACGACTTTGGTCCATGCCTTTGTGACCTGCAACTGCTTGGGCACTCTGTTGCTTTAATACCTATTCTTAGAACTTTTGTTTTTTACTCTCGTCTCCAAATAGCACTTGTTACAGCCAACTTGCACTTGCTGTTATTGCTAATACCTGTAACTGTCTGCACAAATTCATTACTGTATCTGTCATGATGTCTATGCTGTTTTGTACTATGTTCCCCAATTGTTGCCTTGCCCCCGGACGTTCCATGAGATGAGCAACTTGTTGTTCAGTGTACTTTTCCTGATGAAACATTTCAATAAATAAATAAATTACTGCAATGCTCCGTACTCTAGGGCTTCCAGGGTTTTATATTTGCTGCCTGCAGCTGATGCAGAATGCAGCAGCAGGTTACTGACTGGGCATTCTCAATCTAGCCATATTACACCTGAGCTGTACATGGTGCACTGGCTACCAGTTCAGTGGTGGATCACCTTTAAGGTCAGACTTTATTTATTTATTTTTTTAACCAGGTCGTGGACTGGCACTGCCCTTTTCAGCCACGCCTGACATATATGCTTAACCTGTAAAGCCCTACATGGACTTGGACCGAATTACCTGCAAGAGCTTCTTCACCCTTACTGCCTGCTCCACCAATCGAGGGATTGCTAGAGACCCCAGGGTTCATCTGCGACATCTGGTGCATGAGCATTTACTTTGTTGCTCCCACCTGTGGAATTCCTACCTCATTGGTTTCATGAGTGCCAGACCATGGACAGCTTTAAATCTGCTTTTAAGGCACACTTATTTAACCTGGCATTCTCCATAAAATAATTGATTTGTTGCTGCATTGAATTTTAAACAGCTTGGTTTTAACTCTTTATATGTTTATTGTTAAAGTGCTTTTGGTTGTGGAATTGCATCGTATAAATAAAGGTTATTATTATTATTATTATTATTATTTTACAACTGAGGCGTGATTAGTAATTGACCCAAATGTGACACGAGTCATTTACATTTTTATGTTCCATAGGTGTCATGTTCTTATGTAGGGCCTCCTTAACTACCTCTTTTTGATACTGCAGTGTGGTTTCCTGTTCACCTTCTATATCAAGATCTATGAACCTGTCTGATTGTTCCAATTGAATTTGAACATCTCTTCTGTTTTCTTGGCCTTTTTGAAATAAAACACCAATCATCAGCTCCAGACCTTTCTTGCTCTGAATCCTCAATTCTTACTTTTCTTTTATCAGACTGACCCTTAACTTGTTTACCATGCTAGGATATTCATTTCCTTTTGTTTCTAACAGATTACATAGAAACACAGAAGTTGATGGCAGATAAGGACCGCAAGGCCCATCCAGTCTGCCCTTTCCTAATTGATTGTATAAACTGTTCTGTATCCTTAATCCCTTCCTGAATATTCAGTCTCTCCTGTACTGACTTAATTTTCTCCTCCAGTGCTGCTATATATAAACATTTGCTACATGCTTGACTTCCCATTTCTTCACTTGCCCTTTCATACCACACACTAAGCATAGCAGCCAAGTAGTATGTTTGCAACTATTACAACTTGCCAGCATATTTTCAACCTGTCCTTGTAGTTCCATGGCCAGTGCCGACTGTGTGTATTAGGAGGGCAAATTGAAAGAGGTGCTAGGAAATAATTTCTGAGTGCCTCTTTCAATTGTCGCTGGTAATACATACAGTCAGCGGTTGGCCGTGGAGGTGAGAGGGTGGGCTGTGCCAGTCGCTGGCTGGGGAGGGTGGGGGTGCTGGGTGGCTGTCATGGATGGGTGGGGCCACTAGACTACCAGGTATTGCTAAATAGAAGTAAATTGTATTATAATGGGAGGGGGGACTGCTAGACTACCAGGGATAGGAATATTAATTATTAAGAACTACAGATTGCTGGTGGGGGGCACTAGACTACCAGGGATATCATATTACAAAAATGTGCATAAAGACACATGGGTGGGGCCACTAGACTACCATGGATAATACAGAAAGATATTAATAGGATACTCATTCGGGGGTGCCACTAGACTACCAGGTATAACATACATCATTATGTACATTCCTATGATGGGAAGGGGGCCTCAAGACTACCAGGGATAATAAAAAGTACACTATTTAATTCAGATGTGGAAGAGGGAAGCCCTCTTAGCAAACCAACCCTTATATTTTACTTAATAGGACACCCTGGGCTATAGAAAACAATTTTAAATCTGGCCATCTTGTCCTTTCTCATGATTAAAGAATTTGCAGGCTCGCGATCAAAGATCGTTAGCGAGCTGCGAATGAAGAATTTAAAAGCTGGAAACTCTATTTTTAGACCGATTTGGATGGAACCAAAGCCATGGCTCGATAGATCAGGGTCCCCTGAGTAAAACCCATCGAAGTTTTACTTCAGAAGTGACCCCTGAGCCGAGATATTTGTGTTTGTGTGATCGGAAAACTGAAAACAAGATGGCGGACCTTGCAGTCAAAACATTTTTGAAATTCCTCAGGAACAAAGATTCTTGAACCGCGAGGCTGCAAATTTGTTTGACCGCCATGTGGGACGAGATGGCCAGAACCTCCATTCTTTGATCGCAAGATATACATATAAATTTTCCTGTTGACTTATAATGGGAACTTAAAAGTGCCATAACTTTTTAATGCCTTAATATTTTTTCACCAAACAAAAGGCAGCATGTTTGGCCACCAAAGCTCTTTCAAACGAACTATCTCACAGAGCAGCATGCCGCACAGCGGCCATGCAGAACCACATTAAGAATGCCAAAAGGTGCCTCCAAAAATGGATAATTTTGCATTTTTTAGCACTTTCGTACACAAAGACTGGCACTCCGACCGAAACGCAATTTGGCAAATCAAAGGATCTACTGTGCCCCAATGCGTGTACCACATTTCAGGCAAATCCATTGAACGGGTCCAAAGTTATTAACATCCAAACTTTTGACTTTAGTATGTAACTGACCACTCAACCCTAACTATAGTGGTGCGACTGTGCCACTATCATAACTATAGTGGCACAACCGTGCCACTATAATATACACAGTATATATAAAGTACAGAATAAGTACACAACTGCAAAGAGCCAAAAAATGACTTAAAAGTACTGCACATTAACAGTGGCAAACCTAGCTGCATATGTATTGCAAAGCTACACAGAAAATTAGACACAGGCAGTTATATCTCTTACCCAGTCAGCTGTGACTGTGAATTCATGACTCCCTTACTCCATGATCAGAACAGTAGTGGGCGTTTAGTGAACTGGGCAGTTTCATTTTTTATTTTATTTCAAAAAAAGTAGCGTGGCCCGAGTAGAAGAGAGATATCTGTGAGGAGCAGAGAGACAGGAACAGGAACAGTATAGCTAGTCTACAAAGAAAGCAGGAGACATCAGTGTACTTTCATTCTTGACTCCCTGACATAGCTGGTATGTGTGGAATGCTGCCCCTTATGTAGAACAGGTGCAACCTGTGCCTCAAGGAAGCACCCATAGAGACCTCAAGCAACTCCTATTAATGCAATCTCATTTTTCTTCTCTTTCTGCAGATGGGGACAACCACCTTTTGAGGGTGGTGTCATGCTGCATCACAGAGGGTGCTTAGTAAACTGGGTGGTTTCATTTTTTTTAATTTTATTTATTTTAAAAGAGTAGCATGGAGCAAGTACCGGAGAGGGTGCTTAGTGAACTGGGCAACTTCAGGTTATTTTACTGCGATTTAAATTTCTCGAGGTGTTCTGTGGACCCCCTGTTGGGCACTTGCGGACCCCCTGTGGGCTGCAGACCCCCAGTTGAAAACTAGTGATCTAGAGGGCAACATCTATCGAGAACATATGGACTTGCCTCCTTTGCTGGTGTTTCATCCTCAGCTTGATGCTTCGGTTGCCCCACATACTGACTGTTGCTCGAAAAGGGGCTACCACTATCTGTGCAGATGTGATGTGTTCAGTGTAATCAAGCCTGTCTGTGGTTACGCTCCACATTTTATGGACTGGTCCTGTACCCTTTATGGACCTCTTTCAAAATGACTTTAATTACTCTGCTCCTGCTTCCTGCAAATGCTACATCACCATCTACTTTAGACAACTCGACACCCAAGCCCTCGAACTCCAAGCCTGCCAAGGCTGCCTCTCCAGAAGATCTTCAACGCCTCACCAGCAAAATCATCAACTCATCCTTCACTTGCCCTAGTCTGCTTGCCAAGTGACATCTTCCTGAAGTGCGTGTGACATACAATTTTGATGAACTGTGTTGTGTTGCTACCAATCATAAAACTCTTCCTTATGGACCTTTACTATGTAATGTTTCTATGCTTAACTTTTGTTTTGTTCCACAGCAAAGTACAGTTATTGGCCATGCGGTTATCACCCCAGTTCCCACCCCGGAACCAGATTACATTGATAGTGATTAGCACAATGCCCTGTGCACAGGAGAAAAGGGATGTGCATGCCAAAACAAAGAACCTGCAAATTACCACAGGTACGCCACTGCATAAAGTGAAAACAGTCAAACTACTTGCCGCATAAGAAATTTATTACTAGAGTCCAGGTGAGTCAAAATCCCTTGGTGCTTCATGTCTAAACGTGATGCTTCATCAAGAGGACTAAGTGTCACGTTTAGACACAAAGCACTGAGGGATTTAACTCGCCTAGGCTCTAATAATTTCTTATGCGGCAAGTTGTTTGACCTCCTTTTATTTTCACTTCATGCAGTGAGTGTGACCTGTGGTGTTCGCTTTACATTGATAGTGACCCCGACTGTCTCGATGCTGTTTCACAATACATACCTGTATTCAGTGTACACATTGACCCACTTACTCTTAACCTGAGAACTCTTTTAGAGAGAAAAGATACCCATTTAATCCATATTAGCAATAATATTACTAAAGCTGGAAATTCTTTAAATGCTTTATTTAACGATGAAGAACTCTCCACTGCCTTATCTAATACTACCTTAGCGATGACATTTAAAGGTTTTGTTATTCAAGTGTTTTTGATATTTTTCAGGATTATTACAGTATTCTGTTTGAGATGTACTCTGAAGCAACACCATGAACAAATGAAATTTCTTTACAAAGTTTGTGCAGCTGGACTGTAACTGAGATATTGTACCAACTTACTTACCATCATTGTTGTTGTCTCCTTAGCAACAGGCAACAAAGGGGCGGGGATTATGTAGACCTACATGCCCTAGTAACCCTCATGACACTGCCTTCAGTTCACAGTGTAAGGGAACATAGCATTATGATGTAATGTTTTATTTGTGGTCTTAGTGCCACCTACTGATATTAGCTAATATGCAAGCTTAGCATGACTTTCTGAAAAGCTCTATTGTTACCCAAAAGTACTGCCTGTCAGCAGTATTGCTTATCTTTGTGTAGATGTGAAAAGTTATAGTTTTGGGTGCCAAGATGCCCACCTTATCCACCAATGAGACCCCTTAGGTAATGTACCTTGTTATCTATAATATATAACATGATGCAAGTTCTTTGTTCACCGAGTTTTCTGCATGATTGCCCAGGTATCCAGAGAGGTGCCAAACTCCCAGCTGTTAGGTAAGCTGCTTTAGTATGTACTGGATAATAAACTTTGTAGACTGCAACACTTGTCTCTGCGTATTGTCTGCCATCAGGTCAGGGTATTCTGCTAGAACCCAGCTTGTCAGAACCAAGTTTACAAATATATGAAAAGGGGCAATTTTTGTACATAGGCCTTTGTCTAAATAAATAAGTGAAAAAATGAAGAACAAAAACTAAATTGATATGTACTAACATGAACATCTAGACATAAAATTTGCTTAAGAGCAAGCTGTGCTGATGTCACAGGAAAAGATCAACCATGTACAGACAGCAGCATGTATCTGTGTATGGCAGATATGGTGGGTGGCAAGGTAGGGATCCCTCTGTACCCCCCTAAATAGCACCTCCTTCCACTGCAACTATGTGTAGGGCCCTGGTATTGCAGTCAAGGGTGAGGAAGAAACCTGCCTAGTGATCTGATTTATCTGTTTGGATCATAGTAAGCCCAAAATAGAAAAGCAATTTAAAGACAACTTCAGTGCAGCAGAAGAAGACAACTTCAGAAGAAGGATGAGGAGGAGACAGAGAATGAAATGGAGAAGAAGGAGAAGAAGAGGAACCATTTTGCATTTATATAGTGCTTTTCACATGCAATGTATATCCCAAAGTAATTTACAAGCAGTGAGATGTTGGTTGTGCAGTGACTGTAGGTGTGCAGTGGTAGCCACTCCATTCTTCAATATTCACACATAGTTGTGGTCAGTTGTCTAAACTGGTTTTATGGGTGGATGTTGGCCAAGACACTTTGGATGATTTACTACTTTTGCAAAAAGTGCCATGGGTTCTTTTACTTCCACCTAGACACTCACCAGGACAGCACCAGAGATGGGCAAAATGGACCTCAGTTTAACATTTCATCCAAAGGAGGGCAAACTCAAACAGTACGGTATCCCTCCAAGTACTACACTGACAGTGTTTTGGGGTATGAGCCCAGGTCCGAAACCCTGTTTACATGGCCATATTTGCACTGCAGTAACCTAAGTATTTGGATTGCTGCGATGCAAATGTAGCTGTGTAGGCACTTACCTAATCATGGTACGTCAGTCATCACTCCAAGCCACTTCAAAGTTGGGAATGCCATTCAGAGCAAGGTGTGTAAGCAGCTGTGTGGACAGGCTGCACTGCTTGCTCTGACTCACAGGGGGCATTCCAAGGTCCTCCTCTGCCCTTCCCAGCTCTGGGCCAGAACAAGAAAGTTCAGCAATGTGGCGGACTGGCTGAGAGCATTAGCCGACAGCATCACCGATCGCATCACTACTCCACTAATGACAAATAAAGGAGTGTTGTAACTTGTCTGAGGTTATTTTAGGGACAAGTTTGACATGTGCTGTATGGGGTGATGGCCTTGACTTGTAGGAGTTGCTCATGTGATGTTGACAAATAGCTGCCTCCTGACCCATATAACCCCTCTCCAACGCATCTTGCATCTGTGCAGGGGGTCATCTAAACGTGACTTAACATTGGCTCAGAAGGTGGGCACAGCATGACAGAGGGATGTCATGTAGAAGTGGTGCAGTTGTATAAACAGGGCTCTAGTGGTGGATGGGCTAGTACCTACTGAGCCAGGCAGACACCTGAAACAAGATTTACCCTGGCAGGGCAGTGGAAATATAGCCAGGTTTTAAAGAAATACCAAAGTCCACATCCTCACAAATGCAATGCATCTTGTGAAGCATATGATTGGTAATTTGCAAATATTTCCCATGATGCTTTGAACTAGGGTGGCATGTGTATTTTGGTATGCTATGAAAGTCCTTATATGAGGACTCTATGGGGATATCATTGGGCAGACAAGGCTAGGTGGAGGCACTCACAAATATCCTCTATGAGGGAAAAGTACATTTTCCATTTCTTTCCTGTCAGACACATACTTCTTGAGACCCCAATAAACATACTGGCTATGCAAAGCAGTCGTACAAAATTATTGACCATGTTGGTCAAAGGCCCTCAGTGTCCATAGAAATTGACGTGCATTTGTTATTAAACATCCTTTTCAAAAGGGATGGAAATTAATTGCAAGAAATCTACACTGGGTTACCAGTTAGGGTTGAAGGTGTTTCACTCCCTTCTATATCCTCTCTCCCAGGGCATGCCTGGAAATTAGCTCTGGCTCAGTGTACCAGTCCCAGTTGCAACATTTTTAATAAATAAAATAGAATGTCATTGACTAATCAGTGCGCTCTTTTCACTGCCTTATCTTCTAATTCTCGTATGTCTACATTTCAGTATCTGCATGCAGGTATTGCAAATAAGTTTTTTCTGACATAACCTCACTGCTAACAGCAATTACGACTGTTTCTGCTAGCTGTTCCTATTACCCCATGCTGTATCCATGAAGTACTTTTAACCCTGGCTGTGCTGCGGACTGATATATCAATCCTGAATTCCTATACGTTCTAATTCTGTCGACAGCTTAAGGGTTAAAAATGCTGTAACCAGGAAGCCTTGACTTCCCCTCTCTCTCATTCTAATATCACTTTTCTCCAACCCCAATGCCTACCCCCTTTTCCCCTCTTTGCCCGTCTTCCCTTTTACCCTCCCCCTTGCACTTCCTCTACCCTTCCCGCCACTTACCTTGCACTCCCTTTTATCTAATTGTCAGTCTTGACAAGGCCTATTAGGCTGAATCTTATAGTTTGCACTTCTGTGTAGCTACTGTCTAATAAAACATGGAGTGCTTGCTGTATACCATACATTCAATGTACAAGTCCTGTCAAATTGTATCATGTTGTTCCTGAAATGTTTGTTAAGTTGTGTTTTTCTGTTTTACCTCTGATCCTGCAAGTCTGGGAGAGGGGGACAGATGGACGGAAGGTCAGAGAAGGAGAGATAGGGGAGCTAAATATGTGGCCCAAGGGCTGGTGCCATGAAAAAGGACACAAATCTGTAGGGAACTGGCAACAGTTTTGGGAGCGTAAGTTCTTTAAATTTGATGGACTGCATCTGACTAAGGAGGGAGTCAGTGCATTGGGGCAGAAGTTTGATGTCTTTGCAGAATATTTAAACTAGCAGATGGGGAGAGAGGTGCAGCACCCGAAACGTCGAATGGGAAGAACACCCTTCCCCCCTCAGCTAGTGGTCAAACAGGAGTTCAGCATGTTTGTAGTTCATTTTCATCACCAGGTAAAGAAAAAGGTCCGGCTCCCCATACGATGCACAGGGGAAACGCTGGACCTCGCCCGACAACTAACACACCGAAATCTGACCAATGGAAAATCATGTACACAAATGCTCACAGTCTGGGAAACAAGATCCCAGATCTGCATGCAATAATGAAAGTGGCTAAACTGGACATAGTAGCCATTAGCGAGACATGGTTTACCAGTAACCACGCTTGGGAGACTTCAGTACCTGGTTATGTACTGTTTAGAAGAGACCGAGGTGCAAAAAGGAGGGGTTGAGTGGCCCTTTATGTCAATGAAAATATCAAAGCTACAGAAATTCAGAACACAGAAGAACTGTGGGTCACCCTGGAAACAGGAAATGGGACAGCCATACGAACTGGGGTTGTGTACAGGCCTCCAGACCAGGGGGAGGACACAGACACATTACTGTTAGAAGATATACAAAACATGACAGCTAAAGGGGAGGTTCTGATTATGGGAGTCTTCAACATGCCAGATATAGATTGGTCAATACCAGCAGGGACATCTGCCAGAACTAGACACATGGTGAATTCCCTGCAGGGGGAGGGCCTCAAACAACTGGTACAACAACCCACAAGAGACAGGGCTATCCTAGATCTAGTACTGACTAACAGAGAAAGGCTCACAGATCTCCAGGTAGACGGTCACCTGGGTGCCAGTGACCATCACATGGTATGGTTCAGTTTGGCCACTAGAACAAAATCATCCCATTCCAAGGCAAAACTATGGGACTTCAGAGGAGCTGACTTTGATAAGATGGACAACAGAGTTAAGCAAGCCCGGCCAAAAAAGAAATACAGGTGAGGGGGTACAGGCAAAGTGGGCAAGCATTAAAGATGCAATACTTGAAGCAACATCCCATTGTGTTAGTGAGAAAAGGAAGTGCAAAAGAAGAAGGAAGCCACTTTGGTTCTCAAACACAGTAGCAGAAAAGGTCTGAGCCAAAAGGCTGGCTTTCAGGAAATATAAGGGAAAGCTGCAGGATGAAGATAGGGAGGCATACCAATCTTCCCTAAGGGAAGCAGGGAAGGCAGTAAGGCAGGCAAAGGCCCAAACTGAGGAAACACTAGCACAAACAGTAAAAGTAGGTGACAAGACTTTCTATAGATATATTAGTGAAACGAGAAAGTCCAGAGGGGGGTATTGCTAAAATTAAAGGGGATAAGGGGGCATGTGAGGAGGAGGAGGACTATGTAAAAGCATCTATCCTAAATAGATACTTAACATAGAAACATACAGTGGCGTGAAAAAGTATTTGCCCCCTTCCTGATTTTCTCTATTATTGCATATTTGTCACACTGGATGTTTTCAGGTCTTTAGAGAAAATGTAATATTAGATAAAGGGAACCTGAGTGAACAAATAACACTTGTTTTTTATTTTTTTATTTCACCTATTTAATGAAAAAAGTTAACCAACACCAACTGGCACTGTGTGAAAAAGTAATTGCCCCTTACACTTAATAACTGGTTACGCACATTTAGCTGCAATGACTGCAACCAAACACTCTATAATTCAATATCAGTCTTTCACATCGCTGTGGAGGAATTTTAACTCACTCTTCCTTGCAGAACTGCTTTAATTCAGTAACATTTGGTAGGTTTTCAAGCATGAACTGCTCGTTTCAGGTCCTGCCACAGCATCTCTATTGGGTTTAAGTCTGACTTTGACTAGGCCACCCAAAACTTTAATTTTACTTCTTTTTAGCCATTCTGATGTGGACTTGCTTTTGTGTTTCGTATCATTGTCTTGCTGCATGACCTAACTACGCTTCAGCTTCAGCTGATGGAAGGATGACCGACATTCTCCTTAAGAATTTTCTGGTACAGAGCAGAATTCATGGTTCCTTTAATTTTGGCAAGTCATCCAGATCCTTAGGCAAGCATCCCACACCATCACACTACCACACCATGTTTGACTGTTGGTATGGTGTTCTTACTGTGGAATGCTGTGTTTGCTTTTACGCGAGACATTATGGGATCCATGTCGTCCAAAAGTTCCACTTTGACCCATCTGTCCATAGAACATTTTCCCAAAAGGCTTGTGGATCATCCAGGTGCTTCTTGGCAAATGAGAGCGAACATTTATGTTCTTCTTGGTTAGCAGTGGTTTCTGCCTTGCTACTCTCACATGAAGCCAATTTTTGCCCAGTCTCTTTCTGATTGTGGAGTCATGAACACTGACCTTAGCTGAGGCAAGAGAAGCCTGCAGTTCTTTGATGTTGTTTTAGGATCCTTTGAGACTTCCTGGATGATTTTACGCTGTGCCCTTGGAGTAATTTTGCAGACCGCCTACCCTGGGAAGATTCACTACTGTTCCAAGTGTTCTCCATTTGGAGATTATGGCTCTCTGTGGTTCAATGGAGTCCCAGAGCCTTAGAAATAGCTTTGTAACCCTTTCCAGACTGAAAGAGGGCAACAAACTTTTTCTGATCTTTTCAGGAACTTCCTTTGATCATGGCATAATGTGCTGGTTGAATCTTTGTGCTGGCAACGGACTCTGATGGTAAGGGCCAAAATAAGTGAGGTTTATATTGAGCAGGGCTGGCTGTAATCAAGCCTGGCTGTGTTCAATCAGCTAACTCTAATTATCCTTTTAATTGGGTTGATTTAACTAGGGGGCAATTACTTTTTCACACAGTGCCAGTTGGTGTTGGTTAACTTTTTTCATTAAATAAATGAAATAAGTAAAAAAAAAAAAGCGTTATTTGTTCACTCAGGTTCCCGTTATCTAATATTATATTTTGTCTAAAGACCTGAAAACATCCAGTGTGACAAATATGCAATAATAGAGAAAATCAGGAAGGGGGCAAATACTTTTTCACGCCACTGTAGAAACATAGAATTTGACGGCAGATAAGGACCGCTTGGCCCACCCAGTCTGCCCATTTCCCTACCTGATGGATAAGTTGCAGGTCCTAGTTAACCAGCAGCCTACTTCTTCCTACCCCCACCCCCTAGAATTGCCTTATGACTGTCCCATGCATGCTTGAATTCCACCACTGTTTTTGACTCACAACCTCCTCTGGAAGGCCGTTCCATACATCCACAACCCTCTCTGTGAAAAATACTTCCCTTAAATTACCTCTCAGCTGCCCCCTCTTCTATCTTCAGATTGTGCCCCTTGTTCTTGCACACTCTTTTTGAAAGATGCTACCTTCTTGGACATTGTTGATTCCTTGAGGTACTTGAAAGTTTCTATCATGTCTCGCCTCCCTCCTTTCCTCGAGGCTATACATATTAAGCTCCTTAAGTCCCTCTTCATATGTCTTCCGGTGCAGACCCTGCACCATTTTAGTTGCCCTCCTCTGGACAGCTTCCATCCTGTCTATGTCTTTGCGGAGATTGGGTCTCCAGAACTGCACCCAGTACTCTAGATGGGGTCTCACTAGCTGTCTGTACAGAGGAATAATAACTTCCTGTTTTCTACTGGTGATGCCTCTTCCTATGCATCCCAGTATCCCCCCAGCCCTCCTTGCTGCCCTCTCACATTGCTTGCCCGCCTTTAGGTCATCTGATATGACTACCCCCAGGTCCCTTTCCATTTTTGTTGTTGTTAGTATCTCACCTCCCATTGTGTACTCTTCCCTGGTTTTGTTTCCCAGGTGCATTACCTTGCACTTCTTAGCATTGAATCTAAGCTGCCATACATTTGACCATTCCTCTAACCTGCCAAGTCCCTTCTCATCCTTTCCACTCCACCTTGTGCATCAACTCTGTTGCAGATCTTTGTGTCATCTGCAAAGAGACATACTTTTCCTTCCAGTCCCTCTGCAATGTCGCTTATAAAGACATTGAAGAGGACTGGTCCTAATACTGAACCCTGCGGTACCCCACTACTAACCCCCTTTTTCAGAGTGGACTCCATTTACTATTACTCTCTGTGTCCTATTCTCCAGCCAATTCTTTACCCAGGCTGTCATCTTGGGACCCACTCCCAGGCTGGCTAACTTGTATATTAATCTTTTGTGTGGACTGTGTCAAATGCCTTGCTAAAGTCTAGGTAGGCCATGTCCACAGCCCTCCTGATCAACTAATTTGGTCACCCAGTCAAAGAAATCTATCAGATTTGTCTGGCATGACCTTCCCGCTGTGAATCCATGCTGCCTTGGGTCCTGTGCCCTCTGGCCTTAGATACTCAACAATTTTTCCTTCAGAAGTGATTCCATCATTTTCCTACCACTGAGGTTAAACTAACAGGTCTGTAGTTTCCTGCTTCTGCCTTGCTCCCACTTTTGTGAAGGGGATTACATCTGCCCTCCTCCAGTCCCTGGTACCACCCCATCCTCCCATGATTTGTTAAAGAGGGTAGTCAGTGGTGTCACTAGTTCTACCCTTAGTTCTTTTAGAATTCTGTGATGAATCCCATCAGGCCCTCATTGCTTTGTCCACCTTCAGTTTTAAGAGTTCTTTCAGAACCCTTTCTTCTGTAAATGGGCTGGTATCAACTTCTGTATCCAGAGTGTTTCTACTGTTTTTAGGTACCTCTCCACTTCCTTTGTAAATACTGAGCAAAATATTTGTTTAGTATCTCTGCCTTTCACAGTCACCCTCTGCCCACCCTCCTCCCCTTTACTAAGCCTCACTATCCCTCCCTTGGTCTTACTTCACTCCCTGATGTACCTATAAAAGGTTTTATCCCCCTTCTTAACTGAGTTGGCTATCTTTTCCTCGGTTTGAGCCTTTGCTGTTCTGACTGCCTTCCCAGCTTCCTTTTGCTTTAATTGATACAGTTCTCTGTCCTGCTCCTTCTGTGATTCCTTGTACCCCTCCTTCCTGAATGCTTTCTTTTTCTCTTGAACCTTCACTGCCACTTCCTTTGAGAACCATAGTGGTTTCTTACCTCGTTTCGTTTTGTTTATTTGCTTTACACAAAGGCTTGTTACCTCTGTGATGGCAGTTTTTATTATTCCCCATTATTCTTCCACCCCTCCTTCCTGCCCATTTGCTAGTGCATTCCTTAGGCACTCACCCATTTTGACAAAGTCAGCCCTCCTAAAATCCAGTACCTTTGTCTTTGTATGGCTTGACTCTATTGCTGTGTTTATTGTGAACCATACTGTTCGATGGTCGCTAGTTTCCAGATGGCTACCCACTTCTACATCTGTGATCCTCTCCTCATCTCCATTTGAGAGAACCAGGTCTAAGATTGTTCCCTCTCGAGTGGGCTCCAATACTAGTTGTCTAAGGCATGCCTACTTCTGCTCAGTATTTACTGAAGAGAAGGTGGTGCAGGGCCCACAGCTCTGCACCATGGACTCGGGGGGAGGGAGGTGTTCACTAGTCCATTCACAAAAGAAAGGGTCCTACAAGAGCTCGATAAGCTCAGGGTGGACAAGGCAATGGAACCAGATGGCATACATCCCACGGTACTAAAGGAGCTAAGTGTGGAACTAGCAGAGCCATTATCAGAACTGCTTAGTGAGTCTCTGAGCACATGAGAAGTCCCAGAAGACTGGAGAAGGGCTCATGTGATCCTGCTCCACAAGAGTGGTAGCAGGGAGGAGGCAGGGAACTACAGACCAGTCAGTCTTACCTCAGTAGTGGGCAAGATTATGGAGACACTCCTTAAGGAAAGGATAGTGCAACACCTGGAATCCATAGGAGCACAGGATCCAAGACAGCATGGGTTTACAAAAGGAAGGTACTGTCAAACTAATCTCATAGATTTCTTTGGCTGGGTAACCAGAGAGGGTGGACCAAGGGGGAGCAGTTGATGTTCCCTATCTTGACTTCAGCAAAGCTTTCGATACTGTTCCACATAGAAGATTGATTAATAAGCTGGGTAGGCTCGGGGTGGGTCAGACGTTGGTCAGCTGGGTGGCAAACTGGTTGATGGGCAGAAAACAGAGAGTGGTGGTAAATTGTATACAGTCAAAAGAGATGCAAGTCACAAGTGGGGGTACCTCAGGGATCAGTCCTGGGGCCAGTCCTCTTCAACATCTTCATCAGTGACATTGTAGATGGACTGGAGGGTAAGGTTTGTCTGTTTGCAGATGACACCAAGATCTGCAACAGAGTAGATGATCCAGATGGGATGGGCAGAATGAAAAGAGATCTGGATAAAGTAGCAAAATGGTCGGAAGAGTGGCAACTGGGGTTTAACACAAAGAAGTGCAATATCATGCACATAGGGAAGAGAAACCCTGAAGCCACCTATAGGCTGGAAGGGGAGTTGCTGGCAGTCACAAGGAAGAAAGAGACTTGGGTGTCATCATCACCGATGACCTGAAATCATTCAAGCAGACCTCTAAAGCAGTAGGTAAGGCTATAGGGATGTTGGGGTGTATTAGTAGATGTATCACAGTTCATAAGAGGGAGGTAATAATCCCTCTTTTCAAGACACTGGTTAGGACCCATCTGGAGTACTGCATGCAGTACTGGAGGCCACACCTTCACAAAGACATTAACCAAATTGAGGCAGTCCAGAGAAGGGCAACCAAAATGGTGCAGGGACTACATCAGAAAACATAAAAGGACAGATTAACTGAACTCAATATATATACCCTAGAGCAAAGGAGGGAGACAGGTGATACGATTGAAACATTCAAATGCCTTAAGGACATTAACAAGGTGAGAGAATCTAACATGTTTCAATATAAGAAAAATAGCAGGACAAGAGGACACAGCATGAGATTAGAGGGAGGCAGATTAAGGGGTAATGTGAGGAAGTTCTTTTTCACAGAAAGGGTGGTGGATACATGAAACGGCCTACCTCAGAAAGTGGTGGATATGAATACAGTGCAGAGCAGACATGGGCTAGGCATAAGGGAGCAATATAGATGAGTATGAATTGATAGGTCATTGACAGAGCAGAGGCCTATGGTACATTCATAAGGTAGAAAAAGCAATGGGCAGACTGGATGGACCTTGCGGTCCTTATCTGCCGTCAACTTCTATGTTTCTATGTTGATACCTGTGCCTAAATCTACTGACATTTAACCTTTGTAAATGCTTTTACTGCACAAAGGTATTGTAATCCAAGATTTAATAAATGAATAAATAAATGACTGCATTAAGCAAAAATAATTTACCTCTATAGGAGGGTAGTAGTTGTAGTCCCAATACCAGAATGTTTTGGGGAGATAACCTCTAATCAAGTGATCCTCAGGCATAAAGGGATGAAAGGTTTCCTTTTGGATTGTGTCTCTTGAATCCCCAGCTTCTACGTTCATAATCTCCATGAGTTTCCTAATTCCAAGTCTTCAGTGGAAGTGAAATGAGTACATCTCTGTGTTTTAAATCCATCAACAAATCTCTTTAGTGCCTCTTTGCTTAATACATATCCAGCTCCGCCACTCATATACCCCTGTTTAACATACGGCTTAAATCTCCTTCCAAAGTAAATGGGTTGTTCAGGGCTGTATTTTGAAAGAAGCCATCTTAGATTGTCAAGTATTACAAATGTGTCGTCATCGGCTTTCATAAACCAATCTGCTTCATTTAAGTGATCGTCATGTACATACTGGAAGGCTTTGATAGTTTTCCAGTACAGTTGGTCCCTGCCCTCTTCAGTTTCCAGTCTCACAGTGGGGAAGTCTTTGTTTTCCTCCGAGCTCACGAAGAGCACTTTGTTGCAGTCCTGGGCCCAGGTGATTTTGACATGTTTAGCTTTTGTCTCCAAATTCTGCGGTGCTGTCATCACCCAGCAGAGAATTCTAACCTTCTTATACAGTGCTTCTGCAACACTTTTGTCTTCTCCTGTTTAAAAACAAAAGTGAAATAACTCATGACCTGCCTCAGAGTTAATTTCTTTCCCCTGCACATATCTGTTGGGGTGGAGAGAGAAATTCATTTTTAGCATCTATGCAGTATAATCCATACAGGGAATGTAGACACCATAATTCAGTCAAAACTGTTCAGAAAAGGCCAATGGTCACAAATGAACGTGAGCACACATTATTCATGAAATGAAGGATATTTTCTGTTTTATTATGGGTCCATGACACCGTGTACAGAATTCCTCAAGGAGTACACAATACAGACTCCACCTGAAGTACTGTGTGCAGTTCTGGGCTCTTCAATGCAAAAAGGGTGCTGAGGCAGTCCAAATGGTACAGCATAGGGTGATAACAAAGACCAGGAGTTTTGGAAACAGGGGCTGCAGTGTTAGGAGAGGCTAGTGGCCCTTAAAAGAAAATTCAATATTGCAAACTCCCAACCCCCAAATCTTTACCCCACCCCCTTTTAGCTACTCACAGTACAAATTATTTTGTGAAGTGGTCCTACTTACAAAACTTTTATTTTCTAAGACCTGCAATCTTAAAACATGGCAGGTGCTGCGCGGGACCATCTCCCCTTTCAGTGCGGTGCCGCACCACCTGCATGTACTTTTTTCAGTATAAACGAGCGATGCAGAGCTGCACTGTGAGAGATGGTGCTGCACAGCACCCGCCATATTGAAAGATCTTAGAAAATAAAAAATGTTTTAAGTAGGGCATGTCAAAAAATTCTATTTTACTGAAAAAAAAAGTCTAATGGGGTATATGGATTTGGGGCTGGGCAGTATGCAATATTTATTGTTTTCTTTTATCAGGTTAATATTGGCAGAGAAAGAAAGGCTGGAAGGGCATATGATCTTAGTTTTCCACATATTTGTTTTGTTTTGTTTCTTTAAAAATCTGGTAAGACCATGGCCTAAAGGCCTGTTCTTATGGGTGACCCGAACATTTAACAAATATTCAATAATAAATGAAAGAATTAAAACACGCCCTATAAATATACATTACAAATCAAGTAACTATAATTAGATAAACATTTGTATTGGCAGTTGAAAAGAAGGTAGTTTTTAAAGCATGTTTGAAAAACGTTAGAGAGCTGCTAACACAGGATAGGGATAACAGTAACGAAATACTAGAAGACAGTAAATTGTAAAGTACCATTTTTGACCAATGGAGGTTCTCATCCCAGAAACAAAAAAATGGAAAGCACAGAGATGATTGGATGGAAACAGTACTAAGGTATTTTTTTAAATATAGTGTGAAATAAAATAGGAACCTTATCCAGGATCACCTTTTTAGCAAGAATGATAATTTTACATTGATACTCTGTTCTAAGGGAGTGACCATCCCACTTGTTTATACAAACTGCAATGGTGAGTGTAATATGGCAGCTGTGTTGCAAATCTTGTTATCTGGTTTAGAAGGGTCCTCACCTTGGCCAAGGTTCCACATCAAGATAGCAACTTTAAAATGGCAATAACCAAAAACGGCACACACAATAAAGTGTGACCACATATGGCGATCACTCTTTTTGTGGGGGCTTCACCCCTGCACCCCTCCTTGTCAGGGGCTTTGCCCCTGCACCCCCTTACTAAATATACCAACTCCGGGGGGGACACAACTCTGGGAGGGAGGACCCTCCAGTTGTTGACATGGCACTCGTGGTTTTCCTGTGCGGTTTTTGCCTTCAACGTTTTAAAGTCGCTTTCTTGATGTAACAACCCCCACAGCCAGCAACCCCTCACCAGTTAAGTAATGAAACAAGATACTATACTCAATTACTAGGAGAAGAAAGCTCTGGGACAGAAGCATCCTTGTTGAAGGAATGAGTAATTTAATATATATATATATATATGTATATAGTGATCCTAGTCATTGATAAATTGTTTTAATCATGAAATTTATATGCTGTTTATAGGAGAGGAAGCTGTACAGGGTGAGACCAAGATATTTAAATTCTATAACCTGTTCATTTATCACCCCCTTTAAAGTACACAGAGAAAAAAACTGGTTCAGCAAGCAACTTCTTTCTATGATTATAGAACACCATTCATCTATTTTTTTTTAGCTTCAGAACCATTTTTTTTTAACGTTTTGTTTATAATGTTGTACAAGATAGAACAATATCATTGCAAGAGAGCAATGTAATCAATTACTTATTTGATTAGTTATAGCAGAAAATGTAATTACACCCTTTTCATTACATCCTTGAAGGGAAATCAGAAACTGCAGTGACAAAGCACTCAACAAAATGAGCTTTAAAGCAGCCAATGGTCTGGGTTCCAGTTTAGTAAATATAAAATATATCAAATTTTACAACATAGTGCAGCCAGCAAATAGCTGCGTGAAAACCCCCTATTTACCTAATAACAGGTAGCAATTCAAGATTCGATGTGCTTACGCAACTGGATAAGATAAGGAGATGATGCTTCTGTAACTTGATTTGCTTTGTGGCTTTCCGCCTCTCTATCCATGGGATACACCACCCTGTAGGAGTATGATGCAAGGAACTCTAGAGGAGGGTCTCCCCTACAGGTGCTGGGAATGATTGCGTCAGCTAAAGGTAGGTTAGGAAGAAGCCCACGGGTAAGAGAGATGAGCCACTGGAGGAGGAGGAGTGGATGATGGGCAACAAAAAAGAATCCTGGTGAGGCACAGGATGCTGTGACCTTTTAAGGTCGATGGGGGAGTGACATTGTTGCTCTGCCCATTGAACCTCGGGCTTAAAGCTCTCCCATTCGATGTGCTTACACAACTGGATAAGATAATGAGATGATGCTTGTGTAACTTAATTTGCTTTGTGGTTTTCCACCTCTCTATCCATGGGATATACCACCCTGTAGGGGTACGATGCAAGGAACCCTAGAGGAAGGTTCCCCCCTTGCAGGTGCTGGGAATGATTGCGTTGGCTAAAGGTAGGTTAGGAAGAAGCCCAGAAAGAATACCTAAAGGTGTTGAGCATCAAAGAGACGAGGATAATGAATGAATGAATTCTGAGAAGATGATAAGGGCTGACTTCATAGTGAGAGAGGGGAAAGCCGGAGCCACCATCCACCTCCATCCAACAGTGGAACCTAACTAACTAACCTAAGAAAGCACTAACTCTAATATTATGACCATTGGCACGGAGGAGAGGAAAAAAATCCTTTGAGGAGGAAACCTCTGTTGATCCAAGGCCTAGGTCGCCTTCCCTCCAGGCTGACAACGTTTGATTTTGAGGACTTATGTTGTTAAATCAGAAGGTTCCTTAACAAGAGGGGAATAGGGAAAAAACTCCAAAGAAGCACGAATTAAATAAGGAACATGAGGTAGCAGGGACCCAAGGAGGGTATGTTCGAGTAGTCGATGAGAGATAGTAGACCAGAGGAGCCAGAATGGGAGGGAGTAAATCCATGTATGAGTCAGAGAAGCAAGGGGTATCCAGATGTGCTGATGAGGAGACAGATGATAATGCAGACTGGCTTGATTGAATGAAACGCTTGATTGAGCGATGCGATTGAGCAGACACTGAGGTTGAAGAGGCATACTTGATTATGTGATGCAAACGATTAGACTCTGAACGATTGGATCCTGAGGTTGTAGTCAATGAGGCAGCATGGAATTCAATTATAGGAATGTTCGAGTAAGCAATGTAAATAGATAAACCTTAAGGTAATGCTGAGTTGAGCGATGTAAATAGATGAACCTTGAAGTAAGACTGTTAAGGACAATAGGAAGGTCAATGGGTAGCATAGAACCCAGCCGGTACAAGTCATGGCAAAGTAGTCAAAGCTGGCATGGTTCGATGAGGTGGCATACAAATCATGAGAAGGACGGAATGCTCAGAATAGAGAACTGTTGGGGTAAAATGAGTGAATGAGGACTGGAGTGATGAACCTGATACATGCGGCAGGAAGGCCACGGGTCGATGAGTCAGGGTGGTTATGCCCAAAAGAAAGATCGATTGCAAGCCTCAATTAGAGGGAATCCTTAAAGGTCGATATGGAATGTGAATAAGAGGAGACAGGAATGAACTTGGACGAAGGTATCATGCTCTATAGAGCGATGCAAGTAATGAGGCTCCTTGGAAGCTGGCAGGCTCCAAGGCCAAGAAGACATATCAGGAACCAAAGGGTATGAGCCCAGGATGGGAGATCGAGAGGAGCCTAACTTGGACAATGTACAATGAGGAGGGAAGCCATGAGTGGAAAGACTCCATGATGGCCAGGATTGGAACAGGCTCTAGGCGGAGGAAGGTAACATAGGAACAAATGAGGTACGATGATGAAGTGACAACATGAAGGCAGGTACTAGAAAGTGAAGTAGGAAAGGACGATGGACGGTAGGGAGGGCAACTCAGGTTGAGAGAGCGTCGATCAAAACTAGATGACGTATACAAAGGACGGAGGAAGGACAATATGGTAGCATAGGACCCAATGCACATGTACGAAGGAAGTAAAAGGAAGTAGGCTCCTCGAAAGGAGGTAGGCTCTGAGGCCAAGAAAGGAGATCTGAAACCAGAGGCAACTCAGGTTGAGCGATCGAGGATCAAAACTGGACGAGGTATGATGAGGAGTGAGCAAAATTGAATGATGTATGATGAGGAGTGAAGCTAAGAGCTGAGTGAAGCCATTATGGCTGGTACTAGAAAAGGCGCTAGGACAAGGAAGGTAAAATTAGGAAATGCATGAGGTACGATGATGGATTGAAGCCATGGAGGCTGGTTCAGGAAAGAGAGAGTTATGAAAGGACAAAGGATGGTGGGAGGTCAATGGGGTAGCATAGGACCCCGCCAATACAGGATGAGGACGGCTAAATTCAGGATGGCTGGTGTGAATTGGTGAATGGTGATCAGAGTCTTGAACCTGATACCGGTGGCCGGAGAGCCACGGGTCGATGAGGCGGCATATGAGTAATGACATGTATGCCCAAAATAAATATCGAAATGCAGGCCAGATGGAGGGGAGTATCAGGAACCAGAGTGTAACCTGAAAAGAAACTGGTATGAAGGAATGAGAACTGCAGTAGGGCGAGCTTGTGGAGGAGGCACAAGTGTATGCAAAAGAAACAGAGCCAGTAGGCTGAGATTGGAGTGAATTCCGAATGACCAGTACTGAAAGAGAACTGCAGGAGCAGCGGTGAACTGCAGGATTGAAAAGAAGCAAGATCAGAGGGGGAGGAGAGGAATGGAGGGCAGAGGGAACATGAGGATGAGGGGCCAGAGAGGAGAGCCAAGCAGACCATAATTGCCACCGAAGGCAGTGATTCCGTCAGCAGCACGATAGTGGTTCGGCTACTGGATGGGGATGGGCATAAGAGAAGTGCTAGATATGCCCAAAAGAAACATGGAGTGCAGGGCAGGAATGGTCCAAAGCTGATCAGAATTGGCTGAAGGCGCCACCTATAGGTCAGTAGGAGAACGTGCCTGAAAGAGAGAGCAGGAACCCTTACAAGGAAATAGAGTGAATCGCAGTGGTATGGCCATCAGAAGCAGGAGCCAAATGATGAGCTCAGTAGCAGTGGAAGGTGACCAAAGACATGGTGCGTGGGGTGGGGCACGAGGCAAAGAACTGCAAAGGAGCAGCTGCCCCCGTCTCCCCGCCGGTCATCATGCAGTCGGACAAGCGATGGCAAACTCGGAAGTGCGCCATCCACAAGATAAATAAAAGGAGATGAAAGTCAACGTTTGGGGTAATTTCGAGTAGCTGTGCATGTCATGTAGCAAAAGGGAATATTAATTGGCAGGAATCCAGAAAATCATTGTAAGGAAGTCACTTACTGTTCAGCTATTTTGTGGAAATGTCATTCCCCATGTTTTAATTCAAAAAGAAACAAGGATGGCAGACTATATGAAGGCAGCCAAAGCATACTGATTAAGTGATCAAATCAGATGAGCAGGTCGAAGCAAGGTATAGTGGATCTGAGAGGGCTATGGAATTGAAGGAGCTCTGATGGAGGGATCGATGATGGACGACATGGAGTAAGTAGGCTCCTCGAAAGGAGGTAGACACTGAAGGGGGATAGACTCGGAATGGGTAGGAGAATAAGAATAGGAAGGTGATGGCAGGATAAGGCCAGATACAGGATAGGCATATGAGCATATGATCCACGACAGGTATAGTCAAAAATTATCGAAAGCAGGCCAAACGGAACAAAACAATGATGGAGATAAGCCAGGAAGGATCAAGGCTGGCACAGTAAAAATGAGGCATGAAAGGACGAAGGATGAGGATGGAGGGAAATCCCTGAGCAAAGGAATCGACTAGGCAGACCGATAGAGCGATGCAAATGGACGAGCAGGATGAGGTGAGGTATCGCAGACCAGAGAGGAGAATGGCCGACGTGATACCAGACTGAAAACTAGGCATGAAGCGATAGAAGCTGATCATGTATGGACAAATGGTGCCACCTGTTGGCCAGTAGGAGAACCATCTGGCGACAGAGTAGGAATCCACCTGAGTTAGCGCAAATGTTGTGTACCAGGCATGTAGAGAGGTCAGCCGGGCAGGGCTGTACTATTAGACATAGTATAGAAGCCCAGTAGTGCACACCTAATGACCGTAGATGCATTTGGAGAGGTGAAAGAAAGTCAGGGCCAAGCTGAACCGACATAGGTGGAAAGAGAGTATCGCATCGAGACGGAAGCTTGAATGAAAACACAAGCGATAGCTAACAAAGCATGCCCACAGAGCTAGAAATATGGGGAGGAAACAGTCATAGTAGGGGAATACACTCCACCAGAAATGATTTCTAAGGCTCCCAATATATACAAAATAGGCAGCAAACAAACTAGAGAGATTAACATTTTATTTTTTATGAGCTTCATTTTTTGTGTATGTTATGGTTGCAAGCTGGGCAAAAGTGCTGAGAAGAAACGGCACCAAGGAAACCAGGGAAACAAAACAAGAACATACCAGCAACTGGAGCCAGACCGAGAGTGAGGAAAAAACAGAAAGCAGCAGGGAGGAACCTAGAAGGGATGTTCCAGTAATGAAGCAGGCAATGATGGTAGCAAAGGAACACGTGAACCAGGGGATGTAAAACAAGAAATTTGCAAGGCAAGACAAGCAGAGTACCTCCGGTGATGTACAGCTGGGGTGCAGTGATCGCAATGGCAGCAAACGACAGGAGGTGATGCATGCCAGAGGCGAGGAATGGTCAGGACGAGGTGCAGTGAAGAAGTTCACGGGAAAGAGACCTAAATGTAGGAAACCACCCAAGGTGCTGAAGGGGGCCAGAAAGGCAAGAGCCGAAGCCACAGGAGAGAACAGAAAGGTTGATCACCCTGAGGGGTAGGGGGAGACTGACAATGACAGGAAGAGGGGAATGGGCTCGGGAAAGAGAGCTGGCGGCTCGAGGCGGCCAAGGATACATGGGTGAAAGCCCAAAAGAGAAGGGGGGGAGCGAGGAAGAGTGGCGCTACCGGCTGAAATGAAAACCAAGGAGACTGATACCAGCAGGCAGAATGTGGGGGGCCAAGCCGAGCCGGATGGGTCATGGCAAACCTGGAAGCGTGGATGGAGAGCTGGAAGACAGACTGAAACAAGATGCAGTAGGGAGATGACGAGCCTGTGAGCGGGAGCAGCCGGAGGCCACATGATCAGAGAATAGAGCAGGAGAAGGTGCAACCGACCTGCGGCTAATGAGGCCTCCGGCTGCAACAAAAAAGAATCCTGGCGAGGCCCAGGATGTTGTGACCTTTTAAGGTCGATGGGGGAGTGATGTTGTTGCTCTGCCCATCGAACCTCAGCCTTAAAGCCCTCCCATTATAGACGTAAGAACTCCCACTTACCAGCCATTAACATATTGTGGACTTAAGCCCACATGACACCCACTTGAGTACCGTAACCAATTTGTTTAAAATAAACAATTTTTGTACTTGAACAAAATCAGATGCTAATTGTTCTTGTATGGCAGGCAAACTGGAGCAAACAGGGTGGATATGGGGTGGACCAGAAGGTGGTCCATCAGGTGAAGGAATTAAAGGGTTGTCTGGAAGAGGGCAAAAGGTAGTGGCAATGACAGAGGCATGCTGTGGGACAGAGGAAGCTGGGCATATGGGAGGTGAGGAGGTCTCCAGTGTCTGAACAGAAGGGAGGGCTAAATGGGAAGGGTGGGCAGGAGAAGGGAGAGAGGGTTTTTATCCTAGGCGATTCAATACTGAAAGAGGTGAGATGGGGGGTAAGTCTGCAAGAAATAGTCGCACATGGGTGGAGTGTATGCCCAGCACGATGGCTGGGAAGATAGGGACTCTTATACCTAAGTGTGTGGGGAAGGAGCATGGGAAATCTCACACTGTGGTACATATGAGGACAAATCACCTTATGGTGTGTGAGGTGGGTGAGGTACAGGAGAGGTTTAAGGTAGTAGGAAGGATCTGCAGTGTGGTAGGAAGATCAGTATCCTTCTCAGAAGTAGTACCGGTACCTAGAGCAAGTATGGCTAGGAAACAAAGAATCGAGGAATTCAGTGGATGGTGGTGGTGGTGGCGGTGGTGTGAGTCCATGGGCTATGAGTTGGGGTGGGGTGGGGTAGGGCATAGGGAAATAAGGACCTGTTTACATCAGATAGGTTCCATTTAAACAAAGAGGGTACCAGGGTCCTGAAAGAAAAATTAGAAGAGCATTCATTCACCAAGCTCCATTTAAACTGAAGAGGGGGGGCAATAGGGTGAGCTACATTCGTAGTCCTAGGAGAGGGAATCTAGAGGGCATACTCCCCCCAGAAAATCAAAAAACAGAGGAATGGGAGTCGAGGAAGGGAGTGGAGAGGTAGGTGGGGGAGGGATGAGGAGGGAAGGAAGATGGCAGGGGGGTACAGGGGTTACGCAGGAAGGTGGTGTCCTTGAATGCCAGGAGCCTGGCAAACAAGATGGCAGATCTTCAGACTATGATGGCTGAAGGGGAGATGGATATAGCGGCCATCACTGAGATATGGGCAACACAATACCATAACTGGGACCTTGTGATTCATGAGTATAGATTGTACGGAAAGGACAGAGTGAAGGGGAGAGGGGGAGGGGTGCCCCCTTATGTATGGGACGGGATCATATGCAACAGGGAAGAGGAGGAGGAGGAGGGTAGGACTGAGGCCTTATGGGTCCAGCTACAGAATACCAGGGGTAGGAAGATTAGAATGGGGTGGTATACAGACCAGCATCACAGGACAAAGAGATGGGTAGTTTGGGGAGAAGATATGGAGGTTAAGTAGGAAGGGGGATATCGTCATAATGGGTTACTTCAACCTGCCTGGAGTTGGCTAGGGAATCCCAGCTACCTCCTGTGCCAGGAAACAGGTCTTCTTGGAGGCCTCCTAGGAGTGTCATCTGGTATAAGAATTCACTGAATCAACCAGGAATGGTACCATCCTGGATCTGGTGCTGTCGGATGGTGAGCACGCCCAGGAAACAGTATTGAAAGACCCACTTGCAGGCAGTGACCACCGTACAGTGTGGTTCTATCTCAAGATGGGCAAGGTATCAGCCAGAACGAAGATGAGGGTAGTGGACTTCAGGAGGGCAGACTTTGGTACAATGGGGGGATCCTAGAAGAGCACCTGCCACCTGGCCAAAATCAGTTCTGAGATTAATGCAGATCAGAAATGGTCCATCATTAGGTTGGGTCTGATTGAGGCCACAAATACTGTACATATGTGAATCACCAAAGTAAGAAAGCTAGGACCAAAAGATTAATCTGGTACAGCAAGGAGGTGGCAGTGAGGGTGAGGGAGAAGAGAGCAGTCTTTTGCAAGTACCAATGTACTAAGCGAGAAGAAGACAGGGAGGTTTACTTGGGGAAGTCCAGAGAAGCAGGCTGAGTGGTCTGGGCAGCTAAGGCAGCTAGGGAATTAAGGCTGGTGCAGGGAATTAGAGAGGATTTCTTCAGGTATCTAAAAGAGAGGCAGAGTTGTAAGGATGGGGATTGTGAGGATTAAGAGAGAAGGGGGTGGGTTTAAAGTAGTGGGGAGCAGACAGAGGAACTAAAAGAGTACTTCAGCTCAGTCTTTACTAGAGAAAAGGATGGACCTATACCACTAGGGAAAATTGGGGCTCAGCAGGGGAGTGGGGTAGAAACTGATGGGAAGATACAGGAGGACAGAGTTTTGAAGGGCCTTAGGGCCTTTTGGTTGGATAAGGTTCCTGGACCAAATGTGTGCACCTGAGAGTCCTGATAGAATTGGCGGAGGTCCTGGGGGTTCCCCTGATGGACCTATTTAACACCTCATTGGAGACAGGGATAGTGCCCCAGGACTGGAGAATGGTGCATGTGGTGCCCCCCCACAAGGACAGCCCCAGAGATGAACCTGGTAATTACAGACTGGTCAGCCTCACCTTGATTGTAGGCAAGCTAATGGGTAGGTTTGCCACCTCTGGATGAGGTGAAAATGGGACAATAAATCACACCCCAAACCCCACCCTTAGCTCCACCTTTTTTTATAACCAATAATAATTTCACATTCTCAGGTTTCATATCATTCAAATGGCGATATTCTGCCTCTGTCTACAGTGCCCAGTGTCACATTTTTGTCATGCAACCTTGGATGCCTCCCATTATGACTGTAACAAATTGTACTCTACAGAAGGGGGTGTTTATTTACAATTTATTCAATGGGGTCTTGCTGCTTCTCATTTCCTGAATGGACTGGGGCATGGAGAGGTTAAGAGATTTGCCCACGGTCACACAGTACATATTTTGCTCTAGCATGGTTTGAACCTCCAATTTCCTTGTCCCTAAGTTAGTGTTCTAACCACTACACCACAGGCATGTTACAGTGCACAAGCTTTGAGACCACAAAGATCCTAGCATCAGGTGCCTGAGATTATTGTCCTGAAGGCTTGAATGCCATGTGCAGTCTCTGTTATGTTGGTCCAATGCTGTGTCAAACTTCTAGAGTACAGTATATATACAGCAGTTTACCAAAGACCACTACTGCCACACACATTCTAGCAATATTCCATTACATATGAGGTTTATTCAATAGTTCCACAAATGTAATGATTAACTGTAACCACCAATAGAATTTGAAATCAGGAATTTAACGCAGCTTCTGTATGCACTAACGTTCTGCTTGCCATTTGAACAGAAGACCGTCTCCTTCCCCATGAACAATCCATGTATTTTACTTGACTGCTATAGATACAATCAAGTAAATGTCCCAGTCAACAATGTTGATAACATGCTCTTAAAACTCAGGAGGTATTTGTATAATTTTTTTGGTAGCCCCATTATATAGTCCACTATCCTGTAGATGGAACCCTATTTATAATAAGATCTGGCCAGAGCCAGTACGTCTGCAGCTGAGGTTTCTGAGGAACATGGCATGGTCCATTGAGTCCAAAATGGCCACTGGAGTTTTCTGCACATGTGCAATTACTTGTGCATGTGCACTGAACTCCAGCGGCATGGCGGCACAGTCCACCATCTTCTGGGCGCTGGAGTTCAGTGTACATGCATGAGTCATTGTACATGTGCAGAAAACTCCAGTGGCCATCTTGGACATGGGTGACTGTGCCGCTATGCCACTGGAGTTCAGTGCACATGCATGAGTTGTCACACATGTGCACTCTGGTGGCCATGTTGGATGTGGCAGACAGTGCTGTATTCTACCAACCAGACTTTTAAATAGTGGGGTGAACGTGCAGTGATTGCCGTTCACCTCCACTATCTAAAAGTCCGGTTGGTATCTGGTAATCCTCCTTTTCTCTACTGTGCTCGTAAGACGTCTGCAGGGCTACACCCACTGCAGTGATTGCCGTTCACCTCCACTATCTAAAAGTCCGGTTGGTATCTGGTAATCCTCCTTTTCTCTACTGTGCTCGTAAGACGTCTGCAGGGCTACACCCACTGCAGCTATAAAAATGAACTGGTAGGCAGCTCACTAGTTGTTTTTCCCATTCAAATGCTTTTATGCTTTGAATAAGTATATTTTTAAAGATATCTCCAGATTGTCTTAAAAGTACAGTAGATTGCAGCATACTATAGTTCTTGGGCACTCCAAACTATGAAGAGAGAAAGGGAGAGAGAAGACCTAGAAGAAAGTATGTTACTAGCAATGTAATGTAGGAGACTATTGGGCAGAGAATGTAAAACAGGTGTAGATCGTGCCCACTTGGAGTTGAAGATATTGGCCGGGTTTAACATAAGATGAACGAGCCTCTCCAATCTGAAGACTTCCAAACATTCCATCTTCCATTCATTAAAAGATGGTACATGGCTCTCTAACCATAGATTGAGTACAGAATTCCTAAGCATGACCAAAATTAAGGCTATAATACAACATTGTTTTTTTCCTCCCTAATACTGATTCATCAAAATGACCGACGTGAACAGTCTTTTCATTAAATTTCACTTCTAGCCATGTTAACACCCTTTAGGAAATCAGAAATCTTTTCCCACAAAGAAATAATTTGGGGACAGCCCCAAATTATATGTATCAGGTCACTTTACAGATTTTCCTTTATTTCAGGGGAACAATGATTCAAAGGATAGTGGAGTAACATCCCTCAAGTATTAAAGAGTTTCTTTCTGGTAACTGTTTATGGACTCATAGTTATTCACTTAAAGATTTATCTGTTTATTTTATTTTCGGTATAGCTTTAAATGGTTGTGCATGGATGTATTGATGAATTTGATGTGTTTTATGATAATCTGTTATGCATTTTATCCTAATAACATTTTATTGACAAAAAAACTCTGTAGAGAGGTCCCCCTTTTTGCTTTCACGTGTGCTTGTGCAAGGAATATCTTGGGAAAATACAGCATATGAGAGGTGTGTCACTGCTAAGCCAATTACAGCTGAAACTGCAGTGGGCTTGTCAGTGCACACCAATGAGCAGGCACTCTGGTCATGACATAAATTCAGCTTTGTCGACATGGCACGTTCTCTAGTTAAAAGAAATGAACCGCTAGAATGGGAGCGCTTCATTTCTTTCTGTAGCCATAACTCTGGCCATGCGCATTACAGTTAACACTGATGTGCATGGCCGGAGATACAGCTATAAAAAGCTGCTGGCACTCGATCTGTGCTAGAAGAAAGGAAAGTAAAACAGCAGCCATTAAAACATGCAGTAATGTGAGAGAGACTCAGTGATGTGCTGCTGATTGCTGGAGCGAGAGTTTCTGTTGGCCTCCCGTCCGCTCCCGATGTAGTTAATCATCCACTTAGAAATTTATGGTCACTCATGTGGTAGTGGCAGTGTCCTTTGCTTCCCTGTAATGGCACGACAGGCAGTAGTAGGAGCCGCTTCCTCCCAGTGAATGCAGTCTGTCTACCCTGTACACCTACCCTGGTCCCTTACACGGTATGCCAATTGTGAGTGGCCACAGAGAGTAAACAGTGTATGGACAATGGCAGAGGTCCTTGTGCTGCCGACTCTCCCCCTCCAAGGATCTCCATGTCAGTCTCTGTGACAGTAATTGCCCCATGTCTCTCCACCCTGCCCCCTTCCCCTGTCCTGGAGAGAGAGAGAGAGAGACTGGGAGGACCGATCATGCACAGCTCGGGACAACATGTAGTGTGTCTGTGTTCCCTGACCTACAGTCCAAGCCAAAGACATGGCCAGATATTTCTTGACATTTCTGTGATATTTCTAGAGAAATCTCCTGCTTTCCTCATTTACACAGTAGGGGCAGCAGAGAGAAACTCTTTAGAAATTTTGCAAAATATCTGGAAATAGCTGGCCATGTCTGTGGCTACTGCTGTAGATGCGCTTATAGAGAGAGAGAGAGAGAGAGAGAGAGTGAGACATGGCAGACACAGAGGGAGGGGGGTTCCGAGTGACAGGCAAGTTTCTGTGGCCAGTGTGAGCAGTCCGGAATACAACTGCAACCCCTCTACAAATGGGGGTTCCTAAAAGCCTTTCCGGAGCTTGCCTAAGGGCTCCCTGCCTAACTGGTGTTCGGTGTAATGCCGCTTAAATGCGGGTGTTATGAGTACTTTTAGAGCCTCTGGTACTGTCTCTTTAAGAGCTGCGTGCTCGCAGGCTTTATTAGTTTGTATAGGGGGGACCATGGGTTTATTGCTCGAATCCCGCTCGAGCTGCTGTTTAAATCGCTCCGCTTCTGCAGTCGCAGAGGGAGCCTAATTGAAGGATGTAACTGTTTGCTGGGAAATATGTAGCATGACAGTAAAAATGCAGTTTGTTTAACCTGCCTTTATTGCAGCTGGGACTCTGTGTGTTTGGCCCCGCCATTTTGGACCTGAGCTACTGAAATGGGCCAATTGGGGAAGGAGGGGCCTTAAAATGGAGACCGCTTGAGCCAACCAGAACTTGGACTCCCACGGGGAGCCTGCCAAAAGGGGGAATATATGGTAGGTGCTTCTGGGAAGTGTAGTTTGGACTCTGGTGCCATTTTTGCACCAATAGAGGGCGTATGCTGTGACTAGCAGAAAAAACAACCAACTGGAGCTTGTGGAGCGAGAGGAAACTGCCCTGAACTGTCCTGGAGAGGCAGAGTCGTTTGTGATCGTGAAGAGAGAAGAAGCTGTGGCTCCTGCGCTGTGAAAGTCTTCGCGCATGAAGCAAGTGTGCCAGGTCAAGAAGTCGGGCGACAGCATCGCCAGAAGTAGTGGACAAGATCCGTGGAGGAGTGCAGGCAGAGGAGGCTGTATGGTTATAGCTACCTACCAGGCTCACCCTGTGGAGGACTAGAGAATCTGCTTCAATCGTGCTCAGTCTGTCAGGACAAGTGAAGCTGCATTGTGTCACCCGGTTTGTGCAGTGAAAGCGATCGGGAGTTTAAAGCAGCTGCCTGGTATGGTACCCCTCTGTGCTACATATAAATGTGTGGAGAAGTGTCTGGATCACAGGCTAAGTCCTGCAAGTGGTGTGAGAAGGATCTTTCTGCAGGAGTCGTGAGTACTAAATCAGGGTAGCTCCCTGTCAGATGTTGATTTTGAGGGCAAGATTTGTCTGGTTGCTTCATTGGCCACATGAACTGAGCCTGTGGGCTCTTCTTAATCAATTTTGTTATCAAATGCTTGTTTTCTTTGTCAGGGCCCCAACCAGCTGCAATGAATATGCTAGCCTTGTATTGCCTGGGTACCCAGAAACAGTGACTTATGGGGTTTGGCCTGTGCACAGTGCCCTATATAATTTAGAGTATTAAGCTAATCAACCTGATCTCCCCCCGCCCTTGTTATTTCCCCTTCAATAAATCAGATTTGTTGTTTGCAAGGTATACTGTCTGAACTGAGTGTTTGTGCCACCCTCTTGTGCATGGGTTATTGGATCACTGCAACTTATTTTACAGGGGATCCTCTGTACCAAGTTGGCCAATCCATCCTGGGGGTATGTGTAAGTCATCATGGTGGTGTGGGAAGCATTCACGGGCCACTAGTGGAAGGACAGGGGGGCTGCAGTGACCCAGAGGGCTGTGACCGAGTCATTCTCGACTGTTCCAACCCCAACCTCTGGGTGGAGGCATCCGCCATTGGATCCAGGCCCCTTAACCTGTTCGTGGTAAGGTAGGCAGGGGTAGTAGCCCTTGGGATAGCGCCCTCTGGGGGTTACACAACAACATGTCGCCGATTTTCTGCTTTTTAGCGAAGGTCATCATCAGCCGTGTTCCTGATCGCAAACTAACATAAGGAGAGGCAGCAGGGTTACGGGGCATGTCTCAGTGTTAGAGGCATGTGCAGAGGCAGGTAGGCAAGCTTAATGAAGCGTCACTAGTATAGTGCACAGTGCCACTAGTTACTGTGATCATCACAGTAGTCATGCTCCTGATCAGAGCCTAAAATAATGAGAGGCAGCAGAGTTGTGGGCCATCACGTCTGTGTGTTACAGGCATATCATATTGGCAGCAGTATGGCATGAGTGGCTGACACTTGGAAGAGGAGTGGATGGGTGACAGTAGGTCAGTCCTTGCTATCCAGATGCATTATCTATGCACCTCTGCAGCCGGTGAGTGGTACCCCGAGAAGCAGACACGAACTGAGAGAAATTGGGGGTCACTACATATTAGGGAACAATGCGTACTTTCCTGAGTACAGGTGTTTTATTGGGTTGGGGGGCTCATCCAGATGTGCTGTCAGCAGTAAGGATGTGTGTCATACAGCAGCACAAACCTGCAAGTGAACATTCGGCATTGACAAATGCTTGTTAGGTTTGATGCACATGTGCAACAAACCTTTTGTTATGAGTGGAAGGGGATTTCAGAGGTGTGCCTCTGTGAGCCTATTGCAGTTAAAAACTGTAGGGGAGAAGCAGTGTAGACCAATAGCCATGCACTTTAACTGTGACACTACTCTGTTTCTGCTGAAAGCACTTCAAAAGAACCAAGCCAATAAATTAGAGGGCTTCAGTCCTTTGATGTGAATGAAGCTATTCAACAAACAGCTGATGGGCTGTCAACAACAGCAGCCTGCCTTAAATCAGCAGCAGTGACAACCTGAACAGACTACATCAGAAAATTGAGGGGCGATCTACAGAAAGTTTGAACTGTGTTGTGCCAGTCTTTATTATTTGATTGCTGTTAAAGTTTTTCCTATTTCTTCTGCTAGTCTGTAGGCAGTTTGAAACTGGCCATGATTTCTCAAATTACAGCCTTTTTTCTCCTAAACTTGCAAGTCTCCTAAAGAAAAATTAACCCTTGCCTGCCTCTCTGTAGTATGGAAGTTAGTCTCCTTACTGTGGCAACTTTTAAATATAGGGAACAAATAATAACATACCTCACTTTCCCTCCACCAGCAAGTATATAATGTAAATAATGTTAACCTAGGCAAAGAAACATACTCATTCTAAACTTTTGTGTGTATATATTACATGAATGTCATTTGAAAGGTGAACCCACACTTATAGAACTGTGGGTATATGGATGACACCAACTTTTGCAATCCTCTCCTGCCCCTTCCCCCTTTATTTCCTTTTTCACCACCCCTCCTCCCATAACTCGTATGTTCCCTTCCCCATGCCCTAGCCATCCATACCCCTCCCCTGTATGCTACCCTTACCCCTCCCTTTTTAGCTCTTGCATATATGCCAAGTCCTGCCATGAACTGAGTGATGCATAGATCTGAACAAGGTTATGATATTACATATATTGAATTGCCATCCTTCCTACAGTGATCCCAGTATTTGTCTTCTGTCCACTGTGATCCTCTGCACCAGCTCTCTGCTAGTCTCAATACAGTTGTTATTCTCCTAAATGCCCTGTCTATTTAGTACCCTTCATACCTGTCTAGGTATAAAAAAACAAAATGGATTTTTTCCCAAAGTGAATCATGCGCACTCAGTGTTTTCCATAGCATCCTGTAAGAGAGCTGTTTGCCATACCCAACATTCCTTGCACTCACAGCCCAAGTGCCCATGTGACATCTGAGGATGTACTGGTGCAAAGCATCAAACCTTAGGCATTGACAAATGCTTGTTATATACAGCCCCATCCCCTTCCACACACATTAAAGGCTGCACTGTTATGTACATCTGACCCCTTCAATTCCACTGCTGCTGTTTCTATGGGTACAGGTCATCATTCATGGGGCAGGGGGAAAGTCACTGTTTTAGATAACTGAAATACCTTTAGGTAATAAAAAAGGCAAAAAACTCTCCTCACAGACTGGGAAAGCCACATTATGTGTTTGTGTGTGTGTGTGTGTGTGTGTGTGTGTGTGTGGGGTTAACCTGGCATCAGTCACATCGAAACCTTCACGTGCCTAAAAGGTATAAACAAGGTTGGAACAGGGGGTTTATTCAAGCTGCAGATGGAAAGGGCTACGAGGGGACATAGTCTGAAACCTAGTAGGGGGGAAGATTTAAAAAGGAAATGAGGGATGTTTTTCATTGAAAGGATGGTGTTCAAGTGGAACGAAATACCTGAGAAGGTGGTCTCTTTAAGTTTCAAGAGGGGGTGGGCAAGGTAAAAGGAAGAGTCAAAACTGTTGGTAGGAGGCGGTAGGCGGTAGAAAGGGTGGGTAAGATGACCCCAGGGAGAAAGGGGCAGCTGCAGTGTAACTTCTGTGAGCTGCACACTCGAGCAGACTTGATAGACCATTTTGGCCTATTTCTGCTGGTATCTTGTAGTTATGTATGTATGTATGTATGTTTGTGTGTATGTATGCATGTATGTATGTATATGTGTATGTATGTACATATGTTTCATTGTATGTACATATGTATATATGTATGTATGTATGTACAGTATGTGTGTGTGTATGTATGTATATATATATGTATGCATGTTTGTATGTATCATTTAGGAGGGAATAATGGCTGCCACAGAGGAGTGCATTAGGCTCAAGGGGAAGAACGGAAGAGCCAAAGCACCCAGCTGATTTAGTACTGATATCACATGGGCAGTATCGGACAAGGGGTTAGCCTCTAGGAAATTCAGGAGGACTAAGAGGAGGATGGGGGAATTGCTTCAACAAGGCTAGCAAAGCAGGTAAGGTAGCCCGGTGGACTAAGGCCAAGAAGGAACTGCAGATAGCTGAGGGAGTTAAGAAGGGGTAGAAGGTCTTTTTTCACTACATAAGTGAAAAGGGAGAAGAAAGATGGGATTGCTAGGTTCAGGAAAGGGGATGGATGGATGGATGGAGGAGAATGCAGGAAAAGCAGATGTACTGAATGAGTACTTCTGTTCCATCTTCACGAGGAAGAACGATGGGCCAGTGCCGAGAATAGAAGGGGGGGGCAGAGAGCATAGATGTGTTGATAGAGATTGATAGGGTGAAGACAGGTCTACTAGTTTGAAGGTGGACAGATCACCAGGCCAGGACAGCATACTCCAAAGGGTACTGAGGACACAGGTAGAGGAGCCTGCAGTGGCACTGACTGGCCTGTTCAATATTTCTTTGCAGTCAGGCATTTTACTGTAGGACTAAAAAACGGCAAATAGCCCACTTGCCGTGTGCCAATGGGCTACTACCCATGCCTGTTGACCCTGGTACAGGTTAAGGGGCCTGGGTCCTACTACGGTGAGAGTTGTGGGTTTTTTCCCAAAGTTAGAGAAATTAGTGTGGTGTCTCCACCCAGAGTAAGTTGTAAGTAGGTCAGATGACTGGTTGGTACAGCCACCTGGGATGCTGCACCTACCCACCTCCCTGACCAGCCACTCTGCACACTGGATCCCCAACAACCTCTTCCCACCAAATATCATAGATCTGTCAGAAGTCAAAAATGCAATGAATCTCTCTTGACACAGCAGTTTCAAGAGTTAAACTCACAGCTTTAATGGGGGTAATGGCTAGGAGAGGGGTACCTGGATGAGGAGTAGCTGTGGAATAAAAAGAAGAGTTAGTGGGAAATGACAAAACATTAATCATAAGGGTCCACAGGCCAGTCCACCCCTGGCTGCCCACCCTCACTGGTACCAGTGAAACACCCTGAGGAGTCCCTGGGGTACCCACCAGTTGCAGGCCTGGACGTTGCTGTGAATTGGCCGGCGATTGGGGCACTGGAAGGTTGAGAAAATGTTTAAATTTAGAGTCACACTCCCCTGTTTCAGGATCCAGGAACCAGGGCCAGGGTACTCATGGTTTGCAGGCCTCAACAAGAGTTGGACTAGCAATTGCCAGATGTCCTGGAGTGTGGAGCTCCGCTCAATTCATGCAGCAATGAGCAGAAGGGAGGATGGACTCTATTCCCTTTGCAGGTTGGATCTTGCTTTACGGTCTTGCAGCTTGTCCTCTTGATTGAAGATCTGGCCTCTTGTCACCTTCAGCCATTTCTGGCCCATTGCAGAGCTTGGTGGCCGGTCCACACCAGCCTCAGAAGGCCCAGACCGGGAGTGACTCCACAGGCCAGCTCCCCACATGGGTCTTAGGTGTCCTAGCACCCCAGGAAGTGCCGGTGACCTCCTGAGACAGTGGGTCTGATTTGGAAGGGGCTAGCAAGTTCCCACCCTGGCTTTAAGTGAATACTCCCAAGCTGTAGGAGCCCTTAGCAGTCCCTGCACTGAATCCGTGAGTTAAACCGGCTTAGACAAATCTCCTGGATGTTCAGCTGTGAAAGTTCACTATGGGTGCTAGCCTCTTAGAAACCATTTCCGATGGAACTTAGACCACAGCAATCAACAGGGGGTTCAAAACTATACAGGCCCCTGCTCTTTCTGTTTGCGCATTCAGATCCTAAGATGTCCACAAAAGTTCTCTTGAGCTTCAGCTGGGACATAGCTCTTAGCCACTTTGTTCAGTTCACACAGCAAATTTATAGCACCTGGCTAGCACCTTGCACCCGAGACGCTTTGCCTCCTCAAATGTTTAAAGTGGTTCCTCTGCAGCACGGTTTAACTATTCAACCAGCCGCCCAGATCTAACAACTCAGTTCCAGTGCAGTGCAGGGTCTCTGCAACAGATAAGTCTCTCCAATCTAGACAGCACAGTTCACAGTGCCTTGAGAGTTTCAAAATCAGTTCAGTCTCTCACTCTGTTTTCCATTATGATTCCTTTTCCACAGTGGTAATCTCCAGCCGAGACCTGAGCAAGGCCTCCACATTCCAATTCCACTCACACAGAGTCCTCCTGACTCAAGAAGAGCCCAGGCACAGACTGACTCAAACCCACCAAGTCCCTGCGTTTTCATTTGAGATTCCAGCCTCCTTATTTGCTGTTCAAGCTGATCAGTCATCAATAATAATAGAGATCAATATTTCTTGATTTCTCATTGGGGCATGAATTAGGCATCTGAATTAGTCCCCTCCTTCTCCCAGGAGTCCCTTGGCACAGTTTTTGGACACCTAGACACCTAACTGTCTGCTGAAAAGGATTAAAGCATTAACAAGATGGTGACCCCGTTCAGTTTATAGCAGTCCTTACGGTGTCACTACTTTTAAGTTCTAGTGCAGCAGCATCAAATACTTCTATTTTATTTTCTCTCCACAGTATTGTAGTCCCAACTGTGCCCATTAGAACAAGCCCATTGTTGGCTTGTTACTCCTAGTAAATTTGCTGTTGCTTGGGAGGAAGTTGCCCGTCTTCAGGCCACACTGGACAGTAGTAAGGGGACCTTCTCCCAGGCCACACTGGACGGTAGGAAGGAACCTCCCCCATCCAGGGAGCACCAGAGCCACCACCACTACCTCAGAGGTTGCGAAGAAAGCACAGCAGTTGGACCACAGTGGGCTCAGAGAGGGTGAGGATGGTGGAACAGAGGCACACCCAGTCAGTTGTTCCCACCACAATCCATACACCATTCTGGGGAGCATGGCTCCCCTATGGATGCCTGCAGAGAGATTAAGGAGGCTGAGGACTGTCACAGGGAGGCCCACAGGAAGAGGCAGAGGACACAACAAGAAGGAAGCAGCTCCTGGTGGGAACTCAATTATTAGGGGATAGAACTGGGGGAGCAGGAAAACTGAAATAAGGTGCCTGCCTGGTGCCATGGCTTGGAGAGACAGGAAGCGCATCCTCAGGATCACAAGAACAGCTGCAGGGAATCTGAGCTGGACGTCATTGTCCACCTAGGGGACAAATGACTTGGCTAATCATGAGATTAGAGCAGTGCAGAAGGACTTTGTAGAATTGGGAGGGCCTAAGACAAGTAGCAAACACAATATCCTTCTCTGAGGTGCTGCCTGTCAATGGCATGAGTGAGGCGTAGGCATTTGCACCATGCAGTTTAATGAATGGTTGAAAAAAAGGTGTGGAGCACAGGGGTTTGGCTTCATTGGGGACTGGGGTTCCACCTGGAGGGACACCAGCCTATACTGGCAGGATGGTCTGCATCTGTCCAGGAAGGGAACAAGTCTTTTGAGCAATCGGTTTAAATGCTTCATTGGCAAGCTTTTAAACTAGTCAAGGGGGGAGGCACTGATAAGCAGCAGGAAAATCTCAGCCTCTCCCCACAAAACAGGGTACTAAATGAGAAAAAGACCGAGGTAGACAGGTCAGTGGGGGATGCTGCAAAGAAGGTAAAGCCATCAAAAAATGGAGAGCAATGAGTACCAATGCCTGTAGTCTGAGTAACAAGCTTCCTGAATTAGTGGCCTTGATGGAGGAGGAACATCTGGATATTGTGGCAGTCACAGAAACATGGTACACACAAAACCATGACTGGGACATAAACATACCAGGATACACTATCTACAGGAGGGACAGGGAGGGTAAAAGGAGGAGGAGGAGTAGCTCTTTACATAAGGGAAGGAATCAAGGCAACAGAACAAAAGGGAAAACAGGGAGGAGAAGAAGCACTGTGGGTAAATTTGGAGACCGGCAATGGCACCACAATCTGCACAGGGGTTGTATACAGACCCCCTTCTCAGGGGGAGGAAATGGACACGGAAATGATAGAAAGAATACTTAGAATGGCAGAAAAAGGGGAGATATTGCTGATGGGTGATCTGAATATACCAGATGTTAACTGGAATGCAGTTGCAAAAGCCACTTCAAAGAGTGGGGTTATTCTAGATGCCCTACAAGGGGCATGCCTTAGACAACTAGTATTAGAGCCCACTCGAGAGGGAGCAATCTTAGACCTGGTTCTCTCAAATGGAGATGAAGAGAGGATCACAGATGCAGAAGTGGGTAGCCATCTGGGAACTAGCGACCATCGAACAGTATGGTTCACAATAAACACAGCAATAGAGTCAAGCCATGCAAAGGCAAAAGTATTGGACTTTAGGAGGGCTGACTTTGCCAAAATGGGTGAGTGCCTAAGGAATGCACTAGCAAATGGGCAGGAAGGAGGGGTGGAAGAACAATGGGGAATACTAAAAACTGCCATCACAGAGGTAACAAGCCTTTGTGTGAAGCAAATTAACAAAACAAAACGATGTAAGAAACCACTATGGTTCTCAAAGGAAGTGGCAGTGAAGGTTCAAGAGAAAAAAGCATTCAGGAAGTACAAGGAATCACAGAAGGAGCAGGACAGGGAACTGTATCAGTTAAAGCAAAAGGAAGCTGGGAAGGCAGTCAGAACAGCAAAGGCCCAAACCGAGAAAAAGATAGCCAACTCAGTTAAGAAGGGGGATAAAACCTTTTATAGGTACATCAGGGAGCGAAGGAAGACCAAGGGAGGATAGTGAGGCTTAATAAAGAGGAGGGAGGGTGGGCAGAGGGTGACTGTGAAAAGGCAGAGATACTAAACAAATATTTTTGCTCAGTATTTACAAAGGAAGTGGGAGAGGTACCTAAAACAAACAGTAGAAACACTCTGGATACAGAAGTTGATACCAGCCCATTTACAGAAGAAAGGGTTCTGAAAGAACTCTTAAAACTGAAGGTGGACAAAGCAATGGGGCCTGATGGGATTCATCCCAGAATTCTAAGAACTAAGGGTAGAACTAGTGACACCGCAGCTACCCTCTTTAACAAATCATGGGAGGATGGGGTACCGAGGACTGGAGAAGGGCAGATGTGATTCCCCTTCACAAAAGTGGGAGCAAGGCAGAAGCAGAAAACTACAGACCTGTTAGTTTAACCTCAGTGGTAGGAAAAATGATAGAATCACTTCTGAAGGAAAGAATTGTTGAGTATCTAGAGTCCAGAGGGGCTCAGGACCCAAGGCAGCATGGATTCACAGCGGAAGGTCATGCCAGACAAATCTGATAGATTTCTTTGACTGGGTGACCAAAGTAGTAGATCAGGGAGGGGCTGTGGACATGGCCTACCTAGACTTTAGCAAGGCATTTGACACAGTCCCACACAAAAGATTAATATACAAGTTAGCCAGCCTGGGAGTGGGTCCCAAGATGACAGCCTGGGTAAAGAATTGGCTGGAGAATAGGACACAGAGAGTAATAGTAAATGGAGTCCACTCTGAAGAAAGGGGGGTTACTAGTGGGGTACCACAGGGTTCAGTATTAGGACCGGTCCTCTTCAATGTTTTTATAAGCGATATTGCAGAGGGACTGGAAGGAAAGGTATGTCTCTTTGCAGATGACACAAAGATCTGCAACAGAGTTGATGCACAAGGTGGGGTGGAAAGGATGAGAAGGGACTTGGCAGAGTTAGAGGAATGGTCAAATGTATGGCAGCTTAGATTCAATGCTAAGAGTGCAGGTAATGCACCTGGGAAACAAAAACCCAGGAAGAGTACACAATGGGGGTGAGATACTAACAACAACAAAAATGGAAAGGACCTGGGGGTAGTCATATCAAATGACCTAAGGTGGGCAAGCAATGTGAGAGGGCAGCAAGGAGGGCTGGGGGATACTGGGATGCATAGGGAGAGGCATCACCAGCAGAAAGAGAGAAGTTATTATCCCTCTGTACAGACAGTTGGTGAGACCCCATCTGGAGTACTGCGTGCAGTTCTGGAGACCCAGTCTCTGCAAGGACATAGATAGGATGGAGGCTGTCCAGAGGAGGGCAACTAAAATGGTGCAGGGTCTGCACTGGAAGACATATGAAGAGAGACTTAAGGAGCTGAATATGTATAGCCTCGAGGAAAGGAGAGAGAGGGGGGACATGATAGAAACTTTCAAGTATCTCAAGGGAATCAACAAAGTCCAAGAGGGTAGCATCTTTCAAAAAGAGAGTGTGCAAGAACAAGGGGCACAATTTGAAGATAGAAGGGGCGGCTCAGAGGTAATTTAAGAGTATTTTTCTCAGAGAGGGTTGTGGATGCATGGAATGGCCTTCCGGAGGAGGTTGTGGAGTCAAAAACAGTGGTGGAATTCAAGCATGCATGGGACAGTCATAAGGCAATTCTAGGGGGTGGGGGTAGGAAGAAGTAGGCTGCTGGTTAACTAGGATCTGCAGCTTATCCAATATGTAGGGAAATGGGCAGACTGGGTGGGCAAAGCGGTCCTTATCTGCCGTCAAAATCTATGTTTCTATGTTTCCCACTGCAATACTGTCTCCCCAGGTGGCAGGCCTCATTAATATTCATGAGGCCTGCATTAATATGCATGAGCCCCAGCCTTAGCCCCGATTCAAACTTTAACTTTAAAAAACATAGGGGCTTCTCAGCAACCCCCTCAAGATCACTGGTCCCCGTTTAGTTGAGGTGGGGCACTGGGACCGAAAACATTCCCCGGTTTGACGGCAAAGCTGGCAGTCGGCACATCAATGCACTTTTCACGCATGCATGATTGCCTGCTTACTCAGGAAGCAGGAGAGAGCAGCTATGAATCGCAACCAAAGTCTCAAGCACAAAATGGGCTGAAATAACACACAGGCTGCTCTAGGGACTCAGGGAGGACCAGGGGCAACAGAAAAGACTTAGCTGTGGTGGTGGCAATAATGGAGGAAACCAGGAGGCAGATAGGAGACAGGAGAAATGGGGCAATGCAGGTAAGCCCCCAAAAAGGGAGTTATACCCCCCTTAATGCTTGGCTTTTGCGCCAAGCCTAAGGATAAAGTACTATAATTGTTTAACATTAACACACAATAACATTTCTAACCTATACACCTGAATCCTATCGGTCATGTCAAAGCCATTTCAGGAACAGGAAAACAAAACAGAAAATATTATGTACAGGTCAGGAAATACCCTTCTCTTTATTAGCCCCTGGTCACATGAAAAGTGGCACCCATGTCTCATCTATCCTGTCAGATGGTCTCGAGACTCACATAGTACACTTGCTCTGCATCAGTATCCCCTGTATACCTTTTCACCTCCCTTTTCTTTTCCTAACCACCTTCTCTTCAATCCTAAGGGACTTAGCACTAACAGGGTACATAACTACTTTCTGTAGAGACCTAGGGGTAATGTATGCTCCCTTGTGTACTACAAATAAAGGTAGATCTGATGGGACCCCAGGGCATCATAGTTTAATCTCAATGTGGGTCTAACCATCCTGCCCGACCTTTGGGTTTCTTGAATCTCAGAGCTAGCAGCCACCTCCTGTTCAGAGACAGATTCCACATCACTGTCACATTCACCCTGACCAGTCCATCCCTCAGCTATTGGGGCAGGGCACTCTAATATCTCCCCATCCTCGTTGGTTTATCCATTGGGGCTATCCTGTGGTCCTTCAGAGGACACAGTTGGACCAGTGTTCAGTTCCAGTGTGGGCCCTCCAAAAGGTGCTTCTTTCCCCTCTCCTTCCTGATCCACAGGGCTACCCTGTGGCCATTCAGAGGACCCAGATGGACTGATATTCAAGTCCACAGTGGATCCTCCAAAAAAAGCATCTCTGCAGGAGAACTGCTCCAATACCACTCAAACGCCTCAGCCAGACTAGTGTTCAAGTCCGGCTGGTACCCTCAAAGGGCATAATGGGAGTAGCCCTTCCATCTCCACCTGGTCCTCTGGGTACAGCCATTTCCATCAATGTCAGAGGTGGTCCCTGAAGTAATCTGGATAACTCTGGGGTAGGATAGAAACTCTGAGGGATACTATCACCTTCTCCCTCGGTCTCATCATCTGTGCTTTCTCCCTTCCGAGACCGCCCCACCCTGGGCAGGCCCAGCCCCTATGGCATCACTACTTCCATGCCTCCATTTCCTGCGTGCAGCAGCTCAAGTGGTGGGAGGTGATGGAGGATCTTCTACAGTGCTCTCAGCATCCTTTATTCAATCACCAATGGGCAGTAGATGATTTCAATATATGACCTTGTGCCCCAGAGTCTCTCACTTGGTCTGAGTCTTATACATATGGTAGATACATAGATACATAGACAGTGTTGGTAGATAAGGGCCTATGGCCCACCCAGTCTGCCCATTTGAGCTTGTAAGTTCAGTTTATGTTTTCCTAGAAGTCTGTTGCCCCTTAACCCTGACCTCCAGAATTCCTGTATGTCTATCCCATGCATTCTTAAACCCCGTGATTGTTTCAGTCCCCACCACTTCCTCTGGCAGGGTGTTCCACTTGTCCAACACCCGTTCTGTGAAGAAATTCTTCTTCACGTTTCCTCTGAATCGCCCTCCCTCCAACTTCATCCCTTGCCCTCTAGTCCTGGAACACTTTTTCACTTAAAAATAGTGTATTCCTGCACCCTGTTCCTCCCTGTAAGATACTTATACATCTCTATGCCATGCATTCTTAAATCCCGTGATTGTTTCAGTCCCCACCACTTCCTCTGGCAGGGTGTTCCACTTGTCCACCACCCGTTCTGTGAAGAAATTCTTCTTCACGTTTCCTCTGAATCGCCCTCCCTCCAACTTCATCCCTTGCCCTCTAGTCCTGGAACACTTTTTCGCTTAAAAATAGTGTATTCCTGCACCCTGTTCCTCCCTGTAAGATACTTATACATCTCTATCATATCCCCTCTCTCCCTCCTCTCCTCCAGGGAGTACATGTTCAGTTCCTTCAACATGTTCTCATAGGACTTGTGATGCAATCCATGCACCATCTTTGTTGCCCTCCTCTGAATCTTCTCTACCCTGTCTATGTCCTTACATAGGTAAGGTCTCCAGAACTGTACACTGTACTCCAGGTGGGGCCTCACTAGTGTCTTGTATAGTGGAATTATGACCTCCCTTTTCCTGCTGGTGATGCCCCTGCCTATGCATCCCAGCATCATATTTGCTTTACCTGCTGCCTTGTCACACTGTTTCCCTACCTTGAGGTCATCAGAGATGATAACCCCAAGATCCCTTTCCTGCTTGGTGCTTGCTATATCCTCACCTCCCAACTGATATATTGTGCCAGGGTTTTGTGCCCCTATATACATTATCTTGCACTTCTTTGCATTGAATTTCAACTGCCAACCCCTGACCATTCTTCAAGTTTCTGCAGGTCCTTCTCATTCTGTCTACACCCTCTGGTGTGTCTAGTCTGTTACAGAGCTTTGTGTCATCAACGAACAGTGAAATTCTGCCTTCTAGGTCCTGTGCAATGTCACTGATGATGATGTTGAATAGGACCGGTCCCAGCACTGATCCCTGTGGTACCCCACTGGTCACTGTTCTCTCTGTCAAGTGACAGCCATTTCCCACCACCCTCTGTGTCCTGCCGCCCAGCCAGTTACCTACCCACCACACTACTGTCCTGCCCACACCCATATTCCCCAGTTTGTGTAATAGTCTTCTATGTGGCACAGTGTCAAGGCCTTTGCTGAAGTCCAGATAGGCCATGTCCACTGCCCTCCCCAGATCCACCTCCCTAGTCACCCAGTCAAAAAATTCAATGAGGTTGATCTGACATGACCTCCCCCTGGTGAAACCATGCTGCCTTGGGTCCTGTAGTCCATTGACAACCAGATATTCCACCAATCTCTCCCTCAATAGTGCTTCCATGATCTTCCCCACTACCGAGGTGAGGCTGACTGGTCTGTAGTTCCCGGCTTCCTCTTTGTTCCCACTTTTGTATAAGGAGACTACATCTGCTATCCTCCAGTCTTTGGTACTCTCCCTGTTTCCAGTGATCGGCTAAACAGGATGGCCAGAGGTTCAGCCACCACCTCTCTTAGTTCTTTAAGGACCTGGGTGCACCCCATCTGGCCCCATTGCTTTATCAACTCTTATTATTTCCAGTTCCTTCAGGACCCTTTCTCATGTAAAGGGACTTGTGTCCATTTCTGCACCATTCTCACCCCTTGTACTCCTTCAGACCCATTACCCTTTCTTCCTCATTAAAGACTGAGCAGAAATACCTGTTCAATATGTCAGCTTTACTGTTGTCATCCTCCACGCGCCCCATCCTCCCCTTCAGTCTCACTATCCCTCCTTTGCCTTCTTTTTCCCTTATGTACCTGTAAAAGGTTTTGTCCCCTCTACCCACTGATTTTGCAATGTGTTCTTCTGTCTGAGCTTTGGCTTCCCTTACTGACCTCCTGCCTACCTTTGCTTCTCCTGGTACTTATCCCTCTCCCCTTCTGCCTGTGTCTTTTTGTATTGCCTGAATGCAATCTTTTTGGCTTTCACTTTCTTTGCTACCTCTTTGGAAAACCATAATGGTCTCCTCTTCCTTTTCCTCTTGCTAACCTGCTTAATGCATAATTCTGTTGCTCTTGTAATCCCCATTTTAAATACTGCCCACTGTTTCTCAACTCCTGATTCCTTCCCCATTCCCCCTTAATGCCTCTTTCAAGTATCTCCCCATTTTCCCAAAGTCTGCCCCACTAAAATCCAGGATACAGGTTTTTGTGTGGTTTGGTTATGCTCTTTCTGTGGTTTCAAACCACAATGACTGGTGGTCACTGTTCCCCAGGTGCTCCCACACTGTTACCCCCATCACACTGTCCCTACACCGGAAGGCATTCCAACTTTTCCAGAATAATATAAGGTGTGCTTCCCCATCTGTTAGTGATCTTGTGCTTTCCCGGTATTCCCAGATGTTGTAACAATACTCTATTACGTGTCTCCAGAGCCTGAACTTTTGTAACATTCTTTATTAGCTCGCTTCCTCTTGGTGGCCATTTCTGGAGCAAGGCGAAAAGCATCATCCAGTTGCTGTTTTAATTTCCTCACATATTGCAAATAGTCTTCTGCCACAAGACCATTGGTGGAGACCCCAAAGGAAAGATCCACAGGCAAATGGTCTTCCCTCCCAAACATGAGCTGGTATGGAAAGAACCCCGTAGCATCATTTCGGGTGCAATTATAGGCATGGACCAGGGCGTTTACCTGCTGGATCCAAGTGAGCTTGTCTCAAGATCCAAGGTGCCCAGCATGTCTAAGAGTCCAACTGAATCTCTCAGGTTGGGGGGTCACCTTGGGGATGATACGGGGTGGTCTGAGACTTTCTGATGCCCTACAGTGATTAGAGTTCCTTTATAAGTCGACTGTCGAAGTCACGGCCCTGGTCTGAATGAATCCTCTGAGGGTCTCCATAGTGTACAATGAATTTCTCCACCAATATTTTTACTACGGTGGAAGCTCACTGATCCTCAGTGGGGTAAGCTTGTTCATATCTTGTAAAGTGATCGGTGACTACCAGTATGTTTGAGATGTTGCGTGAATCTGGTTCCAGCATGAGGAAGTCAATGCACACCAATTCCATGGAGCCACTGGTTCGAATGTTGACTAATGGGTCTGCCTTTTGGGGATGTGCTTTCGATTGTATACATCTTCTGCAGCTTATACAATATGATTCCACATCTGCTCCCATCTTTGGCCAGTAAGACCTACTCTTGACCAAATCCAGGGTGTGCTCAGCACCCAAATGCCCCATATCATCATGCAATGCCTTTAACGTAGTTTCTGCATGCCGCTCTGGTAACACCAACTGTTCATGGGGTGCCCCCTGCTGCTCTTGCATCTCCCAATAGTCCCTTCTTTAACCTTACCTTGGGCCATTCTCATAACAGAAGCTTAGCAGGGAGATAAATGGTGTCCACTTGAGTCTGGTCCCCATTGTGTTGAAGCACTCAGATTATCTCCCCTTTGACATGACTGGCTCTTTGTTCTCTTTTCAAGTCCAGGGTGGTCAGCTGTAGGAGAGATCACACATCCATGGTGGCCAGATGGTAAAAGGCAACTGGTAGACAACTTCCTGAGGCCCCCAAGCATTCCACCAAGCGGAGGGTATCCTCTGCTGGGAAGGCTTCTTCTCCATCATGCTTCTTACATAGGACCTTCACTGCTTGGTCTGAAATTTTTTTTCCAGCTAGAATGCTCATTAGTGTAAGCCGGGGGGATGTCTTAAGAGGTCATTGGCATCCACATGATTCAGACAGGGAAGATATACTCCATGCAGTAATCATAGGTGTACAAAGCTGACAGTCACCTGTGACCAGCTGCATCCAGTTTAGCCATAGGTAAGGGGATTGCTGTCCATCTTCACAGTGATTTTGGCTCATATACAGTAAGTAGTCAAGGAATTGCTCCACAATAGCCCACTTTAACACCCAAAACTCCAGTTTGTGGACTGGGTACCTCCGCTCTGACAGGTTCAGACTCAGGCTTGCAAAAGCTACTGGGTGCAAGCCTCCGGTTACTCCTGATATAACACTGCTCCCGGGCCACTGAAACTGGTGTCATTATGAAGGACGTAGGGTTTCTACGGATCTGTATACACAAGCACCTGGGCATGTGTTAAGCAGCAGATAACATCTTCGAATGCCCAGTCACACTCCTCATCCCACCAGGAGCCAAAAGGTTCTGATGGTCGAAAATAGCTGTTTTGATTAACTTGGGACCCAGGCGAGGTGGCTTTCTTGCTTTTGTTGGTGGGTAGATACCCCTGTAGCAGATTCAATAGGGTCTGAACTACCCTGGTGTAGTCCTTCACTAATCTCCGATAGTATCTGCAGAAACTGAGCAGGCACTGGAGCTCTTTCAAAGACCGGGTCTTCGGCCAGGTGGTGAATGCTTTGATCGTACTGGTGTCGGTTTGTATGCCCTTCACAGAAACTATGTGCCTAATGTATTTAACTGAGGCCTGAATAAATTGGCATTTATCAGTTGACAATTTTAGGCCAAACTCTGCAAGGTGATCCAGCACCTTGAGCAACCTGGCCTCATGTTCTTCCAGGGTCTTCCAGAATACAGTAATGTCATCTAGGTAGACCAAACACTCCAGTAAGTTCATATTGTCCACAGCTTTCTTCATTAAGCACTGAAAGGTGGCTGTCGCACCTGAGAACCCCTGTGTCATCCTGAGGAACTTGTAAAATTCAAGTGGACATATAAAAGCCATCTTCTTATGGTCCTGGGGGGCCATCAGGATCTGATAATAGCCACTTCACAGATTCAGGACTGAAAACCACTGGCTACCATTTAAACCATCCAGGGCATCCTGCACTCTGGGCATAGTGTACTGGTCTGGCACAGTCCATTTGTTTAATGTGTGATAATCAACACACATTTATATGGCCCCACTCTTTTTCCTCACTACAACAATAGGGGGTGCATATGAGCTCCCTGATTCTCAGATGATCCTGACAGCCATCATCTCCTGAAGGTGCCGTCAGACATCGTTGATGTCAGGCAAGGCAAGGCACCTAGATCTTTCCCGGAAGGGCCTTTCATCAGTAAGACCTATGTGATGCTGTTCCCCGCTCACACACCCCACATCCCATTCGTGTAGAGAACACCTTCGTCTGGGCAGCCAATTTCTCTCGCACTCTTTTTCCAGACCTCTGGGATGGGGGGTCACTTAAGTTAAATAATCCAGGATCCACCTATGGGGGGGGGGTGCCTCTGTTCACTGCAGCAGGTTGCACTGCTGTGTCGGTGCAGTAAACTCTTGCCAAAGTCCAACCTTTCCTCACCACCACTTTCCAGTCGGTGACATTCTTCACTTGTACAACAACCCTTTGAACACAGGCATGTGCTCTGGCTGGCAAGACACTGGGCTTTGCCAACAGTTCCACGGGTAGCCCATGCTCCTCTGGGTTGTCCAGCATCAACAACTGATTCATCACATCCTTCTTCAGTCTCACTACTCTAGCTATATTACAGTCCACGTTGGGCGGTAGCACAATTTCATCCCCATCTCTTCTCCACACTATTCCCACAGAGTCATCAGGTTCCTGCGCTGTGGAGTTCCCCTTCCTTCTGTAGGCCTCTCTAACCAGTGGTTTAAGTGGTCACTCTTTACCTTCCCTTTTGATTTCTAGGGCTTGGCACAGTTGGGCCAAATGTCCAAACATATGCACATTCATACCCACCAGCACAGGCACTCCATCATATATTCTGGACTTAGGGCAGATCAGAGCTAGGGTCTCAATGGCATCTTCTACACCAGTCACTTTAGTTGGAAAGGCCATCCACACCTTAATGTAGCTGAGGTAGGGATATGACTTTTCACTAAGTCCCCACATGTGTAGTCCCTCAAGCAGTTGTAATTCAACATCGGACATGTGCTAGTCATAACAGGACTTAAAAATAATGGTGACTTGTGAATCACTATCAAGAACAGCCCATGTGGAGATTCCATTGGTGCTGATGATGGTCTCAGTCAATGGTCACACTAGCTTACACATGTCGACTGAAGCTGATATAGTGATTCTAGCTGTGGAGGCTCATACCTAAGCTATGGAGCTGGCCCTGCAAGGGGCCCTGGTGCGCTCCTTTACCAGGCCCCTCTGTAGTTTTCCTGGTTCTGACTCAAATTCTCAGGTGGTCTGTCTCTGGCAGGGGTACGGTTCAACAGCATCCTACACCCAATCGTCACATGGCACTCACCTCCACACTGATGGCATATGATGGGCTCCAGAGCCGCGGCCCATCTGGTGCCGCAGGGCAGGTTCCTGACACTACCACTGGAGCACTTACTGCTATGGGGCTCCATTCCATAGCCCGTTCACTGCCCTGAACAATAACTGGTGTACCCATCCTCTCTAGTTCAGCTACTCTCTGAGCCAACTCATGCATTTGAGCCCTAAACCCGACCTCAAGCGGGGGCACATGCATGGGGAGCCTGGTGCCATAAGTCATGAGGCCTGTGCTAGGGACCATCCCACTCACCCCTTGAGGTTTGTCTAATCCTTGAGTCACAGTCTATTTGGCTGAGGTAACCACATTCTTACACTCCTTCAATAGGGTCCTCAGTTCCTGTAACTTACCGGAGGGCTCCTCTCTTCCCACTTAGTAACTCCTACACTGTTTTGGAGAAATAGGAATGCCCCACTCAGGAACCCAAGGCTGGGATCAGGGAGAACGGGCAGGGCCCCCAGGATGGAGCCCCAGGGAAGGGAGGCAGGGGATCCCGGAGGAGGGGGAAGCTTCTAGTGGGGGACTCTATTGTCCAGAGAGTGTAGTTAAGGACACCCAGCAGGGGAGAGAGGAAGGTCAAGTGCATCCCAGGAAGTGATGCATGGAGGGATGGGGAGCAGATCTACAGGACTGCTAGAGCAATAGCTAGGAGGAAGCACCTGGATGTCATTGTCCACCTGGGGACCAATGACCTGGCAGGAAGAAGGGTGGAGTTAGCCAGAATCTAGGAGGATTTCAGGAAGCTGGGGGGAAACCTGAAACAGATAGCATGCTCCGTCTCATTCTCGGAGGTGCTACCTGTCCAGAGCACAGGGGAGAACAAGGCCCTCAACAGCCATACCTTCAACTGCTGGTTGAAGGATTGTTGTGGAAGGGAGGGTTTTGGCTTCACAGGGGACTAGGGCCTGACCTGGACAGATGCAAGCTTATATAAAGATGAGGGCCTGCATCTGTCCGAGAAGGTTACCTTGGCCCTTAGTGAGAAGTTGAAATGCTTCAGTTGCGAGCATTTAAACTGGCTAAGGGGGGAAAGCCAGAAGGGGCAGGAGGCTTAGGAACACCCTCACATGGGAACATGCAGGAACATAAGTTGCCAACAGACATAGCTGAAGCAGGCAGTGTAGGGCAGGTAGGCAAAGAATTCATAACAAGTGATACATGGGGAGCACATAGGAAAGGAAACCAGGGTGGGGGAAGATGCTGGAGAGGGAGGACAGAAGCAGAAGGAGGGCAAACTGTGAAACATGGAAGGTCATATTAACAAATGCCCGTAGCCTAGGAAATAATGATCCAGACCTTGAAGCCTTGTTGGCGGATGCAGACCTTGACATAATAGCAATAATAGAGACGTGGTACTCTGCTAATCATGGCTAGGAAGTCAATGTACCAGGCAATACACTGTTCAGGAGAGACAGAGAGGGTAAAATGGGTAGGGGTGGCCCTGTACATTAGAGATGGTATAAAGGATACAGTAGTTCAGGGAAGATGGGGGGGCAAGGCAATGTGGGTCACCCTGGAGACAGGGAATGAAACAGCAATATGCACAGGGGTGATCTATAGACCTCCAAAACAGAGGGAGAAAGTTGACAGGGAACTAGTGGAGGACATTCACAACACGGCAGCTAAAGGCGAAGTTCTGCTACTGGGGGATTTCAATATGCCGGATGTGGATTGGACCACCCGGGTGGCTTCTTCAGCCAGAAGCACAGTCATCCTAGAATCCCTGCAGAGGGTTGGACTCAGGCAGCTGGCACAGGAACCAACCAGGGACAAGTCGATTCTGGACCTGGTATGGACCAATGGGAACAGAGTCAAAGAAATACAGGTAGAAGGGCAGCTGGGGTCTAGTGCCACCGAATGGTGTGATTCAGCATGGCAACATGGACTCAAGTATGCCACACAAGGGCAAAAGTATTAGATTTTAGGAGGGCGGATTTCACTGAAATGGATAGATGTAAACAAGCTCTCCTGGGGAAGGGAGAGGTAATAGAGGTGGTGGAGGAACAATGGGAGAAAGCTGAAGGAGCCATAGTGGGGATAATAAACCAATGCATTAGGATAGTGGCCAAAGGGAAAAGAAGGAAATGCCTATGGTTCTCTAAGGAGGTGGGGGACAAAGTCAGGGCTAAAAGGCTGAGTTTCAAGAAATATAAGGGGACCTAAATGGAGGAGGACATGGAGGTGTACCTTGGTTGTTTAAGGGAAGCAGGGATGGCTGTTGGGAGAGTTAAGGTGCAGACAGAGGAGGGTTTAGCATGGTCTATGAAAAAGGGGATATGGCATTTTATAGGTACATCAGCAAAAGAAGAAAAACTGGGGGGTTAAGGCTCAAAGGGGAGGAGGGAGAGTGTAAGGAGGGGATCTGGAAAAGGCAGAAATACTGAACAAATACTTCTGCTTAGTATTCACTAGGGAGGGGGAGGGTCAAAGACCATGGATGAGTAGCAGAAGCAATGGGGGGTGAGAAGTGGACACCAGTCCATTCACAGTGGAGAGATTTCTGGAATAACTCACAAAGCTGAAGGTGGATAAGGTCCTGTGGCCAGACGGTGTCCACTCAAGGATATTAAGGGAGTTGTGAGGGGAACTTGCAGTGCCTCTGGCAGCCCTGTTCACGGAGCAACTCAACATGGGTGTGGTTCCAGAGGACTGGAGGAGGGCACATGTAGCCCCACTGCACAAAACCAGCAGCAGGGAGGAGGCAGGGAACTACAGGCCTGTCAACCTCACCTCAGTGGTGGGAAAGATCATGGATATACCTGTACTGCTGAGAGAAAGGATAGTGGCACACCTGGAATCCAGGGGTGTCCAGGATCTGAGGCAACACAGATTCACAGCAGGAAGGTCATGTCAAACAAATCCAAAAGATTTTTTTGATTGGTTGACTAGGGAAGTAAATCAGGGAGGGGCAGTGGATGTTGCCTACCTAGATTTCAGTAAAGCCTTTGACACTGTCCCACATAGAAGGCTGGTTAACATGATGGGTAGTCAGGGCATGGGAGACAAGGTGGTGAACTGGGTTAGGAACTGGTTAACAGACAGGAGACAGAGGGTGGTGGTAAATGGGGTACAATCTGGAAAGAGGGGGGTGACTAGCCGGGGTACCGCAGAGATCAGTACTGGGACCAGTCCTGTTCAGTGTCTTCATTAGTGACATTGCAGAGGGGCTGGAAGGAAAGGTCTGCTTGTTTGTACGGATGGAGAGAGGATCTCAGATCTAGAAGTGGGTAGCCATCTGGGAACAAGTGACCATCAAACAGTGTGATTCATGATAAACTCAGCTGCAGAGTCAAGCCTACAAAAGTGAGGGTACTGGACTTCAGGACGGCTGACTTTGTCAAAATGGGAGAGTGCCTCAGAAAAGCACTAGCAAACAGGCAAGAAGGAGGGGTGGAGCAACAATGGGGAAACATCAAAACTGCCATCACAGAGGCAACAAGCCTTTATGTGAAGCAAATAAATCAAAATGAAAGAAAAAAACACTATGGTTCTCAAAAGAGGTGGTGGGGAAGATTAGTGAGAAAAAGATAGCATTTAGGAAGTATAAGGAAACACAGAAGGAGCAGGACAGAGAACTGTACCAGTTAAAGCAGAAGAAAGAGGGGAAGGCAATCAGAATAGCAAAGACCCAAACTGAGGAAAAGATAGCCAACTCGGTTAAAAGGGGGGATAAAACCTTTTATAGGTACATTAGGGAGCATAGAAAGACAAAGGGAAGGATAGTGAGGCTGAATAAAGGGGACAGTGGGTGGACAGACAGGGACAGTGAAAAAGCAGGAATACTGAACGAATACTTCTGCTCAGTATTCACAAAAGAAGAGGAGAGAGAGAGAGAGGTACCTAATCCAATCAATAGAAGCACTCTGGATAGGGGGGTCGATCCCAGTCTTTTCACAGAAGAAAGGGTTCTGAAAGAACTCTTAAAACTGAAGGTGGACAAAGCAATGGGGCCTGATGGAATTCACCCCAGAATTCTAAAAGAATTAAGGGGAAAACTAGTGACACCACTGACTATCCTTTTTAGCAAATCATGGGAGGATGGTGTGGTACCTGAGGACTGGAGGAGGGCGGATGTGATTCCACTTCACAAAAGTGGGAGCAAGACAGAGGCAGGAAACTTCAGACCTGTCAGTTTGACCTCAGTGGTAGGAAAAATGATGGAATCACATCTGAAGGAAAGAACTGTTGTGTACCTAGAGGTCAGTGGGGCACAGGACCCAAGACAGCATGGATTCACAGTGGGAAGGTCATGACAGATGAATCTAATCGATTTCTGTGACTTGGTGACCAAAGCAATAGACCAGGGAGGGGCTGTGGACATGGCCTACCTAGACTTTAGCAAGGCATTTGACACAGTCCCACACAAAAGTTTAATAAACAAATTAACCAGCCTGGGAGTGGGTCACAGGGTGATAGCCTGGTTAAAACATTGGCTGGAGAAAAGAACACAGAAGGTAATAGTAAATGGAGTCCACTTTGAAGAAAGGGGGGTTACTAGCGGGCTACCGCAGGGTTCAGTACTGGGTCCAGTCCTTTTTAATACCTTTATAGGTGACATTGCAGAGGGACTGGAAGGAAAAGTGTGCCTCTTTGCAGACGGCACAAAGATCTGCAACAGGGTTGATACACAAAGGGGGGTGGAAAGGATGAGAAGGGATTTGGCAAGGTTGGAGGAATGGTCAGAAGTATGGCAGCTTGGATTCAATGCAAAGAAATGCAAAGTAATGCACCTGGGAAACAAAAACCCAGGGGAAGAGTACACAATTGGGGTAAATAGTAACAACAACAAAAACAGAAAGGGACCTGGTGGTAATCATATCAGATGACCTAAATGTTAGCAAGCAATGTGAGAAGGCAGTAGGGATGGCTGAAGGGATACTGGGTTGTATAGGGAGAGGCATCACCAGTAGAAAACAAGAAGTTGTTATCCCTCTGTACAGACAGTTGGTTAGACCCCATCTGGAGTACTGCGTCCAGTTCTGGAGACCCCATCTCCGCAAAGACATAGACAGGATGGAGACAGTCCAGAGGAGGGCAACTAAAATGGTGCAGGGTCTGCAACAGAAGCCATATGAGCAGAGACTAAAGGAGCTTAATATGCATACCCTTGAGGAAAGGAGAGGGGGGCATGAAATAAACTTTTAAGTACCTCAAGGGAATCAATAAAGTTCAAGAAGGTAGCATCTTTCAGAAAAAGAGATGTGCAAGAACAGAGGACACAATTTGAAGATAGAAGGGGGACGGCTCAGGGGTAATGTAAGGAAGTATTTTTTCACAGAGAGGGTGGTGGGCGCATGGAACAGCCTTCCTGAGGAGGTTGTGGGGTCAAAAACAGTGGGGAAATTCAAAAATGCATGGGACAGAAATAAGGCAGTTCTTGTGGGGGGTAGGAACAAATAGGCTGTTAATTAACTTGGATCTGCAGCTTCTCCAGTAGGTAGGAATATGGGCAGACTAGATGGGCCAAGCAGTCCTTATCGTCTATCAAAGTGTATGTTTCTATGTTTTCTATGATTGTAGATGACACAAAGATCTACAACAGGGTGGATACTTCTGAAGGGGTGCAGAAAATGAAGAGGGACCTGGAGAAGCTTGAAAGATTGTTAGAGATGTGGCAGCTGAGGTTCAATGCAAAAAAGTGCAAAATAATGCACCTGGGTAGAGGAAACCCTGAGGAGAGCTACAAGTTGAAGGGGAGGAGCTGACTGTCACCAAGGAGGAAAGAGACCTAGGGGTTATCATCTCTGATGACCTCAAGGTATCAAAGCAGTGCGCAAAGGCAGCGAGGAGGGTCAGTAGCATGCTAGGGTGCATAGGCAGGGGTATCACTAGCAGGTGGCGGGAGGTGGTGATGCCATTGTTTAAAGCATTGGTAAGGCCTCACCTGGAGTACTGTGTGCAGTTCTGGAGGCCACACCTGCGCAAGGACATAAACAAGGTGGAGACTATCCAGAGAAGGGCGACAAAGATGGTGTAGGGCTTACACCACAAAACATATGAGGATAGACTAAGGGACCTCGATACGTACTCACTGGAGGAGAGGAGAGAGCAGGGAGACATGATTGAAACTTTCATGTACCTCAAGGGCATAAACAAGGTGCAGGTAGGGGACCTTTCCAATGTAGAAAAAGTACTAGAACAAGGGGGCACGATATGAAATTGGAGGGGGTTGATTAAGAGGTAATGTGAGGAAGTATTTCTACGTAGAAAGGGTAGTTAATGCTTGGAATATTCTGCCACAGGAGGTGGTGGGGGCAAGCACAGGGGAGGAGTTTAAGCATGCCTGGGACAGGCACAAGGGAACCTTGAGAGGGGCGAGAGTGATGAAAAGCCATTGATCACATAGGGTCAATGGCCACATACAATGTATAAGGCCTACAGGCAGATTGGATGGGTCTGGGGGTCCTTACCTGCTGATAATTTCTGTGTTTCTATGTTTCCTACCTGAGTAGCAAGTCTCTGTATCTTTCTGTGTTCCCCATTGCCCTTGCTCTTCCTTTGCTTCTCTGATCTCTTGCACCAATACAGAGTAAGAAGGGGTCACTTTTTCTAGATGTTGTTGTAATACTAGCAGGGAGGAATGGCAGGCAGCTTTTACTACATGTTCTAGCCTCTTCCAGTTTAGATCCTGAGCTGCCACTCCCCCTTTCCTAAATGCCCTTTGCAAGGCTCTCTTCACCCATATTAGGAAAGCAGACAAAGTTTCCCCCTCCCACTGGTGAGTGTTTTTGAATTTCCACGAGGTTCTTGCAGTACTCTGGACTACCAAATACACTTTCCAAAGTGGTCAGGTATACCTGGGCAGTGGCATACAGGTCTGTGGCTCGGAAAGAGCGGATGACCTCTAAGGCGGGACCATGGAGGCTCTCTACTAGACGATTCCATTTCTCAACCTCAGAAAATTACCAACCCTGCACTAAAGGGGTGGCACAATCCAATCAGACCTCCAGATTGTCTTCACTATTTGGGGTAGGCTTAACCCCCAAGAATATTCTCAGCTTATGGTAGAAATCGAAAGCTACGGGCGCCTGACTGGGCTGAGGTCTCTCAGTCTTGGGGGGCCTTGGTGTAGGCCGGAATCCCCATCCCCCTTCCCCCCGGGAAGTGATACTAAAAGAGGTCACAATAGGCAGAGCCTGAGACAGCCCCTTGGCCACCAGAGCCTCAGGTATCAAGCCAGCTTCAATCAGATTAGAACTTCCATTAACACAGTCAATTTACTTTTAGCTGAATCCAGCATTTTCCCTTGTACCTTCACTACTCCAAATCAAGATATGGTGGACACATATTTCTCTAGGTCCCCCTCGTCCATCTCCTGGGGTACTCCCAGCATGAGAAAAGACTTCCAAGGGTCCATCACCATGCCCATACTCCATTCCACCAACCTCACTTTGTCCTCTTCCATAGGCCTGCCCTAAACCGGGGCCATGGTAGAATGGACTTGGGTGCCGGGGACCCCATAGAGGTCTCGCCATTCAGATTCCCCATGGCAGGCATGACTGGCAAACAGGAGATCCCAGCGGTGCCTCCAAAGATGTTGCCCAGGTACCATGTGCCAATGGGCTACTACCCGCCTGTTGACCCTGGTACAGGTCAAGGGGCCTGGGTCCTGCTACAGTGACAGTAGGGGGTTCCTTCCCAAAGTTACAGAAATTAGCACGGTGCCTCCACCCAGAGTAAGTTATAAGTGGGTCAGATGACTGGCTGGTACAGCCACCTAGGATTCTGCGCCAACCCACCTCCCTGACCAGCCGCTCTGCACACTGGATCCCCAACAACCTCTTCCCACCAAATATCATAGATCTGTCAGAAGGCAAAAATGCAATGAACCTCTCTTGACACAGCGGCTTCAACAATCAAACTCACAGCTTTATTGGGGGTAATGGCTAGGAGAGGGGTACCTGGATGAGGAGTAGCTATGGAATAAAAAGATGAGTTTGTGGGAAATGGCAAAACATTAATCATAAGGGCCCTTCGGCCAGTCCACCCCTGTTGCCCACTCCTACTGGTACCAGTGTAACACCTGAGGAGTCCTTGGGGTACCCACCAGTTGCAGGCCTGGACATTGCCATGGGTTGGCCAGCAGTTGGGGCCCTGGAAGGTTGAGAAAATGTTTAAATTTAGAATCACACTCCCCTGTTTCAGGATACAGGAACTAGGGCCTGGGTACTCATGGTCTGCAGGCTTCAACAGTGGTTGGAGTAGCAATTGCCAGATGTCCTGGAGTGTGGAGCTCCGCTCAATTCATGCAGCAGTGGGCAGAAGGGAGGATGGACTCTGTTCCCTTTGCAGGTTGCTTCTTGCTCAAATGTCTTGCAGCTTGTCCTCTTGATTGAAGATCTGGCTGCACATCACCTTCAGCTGATTCTAGCCCACTGGAGAGCTTGGTGGCAGGTCCACACCTGCCACAGAAGGCCCAGACCAGGAGTGGCTCCACAGCCCAGCTCCCCACATGGGTTGTAGGTGCCCTAGCACTCCAGCAAGTGCCAGTGACCTCCTGAGATAGTGGGTCCCACTTGGAAGGGGCAAGCGAGTTCCCTCCTTGGCTCTGAGTGAAGACTCCCAAGTTATAGGGGCCCTCAGCAGTCCCTGCACTGAATCCATGAGTTAAACTGGCTCAGACTAATCTCCTGGATGTTCAGCAATGAAAGTTCACTACTGGTGCTAGCCCTTAGAAACCACTTCAGATGGAACTTAGACCACAGCAATCAACAGGTGGTTCAAAACTAAACAAGACCCTGCTCTTCCTGTTTGTGCTATCAGCTCCTAAAATGTCCACAGCAGTTCTTTTCAGCTTCAGCTGGGACATAGCTGTCAGTCACTCCATTCAGTCCACACAGCAAATTTATAGCACCTGGCTAGCACCTTGGACCTGAGATGCTTTGCCTCCTCAAATGTTTAAAGTGGTTCCTCTGCAGCACGGTTTAACTATTCAACCAGCCGCCCAGTTCTAACAACTCAGTTCCAGTGCAGTACAGGGTCTCTGCAACAGATAGCTCTCTCCAATCTAGACAGCACAGTTCACAGTGCCTTGAGAGTTTCAAAATCAGTTCAGTCTCTCTTTGTCTTTTCCCCTTATGATTCCTTTTCCACAGTGGTAATCTCCAGCCGAGACCTGAGCAAGGCCTCTACAGTCCATTTCCACTCACATAAAGTCCTCCTGACTCGAGAAGAGCCCAGGCACAGACTGACTCAAACCCATCAAGTCCCTGGATTTTCATTCGCGATTCCAGCCTCCTGATTGGCTGTTCAGCTAATCCGTCATCAATAACAATAGAGATCAATATTTCTTGATTTCTCATTGGGGCATGAATTAGGTGCCTGGATTAGTCCCCTCCTTCTCCCGGGAGTCCCTTGGCACAGTTCTTGGATGCCTAGACACCTAATTGGCTGCTAGAAAGGGATCAAAGCATCAACAAGATGGTGGCCTCCATTCAGTTTATAGCAGTGTCTATGGTGTCACTGCTTTTAAGTTCTAGTGCAGCACCATCAAATACTTCTATTTTATTATCTCCCCACAGCATTGCAGCCCCAACTGTGCTGTTTTGAACAAGCCCACTCTCGGCCAGTTGCTCCCACTACTTTTGTTGTCACTTCTGCCGCAATACTGTCTCCGCAGGTAGCAAACTCATTAATATTCATGAGGCTTGCATTAATATGCATGAGTCCCGGCCTTAGCCCCCCCCCTTCAAACTTTCATTTTTAAAAACACAGGGGCTTCTTGGCAACCCCCTTGAGGTCACCGGTCCCCATTTAGCTGAGGTGCAGCACCACAACTGAAAACACTCCCTAGTTTGACAGCAAAGCCAGCAGTCTGCACATCAGTACGTTTTTCATGCATGTGCGATCACCTGCTTGCTCGGGCAGCAGCAGAGAGCAGTGGAGAGTCGCAGCCAAAGTCTTAAGCCCAAATTGGGCTGAAATAACACAAAGGCTGCTCTGGTGACTCGGGGAGGACAAGGGGCACCAGAAAGGACCGGGCTGTGGCAGTGGCTATAACGTGGGAAACCAGGAGGCAGACGGAAGACAGGAGAAATGGGGCAATGCAGGGAAGACTCCAAAAGGGGGGTTACAGGCACATGAAGTGCCCCTCTATAAGAGTGTTCCTAAGGATGACCCAGGGAATTACAGACTGGTTAATCTGACCTTAATCATGAGAAAGCTCATGGAGAACATATTTAAGGAAAGGTTGGTGGAGTATCTAGAGGAGCATGGTCTCCAGGACAGGAGGCAGCATGGCTTTATTAGGGAGGGGGTGGGAGGAGCTTGTGCCAAATGAATCTAATTGACTTCTTTAACTGGGTCACTAAAATGGTAAACAGGGACCAAGTGGTGGACATCCGGTACCTAGACTTCTGTAAGGCCTTTGACTCTATACCCCACAAGAGTTTGATCAGGAAGTTGGCAGATCTCAGGGTTAGAAAGAAGTTGACCAGATGGGTGGAAAACTGGCTGAGGAGCAGGACCCAGAGAGTGGTGGTGGTTGGAGGTGCGCTAACTAGCATCAGGGAGGTCACAAGTGGGGTCCCACAGGGCTTGGTGCTAGGACCAGTGCTGTTCAATGTCATCATCACTGATATTGGGGATGACATCAAGTACAAAATGTGCCCACCAAGCTCTATGGCTGAGTCGATACAGCAGAAGGGATTTTATTTATGTATTTATTTATTTCTAGGAAGTACCTTTGAGCCAAAGGTTCTTTTACAGAGGTTCCACGTTGTAGCAATAAATGAGCATAACATTATTTACAACGGTTACAAGTACATAAATAGATACAAGGAGGTTCCACGCCTTAGAAAAACATAAGTACATCAAGTTACAGAAGTTAGATAATTACAATAACAGAGATTATATAAGTAAAAATATACAGATACACAGTTTATAGCAGGCTAGATTGACAAGAAGTTTAAGTGAACAACTTGAGGATCTACAGGATATGGAGCAAATCAGGTAGGGAACAGAGGATGATATAGTCTGTAAAATAATTAACTAATACTATATGCAATGAGGTGAGAACTTGATGGGCAGCAGTTTTTTTGTTTTAAGTGCTAAAGAGTATAGTCGAAGAGGGGGGCTAGATTCACTGGGGGTAGTGCTGAGGTGGGGACCTGAAGCCTACTAGGGGAGCGTTAGTTAGCAAGAAGAGAAGAGAAGGCAAGGGGGCAGGTTAGAATGAGGGTAGCAGGAAAGAGGAGGGAAGAGTGTGTGTGTGTGTGTGTGTGTGTGGGAGTGTTCCGGTCTCACAGTCACAGTTACTGTTTGTGGCAAGGGCCACTTGGAGTTTATCTTTAAAGGGGCCTATTTTGTCCTCTTTTGTGATGTCTAGGTCAAGTGCATTAAGCCAAAGTGGCACCCAGTATTCGTAGGACCGTTGGCCTTGTGTGATTCTGTGGAAAGGGATGCAGAGAGCTGAGTTGTTTGTACCCCTAGTGCATCTGATGGAATTAGGTTAGCTAAGAAGGCTTTGCAGGCCTAGGGTGGTAAGTCCTAGCATAGACTTCTTGGAGAGCAGGCATACTTGATACTGGAGGTGGCTGTCAAGGTTGAGCCAGTTTGTTTGAGTGTACAACTTGCAGGTGTGAGTGAGACGGGGTACACCTAGGATTAAACGACACGCTTTGTTTAGTGTTGTTTTGATATGTTTCAAAGCGGTTTGGGAGGCAGCCCCATATACTGCTAGACCATAGTCTATCACTGAGAGGACTGAGCTATTTACAGCAGTTTTTAGTGCCTCAGAAGTCAGGCCTTTTCAGTGTCTGTACAATAATCCTAGTTTTGCATTTGATGACTTTGCGACTGCGTCTATGTGTTGGTTAAACGAGAGGGTGCAGTCCAGTGTCAATCCTAGGTATTTAAATGTTTGAACCATCTCCAGGGAAGTGTTCTGATTGTTACAAATGCAAAGTTGGTGGGTGCGGTGTTTGTTATGTGATGATGCAAATAACATAGTCTTGTTTTTTTTTTTTATAATTGAGGAGCAGTTTTGATTGAAGGAACCAGTGCTCAGTTGCAGTGAAACTAGCCTGCATTTGCTTTTCCAGTATGTAGGGGTCAGCATTACATGAATATAGGACCGCATCATCCGCATATAGTAGTAGCTGGTCGTTTACCGATTGAGGGAGGTTGTTTAAGAACAGATTGAACAGCAGAGGGCCAAGGATAGAGCCTTGAGGAACCCCTGTGTTTACACTAAGGTTGTAGGAGAAGGTGTCCAGGATTTTCACTTTTTGGACCCTCCCAGAGAGGTAGCTTCTGAACCATGCTACTGTTGCAGAGGAGAGGCCAGTATTGGAGAGCTGATCCAGGAGCAGATTGTGATTGACGGTGTCAAAGGCCTTGGTGAGATCACTATATGTTGCCCCCACCAAGAGCCCTCTGTCTAGCGCATTTTGGATAAAGCTGGTAAACTCCACTAGAGCGGTTGTGGTATTGTGTTGTTTTCGAAATCCATGTTGTTGCGGACATTGTAAATGATACTTGTCTAGATATTCTGTCAGTTAGTTGGTTATGATTCACTCCAGGGCCTTGGAGAGTGGAAGAAGGATAAATACTGGGTGGTAATTTGTAGAGTTGGCCCTGTCACCACTTTTGTAAACAGGGGTAACCACCTTCCGGATCCGTAGGAATTTGCCTGATACCAAGGAGAGATTTAAGATTTAGGTGCGGGGTTTGAGAGTTATGTCCAGGGTGAGCCTAACTAGTTTTAGGTCAAGTTGATCAGAGCTAGCTCTGGAATTACCTAGCATTTTTAGGATGCACCTTTTTGCTTCCATAAAGGTGATAGCTCTGAAGTAGAAAGGCAGATGGGAGTTTGATTGGGTCCCCGGGTTTTGTTTGGTGCAAGTATCTGATTGGTGTTGAAGGAAGCTAGGGGGCAATACTCTACTGAGGTCAGTAAAAGCTTTGTTGAAGACATTTGCTATGTGACTGTGATCCTGCGTAGGTTGGCCATCAATGTTCTGGAAGGTGGGGGGAGTTTTAATAGGTTTACCAGTTAGGGACTTGATGTTCTCCCAGAACTGCCTACTGTCACCCCATGCGTTTGCCAGCTCATTTTTAAAGCAAGTGTTTTTGGCCTTGCAAATAGCCCAGGTGCATTTATTCCAAGTTTAGTTCAAGTTCAAGTTTATTGTAGGAAGACTCCTTTGAGCAAGCTCATTCACAAGGAGGTCCTGATGGTTATACACAGACAATGCAACATTATATAGTAAGGCACCTTGGTTACCAAATATACTACGTGCACACAAGGTTCGAATCAGGTATTACATAGCAAGGTACAACATTGTAAATATATGTACTGTTGAGGGACATTTTGAAAAAAGTGTACAGTCAATACAAGGTAAGATTTAAAACTTTAACACTGTGTGATGCAATAGATAAGCTTAACGTGGTGAGCAAATGAGAAAAAGGATAGGATAATTAGGGTGAACAGGGATGGGGGAAGGGGTAAATTAATAGGGATTAATATATATGTAGGAGGCCTAGGGTAGGAAAAGGTATAGCAAAGGGTAATATGTAGATAGAGGGCCTAAGGAAGGAAGGGGTATAGGAGCAGATAGAAAAAATCCTATAGATTAGTTAGCCATGGAATACATTTTGCAAGCTAGAAGGTTTAATATCTCAGTAAGACGAGGACCAATGGAGACAATAGTCAAGAAACACACTTAGGGATAGAGGAGGGGCTTAGTGGCAGTTACAAGTATCTTTTATTTTAGATGCAATTAGCACTCTGAAGAAGTTAACCGAGACAATGCTAGTTAGTTTTAGTACAGATTGGAGTTGGTTCCATATAGTGGGAAGGGCATGTGAGATAGCTCGTTTGCCAAAGGAGGTACGAGTCCTAGGTACATCGAGCATGATAAAGTCTGTTTTCCTGAGGGAATATGCACTGCGGGAAATGCAGATTAAAGATCTTAGGTGACATGGTAATTTCTGCAAAAGCAACTTAAGGGTCCAAAGACCAGTGTGGAACAGGCGTCTAGTGGTGAGAGATGTCCAACCAACAGCTGCATACAGATCACAGTGGTGAGTACGGTAGGGGGAATTGGTAATGAATCGTAACACGCGGTGATAAAGAACGTCCAGCTTGCTTAGGTTTGAGGTTGTAGCTGTAGTATAAATTAAATCACCGTAATTGAGTAGAGGAAGGAATGTGGCCTGGGTGAGCCTGGTACGTGTCTCAAGGGGGAAGAGAGACCTATTTCTAAAAAAGAACCCTAGTCTTGCTTTGAGCCTCCTGGATATGTCATCAATGTGGTCATCAAAAGAGAGCTTATTATCTAACCAAATACCCAGATATTTGAATTTAGGAATGACTTCCAAAGGTTCACTTAGTGAGGTAACAATAAAGTCATTTGGTAGGACAGGGGAGGGACCAGAAGAGGTACTACGAGAGAAAATCATTGCTTTCATTTTCTTAGCATTAAGGAGAAGCTTGGCTTTTATTAGATTATTTTCAAGCTGAGCGAAGTCAGCTTGTAATACATCCCTGACTTTTCCGTTAACGTTGATCCAGAGGTATACAGAACAGTATCGTCCACGAAGAAGTGCAGGTTGGAGTTAGTTATGTGAGAGTCAAGATCGTTTATGTACAGAGAGAACAGGATCAGGCCTAGAATGGAGCCTTGGGGAACTCCTCTGACAACTGGCAGAGAGGCAGAGAATAGGCCATCCACTTTGACTTTCTGTGTTCTCCCCTGATAGGTAACTAGTGAACCACTGAGTGGTCGACAGAGTGGCACCTAAGTTGGACAGGCAAGAGACTAAGAGGTTGTGATCAACAGTGTCAAATGCTTTACTAAGGTCCAAGAAGACTGCACCAGTAATCATTTTAGCATCGACAGCGGAGATCCAGTCATTTGTTACTTTAGCCAAAGCTGTGATAGTGCTGTGATTTGCCTGGAAACCGGACTGAGCTGGGTTAAGGAGTGAAAAGGTTTCGATGTGAAGTTTTAATTGGTTATAGACCAATTTTTCAAAGACTTTAGAAAGGATGAGCAAAATGGAGATACGCCTATAGTTGTTCAGATCGCATGGGTCCCCTGATTTAAATAGGGGGAGGATGTGGGCAGATTTCCAACAGGTTGGAACTAGTGCAGAAGTGATGGAGAGGCTGAAGATATGGAGAATGGAGGCTGTGAGGTGGTCATAGCCTAGTCTTAGGAAGAAAGGCTCAAGACCATCGTCCCCTGCGCTCTTTCTGGTATCAAGTTTAAGAAGTGAGTCTTCTACTTCTTTATAGTTAAACAAGCACAATTGAAAGGGGCAGGATGAGGTGCAGGTTGTCGGAGAGGAGCTAGGCTGGATCTTCGCATAGCTAGCATAGGGTGAGGAGTCAAACGCTAGACCGGCTGTAATCCATGCAATGTAGTCCATGCAGCTCTATAGTTCTGGTAGTTTGTCTGGGTACTGGAGTTCCTTGCTTTGTACCACAAGTCGTCTCTATTTTTCAATAGGATATAAGACCTAAAGGAGGATCTGGGAAAACTAGAGAGGTAGTTTGGGATTTGGCAGCTTTTCTTCAATGCAATTAATTGCAACATTATGTACACTGGATCCAAGAACCCTAGGATTGAGTACAGCCTGGGAGGGTTTCAGGTGTCTGCAACAGAGGAGGAGAAGGATCTGGGAGTGATGATCACCGGTGTCCTAAAGCACTCCACACAGTATAGGAAAGCAGCAGCAAGGGCAAATAAAAATGTTGAGCCGCACTACAAGAGGGATCTGCAGCAGGAAGGAGGAGGTTATACTGCTATTTTACAGGTCACTAGTGAGGCCTCATCTGGAGTAAGGTGTACAGTACTGGTGCCCATACTTTAAGAAGGACATTAACCTGCTGGAGATGGTCCAAAGGAGGGCAACGAAGATGATCTTGGGCCAGCAGGGTAAAACATATGAGAAGAGGCTGGTCACTCAGAATATGTACTCCCTGGAGGAGAGGACAGGAGAGAGAGAGAGAGAGAGAGAATGTCCGAGATCTCAGGTATTTGAAAGGGATAAATAAAGTAGATGAGGAGTGTCTCTTTAACCTAAGTGGCAACCAAAACATGGGGGGACATAGTCTTGAGTTGGATGGTGGGGTTGGGGGGATTTAAGAGGGAGGCTAGGAGGCATTTTTTCACAGAGAGGGTGGGGGCCTGTTGCAATGTGCTGCCTGAAGTGGTGGTCTCATTGAAGGTGATGGATAATTTCAAGAAAGGCTGGGATTGAGTCAAAGGGAAACTAAGGGTCAAGGGAGGGGCAGATGGAAAGGATGGCATGTTTGGGGAGGGGAGCCAGGGTCAGTAGCTTAAGCCGAGGACCATGCAGTACAAGCAGACTAGATACACCAAATGGCCTTATTCTGCAGGCTTCTTCATATGTCCGTATGCTGCCCCAAGTTCTTGGAGCTATTGCTGCTTTTGCTGTCAATAAGCCCTTAAAAGGGCTTTAACTAACAAATTACACTGAGCACTACCAGAAAACACCTGTTGCTGCTCCCTTTAACCCTCACAAAATGTTCTGATTCAGTGAGAGCGATTCTGTGCACGTGCTGTCTCCAAGTGGCCAATGTAGTAAGCTGCACTAATCCACTCACGTGGACTCATCCCACATTTTTGTCCTTGCGGAGGGAGAGGAGAAAGTTCAGCAGCCAGCAGGTATAGGTGCCTCAATGGACAGTCACTAAGGAAATGTAGGTGCCCTCTGCCAAATGTGCCTGCCTTAGAGCTCCAAAGGTATAGGAATTTCACACCATAACCAGAGATGGCAGAACAGGCCTTGATTTAAGATGTCATCTGAAGGATTGCATCTCAACAGTGGCACACCTCTCTAGTGCTGTACTACAGTGTTAGTACTGGGTATTAGCCCAGGTTCCTGGTGTGGGACTAGAACCTACAACCTGTCCGATTTTCTGGACCCAGAGGCTAGTGTGCCACTGACACAGGCTATGAAACATGGGAGACTTAATACAGAAAATATTACACTTGAGCTGAATTGTGTAAGCAAACAATGCATTTTCAAAATTTTCCATAAGAATCTCACACAGTATGAAAAAGTACTTCTGACAATGCCATAACAAGCATTTGTCAATGCTGAATGTTTGCTTGCTGGCATTAGCAGTGGAAGTGCAGGAGTTAGACAGATGCAGTATAGGAATGGCAGTGATGTATTGAACCGATACCAACTCCATGCCCAACCTGCAGAGATGGACTGGCATTGGGGTGTGCCTTTGGGTCGTCACCCATAATGGTCACTTACACCACCACCTTTACCCTGCAGACACTAACAAGTGTCGAGGTGTGTCTTGGAGTGTTTGAGCTTTACACTCACCTCATTCCATATGGAAATACGCTGAAATGGGTGCAGTATAGGGGAATGGTGTGAACTCTGGGGCCAGAGTCCAAGGTGCACCTCGATGCCTGTCACTGGCTGTGGGGGGGGGGAGGAATGGCGTGAGCATTACTGTCGACAATCCCAAGTTACAACCCTGATGCCTGTCAGACCCAACAAGGTAGGGCGTTATGGTCAGAAACCCTAAGGCCCTGGGCATGTCTTGGTATTTTTACTCTAAGTTTTCAACATGGGGTTTTTGTGACTCCACCGCATGAACAGTGACACTATCAGTTTGTTAGTCGAAAGGTGATTTTGCACAGTGACTGCGCCATTAACGCCACAGGTGCAAAAACACATTTCCAGCATGATATGAAAAAAGACAGCTGTACAATTCATGAGGAGGTGTAAAAAAATGGTAATGTTGAAAATCTGGAGAGAAAATATAAAAAAACTGGTGAAGTCACGAGCGTGCATAGAAACTCTGCAACGCACACCTGTAATGAAATTATCTGGGGGATTTTCTTCGCCAGATTTTCAATATAGGCATTTTGGGACCTCCACTCATGAACAGTGTTATTGTAATTTTCTTAATCTGTCCCGAACACTGATTTCCCAAACTGACCGTGCTATTCTGCACCAGAAGTGTGAAAACACATTTCGGCCAGGATGTGAAAAATTACAGCTGTACTGTTCAAGAGGAGCTGTGAAAAAATGCCAATGTTGAAAACCTGGAGTGAAAATATTATAAATTCATGAATTTGCGAGTGTACGTGGAAACTTTACAACGCACGCTCATAACACAGTCATTTTTGGGATTTTTTTCACCAAATTTGCAGCATAGGCTTTTTGAGAGCCAACGTCATGAACAGTGACACTGTCATTTCATTAATCAGTCCCGAAAGGTGATTCCTCACAGTGTCCACGAAATCACCTTTCGGGACGACCACGAAGTCACCTTTTGGGACTGAATAACCAAATGCCAGTCACTGAATTCGTGAGGTGGGGTCCCAAGGACCCCATGTTGAAAAGTTGCTGCAAAAATTCAAAAAAATCACCGAGATATGCACCAACATTGAAAAAACCATATTTATGCCATTATACAGCTTACCGGCATTTCTTCAGTTCGTGGTCAGCTTTGAAGAGTGCAGACATATTCACACTCCACCGAAGATCGTCGCACTGGCCTCCAGAGTTACTGTACATATGGGGTGAGGGGGATGTGGGGATGTGGGGTACGCAGAGGGTGGGTGCGGGTTGCTGGAGGGGGGCAAGAGAGTCAACGAGGGACTGTTTTCGTTTGTTACAGGTTTTTATTTTTTTTATTTTACATGGACGATGTGGGACACACCCCAGCGTGGCACCTGGAAGTTTTTTTTGGGGGGGCAGTGGAGCCAGGGGTTTGACACCCCTGTTGGCTTTACAGTGTGGGGGGTGGTACACATGAGGATGCTGGACTTCTGCCATGCTGGGGTGGGCTCCCAGCGTGGCACCTGGAAGTTTATTTTTTTGGGGAGGGGGCACTGGTGCCAACAGGGTTTGGGAACCCCTGTTGGACATACAGTGTGCTTGAGGGGAGAGTGTGCATGAGCCAAGGGGGATTGAGCACCCCCTCGGCACACAATGAAGGGGGGGTGCATACAACCACCACTACAATGAGCGGTGGTGACATGGAGGCAATTTGCATACTGCTGACGACAGGGCAGTATGCAAATTGCCTACACGTTACCACCGCTGATTGTAGCAGTCATTTGCTTTCAACTGTATGCCACTGCAATCTGAACTGCTGTCATAGACAGCTGGGACATTCATTGGTGCGGTGTGGCCGCACCTGCAAAAACACTGAGGACATTGAAAGCGGGGATGCCACACCTACGAAAACTCGTTTAGTGGCATTATGTTTCTTGCACATGCATGCAAGCAAGCAAACTTAATAATGGCTGTTTCAGTGTTTCTGTGTTTCAGAAACAGCCTCTGTTTTGTAACATATACAACGAGGTACCCCTAAGTGCAAGGTACTCGCTGGTATTCCACACCTCATTAGTGTGGTGACATCATAAAGGCATGCAAGCTTTTCTCTCCTTCCTATGATGTCACCACACTAACTCGGTGAGGAATACCAGCTTGTACCTCATACTTAGGGTACATTATTCTCTACATAGTTAGTTCATATAGTGATTACCAGGGCCCTCCTTTAAAGAAAAGCCAGATGGATTTTCACCATGCATTTACTGTATGTGTGATTTTTATGGTGCTTTGTGTGTCTCTTTCTGTTGTTTCTAATACAGTATTTAGGTAGCTAGTACCATATGCTGTTTGTGAGTCAGCCAGGGTGTCCTTTTTATAGCAGCCAGGGATAAAGAGCTGCAACTGCCCTCTCTGCAGTATGCGGCTTAGGAGTATCCACTGCCAAACTGAGCACATGCAGCAGAGAAACAAAACACAGACAACACAGCAGAACATAAATGAACCTCCGTACTGGAGCAGTTCACCCATGAGAAACTGCAGGGATGGGGGGGTTGCTTTAGCAGCACATGGTGTGGTTGGCCTTAGAAGAATTGAGCACTATAAATCATTTCCAGAACAATGATCAGATCAGGTCAGAGATAATTATAGAGCTCAGTTCTTATTTCTTCCAACTAAAATTGTCCAAGGTAAAAAAATCTGCAAAGTATGTGGCAGCTGAATAATGCTACCCTCTCCCCCATAGTTCACATAAGACTTGAGCTTTGTTTAATTAATTATTGCCAACTCTTCTTTTGGAAGTTTTATTTGGAAGCAATGTGGCCTGACATATTTGCTCCAGACCCCTGGAGAAACAAATAAAGACACTGCCTGCAACAGGACTGTTCAAACATTTATTTTTCACTGTCCAGTTACTACAGGGCACAGACTAGCCAGGCAATTGGAAGAGGGCAGGAATTCAGGAGGCATTGGCAAAAGTAATAAGCAGCAAAAAAAGTAAGCAGGCGGCAACTCCAAGTAGCAGACAGCAAACAAACAGCTAGCTTTCGTGACAGGGATCCAGAGTTTGTACTATATAAGTGGTACTTATAAACAAGCAATTGTCAATGGCGAATGTTGATTACGTTGGTCTCCTGAGCTTGCTCACTGCACCTCTGTCCCTCACGAAGTCTGCTGCTCCGGTGCTGCGGAGGCTGCTGCTCTTTTGTACTGGGCCCCTGCCTGCGTTGGCAGCTTTTTCTGCCCACTAAGAAATCCGCAGCTGTCCCGACAGCTCCGTTGAGGTGGCTCACTTCCCCTCTCACTCGCTTATTTTGTTTATCCTGGTGCTACATCCTGCCCTTTTGTACTGGGCTCCTGCCTCAATTGGTGGCTTTTTCTGCCCACAAAGAAACCTACAGCAGTCCCAACACAGGTCTGTTGAGCCTGCTCACTCCCCCTCTCTCACTCACTCGTTCCGTTTCTGCCGGCGCTGCAGGCTGGCCTTTTGTACTGGGCTCCTGCCTGTGTTGCCACCTTTTTCTGCCAACAAAGAAATCCACAGCAGTCACGATAGAGCTCCATTGAGCTCTCTCACTCCCCATGTCTCACTCGCTCATTGTGTTTCTTCCAGAGCTGCAGGCTGCTCTTTTGTACTGGGCTCCTGCCTGCATTGGCACCTTTTTCTGCCCACAAAGAAATCCGCAGCTGTCCTGACACAGCTCCATTGAGGTTGCTCACTCCCCCTGTCTCACTCACTCATTCTGTTTCTCCTGGTGCTGCAGGCTGCCCTTTAGTACAGAGCTCCTGCCGCTGTTGGCACCTTTTTCTGCCCACAAAGAAATCTGCAGCAGTCCTGATAAAGTTCTGTTGAGCGCGCTCACTCCCCTTCTCTCACTCGCTCATTCCGTTTCTGCTGGCGCTACAGGCTGCCCTTTTTTACTGTGCTCCTGCCTGTGTTGCTGCCTTCTTCCCACAAAGAAATGTGCAGCAGTTACAATAGAGCTCCACTGAGCTCGCTCACTCCCCCTCTCTCACTCACTTATTCTGGTTTTCCCGCCACTGCAGGCTGCCCTTTTGTACTGGGGCCCTGCATGCATTGCTGCCCTTTTCTGTCCACAAACAAATCTGCAGCAGTCCCAACAGAGCTCCGTTGAGCACACTCACTCCCCCTCCCTCACTCTCTTGTTCTGTGTCTCCCACCCCTGCAGGCTGCCCTTTTGTGCTGGGCTCCTGCCTGCGTTGGTGGCTTGTTCTGGCCTCAAAGAAATCTGAAGCAGTCCTGACACAGCTCCATTGAGCTCACTCACTCCCTCTCTCTCACTCACTCATTCCATTTCTGCCAGTGTTGCAAGCTGGCCTTTTGTACTGGGCTCCTGCCTGTGTTGCCACCTATTTCTGCCCACAATAGAGTTCCGTTGAGCTCACTCACTACCACTCTGTCACTCGCTCATTCTGTTTCTCTTGGCGCTGCATGCTGTGCTTTTGTACGGGGCTCCTGGCTGCTTTGGCACCTTTTATCTGTCCACAAAGAAATCCGCAGCTGTCCCGACAGAGCTCCATTGAGTGCACTCAGTTCCCCTGTCTCAGTCGCTCGTACTGTTTCTCCCACTGCTGCAGGCTGGCCTTTTGTACTGGGCCCCTGCCTGCACTGACACCTTATTCTGCCCACAAAGAAATGTGCAGCAGTCCTGACAGTGCTCCGGTGAGTTCGCTCACTCCCCCTCCCTCACTCGCTTTCTCGTTCTGTTTCTCCCAGTGCTGCAGGCTGCCCTTTTGTACTGGACTCTTGCGTTGGGGCCTTTTTCTGCCCACAAACAAATCCGCTGCAGTCCCGACAGAGCTCAGTTGAGCTTGGTCACTCCTCACTCTCACTCGCTCGATCTTAATCTGTCCCAAACACTGATTTCCCACAGCGACTGTGCTATTCTCCGGCAGGAGTGAAAAAACATATTTTAGCCAGGATGTGAAAAATGACAGCTGTACTGTTCATAAGGAGGTGTGAAAAAATGCCACTGTTGAAAATGTGGCGTGAAAATATTACAAATTTGTGAAGTTACAAGGGTGCATGGAAACAGTTCAACGCACGCTTGTAACACAGTCATGTTATGGAGTTTTGTCACCAAATTTTCAACATAGGGATTTGAGGACCTTTGCTCATGAACAGTGCCACTGTCATTTTCTTAATGTGTCCCAAACACTGATTTCCTTCAGCAACCGTGTTATTCTGCGCCGGAACTGTGAAAACACATTTCGGTCAGGATGTGAAAAATGACAGCTGTACTGCTCATAAGGAGGTGTGAAAAACTGCCCCTGTTGATAATCTGGCGTGACAATATTACAAATCTGTGAAGTTACAAGGGTGCATGGAAAGTGTGCAACGCACACTTGTAACACAGTCATTTGATGGGCTATCATCACCAAATTTTCAAAATAGGCATTTTAGGACCTCTGCTCATGAACAGTATCAGTAATTTTCTTAATCTGTCCCAAACAGAGATTTCCCACAGCGACCGCCCTATTCTGCGCCAAAAGTGCAAAAACACAATTCGGCCAGGATGGGAAAATGACAGCTGTACTGTTCATAAGTAGGTGTGGGAAAATGGCAATGTTGAAAATTTGGAGTGAAAATATTACAAATTTATGAAATTACGAGCGTGTGTTCTACCTGTGCAATGCACGCACGTAATATAGTCATTTTATGGAGTATCGTCACCAGACTTTCAATATAGGCATTTTAGGACCTTTACTCATGAACAGTGTCACTGTCATTTTCTTAATCTGTCCCAAACATTAATTTCCCACAGCGACCATGCTCTTCTGTGCCGGCACTGCGAAAACACATTTCGGCCAGGATGTGAACAATGACAGCTGTATTGTTCACAAGGAGTTGTGAAAAAATGGAAATGTTGAAAATCTGGCATGAAAATATTGCAAATTCGCTAAGGTACGAGCGTGCATAGCAACTGCGAAACGCACGCTTGTAAAACAGTCATTTTTTGGATTTTTTCCACCAAATTTGCAACATAGGTTTTTTGAGAGCCCACCTCATGAACACTGACACCGTCATTTTGTTAATCAGCCCTAAAACATGATTCCGTGCAGTGACCGCGAAATCACCTTTTGGGGCCGATTAACTACATAACAATTCCAGAATTCATGAAGAGGGGTCCCAAAAACCACATGTTAAAAATGTGGTGCCAAAATTCCCAAAAATGACTGAGATATGCATTAAAGTTGGAAAAAAAACATTTATTTCATTATACAGCTTACCGGCATTTCCTCAGTTCACGGTCGGCTTTGAAGAGTGCAGACGTGTTCCCGGTCCACCGAAGATCACCGTGCTGAGCTCCGGAGGTAAGTATGGGGTGAGGGAGGGGTGTGGGGAGGCAGGGTGTGCAGTGGGTGGGCGCAGGTCGCAGGAGTGGGGCAGGGAGACTGCCGAGGGACAGTTTCCTTTTTTACACGTTAAAAAAAAAAAAAAAAGACATCCTGGGACCTATTTTATTTTACCACGGCATGTGGCATGCTGGGGTGGACTCCCAGTGTGCCACCAGAGTTTTTCTTTCGGGGGGCAAGCTGTAGCCGGTGGGGAATTGGACACCCCCGTCAGTACACAACAAAAGGGGGGGTGACATTATGCTGATGGGGATTGGGCACCCGATGAGTAGACAGTATAAGCGGGATGGGGTTTATAATGCCGACGGGAGGGCCCCCGTCGGCAACAGAAACATTGGGGTACTGAAGCTGACGGGTTTGGGGTCCCCGCCGACAAATAAACACGGTGGGAGGGGGTTAATATTGTTTGTGAACACGGCGGCAAATCACCGCCATGTTCACAAACAATATCAGTGTGTCAAGATCCTGCACTGCAATGACAGGTCGCTCCCTCATTGCAGCGAATGGATTACGCTGCAATGACGAGGTGGCCCCTGATTGCAGTGGCTGATTTTTTACAAGTTGGTGGCACGCTGGCTGAACTAGTGTCAGAAGCAGCGTGCTATGGCATTGGGGGATGCTGGACAAGCCTTTAAAGGCTGTGGGGGCATTGGCCTCAACAGTGCCATGCCTCCACAACCGACTTGTGGAGAAATCGTCCGCAATATGTTTCTTGCGCATGTGCACAATCAACATAAAAAACACTTTTAGGGTGCACGTGAGGTCATGTGATTGACACCAAATCAGCTGTCTCTAGCTGATGACTACCTAATTCTGAATCCCAGCTAGCTAATCATTGAAAATTACAGACTGGTCCTAACTCCGAAAGGCCAGTTTTTGAACACTAACCGATGACAAGGTGACCACCCAACAATAGAAGTCACCACACCCCATCTAAAGCACTTCACCTATCTCTATGTTTCTGGCACCAGCCAGCCAGCATCCTGCCCCCACTACTTACTTTCCATTTGCTCTTGCTTGCAACTATGTGCGCATTGAGGAGAGGGAGTCAGATTACCCGCTGTTCCATTGATTGTAGCTTTAGTTTATCTCCTTCTTCTTGTTACTGCCATGCCACTACTATCTGCTCCGTGGCCCTATAGGTCAGACACTCATGGCAGAGTGTTTTTTACAACTGCAGTAGGTTAGACAAAGGAGCCCAGCCCCCACACAGGCACTGCTGCTGGCTGCTCTGCTGCCTATCCCTGCCAAGGTACTATGATGCATACCAAGAGACTATCAGGGAGCTGAGACATGACAGATTAAATTATCTGTCACTGTATCTGTTTGCTGACTTTCTCACTGCCATGATGCAGACTGGGATTCGGCCCTAATTCAGTGCTATGTGTACCATGTGTGTAGGACATACTCTGCCAGCTCAGCCCACTCACTGCTTTTTTAAATAGCAGCCTGCTTGTCATCGGCCTGCTTGTGTGTGTGTGTGTGTGTGTGTGTGTGTGCGCGCGCGCGCGTGTGCAGTGCTGTTTGGGGTAACCCTTGCCTCAGTGCTTTTTCAGTGAGGTTCTTTGTCTTTTAGCTTGTTTATTTGTTTTGTTGGGGCTCACCATGACCCAAACCTGTAAGACCAACTTACAGCCGCTGGTTCATTTCACCTGGGTTGTTATACAGACAAGGCACACTGATGAGTCCTAGGTAGGACAAAACACATGTCTGTGTCTTCTGTTTGCACCCTTTGCAGATTGTATGAGAGGCCCTTTGCATGCATTCCTGCTTAAAGCTGAACCAGCCTAAAATGTCATGGTGATTTGCATATACAGCCCATGATACCTTGCATTATGGGGGTTATGTGTGATTTTGTATTTTGTTGAATCTTGACTTTATGGCCAATGCCCTATGGGGTACCCCTTGCCTCATTGATTTTGCTCTAATGTTCTTTGTCTTTTAGACAGTACACACACAAGTTCTTTTTAGTAGGCAATACTCCACTCGGCTGCTAGCTGAGTGGAGTCATGTAAATGAAACAGTCAGCCACTGTCTAATTGGAGTGGCTGATTCCTTCCAAGTACAAGAAGTTTCATCCCAACAAGCAGTGAGTAGTGCCATGATCAGACTGCATGGTCATTGGTCTGGACTGCCAAGCCCCTTGTAGTTTCAGTTGCTATAGGCTGGGAAGTGACACACCTCTGAAATGCCATTCATGTAACAAAATGTTTCTTGCACAAGTGCAAGCAAACATAAAAATTGTTATGTTGTATTTCACATAATTACTTTGAGGATGAGGTAATGGCAATTATACAACGGCAATAAAGAATACTGGGCTCTGATTGGTCAATCTGGGGCTGGACCCATGATGTTATCCCAGTACAACATCACGGAATTAGTCCCAGCACATACATTACTGAATGTCATCAGTAAAAAAGTCACTACACATGCAGATTAAGGAGATGGTAAAATTTGCTATTTACTGTAACCACACTTCCTCGCAATGTAAATCAGTATACAGGCTATTATATTTTTGTATCACTACAGAAATATGAGAGTATAGCTCTCAATAAATAAATCTTGTCAGCTATCAGTATATGCACAATACTTCATTTTGAAAAAAATACCTGTGATCTTATATTGTTGTAACCACTACCAAAAAAGGACACTGCATCTTCAAGTAAGGAAAATGGAACATAGCTCCATACTGTACCTACAATGCCTTGCCACATATATTTACATATTAGGTACTATACTGTAGTCATCACTTCAGAAATACAAGACTGCACTGTTGAGTCAGGAAAATGTAAGTTAACTTTATAATCTATCCAGAATTCCTTGTTGCTGTATGTAAGTCAGCATATTAGATGTTATACTGCTATAACCATTATATTAAGGCACTATGCTGCAGTCAACAACATCAAAAACAGGAGATTGCACTGCTGAATAAAGAAAATTTAAGCTAACTTTATAATCTACCAGAATTCCTTATTGCTGTATGATTGTAAGCAATCAATGAGATAACCCACTACCACCGGACCAGCCGATGTAAATCAACTTATTACCTGTTATACTGCTGTAACCACTACCAAAATAACACTCAATTGAATAAAGGAGGGAGGTGATAGGGCCACTGTACAAAATTCTGGCGAGGTCCTATCTGGAATACTGCTTGCAGTACTGGAGGCACCATCTGCGCAAAGATATTGACAGGATAGAGACAGTACAGAGAAGGGCAATAAAGATGGTGCAGGGTTTGCAGCACAAGACATATGAGGAAAGATTAAAGGACCTGAATATGTACACACTGGAGCAAAGGAGAGAGCGGGGCGATATGATTGAAACATTCAAATGTCTCAAAGGCATAAATAAGGTGAAAGGGAAAAACATTTTCCAGTATAGACAGAGTACCAGGACAAGAGGACGTGACATGAGACTGGAAGGGGGCCATTTAAGGGGAAATGTGAGAAAGTTCTTTTTCACTGAAAGGGTGGTGGATGCATGGAACAACCTGTCCCAGGAGGTGGTGGGTTTACACATGGTGGTGGGATTCAAACATGCATGGGATAGGAACAAGGGAAACATAGAGATGGGGGGGTAGTAGCTAAGGCCGATGACTAGATAGAGTCAGCAGGCACTAATACCGGTAGGGTAAATGGGCAGAATGGATGGGCCTGTTGGTCCTTATCTGCCGTCAACTTCTATATTTCCATGTTTCTGTAATTGATTTAAGAGAAAGGGACTACTTTATGTCTAAATTTTTAAATGTAAGGGACACAGAGGAACCATTGTATATTGCAGTAATGCACTCATGAGTGTGTGCCATGCTGGGATAGTGTCACTTCTTAGGTGTTGGATGCACTTGGCCTGTGGCCTTATGCCCACCCACCTGAGCCGTGATGTTATCCTAGCGCAAGACACACCATTGTGCCTCCAAATTCTGGTAGTTTTACAACAGAAATTAGTAGGGTTTAAAAGCAGAGGAGAACCTAGCAAAATGAATTCAAGAGAGATTTTTTTGGATGTTTACAATGTTTCAGCCACCAGATTTCCACAATACCTTCATGCTGCTTGACATCTGCATTAAAATTCATCTGTCCCAATAACTGCTGATTATCTGATTCTTCAGAATGGCCTCTATGTGGATCATTAGGTAGGAAATGCGGTTGATGCTTGACTTTCTCCACAAGCACCAAGTTAAATAACAGACGGCAGCAAAGAAATCCAATTCCAATTCCACAGGAAAAGGTCACTAAATTCATCACAGACTTTGAGGGAAACATTTTGTGAAGGTGGTGTTCTGTCAAGAGAAACAAAATCAGAATGAATAAGGCAGACATAATACAGACAATAGCAAAGATACAACATCTCTGTCTCATTTCTAGTGAGGTCCTGTTTCTACCCATTTTTGCAGCTAAGTGGTCTGGATCACTGAGAGGTTAAGTAATTTTCTACACAGAGAGAACTCCACACAAGCAGGGTTTAAACTTGCAATCTCCTGGTTAGATTCATTGACTTGGAAACTGGGTAACTGCAGGGTAAAACCACACTAGTCTGTGACATACGGCAAGTCATCCCTCAGTGCTTCCAGCCAAAACAGATACATTAGTGGTCACAGGGTCATTAGAATGACCTTTTTTAAAGGACACCTTAAACACCACTTTTTGGCAATAAAATATTCCAAAATCCTGAACTGCACCTAGAAACGAGTCTCAGCTCAGTGTGCCTTTCCAGGTTATCAACTTTTAAATAAATAAATAAAAACCTGCCTTCATAGAGAGGTAAAGGAAAGGCTGCTGCTTATGTTAATGCCCAAACTACATTTATATAATTAACAATTAAATCATTATCCCTAAGATACGGCGGCATCTTGGAACTGGTGGTGGCTTATGGCATGGAGTCTGCCGAAAGTAAGCAAGGGAAGCTGTGAGCTGGGGCCATTAATTTTGTATTTGGTTTTGTGTTTTTAAAGTGGTGAAATACGTTATTATAGTATATGGTTAGGGCTTATTTTTGATGGAAATAAGTGGCTTTCTAAATCTTGCTGTAGGACAGTTCAAAGGTCAAAAAAGTTGTACTATTGATCTGATGTCAGATCGATAGTACAACAACTTTTTAGCTTTGATCTGCCTTCTGATTGGCTCACTCCACCAAACTCAACAGAAAAAAATTACGCAGATATGGCTACTGCAGTTTAACGAGTGCCGAGTAGTGGATGCTGATTATTTTGACATGAGAAGCTATCATTGCTCCATGTCACAAAAGTGGACTTTTTTTTATTTTATTTTAAAAATGATCATTGCTGATGCTGGAGTGAGCAGGAGTGGGGAGAAGCTGAACAAGTGGCAGCGGGAGCAGGGAGAAGCAGGAACGAGCAAAAGTGGGGCAAATCTGAAGAGAGTGGCAATGGGAATAGGGGAAGCTGGAATGAGCAGCATGAGGTAAAACAAGCCAGTAATTAGCAACTGGAAAATAAAATCAAAATAAGCCCTAACCACATAAAACAGTGGATGGGCGACCATCCACAACTAACGCTGTTTCCCTCTCGGGAGTTGATGACATCAGTGAGACCTCTCGAGCTTCTCTCCCAAGGTCTCTATCATGTCATCAACCCCCTCGAGGAACACACAGCCTTGTTGTGGATGGTCTCCCATCCACTGTTCTATATGTCATTTATAGGTGTTCCATGAGGTAAGGGCCTTTTTATTTTACAATGTGTTTTTTTTTTTGCTTAGTGCTTTATATTATCCTGCAGTTCTATGGGCAATTCCTATGGTACCAAATGCAACTTCAACAAAACTTGATAAGTCTGATACACAGGACCATGGGCTTATTGGATCAGTTAGGGCCACTGCCCTTATTGAAGGCGTCAGGGATTCTATTTTTGCTTTTGGTATAGATGCAGACTGGAATAAGTTCTTGGTTGGAGAAGAGGTTATTTGGAATGTTTTACTTACATGGCTTCATGTTGCCAAGAGACCATCTGGCCATCTTTTCAATAGAGGTAATAGTCACAAGATTTGCTTGACACAACTCAAACATCTTTTAATCTTAGAAACATAGTAGTTGACGACACATAAAGGCCACAGTCCCACTGCATCTGCTGTGAGTTGTATCTAATAAATCCTAGATTAGCCTAATGGTTACTACTTCCTTAGTGTCCTCAGGCTTTTTATATGCCTGTCCCATGCCTCCTTGAAGCCTGTAACCTTTTCTGCTCCTGCCACCTCAGCCAGCAGACTGTTTTATCTATCCACCACCCTCTCCATGTAAAAGTACTTTGTCACATTTCCTCTGAGCCTCCCCCCCTCTAGTTTCATGTTATAGCCTCTAGTTCTGAATCACTTTTTTCCTTTGGAAAATTTCATCCACTTGCACTGTATTTCTTCCCGTGAGGTATTTTATATTTCAATCATGTCCCTCCCTCCCTCCCTCCCTCCGCCTCCCTCCCTCCCTCCCTCCTCTCTCCTCTCTCTCTCCTCTCCTCTCCTCTCCTCTCCTCTCCTCCTCTCTTCCAATGAGTACATGTTCAGCCCTCAGCCTGTCTCCATAGGGTTTATTGTATAGGTCTCCCACCATCTTGGTTGCCCTCCTCTGTATAGCCTCCACACTGTTTATGTCCCCCTGGAGATGGAGTCTCCAGAACTGGACACAATACTCAGGTGAGGCCTCACCCATGATCTACACAGAGGGACTATAAGCTCCCTCCTTCAGCTGGTTATACCCCTACCTATGCAACCCAGCATCCTGCTGGCTCTTGCTGCTGCCTTGTCACATTGTTTGGCCTTCCTCAGGTCATCTGAGATGATGATACCCAGATCTTGCTCCTGTTTGGAACTTGAAACGTGCTCTCCCCTGGGTTGTACACTGTACCAGGGTTATTGTTACCCATATGCATAATCTTGCATTTGTTAGCCTTGAACCACAGCTGCCACTACCTAAACCAGTCATCCAGTCTTTTTAGGTCCTTTTGCATTTTATCCACCCCATCTGGAGTGTCCACCCTGTTACAAATTTTTGTGTCATCTGCAATCAGGCAAACTTTCCCTTCCAGCTCCTCAGGAATGTCACTGACAAAGACATTGAAGAGGACTGGGTGCAGCACTGATTCCTGTGGTACCCCACTGGTCACCCTTCCCTTTGCAGAACATGTGCCATTTACCACTACCCTCTGAGTTCTGTTGCCTAGCTAGTTCCCCACCCATCTCAGTATCGTGTACCCTACCCCTGGCTCCCTAGTTTATGTAGCAGCCCTCTGTGTGGTACCATATCGAAAGCCTTGCTAAAATCCAGATATGCCACATCCACTGCCCTGCCCTGGTCCACCTCTCTGGTTACCTAGCTGAAGAATTTTATAAGATTCACTTGGCATGACTTGCCCTTTTGTTATTATTACTTACATCTGGGTCTATTCACCCTAACCCTGGTGATTTTGAACAGTTGGAAGTCCACTTGACTAGAAACACAATTAGTTTTGCTCATTTGAACATACACAGTTTATTAGCAAAATTTCATAGCTTGAGATATGGATTAAAAGTAAAGATTCTGATTTTAATGCCCTCTCAGAAACTTGGTTTTCAGATAGGATTTCCAACTCTGAGATTGGCTTGAAAGGCTATAACATTTTTAGAGAGGACAGGAATGGGCAAAAAAAAAAGGTGGTGGGGGGGGTCTTGCTTTATGCAAAAGAACACATTAGTATTAGGCATTGTAATTGTCTGCATTCTTTTTTAAACTGTGAGTTTTTGCCCCTTACACTTGTGTCAGGTAATAATATTTATTTAGGGATAATTTAGGCCCTCCTCCAGGTCTATACCAGGAAACAACAGAAATTATTTGCAAATATAAAAATTTAGTCCTTCAAATGGAGAAGCTCTTATCTTGGATGACTTGAATTTCAACCAGAATGGAACAATTGACCTTAAAATAAAAGAGGCATTTACTAATGTAGGATTAAATCAGATTATTGAAAGATCTACGACATTTAATTTTAAAACTGGTAGCTCCACTGTCATAGACCGAATTTTGTTTTCTTTCTTTTTTTTATCTGCAAGTTACTTTTATTGAAAAATGGCCTTGACACAATTTCCAGAAAAACACAATCTATAGAAACAATGCCAACCGCCACCATTTGATAGTATCTTACATTCACAGGTAGGGAGTAACAATATGCCAGTAAGGTTTCCAAGCAGATCTTCATCTTCTTCTTTAAAATAAAGCAAGTTAATACAAATACATGAGACCATTGCCTAAGAGGTTGTATTGATATAAAAAGTCTCAATTCAGAGCACTTGGTGTATCCTTTGTAAATGGACAGTTAGTTTACCCCTTTATAATAGGTTTGCCTTAGCAAGTCTTTGTCTGAAATGGAGTATTTTTCCTCTGGAGGCCACACTGTTTTACAGAATTGTTCTCAAGCCATGAAAAGGAAAAGAAAAAAAATGAGAATGGTTTTCCAGCTGTAATAAGCTACTCTTTGGTATGGCTGTAGTGGCTACAATGCTATACAATATAATCTAAAAAGCCTTATAACAACTAAACAGTACAAATCTAACAATCTGGTGTGCATATTCCCCCCAGTACCCCTGCTTCCAACTCCTATAACCCCAGTCTCACTGGGAATCAAGATGTAAATAGAGTTGATGCCAAGGGCACCACATAGCCATGAATGTATCTACTTGCAATCTAAACCGACTGGTTATATTATCCATTCGCTCCAGCTGTGCCACTGGAGCTTGCCAGCAGGACAGGGTGGGTGGGGTGGAAGACAGCCATTTAGATGTTGTACATTTTAGCGCCACTACTCTGAGCATTTGTTCCAACTGTCTAGCCTCTTTCAGGCCCGACAGCAAGGTCAGAAACCCGAGCACTAAATCAATAAATTTAAAGGGGATACGGAGAGTGGTCATTTGCTGAAGGATTTTGGTTTCTGATTCTTCCTAATAGTTTATCTGATCATTGTGCAATTTTCTGTTGTTGGAGTGCTAGAAGGGACAAGTCTCTTTCTGTGTACATCTTTTTTAGAAATTTTAAGCAGTTAGATATTGTTAAATTTTGAGACGCTGCAAGATTAATCGATTGGTCTTATCTGGGTCATACTACTTTGGTTGACACTGCTTTTCTCAGTTTGTTTCACTGTTTAATGAAGTTTGTGATCAATTTATTCTTCTCAGAACACTTAGAGGAAATAAAGGGAAATGGGTTACACTTGAGTTGGTAGAACTGCTCTAGGGCTGGAGATAAAAAATGTAAATAATTTAGGAAAACCCAGGTTGCTGCTACTTTAATTGAATATAAACAGCTGTGAAACAGATGTAAAGCATTGGTTAGAAAGCCAAAACAGCAGCATCTGTTACAAAAGCAACATAATCAATCAGTCAATCAATCAATCACTTTATTTAACCAGGCATAAACATCATTGAGCAAGCTCATTTTCAAGGTGGTCCTTGGCATAAATACAATACAGTACACTTCATAAGATTACAATTACGGTGGACAACGGTGGAAAAAAAAAAAAGAAAAAAACATTGTGAAGGTGCCGGTCAATATGGGCCTATACATAATTAACATGCAAAGGTACATAATGATAAGCTTTACTGAAATGAGAAGAGACAACAATCCCATATAATCTCCGCTGAGTAAGAGCTCATACCTAAATGATAAAAAATAAGGAGGTATTAAGGAATAGGATAGAAATTGGGGTGAGAGTAGGCAGCCAAAAGGAGGCCAGAATAGGTAAAAGGTAGAGAATAGGCAGGGTCATCTTGGATTAAGGGAACTAGGCTTGTAGGTCCTAGGTTTCGTTGTTAGAATGGGGTGATGGGGTACTTGAAGGATTTGGAGAGGGCACCGAGGCTTAGTCATCGGCATTTGAAACAGTTGCATGATTCCTTCAGATAATCCGTTAATAGAGCTTTGAATGTAAAAATGCTTGAAGTGAGGATAATTTTAATAAGTCTTGCATAGTGTTCCAAAGTGATGGAAGTGAGAAGTTGATTGCTGCTGAGCCAAGGGTAGTTTTCACTCTAGGAATCTGGAAGCAGATTAAGGAGAACCATCTCAGGCCATAGGAACCTTTAGCCTGTTTGAAGATGTTCGAGATGTATGCAGGGAAGTTATCAGATAATGCTCTAAAAAACCAGAGGAAAGCATTCCTTTTTCTTCTAGTTGAGAGTGAGGTCCATCCTGAAACCTGGTATAGATGACAGTGATGTGTACTACGGGGTAGATTTAAGATAAATCTTAAAGCCCGGTGGTAAAGGGTGTCCAGTTTGTTTAGCATGTTCTGGGAAAGGATGTATCAGCTACTTGAAGTTTAATTAATAAGCTGCTGGGTAAAAATCACAGCGTCAGTCTGAATATGCTTACAACCATAGTAGTTCTGGAACACTTATGGGTTCTGGAAGTGTTACTGAAGAATTTAATTATTTTTTTCTCAGGTTTGGCCAAGAACATTTCGCATAGTGGGCATGAATATCAGACAGATACTTTTGCACCTTTATTTTTCCATATCCAAAATTCTATTTTAAAGCATTAACCCTGATGGTTGTTTATGGATAACTCACAAAAAGGAGTTCCATGCCTTTGGTGGGACTAGCGAAAGTGAATTTCAGGCTAATAAAAATCACAGTACACATATTATATTTTCCCTCATCAACATTTTTCAGTAGTTCTCTTTCCTTGGGTCAGTTTCCAAAAATGTGGAAAAAGCCATAACTGTTTCCATACACAAGGCAGGGAATCCAACTAATACTCAAAATTACCAACCAGTTTAGCCGGCCCGGTGGCACTGAGGGTTGAGGCGCTAGACGCCACACCTTACGCTACACCGGTGACCCGGGTTAGGGAACGGTCTCGGGGAGCCGGGGTTCGGTGGGGGGAGGGAGGATCGAGCGTCCCATTGGATGCTCTCCTCCCCAGGGTGGGTGACCAAGCGGCAAGCGTTCTGCATCCCTTCCATAGCGGTGGAAGCACCAGCAGCAAGGAAGGATGGAGGCAGCTCACGCACGGAGCCGGGCGGGGGGGGACATCGTGGGCGCATGAGGGCTGTTGTGCGTCAGCATCGAGCTACCGGGACATGCGCCCAAGCGCACGGCATCTCAGGGGGCGGGGGTGTAAGGGGAGAAAACCAGAAAATACCCTTGCAGCCGCCTAGTAGACGGAGCACCAGGGTCCCGACCTTCAATGCCCCTACCTGTTCAGGGACAGCATGCCGACAAAGACTAGAGGACATCGGGGTGGCTTGGGGGACCACCCCGTACCCGCCTTGGGGGTATAGCCATGGCTCAATGGGGCATGGACTGCACTGGCTCCAGGTAGATGAGCGAAGGCTGATAAGGCCATACGGTGTCTCCCAAAGAAGAGGTGGTTGTAAGGAGGGAGGAGGATAAAGAGAAATAAAAAAAAAAAAAAAAATTACCAACCAGTTTCTCTTTTGGCCCCTTTAGCGAACATTTTGGAATGTATCATGTTTGATCAATTTTTGAATTATTTTACTAAATACGAGGTTGTGACCACTGCCCAGCACAGTTTTCGCCCTGGGCATAGTACAACAATGCCCTTGGTGGGATTCACAAGTTCATGATGCTCTTAATAAGGGCTTTTAGTCCATGGCTGTCTTTGTGGATCTCAACAAGGCCTTTGACTTGGTCAGCCACTGGCTCCTTATTATTGTCCTACCTAGATCTAATGTCTATAGTACGTGATATATATTTGTTATGCTTTTTGTGTTGGATGTTTGTTAATCTGCCATGTATTCAAGTTATGTTCTTCTTTGTAATATCTCGTTGCCCATGAAAACTGGCTTTTTTGCTAATGGATTTACCAGATTTTAAATAAATAAATCAAAATCAAATCAAATAAATTCAGATTTGTAGCATTTAAAAATGTACAGAATAGGATATGAAATGCCTGGTAGTCTAGTGGTTAGGTCCTCCTGATGAGAATGTGAATGCAGAGTTAGATTTAATTGTTGTTATTTCATCCATGTATATAAAAAAGTCAGTGCCACTGTATTTCCTGATTAAAAACACCTCCCTCTAACAGTCAGCCAGCCTGCACGATTGACCGCAGTTGTGATCGCAACAAGCATCTGGTCCATTAAACAATACAAGTCCACCAAAGTGTCTAGAGGAAGCCCTCTTAGTCAAGCAAATGCTGCACCAAGCTAGAGAGAGAGAGTCCTACCTTTCGAGAGCCCATGGCGATACCAAACCACTCACATTCTTCCTGGCTGGCTCGAGGAAGAAGTTCAGTGGCTTGGCAGGGAGCTGGGGAAGTTGAAGGATGAGTGGAGGATTGTGTCAGTAGGAGGGCTGACATCTGAGAGTATTGTGGGGGCACCACAGAGAAGGAACAGTGGGTCAACGGAGGGGTCAGTGGGAGGGGACAACATAGACAGGAAGCCAGCTGATGAAGGGTGGACTCTAGTAGGACCTAGAAAAAGATGAGCAGCAGTAGGCAGAAGGGAGGAGAAAACACATAGTAAGGCAAAGGGAGTAGGGAACATGTTTGCTGTACTAGCAACACATAGGAAAGAGGATGCAGGAGGAGATTACACAAGGGATAGTACTCACAAAGAGGAGGGAGTGAGGGGCATTACTAGTGGAGAGATTGAGCATGGCATGGCAGGGGGAGGGATAATACTCGGAGAGGTGAGGAGGAGGAGAGGGAGAGGGAGGTTGGCAGTCAAACAAGAGGAGGGGAGGGGTCTCAATTGAGAGGGGCAGGGGAGAAGACACTGGGGCACATGGTAAAGGCACCATCTAGAGTGGCCACAGAAATGAGAACATGAGTGGGGGAGTGGCAACGGACACAAGGAAAGAGGAGGGAGGTGTACTGGTGTTAGGGGACTCCATACTCAAGGGGATCAGATGGGGCAGCAAGGGGGAGAGGCACAGTCAGATATGGGTGGAGTCCATACCAGGATTAAAGGCAGACAAGGCAGGACAGGCAATCCTAAGGTGCGTAAGGAGGGGTAGGAGGAAACCACATATTGTGGTACATGTGGGGACAAATGACCTAGCGGGGGAAATGGTGGAGGGAACAAGGGAGAGGACTGAGGAAATGGGAAGGTTGTGTGAGGAGACTGAGGAGGCTGTGGCCTTCTCTGAGGTGCTCCCAGTACCCTGCGCAAGCACAGTGAGAAAGGAGAGGATTAGGGAGTTGAACACATGGTTGGTAGAATGGTGTCGAAGTAAGGCGTATGGGGTTGTGGGTGGCTGGGGCAGTACCTGGAATAATAACAATCTGTTTGCAAGGGATAGGCTGCATCTGAGTGGGAAGGGGAAGGAGGTATTAAAGCAAAGACTGGGGAGGTATATTGTTACAAAGGTAGATTTAAACTAGATGGGGGTGGCAAGTGGACAGCAGCTAGGCAGGGATCTGATACAGTGGAGTCACAGCCTATCCCCAAGGTTAGCAGCGAAGGACTTGGGGCATCTGAAAAAGGAGGGAGTAGAAGGGAGGAAATGGAGGCCAGTGAAGGGAAGGGGGCAGGATGGAAGGTGCAAGAAGCTTAGGCAACAAATCAGCTGAGCTACAGGCACTCTTAGCAGTGTGGAGGGTGGATATTGCGGCTGCCACAGAAATGTGGGCAATTGAGCACCGGGACTGGGATCTGGCAATCCTAGGATACAAATTATACAGGAAGGACCGTAAGGAGGGGAGGGGCAGTGGGGTGGCAGTCTATGTGAGGGACGGGATCAAATGCACAAGGGAACGAGGGGGAAGAAAGGAGAACAGAGGAAATCTGGCTGCAGCTCCTAGACTCAAGGGGTAGGAAACTAAGATTTGGGGTGGTATACAGGCCACCGTCCCAGTCTGAGGAGCTTGACAGGGAATTAGTGGGACAAATCAGAAAGGTATGTAGAAAAGGGAAGGTGGTCATCGTGGGGGATTTCAACTTGCCGTGGGTTGACTGGAGCATTCCGGTCACCTCCAGTGCTAGGGAGCAAGTGCTCCTGAACACGATCCAGGATTGTCTCCTGACATAGTTAGTTAGTGTACCTACTAGGCTAAAGAACACTTTAGATCTAGTATTGTCGAATAGGGAGGCAGTAAGGAAAATAAAGGTGGAGGACCCACTAGCCAATAGCGATCACCAAATGGTGTGGTTTAATATCACAATGTGCAGGGAGCCAGAGAAATCAGTTACTCAGGTGGTAAACTTCAGGGGGGTGGACTTTGGGAGGGTGCAGGAAGTACTGAAAGGGAAACTGGAGGGCATAAGTCAGGAGATGGATGCGGAGCAGAAAAGGGATATTATTAAACGGGGCATTTAAAGTTGGTCTTCTGACTTTTAAAGCCTTACATTGACTGGGCCCATACTATCTGAAAGAGCTCCTAGTTCCTCACTGCCTTGGGCAATTGCTCTGCTCCGCTCAGCCAACAAGGGGTTGCTAGAGATTCCAAGGGTATGCCTGAAATGTTCTGGGGTGAGAACATTTATGTATGCTGCCCCCATCCTCTGGAATTCTCTACCCCGTCGGTTACGTGAGTGCACAACCGTAGAGGGCTTTAAACAAGCACTAAAAACTTATTTGTGAAACCAGGCTTTTGGTGATTAACTAAAGGATGATATCAGCATGATTATATTGCTTTTTGTTGAGATGTTCCCTGTTGATATTGTGATTTTAATGATTATTAAGGTGCCTTGGTTTTTGAAAGATGCCATATAAATAAAGTTTATTATTATTATTATCATTACAGAGGCAACAGAAGCCTGCAGCAAGACACAGAGTAAGACGAACAGAGCAAGAAAACCATGCTGGTTGAACAGTGAGGTTGTGGAGATGGTGAGGCCAAAATGAGAGGTGCACCAGAGGTATAGGAGGACAGGGAAGGAAGTGGACAGGGAGAAGTATGCAAGATGGTCCAGGGAGGTGACCAGAAAAGTGAGAGAAGCCAAGGCCCAGAGGGAGCTGAGATTAGCACAGAGAATTAATGGGGGTGGGGGGTGGGAGAAAGACTTTTTCAGATACATCAGGGAGAAAAGGAAGTGCAAGGGGACAATAGTGAGGATAAAAAGTGATGGGGAGTGGACGGACAAGGGGAGGAGCAGGCAGAATCACTGAATATCCAATTCATAAGGGGGGAGCACACTGGAAGCCTGGAAACTATCGTCCAATAGCATTGTTATCAATATTTTCAAAAAGTTTGGAAAAACATGTACATGGGCAGATAATGGCATATTTACAGTACATAAGTATAATCTACTGACACCTTACCAGGCAGGCTTTAGGAGTGGCTACTCAACAGATTCGGCTCTAATAGAGCTGAATGATTTGGTGGCCACCTCGATGGACACAGGTTTGGAAACAGCAGTCCTCTTTGTGGACTTATCAAAAGCTTCTGACCTGGTGGACCACTCCCTACTACTGCAGAAGATTTGGCAAATGGGTATTACCGACAGCCCCTGGAAATGGTTTAAATCCTATTTGATGGAACGATCACAGAGGGTGGTGGTATACCAGGTTTTGTCTAGTAGTAGAGAGATAACATGAGGAGTCCCACAGGGGTCCCTATTAGGACCCCTGTTATTTCTAATATTTAATAATGATCTACCACAAGTGGCAACATTTTCAAAATTAAGACTCTATGCTGATGATACAGCGCTGGTCGCTAGTGGAGTGGATACTTTAACCTAGAAAATAAAATCCAAAAAGATTTTACTAGGGTGGGGGAGTGGTTCACCAGGTCGAGACTTCTCATGAATACAGGGAAAACAAAAGTACTATATTTTGGCTCTAAAAATAAACCTAAATTGAACATAGTATCATTAGAAAATAAAATAATTGAGCAGGTGAACGAATATCGTTACTTGGGAGTGACATTTGATGCTGAGTTAACTTTTGTAAAACACATATCAGAAATTATTAAAGGTGTAGGTAAAAAATAGTTGCACTAAGACGAGTTTCAAAGTGCCTGGATAGAAATACAAGGAAAAAGATAGTAGAACAAATGGTTTTACCCACCATGGAGTATGGTAGTATTGTCTATAGGGTTACATCCAAACTTAAGCTGGAGAAAATAGATAAAGTCTAATTTAGACTTGCCCAGTTTATATTAGGCTGTAATTTTAATACACATCATTGTGTTATGTTGAAAGGACTAGGTTGGCAAACTATGGAATCTAGGAGAAATGTGAGATTGTTAAGCTTGATTCATAAATTTTTGGTAAAGTATCCTGAATATTATATTTCAGTTGTCTGTGAGTCAAGAAGAGAGAAGCAAACTCGAGTACTGGCTAGGTCTGTACATGAAAATAAGAGAAAAAATAAATGTATGTAGGATGGGACAAGGGGAGAAAACATTAAATTATCAAATTGATAAACTTTGGAACAAACTTCATCATTTAATGAGAACAATAATTTCTTTAACATATTTTAAAAATGAATTGAAGCACATTTTTCCCATTGTTTTTAGATGTTGACTAATTAAGGAGTTTTTGTACGTGATGTTTATTGTTGTCATTTTTCTGTATGTTTGTGATTATGTATTTTGGTATTTTTTATTTTGATTGATGTAACATCTTACACAGGGCTGTCTTGTAAATAGGGTTTTTCCCTTATGGCATGTACTCCTGTATAAAAATAAAGCTTTCTATCTATCTATCTATCTATCTAGCTATCTATCTATCTATCTATCTATCTATCTATCTAATGAATACTTTTGCTCAGTGTTCACAGAAGAAAACGGGGGGACCACTACCACCATGGGCTGGAGGGTGGGGACAGGGGAGAGGAGGTGACAGATAGAAGATTTGAGGCAAGTAAAGTCCTAGAGGAACTGATGGCACTGAAGGTAGACAAGGCACCAGGGCCGGATGGTATCCACCCCAGGGTGCTGAGGAAGATGGCGGAGGTGTTGGAGGAGCCGCTGGCGGATCTGTACAGCACCTCACTGGACTCAGGATGTGTGCCACTGGACTGGAGGATGGCACATGTAGTACCATTACACAAGAGCAGACCAAGGGATGAACTGGGTAATTATTGTCTGGCAAGTCTCACCCCCATAGTGTGCAAACTCATGGAAATGATACTAAAGGAAAGACTGGTGTTGTACCTGGAGGACAATGGCCTCCAGGATGTGAGGCAGCATGGGTTAGTTTCAGGGAAGGCTTGTCAAACCAACCTGATACAGTATTATGACTGGGTGACAGGTGAGCTGGATAAGGGTCATGCAGTGGATGTTCTTTACTTGGACTTCAGCAAGGCCTTCAATTCTGTGCCTCATGGGCGGCTTGGGGGGAAGCTAACTGGTGTAGGGGTAGAGGTAAAAATGATGAACTGGATTACATGCTGGCTGAGTGGGAGGCTGCAATGGGTGGTGGTGAGAGGGGAGCTCTCAGCTCCAAGGCCAGTGACAACTGGGGTGCCACAGGGCTCTGTGTTGGGGCCAGTATTATTTGTGCTCTTCATCTCAGACATTGCGCACGGGGTGGTGAGCAAGGTAAGTCTGTTTGCTGATGACACCAAATTTGGAGCAGTGGTGGATGGAGGGGAGGGATGGAAGCAGCTGCAGGGGGATCTCAGCAAGCTAGAGGAGTGGTCAGAGGTGGCAGCTGGGGTTCAATGCAAAGAAGTGTAAGGTTATGCACTTTGGGGTGAAAAACCCAAGGAGAGAATACTGGCTGGGGAGGTTAAGCTGGGGATCACTGAGGAAGAGAAGGAGCTGGGGGTAATGGTAACAGGGACCATGAACAACACTGCCCAGTGCAGAAGAGTGGCTGCAAAAGTAAACAAAATGCTGGAATGTATAGCGAAGGTGGTTTCATCCAGGTGAAGAGAGGTGATCTTGACCTTCTACAGGTCACTGGCAAGGCCGCACTTAGAGTATTGTGTGCAGTTTTGGAGGCCATACCTAAAGCATGATATCAGGCTACTGGAGGGGGTGCAGAGGAGGGCAACAAAGATGATATGTGGAATGGAGGGGAGGGACTATGAGAACAGGTTGGGAGACCTGAATATGTACACCCTGGAGGACAGAAGGGACAGGGGGGACATGATAGAGACATTCAAGTATATGAGGGGAATCAATAAGGATAGGGCAGATGGGATCTTTAAGTTAAGGAAGGGGAGAGACATCAGGGGGCATGGGCTAAGAATAGAGGGGGGAAGATTTAGGAGGGAAATGAGGAGACACTATTTCACAGAGAATGTGGTAGAAAAATGGAACGCACTACTAGAATGGGTGGTATCATCTAACTCTGTGAACAGCTTCAAAAGAGCATGGGACAGGGAACAGGGGAGAGTGAGGGTGGGGGAGGTGAGGGATGGCAGTCGGATGACAAAGGGGAGGTGGGATGGGGCAGCTGCAAACTAGGGGTGCTAGCTGCACACTCGAGCAGACTTAGATAGACCTGGTGGTTTGTTTCTGCTGGCACATTCGTATGTTCGTATGTTTGTATGTACTGAATGATGCACTTATGTGCATCATTTAGTAGTGCCAGCCGAGAAGAATGGGAGTGGTTCATATCAGCATGCTCTGTCAAAGGACAGGACTCTCTAGCTTGATGCAGCATTTGTTTGACAAGGAGTGGTCCCTCCAGACACCACTGTGGACCAGTATTGTTTAATGCAACAGGCACTTGTTGAGATCACAACTGCGAGCAGTTGTTTGGGCTGGCTGGCTTCCAGAAGGGGGGTGTTTGCCGTTGCGAAATGAAATGGAACTGGCTTTTTTTTTTCACATGGATGAAATAATGAAAAGTACACCTATCGCTGTCATCATAGAGGATCAGCAGCATAGTCTCATCAGGTTGACATAAGCACTAGACCACCAGGTATTTCAAAACATATCCTGTACAAGGCATTTAAGAAGAAAAAAAAAAATTGGCAGGTTCATGGAAATAAAAATAACAAAATCATAGCCTAACATCTGTATTGATAAACATAATACATATGTTAAGTCATGATTTTAATTATCTGGGTGATATTTATGTTAACAAGAGTCTATTCAAAGTGTAAGTTTAGTGCTATAGAGTGCAATGGAGTTCTCAGCTTCTCTCTCAAGTGATATAATTATGCTGCACATTTGGCAGACTTGACAGGGCTTTTTTTTTTTTTTAAACAAGAAGGCTGTTGTTTAGGGTTTTTAAATGCTAACAAACTGCACATATGTTAATTACATAAATGCAGTTTTGCCATCAATACAAACAGCAGCCTTTCCTTTACCTGTCTATGAAGCCAGATTTTAGAATACTTTATTGCCAAAAAGTTGTTTAGGTGTCCTTTAAGTAAGAGTTACCTCACTGGAGTAGCATAAGAGAAGCATTCTGGGGCAAAACTGTTTCCAGTGTTGTTATAAGTCTCCATTTTGTCTCTTTGGCAGGTTGACAGAGGGAGTTCATGAAGTTCTTCGAGCAGTATATGATGGTGTTGGATTATCCCTTTGGCTCTGATCTGGGTTTTTACCACTCTATGTATACAGCACACAATGCAGAATACTAAAATGCCAGGTGCAATGGGAAGGGAAACCATTCTGTATGTCCCACACAGTAGCATCTGTTAAAGACCATCTAGAAACATAGAAACAGAAATTGTCGGCAGATAAGGTCCGCTAGGTCCATCCAGTCTGCCCATAGGCCCTATACATTGTATGTGGCTACTGACCCTATGTGATCAATGGCTTGTCATCACTCCCTCCCCTCTCAGGCTTCCCTTGTGCCTGTCCCAAGCATGCGTAAACCCCTCCGGACTTCCGGTGACGTCACCGTCTCAATGGCCGCATAGTTGAAGAGCTCCGGGGACTGCCTAACAATATTCAAACTCAACCAGCAGAAGAACTCTACCAAACAAGGGAATTTTCCAGTAATTACCTGTATATGAAGTGAGATGACTACTAACAGATCCAGGCACAGAAACTCACAGGCAGCCAAAATTCCCACTCCCTCCTACTAAATGCTCTCTACCATACAGGTTTCTCTGCCGGCCCGCTCGCCTGGTGCTCGAGTTACCCATCAGCCTGCTCCCAGCGTGTCAAAAACAATGGGACACTCTTGGAAACCTGTTCCCCAGGGCTCTGTCTTGGGTCCACTACTCTTTAGTCTCTACCTAAACACCCTGCCCAGTGCCTATTCTGGCAATATTCTCCTGTACGCCGATGACGCCGTTATTTGTGCCACTCACAGGAATCCCACCTCCCTCCAAGACTCCCTCCAACACTCCTTCAATGATGCAGAGAACTGGTTTAAGGAGAGCAGACTAGTCATCAACCTCAAAAAAACCAAGTCAATGTTCTTTGCCCACCACCAGAACAAAGCTAGTAACTATCCCCTCCAAATCCTCCCCTGCACCCTACAACCGCCTGAACAAGTTTACTCTTACAAATACCTTCGGATCACCTTCGACTTGGCCCTCACCTTTCATGCCCGCATTACAGCCCTCACAGCCACCACTAACTCCCGACATGGCATCCTCTACTGTCACAAGGCCGCCTCCCACCTGATGCTCTCAGGCTTACCATTACGTCATCAGTAATGTCCCTTGTGGATTAAGGCCTTCCGGTCTATGGTGCTGCAGACTCCTCAGCCCTCAACAAAATTCGACTCACCTTAAACAAGGCTTGCAGACTACTGACCAATGCCTCCAGGCTCACCCACACTTGTCAGCTTTATGACATGGCCAAGCTCCTTAACCTTGATGAACAGCTCCGCTACCAAACTTGCCTTCTAACTAAGAAAATTCTGCTTGGGCTCCCCCCACCAGGGTTTCTGCCTCTGTCCAACTTACACCCTCCACAGTCTCTACCTGAACTGTAGACAAGGTCACCCTACTAGTACCCAGAACTAGGACCACCGGCACAGAAGTCACTCAGCAACAGAGCCCCATCCTGGTTCAACTCACTCCCCTCAGCCATCTCCAGCACCCCCAAAATTGCCCCCTTCAAAACCGCCCTTTGGAACCTACTGTTTAACACCAGCTGCTGCAACTGTCTCTAACAGATGCTCCGCTACTCTCAAAACACTCTTGACATAGCCCTCTGGGCTGAACTCCCACCTCACCCCCTCACTCCCTCATGGCCTCCCATCCCTCTGCCGGTACCTGCTGGTACTAAATCTGTCACTCTGAAATTTTTCTAATTATTCATTGTGCTCTAGCAACTATGTAAAACTATGTTATTCTGTGTGATTGTATTCGGTAAATATGTGACACTGTATGTCCTCTGTGTGACGAGGTACCTTTGTAAATGATCCCCTGGCTCAAAGGTTGTAAATCCGATTGTACAATAAATAAATAAATAAAACGTTGATGGAGTCAGATAAGCACTCAGGCGATCCACAGGACACCCGCTCTGCCTCCCCAGTTAGCAGCATTGCAGACTCAGAGGAAAACCTTGAAATGAGCGACCAAAATATGATCCTGTCTAAGCTAGATGGTATCATTAAAGCTTTGCATAGAGCTGAATCTTCAGTGGCAGATCTAAAAGCCGACCTAAAAGCGATTGACAATGGACCACGGCAGTGGAAGAATCTGTTGGGGGCCTAGCTGATTCATCCAGTCAACACGACCAGGCCATCCTCTATTTGCTGACGAGAGAACGTGAATTACAGTTAAAATTAAATGACCAAGAAAACCATGCATGACGGAACAATTTTAGAATCTACGGAGTACCAGAGGACATGGAGAAATCGTTCGGGTCAGTAGAGGAATTTGTGTTACACATTTTGCGGGATGTTTTGAAAAAAGCAATAAAGTTGTACCCCCCTCCTGATGAGAGAGCACATTGCTCTCAAACCAAAGGAGCAAACAGCCAGACCAAGATCGATAATTGCCCGCATACTGAATTTTCAGGACTGCCAAATGGTGCTTCAGACAGCGTGGAAAATGAAAGAAATCAAGATGGACAGTCAGAGACTATTTTTCGATCAAGACATTTTGGACTTCCTAAACAATAAGAGAAGACAAGTATAGGAAATTATTAAACAAGCAAAAGAAAAAAAATCTGAATCCAGCTTTATTATCCGGCAAAACTCTGAATTCACACTGTGAAGGGTCCAGTCCTTTTTGATTCTTTAAGAGAAGTGGCACCAATGTTTAAGCAGCTAGACCTGCACTGTCCAGAGATGCACACTGAAACATTAGAGCACGAAATCTTCCGCTTAGCATGGCGTAGGGCCAGCAGGCCAAAATGAGTACAACCTTTGGTGCTTTCCTGGCTGTCTCATCTAAGCCTCGACCTGAAGGAAATATTAGGAAGAGAGAATAAGACCTCGTCCCATGAAGAAGAGAACCAGGAAGATCATTGAATTGGAGTTCAACCTGAAACCCGATAAGGTACACAACGAGATTTCACTTTCTTACCCAGACACAGTGGGTTTGCTGCTTTCCCCTCGTGTGGAGTTTAAGAGGGGTTCGAACCTATATTCACCTGAACTAACTGACTTCGCAGCAGAGGTCTTCTCTCCCCTTTCCATGCAATTCATCATAAAAGCAACAAAGTTGTAATTTGGTTATTCCAGCAAATGGAAGGAGGCATAAATACATACAGGTGTAGACACTTTATCTATATTGTCTGCCTTTTCCAGTAAGAGACATGGACTTAAGTTCTGACTGTCTGTGTGTAACCCCCTTACAAATGGGGGGTTCATAAGAGCCTTCCCGGAGCTGTTTAGGAGACTCCCAGCTGAACTGTTGTTCGGCGAAATGCCGCTGGCTGTGGGTGATGTGAGTGCTTTTAAAAAGCCTCCAGCACTGTCCCTTTAAGAGCTGCCTGCTCACTGGCTCCAGTGGGTTGTATAAGGGGGGGGACGGTGTTTCCCTGCTCGAATCTCACCAGAGCTGCGGTGGAAGCGCTCTCATTTTGTGGTCGCTATAAGCGCCAAAGGGAGCTTACTGGATAGATGTGGCTGTTTGGCTACAATTACTTAGAGTATTAGTGAATACCCAGTTTGTCTAACCTGCCTTTTTGCAGCTGGGACTTTGTGTATTTGGCCCCTTCATTTTGGACCTGGGTAGTCGAGCTGGGCCAATGGAGCGTGAAGGAACATTAAAATAGAGACTATTTGAGCCAATCAGAATCAGGACTCGTTTTTGGAGCCAGCTGGCTATAGAGAATACTGCCAGTAATTCTGGGAAATGGAGTTCTGGGCTAGGGCGCCCTTTTTTGCACCAATGGGGACAGACTTAAGTGCCTGGTATCTACAGCCCACCAATGGGATCGGGTGGTGCCTGAACTGAGGGTCCTGGCCCCAACTGCCAAAGAGCAGAGTCATTGTGGCTGTGAGCGAGGAAGGCACTCTTGGCTTTTGCGCCATTGAGTTTTCGCGTGGGAAACATGTGTGGAAGACCAGAGTCGGGCGACTTGAACGCCACTAAGTGTCGGACTAAATCCGCTAGGTAGTGGTCAGAGGAGGTTGTGCAAAAGTGCAGCTACCTACCAGGCTTACCCTGTAGAAGACTGGAGAATCTGTTTCAATCGTGCTCGGTCTGTCAAGACAAGTGAAGCTGCATCGTTGGGCTCGGTGTACTGCAGTGAAAGCGGTTGGGAGTATACAGCAGCTGCCTGGTATGGTACCCCTCTGCTCTTCATATAAATGTGTGGCTGAATGTTTAAATCCCAGGCTTGTCCCTGCGAGTGGTGTTAGAGCGATCTTTCTGCTGGAGCCGTGAGTACTAAGTCAGGGTAGCTCCCTGTCAGATGTTCATAGTGTGGGCAGGATCTGTCTGGCTGCTTTACTAGCTACACTAACTGAGCCTGCTGGCTCTGCTTAATCCTCGTAGGAATCAAGTATTTGCTTTTGCATCAGGGCCCCAACCAGCTGCATCAAGAGGCTAGCCCCTTATAGCCTGGGTACCCAGAGACAGTGACTTATAGGTTAGGCCTCTGCGCAGTGCCCTAGGTATACATATATACAGTATATGTTAGAGTGATAAGCTAGTTAACCTGATTTCCCCCAGTCCCTGTTATCTCCCCCTAAATAAATCAGTTTGGTTGTTTTGCAAAGGTATACTGACTGAACTGTGTGGCTATGTTGAATTACTGTGCAGTAGTTATTGTGTAACTGCATCTTACTTTACAGGGGGTCCCCAGAGGCAAGCTGATTGAACCGATTCTGGGGGTAAGAGTGCATTGCAAGGGTACTGTGATTGATTTGTGTGGGCCATTAGTGGGAAGAAAGGGAGGTTGCAGTGACCCAAAGGGCTGGACCAAGTCATATCAGACTGTTCTAACCCTGACCTCTGGGTGGAAGCACCCATCATCGGATCCGGGCCCCTCAGCCTGTTAGTAGCACATCAGGCAGGGGTAGTAGCCCTTGGGATAGTGCCCCCCGGGGTAACATGTGACTCATTTAAATGTTTAAACCTGGGGTTGTGGAGAGGATGAGGGTTAGCGGGGGGGGGGAATTATTCTGGATGAAGTTCTCATATTAGTGCACCTGATTTCCCTCTCGAGCAGATGAGCCACCCTACTATCAGAGGTGGCGCTAGAGGTTTGGAAGCTGTGGTGCTCTGGGAGACTAACTGATTAGATCTCGGATCTCCCACACTGCATAGTTAAGCTCCGGAGGGAAATTTAAGTAGTGGGCCTCACATTTCTCTAGTGCTGGTTGAATGGTAGGAGGGTTGCCCTCCCTCCTGCCTTCTACATTTATAACATTTTTGGTGTTCAGGCAGCCCTGGAGGAAGAGTTAGGTTGGTCACACACAGAGCAGGGATTTAAGCTCTATGACTACCTTCTGTTCCCCTGGTGGGCAGTGACGTACATTTATTACCTGATTCCAAGGTGTCAGACCTACTAATAGTAGGAGCATGAGCCAAAGCTTGATTCCCCCAGTGGCTGCGGGGTACCATCACAGTTTTTTTTTTCTATCTAAGAAGTTGTTCACAAGTCTGTTCAAAGTAAACTTTTTATTGTTTGTGTTTTTTTTTAACTGTTCTAAATGAGTTGGTTCTTTGGCACAGTTGCCTCTATTGTTGATGTTCTGACTGGCTACATGGCTATTCATACTGAGTGGCACAAAATGGTTCATGAGACAAGGGATGCTTCTATATGGTGGTTGGGTTTTTTGGTGGGGAGATGGGTGGGTCCAATGGTTGAAGGTGTTTTAAAAAAAAAAGGACGTGTTGTTGATATGGGGACCCTAAAGGTAACGTCCCTGAATGTCCAGGGTATTAATTCGCCAACTAAGTGGACAAAGATACTTCATTATTTAAAGCACATAAAATCTGACATTAGCCTTATCCAGGAGACTAAGCTCTCAGACACAGAGCACGCTAAGTTAAAACGGGCCTGGGTGGGTAAGGTGGTATATACCTCACACCCTTCGGGAAAGCGAGCAGGAGTAGCAATCCTCTTTCAGAGAGACCTACCATTTGAGCTTACCTCAGAAGTCACCCTGGAAGATAGTAGAGGGATCACAGTATCTGATAAAATGTTCTCCCAAATAATCCATATTTTAAATTTATATGCACCCAATGGGGACGACCCCACTTTTTTCAATAAAATCTTTAAGAAGGTGGCAGAACTAGGGAAGGGGCTGATTCTGATGGGAGGGGATTTCAATTGTGTTCCCAATTCACAGTAATTGTGCGACCGCCATTCTAAAATTCTGCAACAAATAAGGTAATGAGTAGAGTGATAAGGGACTTGTATGTGAGAGCTGGCACTGCTGGATGTCTGAAGGGATCTCAACAAGTCTATAAGGGATTACTCTTTCTACTCCCATCCAAATGATACGTACTCCAGGATAGATTAATTTTTATGCAGCAGCATGGATTTTCATAAAGTAAAAAATTGTGATATTCTCCCCCGTCTGGTATCAGGCCACTCGGCGGTCACCATAACTTTGGAGTTGGGAGACTGGAATAGGAAATCACAATGGAGAATGAACTCCTCTTTGCTAGAGAGGGAGGAATTCTGGTCCTGCATACAGGAGACTATTAGGGACTACCAAACGTATAACCCGGTGGAGGGCCCAGATTCCAAGTGTTTCTGGGACAGCCTTAAGGCAGTGCTGTGTGGAGAAATTATCTCGTATGCATCACGCCTAAAAAGAATCCATCTGGAGAGAGACAAGGGGCCTTAGAGTTTACACTGAAACAGCTAGAACTTGTTGGCGGGGGCAAAGTGGGAATCCCTCACTGAAATAAAAGAAACAAGAAAAATCTTGCAAAATATCTTAGATCAACAAATGGAGGGGAAACTAAGGTATAGAAACCAGAGGTACTATGAACATGGCAATAGAGCCAGCAGATTACTGGCTTTTCAGTTCAGAAAAGCTCAAGCTGACAGATACATAAAATCTATCAGTGCAACTAAACACGATAGTCCTTCACTGCTTTACACACCCACAGATATCGCAGAGGCTTTCAAAAACAACTATAGAAATCTCTATGATTTAGATCCCCAGGGTCCAAACACAAAGTATAAGATCTGGAATTTCTTAGACAAGATTTCCCTCCCCAAACTTGCAGAAGACATTAAGGCACAGTTGGAGTCTCCCATAACATCCATTGAAATCTCCCAGGTCATACGTAATTTGAAAGGAGGTAAATCCCCAGGCCCAGACGGGTTTAACACTGAATTCTATCAAAGATTCAGCATAATCTTGGTTTCCTTCCTGGTCCGGGTCTTTAATAGGAACAGGGAGGATGGGGACTTCCAGCTGCTTGGCGTGAGGCCTTCATAACAGTTATCCCAAAGAAGGTGAAGCCTCAGGAGGCATGTGACTCTTACAGGCCAATTTCATTTCTCAACGTAGACTCTAAGATATTTACAAAGACTTTGGCAAACAGGGTAAACGCTGTCCTTCCTGCTCTGGTCCACCCGGACCAAGTGGGTTTCGTAATGAACAAGCACCTTAAAGACAATATAAGATGTTGTCTTAATATACTATATGCTGGGCAGAGGGGGAAAGAGCAGCAGATTGTAATAGCAATAGATGCAGTAAAAGCATTTGATTGCTTACACTGGGACTTTCTTCTATAAGTTTTGGTCAAATTTGGATTTGGGGAAAAGTTTATAGAATGGATAGAAGGGATCTATAATAATCACAGGGCATATGTAAAAGTGAACAGAATTTTGGAACCACTGGAGATAAAAAGAGGAACAAGACAAGGTTGCCCCCTATCCCCGATCTTATTTGCTCTAAGTATGGAACCACTAGCACAATTAATCAGAGATCACACGGATTTGGCTGGTATTATAGTGGGAGGGAGGAGAATAGAGTATCTCTCTATGCAGATGATACCATGCTATACCTAACAGACCCTGTTAAAACTTTTCCCATACTATTCCAGATTTTAAAGGAATATGGACAGGTGTCGGGATTTAAAATTAATAACGATAACACGGAGGTGATGTTAATTAGTGGACCATGCACAAGAACATTAGAGCCATTAATTCCCTTTGGATGGGTTACCTTTCAGATTAGATACCTAGCGATTTATATTCCTGTGGATCTAAAACAGTTATACCACTCAAATTATGGTAAATTGACCCAGGAGATATTAACAGACCTGAAAAGGTGGAGTATCCTCCCCTAGTCTTGCTCGGGAGAATTGAATCGATCAAAATGAACATACGCCCTCATTTTCTATTCTTGTTCAACACTCTCCCTCTTCGCATTCCAAGTATGGAATGGAAAAGAATCACTAAAGCATTACACCAGTTTGTGTGTGTGGGGTGGAGGAGGGTGAGAATTGCCTGGGAGACACTGCAGAGGACAAGGGACGGGAGGGGTCTGGGCTTCAACTTAAAAACTTATTATCAGATTGCTCAATTAAGTCCTTGGGCATGGCAGGATAAAGCTTGATCTGTGCCAGGCAGCCAGGGTGGCATCCTCTAGTGCAGCCAATATAGGAGGAATTATAAAGAGTGGAGAATCTTCCAGCTCTGGGAACTCTACCAAGTTTCTCCTAGTGATGTCTTGGTCCTTGGCATCAAACCGTATTGCACTTTGGAGCTGCTTCATCATAGAGATGAAGAAGGGGTCTTCAGGAAAGGACCTTAGGGTATACAATGTAGAGTCCTCATTCCTGGTGGAAATGGTGGAGCCAGACCTGTTAGAGGAGCTCCTATCCACATCTTCCACCTCCTCTTATTCCTCTTGTAATAGGAGATCAGGGTTGTATTCCTGATCCTCACTGATGAGCTCTGAAGGCCACAAGGAAGGTAGTGAGGATGTCAGTGCCCTGGATTGTGTAGGACGTGTTGACCGAGCAGGCTGGGAGGCCCCATCATCATCACCATGCCTGATGTGGGAAGAGAAGGTTTAAGGTGCTGTATTGTGGGAGGTTCGGCAAAACTCACTACCTCTGCCAGAGCTGACCTTGTGGGCAACCAGACAGTTGGACAAGGGCCATGCAGCGGATGTCCTGTTGCTGGAGTTCAGTAAGGCATTTGACTCAGTGTCACAAGGGAAGCTAGGTAGTAAGCTGGCAAGTACAGGTGCAGGGGCAAAAATGGTGGGATGGATAGTAAACTGGTTACAGGGAAGGCAGCAGAGGAGGGTGGTGGTGGAAGGGGAGCTCTCATCTCTGAGGGCAGTGATAAGCAGAGTACCGCAGGGCTCAGTGCTGAACTGGTGTTGTTTGGGTTGTTCATATCAGACATCTCAATGGGCATCAAGAGCAAGATCAGTTTGTTTGTAGATGACACCAAGATGGGAGCAGTAGTGGATGACCTAGGAGGGTGGCATGGGTTGCAGGATGATCTGTCAAAATTGGAGACCTGGTCAGACACCTGACAGTTGGGGTTCAATGCCAAAAAGTGCAAGGTGCTACATTTCGGGGCAAAAAAAACCAAGAAGGAGCTACCAGCTGGGGAAGGTGTTGTTCAGCTAGACGTGACAGAGGAGAAGAATATGGGGGTGATTATAACAGGCTCAATGAACAATTCAGCAAACTGCAGGAAGGCAGCTGCAAAGGCCAACAAAATACTGGGTTGTATTGCCTGGGGTATATCTTCAAGGAGGGGGGAGGTGATCCTGCCATTGTATAGGTCACTGGTTCGGCCACACCTGGAGTGCTGCGTGCAGTACTGGCGCCCATACCTGAAGAGGGACATTAAGTTACTGGAGGGGGTGCAGTGCAGGGCAACAAAGATGATCCAGGGACCAAGGGACATACCCTATGTGAGCAGGCTGAGGGAGATGAACATGTACTCACTGGAGGAGAGGAGAGACAGGGGATATGATTGAAACCTTCAAGTACATGAAGGGAATAAACAAGACAGGCACAGAGGGACTATTCAAGTTAAGGGGAGTAGGGACACTCATGGTCACGATCTCAGATTGAAGGGGTAAGGTTCAGAAGGGAAATGAAAAGACACTTTTTTATGGAGAGAGTGGTGTCTGGGTGGAACGCATTACCTGCGGAAGTGGTATCCTGTAGAACAGTGGACTGCTTCAAAAGGGGATGGAATAGGGTAAGAGGAAGGGTCAGGGAAGGGGAGGAGGGGCAGCTGCAGTATAAGGGTTGCTAGCTGCACACTCGAGCAGACTCGATAGACCATACGGCCTTTACCTGCTGGCAAATTCATATGTTCTACGGTCTGAGTGGCAAGAAGTGTTGCCACCAAAGTGGTCAACAATGCTGCAGTGGACAGTGCCAAGAGTAGGGGTGATCAGGAACACACTGAGCAGGGATGGGGACTTTATCCTCACTCCACTTCCTCTCCCAGTGTTTGTGTTTTGCTGAAGATTTTTGTCAGGCCATGGAGGAGTGGGAGCCTGAGGAATGGGCAAGCAATGAGGTGGAGCTCTTCCCCTAAAGCTCTCTCCATTCTGGCTATCTGCTGCTTGAAAAGAAAAGTATGCAGAGCTTTTTCATGATGTCACCGGGTAGCTCGATTAAACTTCAAGCAGATCTTGCAGGCCTTAACTTTGTGGGCTTCTCCATGACAGCACATGCAGACATTGTGATCATTGCTGGAGTAGATTTTTCCACCGCATTTGCTGTAACAAAAGAGTTTAGCAGTGTCTTTTGCCAACATACACAATGATGGCAATCACTTTAAAATAAAGTGACGGCTACTAGGATGAGAAAAAAACTTAGAAAAAGCAAAGATTTAGCAGTGAACTGCAGTGATGGCACCTCTGTGGTGTCCGGCAAGAATGGTCGAGTGCGGGGAAAAAAAACAGAGGGGGGAGAGGGACTGCCCATGTTTATAGAGAGGATATTGTTGTAAGCCATCAGCATGGGCACCCTCTAGTGGACTGCTAGAAAAAGAGGTACTGTGTGGTCCTGGTGCCTGATGGATATAGTTCCACAGATGTGGCCTGATGAAAGAGATATCCTCGAAGAAGATCATGACATTGGACCGGCAGAAGCAGATTCAGAGGTTGAGGGCAGTTAATGAGAGGTTTTGGAGCATATCCCTGGAGGATTCTGCAGGTACTTTTAGTTTGGGATGTGAGAGGGGAAAAAATTACTAAAATGTGTGGATAAATTCGGAACTTGGTATATTGACTGGCGTGGCTTTATGGGATTGTATATATTTGACTTTACATTGATGCAGCTTTAAGAGTTCATTGACTGCAAAGCAATGCTCTCCTTCCTGATCCTGGCTATCCCTCCACCACATGAGTCTAGATGCAGCCTGGTGGTTACGGGTGTTGATATCCTTTCTGAAACCCTTGCTGGCATTACAGGAGTTGTGAATTTTTTTGGGGGGGGGGGATTACTGTATTTCAAAAATGTTTGAACATTTGATTCACAGGTACCTCTATTCAATCCAAGTTTACAGTATTTCAGCTGTTTTCGTTTTTAAAGTGAGAAAATTTATCTCCCGTTAGTTCAATTTTCTAAATCATAGGTTTTACAGGGAATTTTTTCTTTATATGCCTGGAAGGAGATTTTCCTGGGATATCGTGGGTGGGAACATGGGTACCTACAATATAATGGATTTCACTACTTGCATAGATGTAACTGATGAGGGGCTCATTAATGCTTTGTTGTAAATGGTATTCTTAACTGGTCCATAGCCTTATAGCAATTTTCAGGCTAATGTTGCATATTCATTTATTTAATGAATTATTATATAATAACTGGGGGCATTTTCTTCCATAGTAAAACACGGTTATAATTTGCCATTATAACCTGCGGATTATAGCAGCGAACATGCTCTCTGTGTTTCCCCTTGCTCCATGTACGCACCATCCGCTGCTTTTCTCTTTCTCTGCACCAGCCCTGGTTCTCAGTGCTGGACAGTTCACTGCCACTTGGAGTCGGTGGTAAGTTCATTTAAAAAAAATAATATTAACCAGGCTAAAAAAAATTCTACTTTTATACTGGCTAGTTAAAAAAAAAAAGTAAACGTTCTTTCACAAGCCGCTACGGACCATGCTGAAACCTGACCAGTTCGCAGCTCTGTAGGGATGTCTGTTTATTTTATAAAATTGCTGTGGCAAAAAAATTATCCCCAGCAATTATATAAAATAAAGGTTAGGTAGGTGTGGAAAACTCACATTTTACACACACCCTTGGTGTGGTATGCCTTTACAAACCATTTGAGCTTAACTCTTGGGGTTTATGTGGTATCCCACAATTAGGGTGTGTGTAGAATTCTTGTTATAACCATCTACCCAGCCATTATTCTATATATAATGAATATTGTTGTAACAACCAAGATGGCAGTACAATGTTCCCTACTGTAACGTACAGTATATCATTATCTGTTGTGTGTCTATATACTCTCTGTGGATCAAGCTTGTAAGTTTGCACTTAAGAAACTGATAAACTATATTTTTAGTCTGCAATTCTAAAACTAATAAAAACATAAATAAAAAAATGTAAACACTGACACATTTTTAAGTTTTTTTTTTTTACTGGGAAGTAATGAACTGTGCTACTTCAGAACAGATGTGAACTTGTCTTATTCTCCTCTGTTTCTATGTAGCATTTAGACTAATTGTCTTCATGATGTAATATAGCCCAATGATAAAACCCAAAGTCAACTCATGTAAAACAGAAGTGCTTATTAAACTGAAGTAACTTTTTGAACATTTGAACCTAGAGATTTATCTAAATATAAAAAGACAAAGTCATACGAAGAGCATCTACTTAAACAATAGAGGGGAAAGACAAAATTATGCAAGGGAGCAAAACAAAATATCTTTCTTCAATTAATTATGTAGAACTCATGTTCTAAGACTACATTTGGTGTATTGAAAACATTTTAGCCCGTGAGTCAAGCTTTGTTTTGCACTGACAAGGCAAAGCACCTTAAGCACTGCATCACAACCAAGTTTCAATCAAGAATGGTCCTAGAACTTGTTGAACAACAACAGCAAAAAAAGAGCCAGATCAGCTGGGCTCCGTTGGAGACCAATACCAGATCCCATGTGTGAATAAACACAAACACTCTCTGAAATCACTCCCTTTTACTTTAAAACTGCTGATCTGTTCAGGGAATGAATATCTATGATCAAATGCATTTGCTCAGGTAGCGTCAAAACTTGATGGAATTCATGGCACAGTTAATATAACAAGGCAAAAGGAAAAATGGAGTGATTATCAGCTGATACACAGAACTAAATTATAAATCATAGTTACCTTCCATGCAATGCTACACTAAGTCACAGTCAGGGGTACTGTAAAACAGGCGGTTTGTGCCACCGCTAGAAGCAGCGATTCTATGTGCTCAGTGCACATAACAATGCAAACCACCATTCCAGATGTTAGCTGTCAGGGACTGCACCCATTAAGAACATAGTGTGTGTCCTAAAATACATAGGGCAGGATATTCAAAAGGGTTGCACCATGCGCAAATCCGAAATTGCGCCATTCTGCCATATTCAGCAGGAGGCAGTTGCGCCCCCCAAGTCATGCTGAGCAACAGCGCAATGCTAATGAAGGCATGCTCACCGGAGGGGGAGGAACCATGCATAAACTGCACAGCCCGATATTCAGCCGGGCTGTGCAGAGTTGTGAAGGTGCAACCCCCAACCTGTGCCTGCACGACTCTGAGCCAAAAAAAAAGGTTCAAGTCGAGGGCCACCCACAGGTGAGCTGCCACATTGCAGGGCACAACACAGCAGCTGCCACCTGTGGGTGGCCCTCCACTTGTCCCCTGTGCCCCCCCGCAGCCCGATCATGGGCAGATCTCACCCCCCCACTGGACCGATCGCGGGCACAACAGTAGTGACCCCCACTGACCCGATCGCGGGCAAACTGTAATGAAACCCCCCCACTGGCCCGATCACGGGCATAACTGTAGAACCCCCACTGGCCCGATCGCGGGCATAACAGTAGTGACCCCTCACTGGCCCGATCAGCGGGCATAACTGTACTGAACCCCCACTGGCCCGATCGTGGGCATAACTGTAGTGACCCTCCCCACTGGCCCGATCATGGGCATAACAGTAGTGAACCCCCACTGGCCCAATTGCGGGCGAACTGTACTGAACACTCCCCACTGGCCCGATCGCAGGCATAACTGTAGTGACCCCCCACTGGCCCGATCGCAGGCATAACAGTAGTGAACCCCCACTGGCCCAATCGCGGCATAACTGTACTGAACCTCCCCACTGGCCCGATCCAGGCACCAACTGTAGTGACCCCCACTGGCCCGTCCTTGGGCATAACAGTAGTGAACCCCCACTGGCCCCAGTGCGGGCATTACTGTACCACTGAACCCCCCGACTGGCCCGATCGCGGGCATAAGATCAACCCTCCCCAATCCAATATCCCTGGTGGTCCAGTGGACCACGAAGCCCGATCAGGGCATAAGGTCAACCCCAAGTCCAATTTCCCTGGTGATTTGGTGGCCCCATCCCAACCCCACCCCGTCAGCGGCGGATGGCAGCACCCACCCGCCTGCCGCCCGCTCCGCCGACTAACTGCTCGGGTAGGGCTGCACAGAGCAAGAGCCACTGGGCGGCAGCCCTACCGAGCAGTCAGTCAGCGGGCAGCGGGCGGCAGGTGGGTGGGTGCCGCCGGCTGATGGGGGAGCGGGTGGTGGGGCCTCGGGTGGGGTGGGGCCACTAGATCACCAGGAAATTGGACTTGGGGGTTGGACCTATGCCCACGATCGGGCTTCACGGTCCACTGGACCACCAGGGATATTGGACTTGGGGGTTGATCTATGCCCCATCAGGCCAGTCGGGGGTTCAGTACAGTTATGCCCGCGATCGGGCCAGTCGGGGAGATTTACTATGCCCGCGATCGGCTGTGGCATCGTCCTCGACGCTGCTGCCTGCAGGGCCGCCAGGTGCAAGTTGTCGGGGATCTGCACACCTGCATGCTAATGGCATGCAAATGGGGCCGTAAGTAGATGCAAATGGCCCCCCCTGCGCCTTGCATGAATTATGGCTCCATTTGCATGTCACCTTTTGAATATCGGAAATTGCGCATGGCGCAATGGAACTTGTGCCACAGCATCTTGAATGCTCCACTCTGACCGCTTGTGGTGTCGCAAGTTCCAGTGTGACATGCACAGTGGTTGGGAATGGGGGTTATATTCAAAGGAGTTGCTCAATAGTGCAACTCCGCTGAATATCGCCTGGCCACACCCCAGCAACTTTTTTGAGCAGCGAGGCTTACGCCACAGAATGGCTAGTTTGAATATCCAGCCTATAGATAATAAAAGGATGGGGAAGTGTGATATGAGATTTAATGTACACCGTGTATGATGTTTCATAAACCCCAAGGGCAAAGCCTGAGGGGTTTATTTAAGGATCCCACACCGAGGGTGTACATTAAATTCAAGTTTTTCATACAGTTCCCCATCTTTTATTTTATATAACTGCTGGTTAGCAATTTTTTGGCAACCTAAGTTCTGTCATACACAAACACATTGCTGACTGACTTCTGACACACAGACACACACACACACACAATGCGTCTCTGCCTCTCCTGTCCCTTTCCATAGTGAGCATTTGATTTTTGTTGTTGCTTTTGCTAATTTTTTTAAATTATATATTTGTTTGCACTTACAATCAGTTGCTGGGATTGAGATTGTGCTAGTGCTGCGAGACATGTTGGGGCCCCGCTCCTAAAGTGGAAGAAAAGCAGGATCAACCAGATACAAGTTTTTAAAAATGTTAGAATGTAGGATTTAAATAAAAATGGAAAGTGTGCAGGGCAGGTTTGTTGTGGTGGCTCCTCGCTAAGCGAGAGACAGAGCCACCATGTTTACTAAAGTGTTAAGCCCGCCTATGCGCTGAACAAGAGCCAATGAGAGAGAGAACATTTTAAAAGGACAGTGCACGTAAATTCCATAATAACCTGCGGGTTCTTATGGAAAATATCAACTTGGTCAGCAAGTACAAAAAATTGCTTTCCAGTGATTATAATGCACTACAGCATGCACCTGGGGCATGTTGCAACACTACAAGATTGTCCTGTGTTTTTGGTGTGGGCTCCCCCAAGTCAGTGGTTCTCTGGTGGTACAGAAGTTTCCCCTCCTCTCACTTGCATGGATAGTATAACCTGTTGGTGAAGTGGTCCCTCTTCTCTCCACCCACACCCAGGTATGTTAGTCCTGATAGTTCTCCCCACAAAACACTCTCCTGACTCCTCTGCCAGGCAGCTGCCTGTTGCTCCCACTCATGACCTTGTTAACGGGGCTATGAAGACCACTATGTATCCTGCACAGCAGTCCACACCTCCTTTCCAATGCACTCACAATGATGTAGATCGATTATTTCCTGAGCTACTGACCCAGGATCATTTTGTAGGAGCAACACTGACTTAGTCTCAATGCTTCTGCTCAAGATGTGTGTAGGACATCTCCTGACAACCATGTAAACAGCTTCTGATGTAGCCCAGTGGCTAGAGCACAGGGCTGTGAACCAGAAGATCAGGGTTTCAATCCTGATTCCCCTCATGAATAAGTATATTACAATGTTGCTTTACCCTTGAATTTCATAGTGGTGATCCATGGCGGTGTTGGGGTGGAATAGTAACCCACATTACAGAGCAGATATTCATGTCAGGTTTATCATTTTTACTTACTTTTTTCTAATTTTTGACCAGGAAAAGGGACATTGACCTGTGATAACTTGTTTCCAGGTGTATACTGTGTGTGTGTGTGTGTGTGTGTGTGTGTGTGTGTGTGTGTGTGTTACATGGGCTGTTTCACTGACAGAGGGAAGCTGGCCATGGCACCGGGAAAACTTTCCTACTCTTCTAAAGTAAGTACCATGGGCTCTTTAACTTCCACTTGGACAGTGACCTGAGATGGACAAAAGGGACCGGGCTTTTACGTTTCATCCAAATTTTCAAGTTTCATACACATGCCTTATTCAGCTAACACAAGTTAGCAGAGAATATCTTTTTAAATGTTCTTTACCATGTTTTTATAGAAACATAGAATTTGATGGCAGATAAGGATCGCTTGGCTCACCCAGTCTGCCCATTTCCCTACCTAATGGATAAGCTGCAGATCCTAGTTAACCAACAGCCTACTTCCTCCTACCCTCACCCCCTAGAATTGCCTTATGACTGTCCCATGCATTCTTGAGTTCCACCACTGTTTTTGACTCCACAGCCTCCTTAGGAAGGCCATTCCATGCATCTACAACCCTCTCTGTGAAAAAATACTTCCTCACATTACATCTGAGCCATCCCTCCTTTATCTTCAAATTGTGCCTCCTTGTTCTTGCACACCTCTTTTTCTGAAATATGCTGCCCTCTTGGACTTTGCTGATTCCCTTGAGGTACTTGAAAGTTTCTATCATGTGCCCCCTCTCCCTCCTTTCCTCGAGACTATACATATTAAGCTACTTAAGTCTCTCTTTATATGTCTTCTGGTGCAGACCCTGCACCATTTTAGTTGCCCTCCTCTGGACTGCCTCCATCCTGTCTATGTCTTTGCGGAGACTGGGTCTCCAGAACTGCACGCGGTACTCCAGACGGGGTCTCACCAGCTGTCTGAACAGAGGGATAACAACTTTGTGTTTTCTACTGGTGATGCCTCTCCCTATGCATCCCAGTATCCCCCCAGCCCTCCTTACTGCTTTCTCACATTGCTTGCCCACTTTTAGGTCATCTGATATGACTACCTCCAGGTCCCTTTACATTTTTGTTATTGTTAGTATCTCACCACCCATTGTGTACTCTTCCCCTGGGTTTTTGTTTCCCAGGTGCAATTCTTTGCACTTCTTAACACTGAATCTAAGCTGCCATACATTTGACCATTCCTCCAACCTTGCCAAGTCCCTTCTCATCCTTTCCACCCCACCTTGTGTATCAACTCTGTTGCAGATGTTTGTGTAATCTGCAAAGTGACATACTTTTCCTTCTAGTCTCTCTGCAATGTCACTTACAAAGACATTGAAGAGAATGATCCTAGTACTGAACCCTGCGGTACCCCACTAGTAACCCCCCTTTCTTCAGAGTGGATTCCGTTTACTATTACCCTCTGCATCCTGTTCTCCAGCCAATTCTTTACCTAGGCTACCATCTTGGGACCCACTCCAAGGCTGGCTAACTTGTATATTAATCTTTTGTGTGGGACTGTGTCAAATGCCTTGCTAAAGTCAAGGTAGGCCATGTCTACAGCCCCTCCCTGATCTACTTGTTTGGTCACACAGTCAAAGAACTCTATTAGATTCATCCTGACATGACCTTCCCACTGTGAATCCATGCTGCCTTGGGTCCTGTCCCCCTCTAGCCTCTAGGTACTCAACAATTATTTCCTTCAGAAGTGATTCCATCATTTTCCCTATCACTGAGGTTAAACTAACAGGTCTGTAGTTTCCTGCTTCTGCCCTGCTCCCACTTTTGTGAACTGGAATAACATCTGCCCTCCTCCAGTCCTCAGGTACCACCCCATCCTCCCATGATTTGTTAAAGAATGTAGTCAGTAGTGTCACTAGTTTTAGTGAACCTTAGTTCTTTTACAATTCTAGGATGAATCCCATCAGGCCCCATTGCTTTGTCCACCTTCAGTTTTAAGAGTTCTTTCAGAACTCTTTCTTCTGTGAATGGGCTGGTATCAACCCCCATATCCAGAGTGTTTCTATTGTTTGATTTAGGTACCTCCCCCTCTTCATTTGTGAATGCTGAGCAAAAATATTTGTTTAGTATCTCTGCCTTTTCACAGTCAACCTCTGACCACCCCTTCCCCTTTATTAAGCCTCACTATTCCTCCCTTGGTCTTCCTTTGCTCCCTGATGTACCTATAAAAGGTTTTATCCCCCTTCTTAACTGAGTTGGCTATCTTTTCCTTGGTTTGGGCCTTTGCTTTTCTGATTGCGTTCCCTGCTTCCTTTTGCTTTAACTGATACAGTTCTCTGTCCTGCTTCTTCTGTGATTCCTTGTACTTCCTGAATGCTTTTTTTCTCCCTAACCTTCCCTGCCACCTCCTTTGGTTTCTTACATTGTTTTGTTTTGTTTATTTGCTTCACATAATGGATTGTTGCACCTGTGATGGCAGATTTGATTATTCCCCATTGTTCTTCCACCCCCTCCTTCCTGCCCATTTCCTAGTGCATTCCTTAGGCACTCACCCATTTTATCAAAGTTGGCCCTCCTAAAGTCCAATACCTTTGCCTTTGTATGGCTTGACTCTACTGCTGTGTTTATGGTGAACCATACTGTTCGATGGTCGCTAGTTCCCAGATGGCTACCCACTTCTAAATCTGTGATCCTCTCTCCATCTCCATTTGAGAGTACCAGGTCTAAGGTTGCTCCCTCTCGAGTGGGTTCTAATACTAGTTGTCTAAGGCATGCCCCCTGTAGGGCATTTAGAATGACCCCACTCTTGTAAGTGGCTGCTGCAAATGCACTCCAGTTAACATCTGGCATATTCAGAGCCCCATCAACAAGATTGTGTCTTTTTCTGCCATTCTAAGGATACCTTCTATCATTTCCTCGTCCATTTTCTCCCCCTGAGATGGGGGGGGGGGTCTGTATACAACCCCTGTGTAGATTGTAGTGCTATTGCCTGTTTCCAAATTGACCCACAGTGCTTTCTTTCCTACATGTTTACCCTTTTGTTTTGTTGCTTTGATTCCTTCCCTTATATAGAGAGCTACTCCTCCTCCTCCTCTTTTACCCTCCCTGTCCCTCCTGTAGATAGTGTATCCTGGTATGTTTACATCCCAGTCATGGTTCTGTGTGTACTATGTTTCTGTGACTGCCACGATATCCAGATGTTCCTCTTCCATCAAGGCCACTAGTTCAGGAAGCTTGTTACCCAGACTACGGGCATTGGTACTCATTACTGTCCATTTTTTGATGGCTTTACATCTTGTAGCACCATCCCTGTCCTCATTGACTTTGCCTTCTCCATTTACCCCTTTCCTGCTCCCTACTGACCTTTCTATCTTGGTCTTTACCTCCTTTAGTACCCTGTTTTGTAGGGGGAGGCTGGGAATTCCCTGCTGCCTACCAGTGCCTCCCCCCTTGACTAGTTTAAAAGCTTGCCAATGAAGCACTTAAACCAATCGCCCAGAAGACTTTTTCCCTTCCTGGACAAATGCAGACCATCCTGCCAGTGTAGGCTGATATCCCTCCAGGTAGAACCCCAGTCCCCAGTGAAGCCAAACCCCTGTGCTCCGCACCATTTTTTCAACCATTCATTGAGTCGCATGATGCAGAGTACCCTCGCCTCACCCATGCTATAGACAGGCAGCACCTCTGAGAAGGATACTGTGTGTGGTACTTACCTTAGACCCCTCCCCAACTCCACAAACTCCTCCTGCACTGCTGTAATCTCACGTTTAGCCAAGTCATTCATCCCTAGATGGACAATGATGTCTAGCTCTGTCTCCTGTGCAGTTGTTCTCGTGATCCTGAGGATGCACTTGCAGTCCCTCCAAGCCATGGTGCCAGGCAGGCACCTTACTTCACTTTTCCCTGCTCTCCCCAGTTCTATCCTCCTAATAACTGAGTCCCCCACCAGGAGCTGCTTCCTTTCCCTGTGGTATCCTCTGCCTCCTTCATGTGGGCCTGCCTTATGATAGTTGTCCGCAGCCTCCTTAGTCTCCTTTGCGGGTGCATCCATAGGGGAACTATGCTCCACCAGAATGGTGTAGGGACTGTGGAGTGGTACAACTGACTAGGTGTGCCTCTGTTCCACCACTCTCATTCTCCCTGAGCCCACTGTGGTCCAACCACTGCACTTTCTGGGCAATCTCTGAGGCAGTGGTGGTGGTGGTCTTGGTGCTCCCTGGTTGGAGGAGGTTCCCCTACTACTGTCCAGTGTGGCCTGAAGATGGGCAACCTCCTTACTCAGAGCAGAGAGTTGCCTGCAAATAGGGCAGCATCTGAACCTCCAAAAGACTCCCAGAAGACTGCTGCCCCACAGCCAGTACAGTGCACTACTCCCCACATGTCTGTCTACCTTTCTGTTTATCCTGTGTAGTTTATTTTTCTTTTCTGGTAATGTTTTGTGTCATATATTATATATATATATATATATATATATATATATATATATATATATATATATATATATATATATATATATATATATATATAGTATGTTTATGTAACCCCCTGCAAATGGGGTTCCCAAAATTCTTCCAGGAGCTTGCCTGAATGCTCCAAGCCTGGGTGGTGTTCAGCATCTGAGCTGCTTAACTGTAGTTGCAAGTGAGTGCTATTTGAGCCTCCACATACTGCTCTTTAAGAGCTGTCTGCTTGCAGACTTAATTAGTTTGTATGGGGAGGCTGTGTATTTAATGCTCGAATCCCACCCGAGCTGTGGAGTAATCGCTCCATTTTGCGGTCGGTGAAGGTACAAAGGGAGCCCTTCTGAAAGCTGTAACTGTTTGCCTGTAATCATTTAAAGCATTAGCAAAATTGTAGTTTGTCTAAACTGCCTTTATTGCAGCTGGGACTCTGTGTGTGTTACCTCTCCATTTTGGACCTAAACTGCTGTGCTGGGCCAATTGGGTTAAGGGAGCCCTAAAATGGAGCCTGTGGACGAATCAGAACTTGGACTCTTAATTTGAGCCAGCCACAAGGGGATTGTATGGGCAGTGACACTGGGAAATGTAGTTTTGACCTTGGCACTTTTTTCTACCAACAGAGGGAGTCTTATTGTGAGTGACAGCTGAATCAGCCAACAGAATAGTGTGGAACTAAAGGAAATGCCCTGCTCTGTAACTGGAAAGATCATATCAGTTGTGGCAGTGAAGAGAGAAGGAGCTGTGTGCTTCTGTGGTGTATAGTTTCGTGCAGAAAGTGCATGTGAGGCCCTGAGTTTCGGTCTGCAGCCTTTGTGAGTGCCAGTTTGGACTGAATCCGAGTTGTGAGAAGAAAGAAGCACTAGAAGTGTGGAAACCAGGCTCACCCTGTAGAAGACTGGAGAAATTGCAGAATCGCGCTTGGTCTGTCAGGAACTGAAGCTGCTGTTTGTGTTCCCGGTTATTTTGCAGTAATTGCGATCGGGATCAAGGAGCAGCCTGCCTGGTATAGTACTTTTCTTTTACATATAAATGTGCGTAGTGCTTGTGGGGAATCGCTATTTCAAATCCCCTGTACAGTGAATTATATGCTGAAGCTGGAAGTAAACCCCCAGCTTAATTCGGACTACATCTGTTTATCAACTGCAGTGAAGTCAAGTCACAAGGACCTTGTCCTTATGCCCTGCTCTTCTGACAATCCAGAGGGACATTCTCCATCCGATCCTCAGCTTGGGTGTTGTGAGTAAAAATCAGGGTATTCCCCAGCAGCTTGTTTTTTCAATCACAAGTGTGTCACCTAATTCTTGTTGTTTCGCTGCTTCATGGACTGAGCCCTCCGGCTCCGGATTACAATTAGGTATTGTGCATATATTTTCTTCTACAGGGCGCTATCCATCTGCACTTGCCAGCCAACCCTGGGCAACGGACCTGGCTAGCCCCCCCCCCCAACCTGGGTACCCAGAGTGTGACTTTTCATACCATGTATGTGTGCACAGTACTGTGATTTAATGCCACTAATTAACCTGATTTCCCCCTCTCGTGTTACTGTCCCCTAAATAAATCAAATTTGCTATTGTTATACTATATACTGCCTGTGGTGGTGGTACTTATGGAAACAGTATTGTGTTTTGCTGTGTATGTTGATTAACCTTACTTTACAGGGGGTCCTCAGAGACGTGCTGCTGAATCAGTCTTGAGGGTAAGTGGTATCTATATGAGTGAACAGTGTGTAAACGTGGGGTATTGGGGCTGTTACTCCGGTGTACTGTGTGAGCCACTAGAGGGGATAAAAGGGGGTCTCAGTGTCCCAGAGGGCTGTGACCAAGTTAGTCTAACCACTACAAACCCTGACCTCTGGGTGGAGGCACCCGCCATAGGACCTAGGCTCCTCAACCTGTCCGTAGTCAAACAGGCAGGGGTAGTAGCCCGGATAGCACCACCTAGGGGTTACATCTTGGAGGTACCACTGGGATTAGCGTCCTCTAGTGGCCACATTTACGAATTACTGTTAAAAATAAATGGATACCCCAACAGAAGTGGCTGTACACCAGTTGGTGAAGTGGTGTACTGGGCAGGAGAGCGACCCCCAAAATGCTATACTTAACTTGGATAGGGAGTACTTTCCAAGGTTGAATGTTTATGAGACCCTGTGGTGGTGGGGCGACAGGCTGATTTACACGCCCAAACTTTCATGGCCCTAATAGAGTGTAAGGACCCTGTAGACAGTTCTAAAGTGTCACAGACTATTGCCCCAGGGAAACCCTCACTGTCTGAACAGTGATAACCAAAGACAGTAAAGACCCCAGGGAGAATGAGTCTCCCTCACTGTCTGAAACTTTTGAGGAGAAATTTGCTAAGTTGTTGCTGGAGGAAGGGAAAACTGTGGAGGATTTAAAGAAGCTATTATGGCCACCTGAGAACGTTCTTTCCCCAACACCCTCTCCCCCTCCGGCACCCATTATTGCCCCTCCTTCTGTGCCAGTGCTAGCCCCTATGTCTGTACCTGCCAATAGTCATGACTCTTACCGCAGGTTGAAAATGTTCTCCAGCACCCTCCCCACCACACAAGGGGAGGATGACTGGGAGACCTGAATAGACTATGTTGCCCCTCAAGTGCTAGAATAGCAATGCTCGAAAGCAGAAAAGTGAAAGAGGGTAAGTGAGAGCCTCTGAGGTCCCGTCCTGGCTGCCATCCATGCCAAATGGGCCACTAACCCTGAAGTGACTGCACAGAACTATCTTGAGGCCTTGGAGAATGGATATGGGAGCCCAGATTCTGATGAGGCCCTGTGCTGGAGAGTAAGAAATGCACAACAGTTCCAAGGGGAGTTGTTGTCTGTGTACGTATCTTGGCTGGAAAAATTGTTGCAAGAATGCCTCAGAAAGGGTAGTTTGTCAGCGAATGAATTGGACCGAACCAGGCTGGACAGGATCCTTAAGTCTGCCCCCTTCTCAGAACTGCTGTTGCTTCAGTTATGCCTGGCTAAGCGACTGGAATCCCCACCCTCCTATGATGAGCTAATGAGAGAAATTCGAGGAGTTGAGAAAAAACGACCCTGGGAAGGACTTGCACCAATAGCTGCTGCTACGACCTGAGTGACTGAGGGTGACCTGTCAAGTGAAGTTCAGGGGCAGAAGTTGGCAGTTAATGAGTGCTCTGAGAAGGAAAAGGGTGTGCCACCATGGGGTGAACTGCTGAGGGAGATTAAGAAAGTAACAGATAGACTCCACATGTAGACTGCTCCTACCAGTACGGGCACTGACACTTGCCCGACTGCTTCTGCTATGGGGGTGGGGGTGCCTAACCAGGCACCTCATGTTGACAATAGTTCAAAACTTGATCCCTTGACTATGGAAGTGAGGGAACTGAAGAGATGTCTCCAAATGTCCAACCCAACGCTGGCTGAGGTGGCACCAAGGTTTTCTATTGATACTAACAATGCTGCAGCCCCCAATGTGATGTCTCAGTCACCCCAAATTTCAGCAGACATATTTTGCCATAATTGTGGGAATGATGGGCACATGAAGAGGGAATGCTGGTCTCAGAAAGACTTAGAGAGAGTTGTGAGCCGGCTACAAGGAGAGCTTTGGAGCACAAAACAGTGGTTAAGAGGTGCACAAAATGACAGCAGTGAAGGTCCCAAAAATGCTAACTCACGTCCTTGTGTGGCTTGATAATATACCCAGGCCCTTGCTACCGCCTCTCCAGACTGGTCAAGAATAGTGGGCCCTTCAATAGAAGCTACAGTAAAAGTGAATGGTGTGCCCACCAGAGCTGTGTTGGACAGTGGCTCCCAAGTGGCAATTATGTTCCAGGATTGGTATCAGACGCATTTGTCAGATGTACCCTTACAACCATTGGAAGGACTGCATGTATGGGGGTTAAGTGAGAAGGCCTACCCCTACTCCAGGTATATCCGAGTTTGACTATCTTTCACTACCTCCGTGGCTGGAGTAGCAGAGCAAGTAGAGACCCTGGCCTCAGTGTGTCCCCCTACTGGACTGTATGATGGGATTCCTCTACTAATTGGGACGAATGAGCATATGTTTGGATGGTTGGCTCAGTTGTGTTATGAGAAACAAGGGTCAAGGACTGGTAGAGCTTTTAGAATCCCGGCCTTGATCAAGAAGGCCTATGAGGCACAGAGAGATGCTGAAAAAATGGACCCAGAGGAACCGGATGGAATTGTCTGGAAGAAGGATCCTGAGTCTCTGATTCTGGTGCCAAATGCCCAGTGTACCTTACAGGGGGAAGTCTGTATCAGAAAGGATGTCAAGAATAAAATCCTCATGCTGGATGCACCAGGCGATGGGAAATTGCTGGAAGGACTGCTGGTCAAGCCAAGTATTTTGCCTGCCAGAGCCCATGCTTATGTCAGAAGGGTAATGGTTCAAGTTCATAATGTGTCTGATAGAGAGATTCGAGTAACTAGGGGTTGCACCCTGGCTAATGTACATTGTGCAGATACTGCAGTGCTACCCAATAACAAGTGTTTGGGGGAGAATGACAGAGTGATGCCAGACTTGTTTGATTTTGGGGACTCCCCGTTGCCAGCTGAATGGAAGATGAGACTCAGTAGAAAGCTTGCCCATGTGGACCAGGTGTTTTCTTTAAAGGAATGGGACACAGGATGTGTGCAAGGAGCTAAGCACCACATCCAGCTGCATGATGAAAGGCCATTTTGTGAGAGGTCTCGATGCCTGGCCCCTGCTGACATAGATGATGTGAGACGGCATCTGCAAGAGATGCTAGCTGCTGGTGTAATACAAGAACCCAGAAGCCCCTATGCTTCCCCCATGTTGGTAGTGAGAAAAAAGAATGGGACATTAAGGATGTGCGTGGATTATTGCACTTTAAACTGGTGGACTATCCCTGATCATATAAAATGCCCCGCATTCAGGTTGCTTTGGACTGTCTGAACGGTAGCAAGCGGTTCTCTGTGCTGGATCTTCACAGTGGGTACTACCAGATCCCGATGGCCCCAGAAGACCATGAGAAGACAGCCTTTATCTGTCCGCTTGGCTTCTATGAATTCATGAGGAGCCTCAAGGGATTTCAGGTGCCCCAGCCACTTTTCAATGATTGATGGAGCGTGCAGTGGGGGACATGAACTTATTAGAGTGCCTGGTATACCTAGATGATGTTATTGTGTTTGGTAGCTCACTGGAGGAACATGAGAGCAGATTTTATTTTATTTATCAAGTCTAGGATTACAAATACATTTGAGCCTTGGCTCTTTTACAAAGGTTCCACGTCAGATTATTCAAGGTGTTGGACCTACTGGAAGACTTTGGCCTTAAACTATCCATTGATAAATGTCAGTTCTTCCAAACCTCTGTAAAGTTTGTGGGACACATAGCATACACTGAGGGAACAGAGACTGACCAAAGTAAAGTTGAGGCCTTGACCACCTGGCCACAGCCCCACAATCTAAAAGAACTGCAAAGATTCCTGGGATTCTGTGGCTATTATTGCAGTTTCATCAAGGGCTATTCAAGAGTGATCCGTCCTTTACTTAATCTTACTCAAGGTTACCCTCCTATCCACAAAAAATACAAGAGGTCGGTTTCTTCTGAGCCTGAGCAAGTGTATTTCTGTCCCAATGAGGTATTTGGAGCCAGATGGACACCTGAGTGTGAAGCTGCTTTTCATGAGATTATATATCAACTTACCCAAGTGCCCCAAGTTCTAGCCTCTCTACCCCAATGGAGACTCCCCTGACAAGTGAGGACAATGCTGAAAATGAGGCTCAGAGTGCAGAGACTGTAACAGTGCCCCATAGAAAGACTGGTCGAGCTGTAAAGCCTGTGGTGCACCTCAGTTATGATTCCCTTTGGAGGCCTGTGGACTTGTCTCTCAATGTTGTCCATAAAGGAGTGTGTGTCCCCAAGCTCATTGCCCAAACTGAACATCAGTGCTAACTCCAAGTTACTTGTGTTGCCCTCTAGGTATGGTGCCCCTGCCTCGTCCAGACCCAAGGTAGCTGATAGGGAAGGGCCCCTTCTCTTCAGGTTTCATGTGCAGGAGGTAATAACCTGAGTTATGGTACAATGTGTGTATAATACTGTGAAAAAGTGATGTACTGAAAAGTTTCAGAAATGTGTTTCTGGTAAGGTGATCTGCTGACTGATAATTACATGTATAAGCCTAATGTGATACTGATGTAAATATATATGGTTGTATTGAAACTTAAGGGGAAACTTACTTGACACGGATGCCAAGTTTTTCCAGGCCAGGAAGGGTATAACTCCCCTGCAAATGGGGGTTCCCAAAAGTCTTCCAGGAGCTTGCCTGAATGCTCCAAGCCTGGGTGGTGTTCGGCGTCTGAGCTGCTTAACTGTGATTACAAGTGAGTGCTGTTTGAGCCTCTACGTACTGTCTCTTCAAGAGCTGTTTGCTTGCAGACTTAATGAGTTTGTATGGGGGGGGGCTGTGTATTTAATGCTCGAATCCCACCCGTGCTGTGGAGTAATCACTCCATTTTGTGGTCGCTGAAGGTGGAAAGGGAGCCCATATGAAAGCTGTAACTGTTTGCCTGTAATCATTTAAAGCATTAGAAAAATTGTAGTTTGTCTAAACTGCCTTTATTGCAGCTTGGACTCTGTGTGTGTTTCCTCTCCATTTTGGACCTAAACTGCTGTGCTGGGCCAATTGGGTTAAGGGAGCCCTAAAATGGAGCCTGTGGATGAATCAGAACTTGGATTCTTAATTTGAGCCAGCCACATGGGGATTGTATGGGCAGTGACACTGGGAAATGTAATTTTGACCTTGGCGCCTTTTTCTACCAACAGAGGGAGTCTTATTGTGAGTGACAGAGGAATCAGCCAACAGAATAGTGTGGAGCTAAAGGAAATGCCCTGCTCTGTGACTGGAAAGATCAGATCAGTTGTGGCAGTGAAGAGAGAAGGAGCTGTGTGCTTCTGCGGTATATAGTTTCGCGTGGAAAGCGTGTGTGAGGCCCTGAGTTTCGGTCTGCAGCCTTTGTGAGTGCCAATTTGGACTGAATCCAAGTTGTGAGGAGAAAGAAGCACTAGAAGTGTGGAAACCAGGCTCACCCTGAAGAAGACTGGAGAAATTGCAGAATTGCGCTCAATCTGTCAGGAACTGAAGCTGCTGTGTGTGCTCCTGGGTATTTTGCAGTAATTGCGATTGGGATCGAGGAGCAGCCTGCCTGGTATAGTACTTTCTTTTTACATATAAATGTGCGTAGTGCTTGTGGGGAATCGCTATTCAAATCCCCTGTACAGTGAATTGTGTGCTGAAGCTGGAAGTAAACCTCAGCTTAATTTGAACTACATCCGTTTGCTATCAACTGCAGTGGGGTCCAGTCACAAGGACCTTGTCCTCATGCCCTGCTCTTCTGGCAGTCCAGAGGGACATTCTCCATCCGATCCTCAGCTTGGGTGTTGTGAGTACAAATCAGGGTATCCCCTGCGGCTTGTTTTTTCAATCACAAGTGTGTCATCTAATTCTTGTTGTTTCACTGCTTCATGGACTGAGCCCTCTGGCTCCGGATTACAATTGGGTGTTGTGCATATATTTTCTTCTACAGGGCTCTATCCATCTGCACCTGCCAGCCAACCCCGGGCAACAGACCTGGCTAGCCCCCCCAACCTGGTTACCCAGAGTGTGACTTTTCAGACCCTGTATGTGTGCACAGTACTGTGATTTAATGCCACTAATTAACCTGATTTCCCCTCCCGTGCTACTGTTCCCTAAATAAATCAGATTTGTTATTGTTATACTATATACAGTCTGTGGTGGTGGTACTTATGGAAACAGTATTGTGTTTTGCTGTGTATGCTGATTAACCTTACTTTACAGGAGGTCCTCAGAGACGTGCTGCTGAATCAGTCTCGAGGGTAAGTGGTATCTATATGAGTGAACAGTGTGTAAACATGGGTTATTGGGGCTGCAACTGCAGTGTACTGTGTGAGCTACTAGAGGGGATAAAAGGGGGTCTCAGTGTCCCAGAGGGCTGTGACCAAGTTAGTCTAACCACTGCAAACCCTGACCTCTGGGTGGAGGCACCCACCATAGGACCTAGACCCCTCAACCTGTCCGTAGTCAAACAGGCAGGGGTAGTAGCCCTTGGGATAGCACCACCTAGGGGTTACATTTATATTGTCAGTGCAGTGTGCTGGAAATAATTTGACAGTGGTATTCATCTTGCCCTCTTGAGGAAATTATATCAGAATCCCTGGTATAAAGGAAATGGTACCAGGGGTGGGTGGGGTAAGTGGAAGGGGGGGATTTAGGCCCAAACTGTGCCCTCTTGAAACAATCAGCTAAAAGCTCTGACCCACTACTACGATGAGTGTTGACCTTCCTGTCAGCAAGACAACATGCATAACAATTTAACAGAGAAAATATCCTGCTAAACAAACAGAGAAAAATCAAGCAGCTGAGTCAAACACAAGTTAACTCCCCAGCCCCAATACAGAATGGCGATCTGTGCTCTGAAAGTGATCAGCCCCAAAACAAGTCAGCTATGCACAAGGAAAGAAACAGTAAACAGTTTTTCAATCCCTCTGGGTTTAAACTCCCTATCTCCAAAGCAGTACTGCAAGCCCCTTCACTGAAAAGAACAATAACAATTGTAAAATGTAAAGTAAAGTACACCTCCCTCTGCTGTGAGCAAGACTGTCTTTCCAGCTAATTCTAAGTTCAGTATTTCAGCTTTCCAGCTTTCAGTTAGAGGTAGCTTCCACCTGAAGAATATAAGCTTTTACAGTATGTTATCATTTACCTACTGTCCACAATATCTGCACAAATTGTTTTTGTCCAGATTTTCTGGTTGTGACATCCTAGTGCTTACCACAACACTAGACTGTTTTGCTGCATACTGTGACCACACCCTCTGGTGCACAACTCTTTCTGGAATTTAAATCCAGCAAGAGTTCCAGTACTTCAAACTGTTCTATTGTTCTAAAGGAAAAATACGAAGTACTTTCTACCTCTTTATGCCATGGATTGTTCATGCCCTGTTTGCTCAAAAAATTTTCCAGATTCCACAAAAATGTGTTAAACCTATCAGGGAGTGGGATTCCATTTCCAAATTCTTCATCAGGAGAAATTTGAATGGCTGTGTGGAGTTTAGTGTGACCATTTAGATCCTAATATTAAACCAGCATTGTTTTGGGTCTCCTGCCACATCAGATGTTCAAGCCTTACAGAAGTCTTTTTTTTTTGCTTCTCTTACCCCACCCACCTATTTATTCCTAAGTCTCTTATAATACTCCCAGTCCTAAGGCGCCCTAGAAAACCATGCCCTCTCCCACACCTTTTGTCTCTCTTCATTTTGTTGGATAGATGAATACCAGGGAGCTGATCTATGCTTGACTTTCCTGGTCTTAACAGGCAAATGCTTGTTAGTCACAGCCATTAATTCAGTGATGAAGTACAGTCACCCATCATCAACATCTGGGATCAGTTTAAGACTCTTCCAATTCAGTTTTTCTAAATCTGAAACAAACACCAAAAAAACCCCAAAAACAATACCCTTAAATGTTCTAAATCTAATACATTTTGGTGGCCTGGTGATGATCTTTTTACCTCAAAAACAGTATACCACATTGTGGTCACTAAATAGGTCAGCCATCACACCTGCCTCTATGTAATTATATGGACAATTAGTCGAGACCAAATCAACCAGGGAGGAATCTTCAGGACTTTTAAGATTTATATGGGTGGAGTCCACAAGTAATTGTTCTAATCCAATACCTAAAGCAACTGATCTTCTGTTTACTTTATGTTTGTTAAACCTTGCCCAAGTTCTGCGACCCCTCCTCCCCAGTTGCGGTATGGTCTGTGTATATAGTTCACTGCAGAAAAGGGGGGAGGCTGGGAGGGAAGGGAACATTTTTTATCCAGGAAAGGCACACTAAGCCAGAGCTTGTTTCCAGATGTGACATGGAAGCACAAGGAAGTTAAGTGACTTGCACTGGGTCACACAGTATGCAAGTGGGAGCCGATGGGATTCAAACCCAGGTTTTCAGGTTTGCAGCTCAGTGCCCTTAAAGGAGAAGTCCACCTAGAATGTGCAAAAACATATGTTATGTAGAGTGTTTTGATATTTATGTTAAGTCCTTGTGTGTCCTTCCCTCCATCTGCTATTAGGAGTTTTTCCTAAATTAGCCTGCTAGCTGTATGGTAGTTTTACGACCCCTGGGGAGCTCCATCACAAATAGGTTTATTGGCTTTCTTTCTCCTACGATGCACCCTGGCTCATGTGACAATGATGTAGCTATGCCCTTAGATTTAGCAGGGTCTGTCACAGCTCAGCCACAAAGATAATACTTTTTTCAGAGACGTCACACTTCTAGATTTTGGGTGAGTGTAATCATTATTATTTTTTGATATTAGTACCTTGTCCTGCTATGTTACAACCTATAAGGTGATGTTCAATTTTTGCTACTTAGTTCTGGTGCAAAAACTGAAAGTGACTGAGAGGAATAGAGTAAACAGTGACATTATTTAAACACACATACACACACACACACACACACACACACACACACACACACACACACAGCAGAACATAGCAGGACAAGGAACTGATATCAAAAAATAATAATGATTATACTCACACAACATCTAGCAGTGTGTCTTCTCTGGAAGAAGTATTTTCTCTGTGCCTGAGCTGTGACAGACCCTGTAACAAGACACTGGCTTCCTGCAGGGGCAATTAGACATCACACCAAAGGGCACTCTGGGAAGACTAGAGGCCATAAAAGCAACCAGAATGGCAACCTCCAAGGGCAATAAAACAGGAAAAATTAGAAAAAAACATCTCTCACAGCCAGAGGAAAAGAAAATGCTGGGAACTGGTTAGAACACAGAAAAAAAGACTACTACATATCTTTTTCTGATTTTAACATGGAGTTTTCCTTTAACCACTGCACTATACTGCCTCCTCTGGTGCTATGCCTTCCCTCTGTTTTCAACATCATTACAACAGTGAGTGCAACCTGACACTAAGGTTTCAGAGGAGAGAAAAGAGACTAGGACAGAGCAAACTATCTACATTCAGTGTTGATAAAACCTGACACATTTCAAGTGCACAATGTAACCAACTTTGAATAATTCTCTCCTCAGGCAGCTAACACTGACTTTATGTTATTTAATTACACCACATTGTTAGGAGTGTCACATAGTCAGTTCTGCTGTGCTGCACATCCACTTAAACTCTGCCTTTAGTTCAATTTTGCATGAAACAGCGGTCAGTGGTGGAGGGTATAAAATGGCTGCCATCTTGAGGTTGGAGGGGAGTGGGAAGGTCATTATTATGGTCAGGAGGGGAGGTAGGCTGCAGGACAATTGGGGAAATAAAAACAAATTTAAGAACTAAAAGTAGTGCTCGTTATAAGAAACTGGCGCTATGTTTGTTTATATATTAAGCAAGCAGTAATACCCGACAGGGTAGGTGGTATTAGACAATAATGGACCACCCAGTGATGTAATGAGGCCCGACGCCATAGGTGGAGGGCCTTATAGCCCCTGGAAGGTCTGGTATTGCCCTAAACTCCTACACTGGAGGGTATTATTGTGCTTATAAAATAGGCTGTGTCATTTTTTGTAGGAATACAAAAAAATTAAAGTAATTGTATAAAAATGACTATGAATCAATTGTTTCTCCTTTTTTTGGAAAAAATAGTCTACTACTGGCACTGGCAGTAGAGGGTGCTGTTATGTTGGATACTGTGCAATTTCAGCCCCCCTCCCATGAGTCTGTCCGTTTCCTTCTGTTGTTTGTGCACTTCATTGATGAACTTTTTTTTTTCAAAGTTCTGTCAGTGGAAGTGAGAGGGGAATACAGGACAAAGGAGAGATACTGTTACTCTAGCCACTGTATGAAAGGTAGCTCAGGCAAGTAACACTTCTAGCTTTAGCTGCTGTGAAGAGTCAAGCACTGCCCGTTTGAAAACCACAGTGACAACTGCAAAGTCATTCACTCCTTTTCTTTTTGTACAGTATGTGTGGCTAGTCTTTATTTTAAATTCTTAAAAAACTAAGGAAGACTTGGGGGATGCTTCTGTCACGGGGCTGTTGGCTGCCTCTGTCAGTCATCCAGTTACCATGAGAAGCAGCTTCATTTTTGGGAGTGAGCAGGCAGCCGGCTGGAGGAAGAAGGAGGGAAAGCCCAGTCAGCTCTCATAGAGTCAGAATCGTAGGGCACTGAACTAGAGGTACAGCAATTAAATAACAAAGCAAAAAGGAAATGTAGTTAGAAATTAGCCAAGCTGAGGTTGTGTGCGGTATGGTCAGGCAGCCAGCACTTAACTATTGGAGGGCCAGTATCTATTGCTAAGTGAGAGAAAAAATGGCAGTGATTTCAAATTAAATTGGGGGTTTTCAGCCAATGAGGAAGTAGGGTGGGCACAGGGATGCCCGAGTGGGTGAAGGGGCACTGGGGCTGGTACTTTTTATTTCTTGGGCATCTATTGAAAATTAATGTACACCCCTGACAGGGGTACCAACCAATAAGAGCTTAGGAAATAAAAAGCCCATTTTCTAATAAAAAAAAAAATATATATATATATACATATATAAAAAATGATAATGGGTATTTGCTGGTTTGGCATGCAATAGTTTTTGAGCTATTGCAGAATGCCAAGGTGAGGCAGGGCAACCATGCCTGCTATTTCTGGTAATGTAACTAGCTTTTGGCCAATCACAGACATGGATCTGTATCCAGGGTTTAAATGAAAACTAATCATACACTAACTGTGTTGCATAAACTCATAGGTACCAGGTAAAACGTAACCTATCAAACAAATATGTATTCATTCCCAATGCAGAGAAACCTGATTATGTAGCAGTGCCTTATGGAAACAGCACTGTGTAATTCTGAACGTAGGCATGCACAAGCAGTGCTAGTAGTTTACTCACCTGGTAAAGGTGATTGTGCTAGTGTATATCCGTGGTACTCCAAGTCCTTACATATAGGGTCATGTTCACTTGACAGGCTGTGAGATGCACATGTGACCTTGAATCAAATTTCAAGATACTCCCTGTGCCCCTTCTGCTCCTATTCCAATTAGTTCAGACATTTCCCAGGATGTGCAGCACCTGTTAAATAAACTCAGTAATGCAAACTCTGACACCAGACTTAGTTATAGAGATAAAAAGGGTTTATTTTGATCTGAATTAAAACAATTCTGTTACATACATTTTCCAGCCCATATGGCATGCCGGTGAGCACAGACATTCTACTCTTCTTTTTGGGTGGAATGGTCTGCCTGATCTGAGAGGACAGTGGAGTGCCACGGGTATACACTAACACAATCACCTTTACCAGATGAGTAAACTACCACTGTGTTATGCGTATATCTGTGACACTCCAAGTCCTTACATATAGGGTTGTTTAATAAGCAGTATTCCTTAACTGGAAGGGGATGAGGCAGATCATTCAACGCATGCAAGTGTGACTACTTCCAGTGCATTTTTCCAAAAGAAGTTCTACTTTGTATGTTGGTGCCCAGTCTATACTGTCTGGCAAAGGTGTGTATGCTGGATCATGGAAATACAAAATCACACATGCCCCCATAATGCAGAGCATCATGGGCTGCATATGCAAATTACAACAGAATATTATGCTGGTTCAACTTTAAGCAGAAATGCATAGTGCTGAAAGGCCTCTCACACAGTTTGCAAAGGGTGCCATAGACACATGTTTTGTCCTACCAGGACTCATCAGTATGCCTAGTCTGTCTGACACCCCAGTGGAATGAACCAGCTACCCTAAGATGGTCTATCTCGGTTATGTTGTGGTGAACTCAATTAAACCAAAAAAACAAGTTAAAAGACAAAGATCATGTTGCCACTGCGCAGATTTCTGCAGTGGAATCTTGGTTCCTGTAGACCCATGAGGTGGCTACTGCCCTGGTGGAGAGTGCCTTGATTCAGTCAGGTGGTGTCTCCCCTACTGATTTGTATGCCTCTGGAATCGCTCGTCAACCATGTGGCTATGGTTGCCTTCGAGGCAGCCATGCCATTTCAGTGGCCTTGTAAGATGATAAATAGTCTGTCCAACTTTCTGAATTCTTTGGTTCAGTTCAGGTAAATGGTTAGGACCCTCTTAACATCTAATGTGTGTAGGGCTTCCTCATCCTCGTTCGAGTGATCTGGGTAGAACGTGGGCAGTCTGATCTTCTGGTTTAAATGCTGGAACTGTTCTTAACAATAGACTGTCCTGACTGAATGGGATGGAGGGCTGCTTGCATGACAGTGCGTTCAGTTCTCCTATTCATCTGGCCAAAGGGATTGCTATTTGGAATGCAGTCTATAGACCCATCCAGAATGGTTCAATTTCATTGAGTGATTTGAATGGGTGCTTTGTTAGGGCATTTAATACTAAGATGAGGTCCCAGGGGGCCACGGTTTCTCTGGTGCAAGGCCTCATTCTTTTGGCAGCTTTCAAGAACCACAGTATGTCTGGATGAGAACCTGGAACCAGATCTTCTATCTTCCCTAGTGCTGCCCCTCTCCCCGAGGCCTGCACTCTGTGCGATGAAGAGGACAGTCCCTTGTCCAGACATTGTAATAACAACAAAATGTGTGACACTGTAATAGCTTGGGGGCTTATGTGATTTGTTTTGCACTATCTATTGAAGATGTCCCATTGCCTGCTGTATGTGGATGTTGTGGATAGTCACCTGGATTGCAGCGTGGTGGTTATTACCGACTCATGGTATCCTGACTTTAAGAGTCTCTCCCTTTCTGGAGCCAGGCTGTAAGCTTGCGCTTGTGTGGGTTGGGGTGTGTGATCGGTCCTTGTGTCAATATGCTTCCCCAATTGTGCCATTGCTAGCAGGGTAGCGAACCATGTGCTTCTTGGCCAGTACGGGGTGACGATTATGATCAGACTTCTTGACTGTTTTACTTTCAATAATGTCTGTGGAATCAGGGGAAATGGTGGGAAAATGTATGCCCTGTTGTATGTCCATGGAGATGTACAGCATCTACGCCCTCTGAGTTTGTGTCCTTGAATCTTGAATAGAACCTTTCCACTTGGGCATTCTGTGATGTTGCCATAAGGTCTATTGTTATAGGTCCCCATCTCCTGCTGATTTGGTTGAATATCCATGTGTTTAGCTTCCACTCCCCTGGGTGGATCTGGTGCCTGCTTAGCCAGTCCACCATGGTGTTCAATTCCCTGGCCAGGTGTATTGCCTTTATGTGGTTCAAACAAAGGAACATAGAAGTTGATGGCAAATAAGGACCACAAGGCCCATTCAGTCTGCGCATTTCTTTTTCTACCTTATGAATGTGTCATCGGCCTTTGCTCTGTCAATGGCCTATCTATTCATACTCATCTGTATTGCACCCTTATGCCTATCCCATGCCTGTTTGAAGCCCTGCACTGTATTCATATCCACCACCTCCAGAGGTAGGCCGTTCCATTCATCCACCACCCTTTCTGTGAAAAAGAACTTCCTCACATTACCCCTAAATCGGCCTCACTCTAATCTCATGCTGTGTCCTCTCGTCCTGCTATTTTACTTATATTGAAACACATTAGACTCTTTCACCTTGTTAATGCCCTTAAGGTGTTTGAATGTTTCGATCATATCAATTCTCTCCCTCCTTTGCTCTAGGGTATACATATTGAGCTCCACTAATCTGTCATCATATGTTTTCTGATGCAGTCCCTGCACCATTTTGGTTGCCCTTCTCTGGACTGCCTCAATTTGGTTAATGTCCTTGTGAAGGTGTGGCCTCCAGTACTGCATGCAGTACTCCAGATGGGGCCTAACCAGTGTCTTGTAAAGAGGGATTATTACCTCCCTCTTCTGACTTGTGATACCCCTACTAATACACCCCAACATCCCCTAGCCTTACCTACTGCTTTAGTGGTCTGCTTGGATGATTTCAGGTCATCGGTGATGATGATGCCCAAGTCTCTTTCTTCCTTTGTGACTGCCAGCAACTCCCCTCCCAGCCTATAGGTGGCTTCAGAGTTTCTCTTCCCTTAAAGCTACCAACTTTTCGAGGCCTAAAACTGGGACAGGGTCTATCCAGTATCCAGTGGTAATAGTGATTGTATAAGGGCGAATGTCAAAACGGTGACCCATATTACAGTGCTATTATCATGGGCTACCTGCCAGGGTAGTGAGGACTGTGACTGCGAGGGAAAGGAGGGCAAGTGGAAAAGGAAAAAAGCGAGGAAAGGGAGGGAGGGATAGGCATAGGGAAGAGGGTTATTACTCTCTAGTGTGCCTGCTCTGCCGAGCCAGCTGTGTGGTGTGGTGGGTAAGGAGGCTTGCTCCGATGGAGGAGGTCCTGGGTTCAGGGCTGGGAAGATTTTTTTTTTGTTCCCACAGCTGCGGGACTTACATTTTTTTTATAACCAGGCTGTGCCCTCTCTCCTAGATGCACCCCCCTAGAGTTAACAATCCTTAGACATAGGGGTGCAGGGGGAGCACCCTCCCAAACACACTTAATGTACTGTGTGTGCCCAGTCGCTAGCAAGTGTATACCGCTGAATTGCTTTTCATCCATATACACTCACCATAATAGCGATCACTGTAATGCATTCACTATTATGACATAGAACCAGTCTATCCTGACCATGCTCCACAACCGTGTCACTCCCATGGGCACCGCCACAGACAACGCTGCACACAATCAATTACATTTTGCTGGTTGCACTGGCCATGCTGCCCCACAGTAACACCATCAGCAAATATCCAGATTAAAACAATACATCACTCTGCTACAGCAAGTTCCAAATCATGATGTACAGAAAGTTCATTAGAAGCAAACCTGCGTTAAATTGTGATCAGACATTCGAGCTGCATGTATTCCTCCTCTTGACAGTCCCATCCCAATCGTTTACACTCACCTCATTTACTTGAGCAAACTTCACTTCAGTGACTCCCACCACCACACCAGATTGTGTTCACATACTTCCCTGCAGTCGATCAAGTTTAGGTACCTTAGTTCACTGCTGCCGGTCTTTTCTGTTTGGAGTCCCTCTCCACTGTTGACAGGCAGATGTCCACATGCACTTGTTTGCACTACTACCCAGTCTAACCTAATAGGAATGAACATGTTTTACAATGCTCCCAATTACATGCTTGCGGTGCAACATAAGAGCAGGGGTTGAAGTTGCAAACTGCTGTCCAGCTCGAGCAGTGCCACGGAGGTGCTGAAATAACTGTCACTCACAGATTACTAGTCAGCAAAAAAAGGGACAAACTGGGACAAGTAAGCAAAAACCAGGACAAAAATTACATTTTGCAAAACTTGTGGTGACACTGGGACATGCTGCCTAAAATAGGGACTGTCCTGGGAAAATAGGGATTGTTGGCAGCTTTATCTTCTCTATGTGCATGATTTTGCACTTATTTGCATTAAACCCCAGTTGCCACTCTTCCAGAGGTTCAGATGTGTTTGAGCCCATGTCATTACTCTTGTCACCTCCCTCATGAGGGCAAAACTTCTGGTGTCTTCTTCTTTGGCTATGTAAGCTACTGCCACTCAGTTGTCCGACAGTACCAGCACTGACTTCTCTTTGATGTGTTTTTTGAATGAGGTGAGAGCGTGAAATACTGCCTTCATCTCTAGCACACTGATTGACAGTTTTGTTTCCACTTGTGTCCATCTCCCTTGAGATGTTCTGTGCCTCAGGGAAGCGTCCCAGCATAGAAGACTGGCATCTGTGTCTATGACGAGTCTTGACGACTTCATAATGTCTCTCTAGGGAAACTCTGTCTGACAGATTCCATATGTTGCTTCACCATTTTATTGACCTCCTCACATTGTCTGTTATGTGCATCATTGTGTCCAAGTTCTCCAGTGACGGTGTAGCATATTATATGGTTAACAACTGGAGTGGGTGCATGGTCCATCCGGCCCAAGGAATCAAATCTATTGCAGGATGCCACTGCCCCTAAAACCTGTGACACTTGTAGAAAGGTCAATGACTGTTTTGACCGTAGCTGGGGTAGCCAGTGATGATAATGATTACAAATGAGCGACTTTAGAAACAGCAACTCATTTATAGCTGCAAGGGTAGCTATGGATAGGCAAGGAAAGTGACCGGAAGGGGTGAGATAGGGAGGTGCAGGGGATGGATAGGAAGGAGGGTTTAGGTAGAGGGGAGAGCCTGCTGCAACTGAGCCAGCCCTGTGGTGTGGTGGTGAGGGTGGCTAGCTACAGTGCAGCAGGCATTGGGTTTGGGACCTGCTGGGTGAGATTGTTTTGCCGCTGCTTGCAACTGTTTTTTTTTTTGTTGTTGCCATGGTGTTTGGCCCCCTACTCAACATGCACCCCCCCCCGGAGTTAAGAATCTTTAGTTGGGGGGGGGTACGGGGGCATAGCCCTCTGCAAAAACACTTTTAGTTGCCGGAAGTCGGGTTGCTGAGAAATGTATATTGTCAAAATGCTTTTTGGCGATATACATTCGCTGTGATAGCGATCGCTGTTTTTCAATCGTTATCATGACATGGGACCTGTAACTGGTGGGCTGGTGTTCGTATCTTGTCTATTCTCTTCATTGATGGAAAGACTGGTTTCCTCATCATGTTGATGTTATTCCCCAAGTGATCTGTCCTTTGGGAGGGATCAAATGAACTCTTTTCTCTGTTTATGACCCAACCGTGGGTGGCCAGTGTTTGCCTGAATATGTCTGTGTCAATTTCCACCTGTATCTTAGACCTGGTGCATATAAGCCAGTCATCTAAGTATGGCATCACATTTACACCTTGTTCCCTTAACCTAGCCACCATTACCACTTACACCTTAGTGAACACCTTGGGGGCTGAGGCCAGGCCGAATGGCAGTGCCTGGTACTGGCAATCCTGTCCTAGGATGTGAAACCATAAGTATTTCAGTGTGAAGGATGAATTGAGATGTCTAAATAGGTGTCTCAGAGGTCTACGTATGTTAAAAATTCTCCCTGTCATATAGCTTTCAGTGTGGACTTTACTGTCTCCATTTTGAATGCTTGACACTTTATTGAACAGCTGAGGGATTTCAGGTCTAGGACTGGCCTGCAGTTACCTGTTTTCTTTGGAACCAAGAAAAATATTGAGTAGACCCCCTTTCCTTGTTTCTCATAAAGTACATGTTGAATGACTTTATTTGCCAGGAGTTTGTTTAGTACTGTATCGCCACATTTGTATAACGGTGCGCCCGATTTCTTGATATTTATGATTATATTAGTCTGTCTCTGGAAGTTTTTTTTGAGAATTCAATTGCACATCCCTTTGAAATTATCTCCAGAACACACTTGTTTGTGGTTGTGTTGTGCCACATTGAATGGAATAGCGGACGTTGCCCACCTGTGGGTGTTTTGTTTGTCTTGTTTTGTTTACGCTGTGTGCATTCATTTTTGCAATTACTTGTTTGGCTTTCCATTGTTGGTGCTGGACCTGCACCTTCTAGGCCCCTTCTGTTCTTGGCCATGAAGTTATTTGTTGAATTTTGTTGACTCGGTAAGGCCACTGGGCCTAGAAGACCCTTTTTCAGGGGCGACTTGGGGGAAGGGGGGAATACAGGTGGTAAGCAACTGAAATTGATCCAGATTAAGTAGTTGGTGGTATTTTTAAGTGAACGAGGGAAATTTGGCTCCTCCATTGGGCATCCAGTCAAAACAGTGGCATTCAAAACCACGAGTTTTGGAGGTCCAGTGCGTATCTGAATCTGTCCGGGGGTCATTCGGGTGGTCTGTTAGCTGTGTCCGGCTCGGAGAGTGCCAGGGCCATAGCAGCAGCTTGGGAAGCCCACAGATGGGCTGTCTGTGGAACAAAAAGGGAAAGACAGAGGATTAAATACAGCTAGAATACAATAGCAAGCACAGTGGTGGGCAGGCAATGGTGAAAGACAAAGCGCGAGGTAAAGAGGTGGCAAATGCAGGGCAATTATTTAGAGATAGAGCGGAGGTAACTGGGAAGGGGGTTCTGTGCTTTGGTGCCGGGACATCTGAGGAGGACAACAGCAGCAGCAGGAGGGGGTGTAAAAGGAGGGTTTGTAGGTAAGGCAGAGAAGAAATTATGCTGTTTAGAGAGACAGCATTGCAAGTGGGAAGGAGAAAATAATTAGCAGAGTGACCAGTGTGGGACAGGAGACATGGTTTGGCAGTAGAGGCAGAAATGGAAAAATGTAACAATCTTACTCAGTAGCTAGGTCTAAGCAGTCAAACATCAGCTACTAAACAATACTAGCTAAACCGGCGGGTAAAGTAAGGCCAAGTGATGCATAACATAAGTAATTACATTATAAAAAATTCAGTCCAGAACACAGCACAGAAAGAGATTTCCTCGAGATCAGGAAGCACCAGTAGTTGGAAAATCAGCTGAGGAGCAGAAACTGCCAGTCAGTACCTGGCTCCTCCACTGGGCATCCAGTCAAAATAGCGGCATTCAAAACCACGAGTTTCCTGAATCTGTCCGGGGATCAGTCGGGTGGTCTGTTAGCTGTGGCTGGCTCAGAGCCACAGCAGCAGCTTGAGAAGCCGGCAGATGGGCTGTCTGTGGAAGAAGAAGGGAAAGACAGAGGATTAAATACAGCTAGAGTCCAATAGCAAGCTCAGTGGGAGGCAGGCAATAGGGAAAGACAAAGCACGAGGTAAAGAGGTTGCAAATGCAGAGCAATTATTTATTTATTTATTTATTTGAAGTATCGGTTTAACAACCTTTGAGCCAAGGGCTTGTTTACAAAGGTACCTCGTCACAAGGAGGACAATAGACACAGAGAGGGTAACAGATACACAAGAATAGCCATCATGAGTAGATTACAGACTTGTTTACAGATATTATATACAGGTTTGGTTGCAGATATTTACATAAGCACAGAAAAGAAGCACTGTTGCCATGAGAGAGCTTGTGTTACATTTTAATACATCTTATACGTGAGCCAGCGATGGACTAGTCATTGTTGTAGGTGGTGGCAGTCCATAGTGGACCTTGTCGGGGTTAGGGCCCAAGAGGGCGTGAGAGTGCAGGCTAGTTGCAGCTACAGGAGTGGGTAGTGAGGAGATGGTTGCGGAGAGCCACTTTGAAAGGGGCAATCTTAGGGGTGCTGGTGATGGTGGCTGTCAGGGGCCCTGTAGTGGAAAGATCTTGGGGCAAGGGATGTTTTTATCCTAGGTACCATCAGGATGGTTTTGTTTGAGTAGTGGGTGGAGATAGAGGGTGTGGCAGTTTGGAGGGAGGAGATGACCCCAGGAGGGGAGAGACCAAGCAGAATTTTCTTGGTCAAGAGGCAGGTCTAGTAGTGGAGTCTTTCATCAAAATTGAGAATACTGGCAGTGGAATAGAGGAAGCAGGTGTGGGTGAGCCTTGGGGCATCAGTTAGGAGCCTGCAGGCTTTGTTGAGGGAGATTTGAATTTTCTGAAGAGTGGTGTTATCTGTTGCCCCTTAAACAAGGAGCCCATAATCCACTAGGGACAGTATGGAGGAGGTAATAGTGAGCCTAAGGGCATCAGGAAGGAGGCATTCTTTGTGCCGGTAAAGGAGCCCAATCGGAGGGTTTACAGCAGCTGCTAGTGTGTTTATGTGGTCGTGGAAGGTAAGGGCAGTGTCGAGGGAAAGGCCCAGGTACTTGTTGGTGGATATCTGTTCAAGGGGGTGTTGGGTGCTGGGGAGGATGTGGAGTGGTGTATTTTTTGCTTTGTTTTGGTGGTGTAAGAAAATCATGGATTTCATCTTTTTTTAGGTTAATGACCAGTCTACGGTCCTTGAACCATGTTTCAACCTGGGTGAAGGCATTTTGGAGGGAGTCCTGGAGGAGGGTAGGTTTATGGTGTGAGGTATAGAGCACTGCATCATCCGCATACAGTAGGATATTTCCGGAGCATGCCAACGGCAAGGTATTTAGGTAGAGGGTGAAGAGTAGTGGACCCTGGATGGAGCCCTGGGGCACATCAGAGCAGACAGGTAGCATGTCAGATAAGATCTCATTTAGTTTGACATGTTGGGACCATGCAGAGAGGTAACTAGCACACCAAACCAGGGGGCCCGAGGAGAAACTGAGTTGGTAAAGAGAGTCTAGAAGCAGAGGATGGCAGACCGTGTCGAAGGCCTTGGAAAGGTCTATGTACACAGCTCAAGCAATGTTACCAGAGTCTATGGAGGCATGTAGAAAGTTGGTGAATTTGAGGAGGGCTGTGGTAGTGCTATTGCCCGAGCAGAAGCCATGCTGCTCTGGACATAAGATGTCATGCTTGGTTAGGTATTCAGTGAGCTGTGTGGCAACCACTTTCTCTAAAGCTTTGGATTGGGGGGAATGGAGATGGGTCAATAGTTACTGGGGGAGGATTTATCACCACTTTTATGAATGGGGGAGACAATGGCAGTCTTCCAGGCACTGGGGAATTGCCCCAGGCACACGGATCTGTTGAGTAGGTCCATGAGAGGGGCTAGAACCTCATCAATGACTAGCCGAAGGAGCCTAGAATCAAGGGGATCTGTGCTAGGATTGTTGCTGCTTAGTGCCTTTTGCAGGTATGGATGGGCTTAATGGATAGACATTTTACATAGGAGGAAATGAGGGTGCTGTAGGGCAGGGGATTGGGATTTGGGTACGGGGTCAAAGAAGCAACTGGAGATTACAGTGTTGAGATCTGTGAAGGTGATGTTTAGACAGTTTGCTATGGTGAGAGGGTCAGTGGAAGTGGTGCCGTCTATGGAGAGCTGGGAGGGAGGGAGGCGGGGATCGCGATTTACCATTGTGTTCTTTGATATTGCTCCAGAAGGTCTGGGCAGATCCCCATGTGGCAGTGCGAGTGGATTGGTAGTAGTCCACTTTGGTCTTGCGGATGGCCCACGAGCAGCCATTCGAGCAGCATTATAGGATTGTCTGTCAGCCAACCTGTCACACTCAAAGATTTTGTACCAGAGATTGTCCCTTTCGCTCAGTTTTTGGAGTGGGGGGGTGATCCATGGTGCATTTTGTCATTTGGCACGGAGTTTGGTGACAGGGGCACAGAGATCACAGGCTTTAGTGAATGCCTGTGTGAACAGGCTGAATGCAATGTCAATGTTGAGGGCTGTTTTAATGGGGGACCAGTCCATTTGTGCGAGAAGTTGTTTGAGTTTTTTTAACCCCCTGGGCAGAGACGCCTATGGAAGATGGTCTGGGCTGAGGGTTTAGGGTTGGAGGAGGTCCATAGGAATGAGATGGGTGAGTGGGTGCTTAGGGAGTCGGGTAGAACTTTTATGTCCTGGATTTTGTGGGGGCGGTTGGAGATAATGACGTCCAGGAGGGTGCTGGTACCAGTGGAGGGATGAAATCTAGTGGGTTTGGTGACTAATTGGGCCATGTTGAGGGCAGAGAAGGAGTCCTTTGTTGGTGCAGCTGAGGGACCAAGCCAGTTGATATTTAGGTCCCCTATTAGTATCTGTTCAGCTTTGTGAGGGAGGGTAGAGAGGTAATTAGTGAGGGATACGAGGGCCGGCTTTTGGTTCTTAGGGGGAACATAGGATACTGTGAGGTATAGTGGGCCCCTGGAGGGGTCTGGGCTGATTTTTAAGATGAGTGCTTGGGCACTGCTTAAGAGCCTGGGGGGGTGGGAGCATGTGGCCAATACTGTTTTCCCTGATGTAGATCGCACAGCCACCTCCATGTTTTCCCATCCAGTCTTCCCGGAATAGGGTGAAACTGGGGAGAGTGACAACTGAGTCGGGGTAGAATTTGAAAGCCAGGTCTCGACTAGAGCAATGATGTCTGGTTGATGAAGGGTGGCCCAACATTGGAGCGCAGCAGATTTTTTTGGCAGGCTGCATATGTTCAGGGTGGTGATGCAGAGTGCTGTGGGTGATGTCCTGGGTGTGCAGGAGGGGGAGGGGCCTGGGTTGGGGTGAACATTTCCCAAGAGTAATAACAATAATGTGAGAAATCTTACAAGGGGGGTAGATGTTGGCGACCTTAGCCCGACGACATGAGTGGGACTGAGCAGTTAGAGTGCAGGGAATGGGTAGGGAGCAGAGGGTTGGAAAGGTGGTGAGGAGGTGGATCCAGGGATGGCCTGGGGGCGGGATCTATGGAGGGTGAATGGGGGTGGGTGCAGGGGCCTAGGATCTGTGGCAAGGGTGGGGTTGGGGTTGGGTGTGCTTTAGTGGTTATTAGGTGCTGTTCTTGATGGGCTACCAGTGTGGTCCACTTGGAGGGAGGCAAGCACCAAGAGGGCCGAGATGGTAATGTGCAGTGGTGGTGGATGACAGAGCATATTACCTGATAGTGGTGTATCATGATAGAAGAGTTAGGGTCAGGGTAATGCTTCAGTAAGGGTGACTACCACTTTGATACGTAGCGTACCAGGTTCGAGACTCCTGGGGGCTGAGTGTCTTTGGGCTGTGATTGCGTAGAGATCCAGGTGTGCATGGTGGCTGGGTTGGCCGGGTCAGGGCTGGAAAATAGGGTGTGAAATAGCGACTCCTAGTGGCCACAAGTGGAGTGGGTGGTTAGCAGGGGGGAGGAGGTGGGGGATGGTGTGGAAGTGGTAGCGGAGGTGGTAACCAAGTGGAAGAAACAGGCTATGGAGGGGGTATACAACTAAGGGTAGTGGCTATGTTGGGATTAGAGGTGGGCAGTGGAGTGGAGGGGCTGGAAAGAAGGGCTCTGGCTCAGTAAGAGAGTTTGTGGGTATGCAGAGGAGTCCAAGGAGGACTAAGCCCTCTGGTGACCGACAGGTATATCCTGCAAATGGGAAAATGGGGACTTAGAAAATGACTGTCAGGAAGTGATGTCATAGGAAGCAGACAATATCAGGAGGATCAGGCTTGGGTGGGAGGGTGGCAAGGGTGGGTGGAGTAGTCGACGCATAGCGTCGATGGGCTAACACCCACCACAAAACATCTGTCTGAAGAGATAGAAGAGGAGTTAACAGGGAGGGGGGTTCTGTGCTTTGGCACTGGGACGTCTGAGGAGGACAACAGCAGCAGCAGAAGGGGTATAAAAGGAGGGTGTGTAGGTAAGGCAGAGAAGAAATTAAGTTGTTTAGAGAAACAGCATTGCAAGTGGGGAAGAGAAGTTAATAATTAGCGGAGCGACCAGTGTGGGACAGGAGACACGGTTTGGCAGTAGAGGCAGAAATGGAAAAATGCAGCAATCTTACTCAGTAGCTAGGTCTAAGCAGACAAACATCAGCTACTAAACAATACAGTTTTCCCAGCACTACTCTCACAGCAGCAAGTAACACTGAGAGGCTAGACTGGAGGCTTGTAATAGACTAGTTAATCCAGCAGGTAAAGTAAGACCAAGTGATGCATAACAGAAGTAATTACATTTACAAAAATTCAGTCCAGAACACAGCACAGAAAGAGATTTCCCCGAGATCAGGAAGCGCCAGGAGTTGGAAAATCAGCCAAGGAGCAGAAACTGCCAATCAGTGCCTGGCTTCTCCACTGGGCATCCAGTCAAAACAGCGGCATTCAACACCACGAGTTTCGGAGGTCTGGTGCATACCTGAATCTGTCCAGGGGTCAGTCAGGTGGTCTGTTAGCTCCGGCTGTCTCAGATAGTGCCAGGGCCACAACAGCAGCTTGGGAAGCCCATAGATGGACTGTCTGTGGAACAAGAAGGGAAAGACAGAGGATTAAATACAAGTAGAGTACAATAGCAAGCTTAGTTGGGGTCAGGCAATGGGGAAAGACAAAGCACGAGGTAAAGAGGTGGCAAATGCAGGGCAATTACTTAGAGATAGAAGAGGATTTAACAGGGAAGGGGGTTCTGTGCTGTGGCACTGGGACGTCTGAGGAGGACAACAGCAGCAGCAGGAGGGGGTGTAAGAGGAGGGTTTGTAGGTAAGGCAGAGAAGAAATTAAGCTGTTTAGAGAGACAGCATTGCAGGTAGGGAGGAGAAATTAATAATTAGCAGAGTGACCAGTGTGGGAAAGGAGACACCGTTTGGCAGTACAGGCAGAAATGGAAAAATGCAGCAATCTTACTCATTAGCTAGGTCTAAGCAGTCAAACATCAGCTACTAAACAATACAGTTTGTCCAGCACTAGTCTCACAACAGCAAGTAACACCGAGAGGCTAGACTAGAGGCTTGTAATGGACTAGTTAAACTGGCAGGTAAAGTAAGACCAAGTGATGTATAACATAAGTAATTACATTTCCAAAAGTTCAGTCCAGAACACAGCACAGAAAGAGATTTCCCTGAGATCAGGAAGTGCCAGGAGTTGGAAATCAACCAAGGAGCAGAAACTGCCAATCAGTGCCTGGCTCCTCCATTGGGCATACAGTCAAAACAGCAGCATCCAAAACCACGAGTTTCAGAGGTCCAGTGCGTACCTGAATCAGTCCGGGGTCAGTTAGGCGGTCTGTTAGCTGTGGCTGGCTCGGAGACTGCTGGGGCCACAGCAGCAGCTTGGGAAGCCAGCAGATGGGCTGTCTGAATCTGTCCGGGGGTCAGTTGAGTGGTTTGTTAGCTGTTGCACACTCTGAGATTGCCAGGGCTACAGCAGCAGTTTGGGAAGCCCGCAGATGGGCTGTCTGAATCTGTCCTGGGTTCAGTCGGATGGTCTGTTAGCTGTGGCTGGCTCAGAGAGTGGTGAGGCCACAGCAGCAGCTTGGGAAGCCCGCAGATGGGCTGTCTGAATCTGTCCGTGGGTCAGCCAGTCAGGGGGTCTGTTAGCTGCGGCCAGCTTGGAGAGTGCCGGGGCCACAGCAGCAGCTTGGAAAGCCCACAGATGGGCTGTCTGAATCTGTCTGGGGGTCAGTCAGGCGGTCTGTTAGCTGCGGCCGGCTCAGAGAGTGCCAGGGCCACAGCAGCAGCTTAGTAAGCCTGCAGATGGGATGTCCAAATCTGTCTGGGGGTCAGTCGGGCAGTCTGTTAGCTGTGGCCGGCTTGGAGAGTGCCGGAGCCACAGCAGCAGCTTGGGAAGCCTGCAGATGGACTGTCTGAATCTGTCCGAGGGTCAGTCCAGCAGTCTGTTAGCTATGGCCAGGTTGGAGAGTTCTGGGGCCACAGCAGCAGCTTGGGAAGCCCGCAGATGGGCTGTCTTATGACTTATGATATCCTGCTGTATGGTCATAATGGCCCCACCTGGAGTAAATGGAACGCTAGTTCATTGGATGTGTTGTTTGCCTGCTTTAGGTGGCACTGGTGGCTGAACAGATGCCATTTTTTCCCTTCAACATAAACTGCATCCACTGTCTGACCTCATTAATATTGTTGTATCAGAAGTAAAGATGATTTACGACTCTGAATTCAAGGTTACTGCCTCAGCAGTTTTGGCTGACAGAAGGTGAAACATGGCTTGGGTTAAGAACTAAGCAAACCTATTGGTCCCTGTATTATATTATCATTCCTTTTTCCCTTGTACTTGATTTGTTTCATTTTATTTACTTTTCCCTTATCATAGTTTCTCCTTTGCTTTTGTTTCAGTAGGATTGGTGTGATAGTTATCTTAAGTAATTGTTAAACTCTACTTGTATTTTGTTTATACCAATAAAAAGTTACCCTACTCTTCTTCAATAAGTGCCATGGGCTCTTTGACTTCCTCTTGGACAGTCACCAGAGACAGGCAGAAGGGACCTTAAAGGGACCTTGGTTTAACATCTCATCCAATTGTCAAATTTCATTAACATGTCCTATTCAACTACTACAGGTTATCAGAGAATACTTTTTTAAATGTTATTTTCTCTTTTTTTTTTCTATTATGTGTTTATCTGTTTTTTTCCTGTTTTTTTTGTCCGCCCCCTTCCCTGGGCACGCACACGCTTGTATGGAGGCACGCGTGCACTGTGTTATGAGGTTCCCTTCCAACCTGCTGCCCCCTTCGGCCTGCACTGCCACTGGACATCCACCTGGTGCCTGCAGAACTATGGGGGGAGCAACAACCACCCCAGGAGAGGAGAGCTGCCATTAGGCTGCTTGATCATGCTCCACCCTTCCCCCCTCGTTGCCAACACCCTACTGACCAGAGGTCATTCCTAAACTCGGGTCACTGGCATGACACAAGGTGTGGGGCCCAGCACCTCAACCCACAACACCACTGGACCAGCTATTTTCCTCTTTTTTTATAGTGTGTTATCATTTGCCTATTGTCCACAAACACTGTGCAGACTGCTTTTGTCCAGATTTTCTGGTTATAACATCCGAGTGCTTACCATGACATTAGACTAAGTTTTGTTACTTACAGTGACAACACAAGTCATGCCTGAAAATGGGCAATTACTTTGTCTAGTGCGTCTACCTTACTAGAAATAAAAAATGGAATAAATGAGACTGATGCCAGAAACAGAGAGTTTGTGAGGTCAGTTGGAGACAGTTGTTTGTGAAACAGTGAAACAGGAACCTGATTATGTGAAATATGTAAGAGATAACACATGACAAGGTGATTGGTTATGAGAAAATAATGCATACCTTTGGTAGTTTTTAGACATGAGCTGTAGCCGTGTGGTGCAACCACCTTACAAGTGTATTATTTCCTTATGACCACACACCATAGAGGTTTTTCACCACTTATAAAATTGACTTATATTTGTAAAAAAAAATACACAGTTCAGGTGACCTGTGTGGCTGCCATAAAATACTCAACAGTCATGTGACATGCTTTGACCAATAAGGTTACAGGATTTTCAAGGCCCATTCTATTATGAAAAGATTGATTATAATGGGACAATAGTGGGGATTGAGTATAATGGGACACATCTAAAAAAAGAAGAAAAAAATGTAAGTTAAATGCAATGATGCCAGTCCGGTGGTATGGAGGGCTGAGGCGATCAGCACTTCACCCCTTGCCATGCCATTGACCTGGGCTTGGAAACCGACACAAGATGCTGAGGGGCGGCCATGGGAGAGAGGTCTGAGCATCTGTAGGATTGCTCTCCTCCTTTGGGGAGGGGAGCTGCTGTGGTCCGCTGCTTGGCTGCCACCTGAAGGTAGTCAGGTGGCATCACATGTGACCAAGCACAGAGTGAAGGGACCCCATATTCAGGGCACCGGGGACATCTCCGCAGAGGCAGTGATCATACATTGCACCCAATGCATGTCCGTGGGGCCAGGGGTGAAAATCAGTGGAAAAATCCTGATGGCAGGATGAGGAACGGCCTGTTGTATGCTCCGCACTGATGACCAGCCATCACTCTCAAGTCCTATCATGAAGACACTGAGGGAAGGTAAGTCCCAGAGAAACTGGGTGATGGGGCTGGGAAGGTCAGTCTGAATGAAGCTGATGGGCAGAATCAGGAGGACAAACATTTGTATAAAAAATAAATGAAATGCAATTATTATACATGTAATAGTTTTAAACATGTTGAGTAGATACTGTTTATTAATATGAAGTTAATATAGTTCTTTATATTTATTAGCGACTTCACAGTGGGTCTGCAAGAGAAAGTATGCCTACTGTATTTGCAGATGATACAAAGCTCTGCAACAGAGTTGACACATGGGGGGGCACAGAAAGAATGAGGAGCAATCCACAGAAGCTGGAAGAATAGTCATGGGTCTGGCAGCTGGGTTTCAATGCGAAAAAGTGCAAAATCATGCACTTGGGGCACAGAAAACCAGGGGCAAAATATCAACTGGGAGGAGTGGAATTAGCAGTGACAGGTAACCATAAGGATGATGGCGGTGTTAAGGTTCTGTTACTGGGAGACTCGATGATTAAGGGTATCCATTGGGAGGGACAGGGGGATGGATGCCATAGCCAGGTGAAGGTAGTGAGTATCTCTGGGCTGACAGTGCACAGAGCAAAGTTCATGGTGTATGAAATGGTTAGGGATTGTGGAGGGAAACCGGATTTCTGGCATTTGGGAACTAATGATCTAGAGGGAAATAGCATTATGGAAATCCAAGCAAGGTTCCAAGAACTTGCCAGAGTCTGTCGGGATAATGGATGCAACATTTCTTTTCGAGATATTGCCAGTACCAAAGGCCTCAGTGGAGAAAAAAATGAAGCTCACAGAGGTTAATGAATGGCTCAGGAAGTGGGGTGAAGAGAATGGGTTGGGGGTGTTAGGGAACTGGAATGGAGTTTGGGAGGTTAAGGGACTATATGCCAAGGACAGGTTTCATCTTGCCCCATTAGGGAAGGAAGTCCTTAAACAGGGGTGGCTGACTACATACAAGAAAGGTGGGGTTTAAACTTGTAAGGGGAAGGGATAAGAGGGCTGACAGAAGCCCTCCCTCCAGATGAGGGGAGTAGCTCAAGCCCAAGGGGAGGGGGAAACAGACTGGAGGTGGAGGTTTCAGGAGGAGCAGGGGAGGATGGAAGTATAAGGAATCTGGGTGGGGTTCGACAAAAGGATCAGGGATAAGGGGTGGGGTTAGTGTTGGTAAATGCCAGGAGCTTGGGAAACAAGTTGCCAGGTTCCAGGCCATGCTGTTCGGGGTGGATGTGGCGGCAGTCCGGAACATGGGCCACAAAAACCATGACTGGGACCTAAATGTACGGGGTACACTATGCTTAGGAAGGATAGAAAGGAGGGCAGAGGGGTGGAGGCTATGTTCATTAGAGATGACATAGAAATTGCTATGGTAGAAGAGGCAGAGGGAAACGTGGAGGCCTTATGGGTCACCTTACGAATCCCAGCAGGAGATAAGGTCAAGCTGGGAGTAGCATAGGCCCCCGGGATGAGTGATGTTCTAGAGGATGGTTTGCTGGACAACATCATTGCCCAGTGTGGTCCAAAAGGGAAGGAGTGGTGTTGATGGGGACCTTATATGCTAGGTACAAACTGGGGAACCATGTCCTCTAAGGTGGCCAAGGAGCAGAGGCTGCTGGATGGCTTCCAGGATGTGTTCTTAACACAGCATGTGATGGAGCCCACAAGGGAGGGGCATGTCCTGGATGTGGTTCTGGCAGATGGGGATCTGGTAAGGGACATGGTTGTACAGGACCCCCTGACTGGGAGTGACCACAATACTGTCTGGTTTCAAATAAGCATTGGGGGAGTGGGGGTGAGATCTAGGACACTGGCAGTGGACTTCAGGGGGGCAGACTTTATGGGCATGGGAAATATTCTCAAGGATCACTTGAAGGGGATTACCTCAACAACAAGTGTGGAAAGGAGATGGGAGGTCATAAAACGGGGACTTCATGAGGCAGTCAGGATCTGCGCTAAGTTGAAACGTAAGGGAGCAAGGTCACATAAACCATGCTGGTGGTCCAGTGAGGTCCAGGTAGCAGTCAGAGAAAAGAAGGCGGCTTACAAAAATATAAACAACAAGAGGATAGGGATAAGGAAATGTACCAGCTTGCATCTAGAAAAGTCACCCGGATGGTGAGGGGAGCTAAGTCCAGTAAAGAGCAACGGCTGGCACAGGGATATGGAGGGGAAAGGGGTTCTTCCGGTACATTGGGGAGTGGAGAAAACTAAGGGCCATCTCAGCAGATTGAGATCAGAAGGAGGGTGGTGGAAGACGCGAGGACCAGGCAGAGGTATTTAACTAGTACTTTGCCTCTGTGTTCACTAGGGAGGGATGGGATATCTACAAAGCAAGGCACAAAGGGGATAGAAGCGCAGGGAGTGGGATCAGGGGAGCAACAGAAATGGAGCAAAAGGGAGGGAAAGGTACCCCAGGGGTGTCACATCTGGATAAGGATAAAAAGACCAGTAAGGTGGAGGGGACGGATGATGCCATCCCCACCAAAAGGGTGTGGTTTGCCCTCAAGGCCCTAAAGAAAGACAAATCTCCTGGGCCGGATGGCATTCATCCGAGAGTACTGTGGGAATTGGCGGACATACTGGCTGCACCCCTGGCGGAGCTTTTCAACAGGTCACTTGAGACAGGGAGGGTACCTAGGGATTGGCGAGAGGCACATGTGGTACCAATCCATAAAGGGGGGTCGAAGGAAGTACCAGGAAACTATAGACCCATCAGTTTAACCTCGGTGGTGGGAAAATTAATGGAGAGTATACTAAAGGAACGATTGGGGTTTACTTGGAGGAGGTGGGAGGTCTGGATAGTCGGCAGCATGGGTTTGTGCCAGGTAGATCATGTCAAACCAACCTTGTGGAGTTCTATGAATGGGTAACATCAGAACTGGACAGAGGTAAGCCTGTGGATGTATTATTCTTGGACTTCAGCAAGGCGTTTGACTCTGTCCCCACAATGGTCTGGTGGAGAAACTGATGGGGTTAGGAGTAGGCCCTTTGATGGTCAGATGGATTGAAAACTGATAGCTGGACGCACTCAGAGAGTAGTGGTCTGTGGGGAGCTCTCGAACCCTACAGAGGTTGGTAGTGGGGTACCACAGGGCTCGGGTCCTGGGTCCAATCCTGTTTAATGCATATATCAGACATCAGGGATGGTATAGGGTGTGAAATGAGTCTCTTCGGGATGACTCAAGTTGGGAGCAGTAGTTGAGGGAGAAGAGGGGAGGTTGGCCCTGCAAGGGGACCTGGACACCCTGGAAAGCTGGGCTCACACATGGAAATTAAATTTCAATATCACCAAGTGCAAGGTTTTGCATCTTGGTCGGGGAAACCCTAAACACTGGTACACCCTGGGAGGGGAGGTGCTGGAAGCCTCAACAGGGGAAAAAGACCTAGGGGTCATGGTGGATACATGTATGAATAACACTGAGCAGTGCAGGAGAGCAGCTAGCAAGGCAAACAGGATGTTGGGATGCATCGCAAGGGGGATCACCTCTAGGAGCAAGGAAGTGATTCTGCCGCTGTACAATGGACTGGTTAGACCACACCTTGAGTACTGTGTACAGTACTGGAGACCACACTTGAAGAGGGACATACAGCTCCTGGAGAGGGTACAGAGGAGGGCAACAAAGATGATACGAGGGCTAGGGATTTGACTTACGAGGACAGACTTGAGGAGCTCTGCCTGTTTTCATTGGAGGAGAGGAGAGACAGGGGGGACATGATTGAGGTCTTCAAGTACCTCAAGAGAATAAATAGGGTAAACATGGAGGGGATCTTTAGACTAAAGCAGGGAGGCATCACCAGAGGGCATGGTTTGAAGTTGGAAGGTGGAAGGGTGAGGGGGGAAAAGAGGAGGAGGTGTTTCACTGAGAGGGTGGTGGACCCTTGGAATGCTCTGCCTGGTGAGCTGGTTCAGAGATCCACAGTGGAGAGCTTTAAGAGAGGGTGGGACAGACACAGAAAGTGGATGTATCAGATGATGGCCTGTCCCGGGGGGGTGGGGATGGATGATAGGGGTTTCTGGAGCACAAGGGATGGGAGGGTCTCGGCACCCAACTAAGGATCTAGGTTCGAGCAGACTTGATAGACCATAAGGCCTAATCTGCTGGCAAATAGTAAAGCAGGGAAGAGACCTGGGGGTAATCATTATGGGTGACCTGAAGATGGCTAAACAGTGTGACGAGGCAGTGGGGATACTCAACAGTCCTGTGACTGTGATTGTGGGACCTGATCCCCCTCCCATCTTCTCTCCTCTTATCAGCCTTCCACCTTCCTTCTTCCCTCTAATCTTGCTCCTCTCCCCTCACTACTTTCTGTTCTACCCCCCGGCTCTCATTCTCCCCCTTTCTCCCTTCTACCCCCGCTATCCTGCATCCCAGTGACACTCCTATTCCCTCATCCCTCTCCTCTCCCTCTGTGTACCTCCCCTGTTTCCTTCCCTTGTTCACCCCTTCCTCCCACTCCTTTCCTCTCTGCCCCTGGGTCTCCCCATGTTCTCCCATCCTCCCACCCCTCTCTGCCCATGTTCATCCCTTGCCCACCCTCTCCACCTCTCTCTCTCTCTCCCCTCCCCATTTTCTCATTTCTCTGACCCTCCCCATCTCCCTCATTTTACTTTTGTTCACCTCCCTCCCACCCTGGTAAGTCACTCCCCCCCATAGGCTTCAGGGTCTCTGCCTTGTCACTTCTCACCCTGCTAACATTGGCCTCCCTGCTGTCTATTCTTATTAGCACTTTGGACAACAGAACTGATGCGTTAACATATTCTGGCAACCTAGATAAGTGTTTTCATAGATTACCTAATTTTACCCCAAGGCAACTGTCTATATTTGCAGAAGTACATAACTTTACCAACTGAACCTGTTCTAGTATTTTCTGCTCAGTATTTTGTACTCCTCATTTGATACTTTTACTGGTTACAACATTGCCCTACTGTAAACTGAACATTTGATGACTGTGTATATGTTACCTCTGTATTTTGAATTTGTAGATATGTGCTTGCTATGACGTGGAACCTCTGTAAAAGAGCCTTTGGCTTACAGTTACTTTCCTAGATAATAAAATAAATAAATAAATAAATAAATAAATAAATAAAGGCCAATAGGATGCTGGGCTGTATAGGCAGGGGAATCACCAGCAGAAGGAAGGATGTAGTGATACCCCTGTATAGATCACCAGTGAGACCACACCTAGAGTACTGTGCCCAGTTCTGGAGGCCCTATCTCTGAAAGTACATATGTAGGATGGAGACAGTACAAAGGAGAGCAAACAAAATGGTGCAGGGCCTGCATCAAATGTTGTACGAGGAAAGGCTTAAGGAGCTGAATTTGTACTCCCTGGAGGAAAGGAGAGAAAGAGGGGATCTGATACTGTAGAAGAATAAAATTATGTTATAGGTAAAAACAGGGTACAGGAAGACAGCATTTTTCAAAGAAAAAGAAGCTCAAGGACTAGGGGTCACACTATGAAGGTGGAAGGGGGGAGCTCAGAGGAAATGTTAGAAAGTACTTTTTACACAGAGAGGATGGTGGATGCATGGAACAGCCTCCCAGCGGAGGTAGTGGAGGCTAAAACAGTTTCAGGATTCAAGAATGCGTGGGATAGGTACAAGGGGATCCTGAAAGTAAGGCGGGGAGGGTCTGAAGACTAAATAGGGTCTGCAGTGAAGGGTGCCGGAAGATAGTAAAAGCTGAGGGGGCGGAGGATTGGAAGGACACTTTTGAAGGTACAAAGGGCACTTTTTCTAAACCAGTTTTTGCCATAGAAAAAAAAGTGGGGGGCTGCTGCCCCTCACCCCCCTGGCCCGGTTCCTGTACCTATGTAAAAATAAGCTGTAGGTAGGAAATTATAGGGCAGACTGGCTGGGCCATGAGGTCTTTTTCTGCTGACATCTCCTATATTTCTGTGTTAGGAAAGAACAGCTCTTAAAGGAGGGTATTCACACAGTAAACAGACTCAGTACTGTAGCACTGTTGAATAGGATTGAGACCTTTGGATGAGGCAAAAACTGGATACAAAACTACACCCTAAATTTATCCCCTAGCTCTACCTTTTTCACGACTGGTTGTGCATTGCTTCTCCTCCAAAGTCATTTATTATGTCAGTGAAGAGCAATAAAAAACAATACTTAAAGCAGTCATTCAACAAAAATGTCAACATACCATACCTGTTAAATTTGCCTTTCTATGTTCTTCTTATTAATTAATTATTTATTAAAAATGTTTTAGCAGGTAAGCATACAGAAATAAAGCAAATCTCATTTACAGATGTGGTCTTGTGGAGGACAAGTAAAATATTGTAAATAATATACAAGTGTAAACAAATAAACTATACCATACTGATGACAGTAAGGTAGTAAAAGCACAAGGTTCGTGGTTAGTGGTCCCTGGTAATCCAATAAAGCCACCTGACACCAGATGTTGTTTTAAATCAGTTGCGATTTATTATTACCCAAATAAGCCCTAACAACTTTACCTATAACATGATCAGTTATAAACAGCTGATGGCCTTTTACCACCAGGGCTACAAGTACAGAAAAAAATGAAGCAGATTTGCTCCCTTTTTCTGGGGGTCTCAAGCATCCATGGCTTATTCCTCTTGGACACACTGGACATACAGTCTGTCTGATATTTATACAGTGTTTGACAAGAATTGCTAAACAAGGGACATTTTCCAGTTTTCAGACACTCTGGCCATAAAAGGCAAGAGAGTATGGTCATGAGACAAGGGTTTAAAACACATACATCACTGCTGACTTGGCATTAATTAAAAATGAAACATTATTTGTAAGTGTAAAAACAGACAAACATAAGATAGGGAGGTGGACCAGACATCAATGCTTGAAAACGTGCACGTAATTTCTATATTTCTGCTTACACCATTATCTAAATTCAAGGTCAGTCATGACCTTCTATCTTGCCCAAAAGAACAAAACATGTTTTGTATAAGATTTTTTGCTATGCACAGCAAGTTTGGCATTGATTAAGACACTTTGCTCTAAAACAAAACATGTGCCCTTTCACCCATTTCTTGCATCTTATTGTTACTGTACAAGTATCATTTACATGGTTCCAACAATTTAAACTCTTACACTTACATATTAGTTTACATAGTGGTATCATTTAGTTATTCACTAGCCACTTGCAGCCCTTCATTAGCCACTCCATGAGCCCTGTAAGCCTTTTTACACCTTTTCTATGTCCTCAACATTTTGGTTAGCCAACTACATATATATATATTTATTGATAAACTTGTATAGAACCTCGGCCATTATTATTTCCAGCACAAGGATATAGTGTAAATAAATTGTTTCCTATAATGTGTACTATATATATAATATATATATATATATATGTATATATTTTTTTTGTCTAATTCCTTTTCATGTCCACAATTCTATTTCAAAAGCAAAAGAACTGACCATACTTAATCTTGAGGCAAAACATTGAAATGCTTCAGTTTTGGCAGAGATGAAAACATTTACCAGCAAATGAAAGTGGAAGATAACTAAATCATACTGTTAGAAAAGGTAGGGCCAGACATTTTGCACAGCTTTGCTTCAGTGCTGCTTTAAGATGCAGAGTGGAATAGAATAACTGTTAATGGTGATAATGGCCATACTTTACACTTTCCAGGCTGACTGCTTTTACAAAGAAAGGACTACTGTATATTTACAATAGAACTTGTTTGTATCTCAATGTAACCCCCTGTTACCCGGGGTTACTAGAATCCCAATAAAACCTAGTGGTAGGCAGGAAAGGCAGCTTGTGAAACTCCAGTTAAATGGATTTCACACTGTCTCACTCTGTTCTCAGTCTCAGCTGAGACTGAGGGATGACATCACCATAGAACTATCACAGCTGCATGAGCCACATTGGAGTCTGCAGTTGGGAGTTAGGTTAGAATGTTGGGAGTTTTTGAACAGTGAGCAGCAGTTGTGTGTGAGCAGTCTTGAAGGGAGGAGCACAGCTGCCTGTCCACAGGCTCTTGGAGCCTAAAGCTCTGATATAGAGCTACTTTTAGGGAGATGTGTGTGTTTCCGCCAAAAGAGGAACACAGTAAGCTGTTCGTGAAGTGGTGGAGACCGCTGTTACTGGTCCATGTGCCCCATCCCTGAGGGGATGGGGGTAAAAGGTTTGCCTGTTTTTCCAGGGGCAACCTCTTGGTTCCGGCTAGGGAAGAAGCTGCCTCATTTTTCCAAGTTGTGCTGTGGCACCAGAAGCTGTCAAGAGTCGCTTGTGGGGCACCTGCAACCAAAGGGTGAGTTCTGCTCTTACATGGGGCCTATGTTTCACCTGAACTGTTGTAAAGTGGGGATTGGACTGCTTAATCAGTGGGAGGCCTAGAGAAACAGGCTAAGCCAAAGTAAAAGTATGTTCAAGTCCAGCACAAGGGGAAAGCCAAGACATGTAGAGGAAATGTGCCATGCATTTACCCTTTAATCTACACTGCCAAGCTTTTCAGAAAGAGATGTTTAAGTATGTTCGAGTCTAGTACAAGGGGAAAGTCAAGACATGTAGAGGAAATGTGCTATGCATTTACCCTTTAATCTACATTGCCAAGCTTTTCAGAAAGAGTTGTTTAATGTCCAGAGAAATGGCCGGGTATGGATTGTGGAAGCTAGTGGTGGGAAACCCCACATCTTTAGTAACCAGGTTCACCTCTACGGATTTGCTCTGTGGCCCTTTTACTTTGCCTTAGGCACTTGGCCAGTGCTGAGGAAAGTACCCAGACGTGGGATTGAAAGAAAATTTCCCTTATGGAGTCGAAGGCTCTAAGGTGGTTTAGGGAGCCACCAGGAAAATGTGTCCATGTCATATGGATGGGGTTCGAGTGGCCGGCAGGGGAGCCGAGCCAGGGGTAGCTCTATATCAGAGCTTTACGCTCAAAGAGCCTGTGCACAGACAGCTGTGCTCCTCTCTTCAAGACTGCTCACACACAACTGCTGCTCACTGTTCAAAAACTCCCAACATTCTAACCTCCCAATTGCAGATTCCAATGTGGCTCATGCAGCTGCGATAGTTCTATGGTGATGTCATTCCTCAGTCTCAGCTGAGACTGAAAACAGAGTGAGACAGTGTGAAATCCATTTAACTGGAGTTTCATAAGCTGCCTTCCCTGCCTACCACTAGGTCTTACTAGGATTCTAGTAAACCGGGGTAACAGGGGGGTTACATCAACATTATTGGATTTGTTTAATCTGTACCTGTCTACGTTTAAGGGTATATACTAGGAGCTGCAGCTGTGAGGATTCTGTAAGGTGCAGAAGAGCTATTCGACCAGGCAGAGAGCAATCATGGCAGCTAGACCAGAGACTGAGGATTTGTAAGCTTTTGTTTTAAATCTAACATCTAGCTTTTGTTTTCAGTCTGACTCTCTCTCTCTCTCTCTCACTCCAAATCTGTTTACAGCGGTGGTAGAGGTATTTTACACTTATATTGCTGCTCACTGTCGATCACATAGTAATAGTTCTTTTTCCTTTTCTTGCACTGGTTGATTGTTTCTGGGATGCCCAGTGGCTGAGGAGAAAAGTCCAGGGAATGCTGCACACAAAGGAGAGGAAGGCAGCCAATCACTGATCTGGAAAAAGGTGCCAAGTTTGGAAGGGACAAGAGGTACAGTACTTTAGACTATACTGGAGTCATCTAATCATTTCTTTTACAGGTGCAGGGGACACAGGAGATGGGAAGCAGGTCTGAAAATGGGACTGTATAACCCGATTTCTATACTTTGGCATTATTGGATTTGTTTAATCTGTACTTGTCTACTTTTAAGGGTTTTTAACAGGGACGCTGGTTTACCGGGATTGAGAAAGGGCATATTCCGTTTTGCACATTGTAAAACATGGTATTGTCACTGGTGTCTGCTAAGCCAAAATCCACTTTTACCAGTGTTTGGTTTTGTGTACTTTATTTAACAATTTTTAACTCTGCTAACATGCATTTTAGCAATTTTGATTTCCACTATTATACATCCTTCCATCCTTGTACCAATTTAAAGTTATTTTAGGTACAAGATGTGATGGTAGCAGCAACACTACAGCCCCCATCCCTAAGGTGTAATGGAAGCAGCACTACGGCCCCATCCCTCAGGTATGATGGCAGCACCAACAGCACTACGACCCCCATCCCACTGGTGTGATGGCAGCAACAAAAGCACTACAACCTCCCTCCCTCAGATGTGACAGAAGCAGCAGCAGCACTGTGGCCCCCATCCCTTAGGCGTGATGGCAGCAGTACTACGTTCACCATTGCTCAGGTGTGATGGCAGTATCAGCACTATGGTCCCCATCCCTCAGGTGGGACAGCAGCAGTACTACATTCACCATCCACCAGTGGTGATGGCAGAAGCACTACAGCCCCCACCCCTCCGGTGTGATGGCAGTAGCAACAATGCAGTCCACATCCCTCTGGGGTGATGGCAGTAGTGACAGCACTATGATCCCCTTTCTTCAGCACCCACACCGCACATGCACAAGTTACAAATGACTTGGTCTCTTTGCTTGTTAGAACTCAGATGTGAATTAATTTGAACCATCATTGCTAAGGTGGACTACCTTTGTTTTTTCCTATCTATAACTGAACTGCCTGAATTGGATTTCTGCCTGTGACACTGCTGACCAGGGTTAGGGAACAGACTTGGGTGTTGGAGGGCCAGCTGGAGGGTGAAGGCTTGAGTGTCCAATGACCACTCACCTTCTCCTGGGAGGGAGGGAGGGAGGGTGGGTTCATGGCTCAGCATTTGCTGGCCCCTGGTGGAGGCCAGAGGCACGACAACATGTCAGCCCTCACTGGGGGAGGGAGTGTGACGGATGTCAGCTTGTGCCTTGACATCGTGTGGCCTGTCACGCTCCCAAGAAAATGGGAAAACACACACTGACCCAACCGAAGGACAGCTGTTGGTCCCTCCATAAGCCAGAATCCCCAGACATGTGTCCGTTCTGACCCCTGCCATGCCCAGGATACACTGGAAGCTCTGTAGGGCAATTCTCCTCCCCTGGTAGCCTCCCACAGGGGTAGGGGCCCACTCAATGAAGGGTTACTTTGGGTTACCTGGTAGCACTGCTGTAAGGGGCAGTGGATGGTGGTCGGCACTCAGCAGTGATGGTAGGGGGCTTTGGCAGACCTGAAGGAGTGAATGGCCAGGGGGTAAAAAACTGCTTGAATCTGCTTCTTTGAAATTAAGGGTCTTCATCTAAAAAATTCACAAGTGATTAGTGGAGGACGTTCAAATGGATTTATGAATCTACCAGACATGTGGATGCTTTTTTTTCCCTTGGTGTCCATGAAAAGGGTGTCTCCCAGTTTTCATGTCTTTGTTCAGATGTGAATTGAGCACTACTCTGCCCACCAGCATCATACAGCCCCTGGGGGTCTTACCTTCTGTACATCATTGACTGTGCTTTCAAAATCCACTGACCAAAGATAATTACACTTAAATACTTAACATTTGCTTTTTTGTTGAAGCAGTCTATCAGAAAACCTTTTTGTTGTCACAGAGACTGAAACAGTAGGTGGGAGAAAAGCTGCAAATGATCCAATTTACCTAAATGGGGTGCTAACTGTAAAGTATTTTGATAAGTAGTAAAGCAGTTTCTTCTTTGTGAACATACTTCCATTCAGACTAGTTTTCATTCAAATAACTGAGGATTGTGGATGGCCCTACTGGTTATAAACTTGAATAAGCTAGTTGGTAACAGTGATCCAGCATTTAGCAATCTACAACCTAGATGCTTATATGCAAAGAATACAATAAACACCTGACTAAAATCTAAAAACAAGCTTATAAAACACATAAAATGTATCTGAACATTTATCTTTACCTATACAAAATCATTTCAGCCCAAGTAAAACTCAGGTAAATTACATGGTACCCTGACTACTATTCTATGATGTAGTAAACATATATTGGTATTTTTTTTTTTTATATTCTTTGTAAAGCAGGTAAGGCCCACTAGGCAGGACTGTCTGTTTTCAGAAGTGACCTAGAAGAACTGGTGAGGTTAAGTGACTTGCTTGGAGTCGCACAGTATGCAAGTGGAGGTTTGTGGGAATCAAACCCAAGTCTGCTGGATGTACCCAGTTAATTCACTGCTTGTTACTCTAACCACTAGGCATGGGTGGTTAAACTGAATGGCTGATTACAACAAAGCAGTGCGGATGATTTTCTTACTGACTCTATATGCAGCAAAGCAGAAAGAATACAAAGCACAGCAGCATTCATTTTAAGGTGCTGAAATCTGGGTCAGCCTGCTGGTGCTGCGGTAGCACTATTGCTTGCAATGCCAGCGACCCAGGGTCAGAAGCGAACTCGGGTTGCTGGAGGTCTGGCCAGGAGAGTAGGATTGAGCACCTGGGGGACTGCTCTTCTGCTCCAGGGAGAGTGGGCTGTAGTTCTTGCTGCTTTACCACCACCTGTGTGACCACAGGTGGTGAAGCAATGGTTCTGCAGAGTGATCAGGAGGGGAGGACCCTAGCCAGGATCTGGGGCAGTGGCATGTCTCTATGTGACCTACCTCCCTGGATCTCCTCTAGTGCCAGTGCCCTCAGGGACAGATACCAGAAAACCAGGAACAATCATCCCACATTGGCCACTGGCAGAAGGGACCCAGGTGCCCCAGACTTCATAACCAGGCTCCATAAGGGACCCACTGAGCTGCCCGACACACACTAAGGGAATGTGAAAGGGTCCTGGGGTCTCCTCCCTTTCCACCTAGTGGGGGTATAACCCAGGCAGGATAGGGGCAGGACCACAGGAGCTCCTGAGCATTACCTGGGGGTGAAGCTAAAGGATACCCAGCCTGAAAAGTGGAGACTGATGCTGTAAGAAGGGGACATAGAAAGAGAAAATAAAAAAAAAAAAATTAAAAAAAATGCTGAAATCTTAGAGATTCTGTGCAGTGACATGCAATTTCTGTGAGGCACCGGTACAAGAATTCAAAATCCGCAAACCAAGCAGGATTCCATGATTGTTACTGGTGTTACCAGTAAAAATGGAAAACCAGGATCCCTGGTTTTTAATAGGAGCTGCAGCTGTGAGGATTCTGCGGGACACAGCAGAGTTATTTGACCAGGAAGAGGGGAATCACGGCAGTTAGACCAGAGACTGAGGATTTGTAAGCTTTTGTTTTAAATATAACATCTAGCTTTTGTTTTCAGGACTCTATCGCTCTCACTCCAAATCTGGGTTCCATGTGATAATGGTGATCGGGGAAAGGTGATCACCATTCGGGTGAGTGTACATCACCGAAAATCAATTTGGCAATGTACACTCAAGGCGAACATCAAAGGGCACAGGTGACGTAGATTTCGCACCCTCCTACTAAGGATTCTCAACTCAAGGGTGCATGGTGGGGGGGGTGTGTGTGTGCAAAGTTAAAAAAAAAGAAAATCCCGGACCTGGTCCAAAAAACGAGCATGCCCAGAACCAAATCTGGCACCCTTCCAACCCTAGCTTGCCACCAACTCACCATGCCACATGGCCAGCTCGGCAGCCTACTGCTGCACTACAGGCCACAAACCCTCACTCCTCTTCCCGCCTGTCGTACGGCATGGTCCCTCCCCAACCCCCTGCATGCATGTATACAAACCAATATCCTATCACTATATTCACCCTACCTCCTATGCGGTCACCCTCCCTGCCTGTGCACAGGCACTGTGATTGAGTCGTCCTTTTTCAAAGTGCTCAATTGCGGCCTCCATCATCACAGACTACCCAAATCTGTTTACAGTGGTGGTAGAGGTATTTTACACTTGTATTGCTGCTCTCAATTGCATAGTAGTTTTTCGTCAATTTTCTTTTTTGCTTTCTGGCACTGGTTGATTGTTTCTGGGACCCCCAGTGGCTGAGGAGAAAGGTTTGGGGAATGCCACACACAAAGGAGAGAAAGGCAGCCAATTGCTAAACTGAAAACGGTGCCAAGTTTGGAAGGGGCAAGAGGAACTTTAAATTAGACTACATCAGATTCATCTAATCACTTCTTTTACAGTGCAGGGGACGCAGGAGGAGTGGAGCGGGTCTGAAAACAAGGCTGTTCATCTCTGATTTCTATACCTCGGCTTTATTCTATTTGTTCAATCTGTACCTGTCTACATTTAAGGGTTTTTACTAGGAGCCACAGCCATGAGGATTCTGCAGAACACAGCAGAGCTAATTGACCCGACAGAGGGGAATCACAGCAGCTAGACCAGAGACTGAGGATTTGTAAGCTTTTGTTTTAAATCTAACATCTAGTTTTTTTTTTGGGGCTCTCTGTCTCTCTCTCTCTCACTCCAAATCTGTTTAAAGCAGCGGTAGTCTTGTTTGCCTGGTGACAGAGGCATTTTACACTTGTATTACTGTTGCTGGTCTAGTCATTTGAGCAGGGGACATCAGAAGCAGCAGAAGGGTGCTTTGTTTTTGGCATGGTTGAAGGGCTGGTGCAGCCAGAAGGGGATATGGTTTCACTGGAGACTGGGGACCCACCTGGAATAATGTGGCCCCGTACTCGAGTGATGGGTTACATCTGTCCAGGAAGGGGAAAGCATAGATACATAGATACATAGACAGTGTCGGTAGATAAGGGCCTATGGCCCACCTAGTCTGCCCATTTGAGCTTGTAAGTTCAGTTTGTTTTCCTAGAAGTCTATTTCCCCTTACCCCTGACCTCTAGAATTCCTTTATGTCTATCCCATGCATTCTTAAATCCCGTGATTGTTTCAGCCCCCACCACTTCCTCTGGCAGGGTGTTCCACTTGTCCACCACCCGTTCTGTAAAGAAATTCTTTCTCATGTTTCCTCTGAATCGTCCTCCCTCCAACTTCATCCCATGCCCTCTAGTCCTGAAACATCTTTTTCGCTTAAAAATAGTGTTTTCCTGCACGCTGTTCCTCCCTGTAAGATACTTGTATGTCTCTATCATATCCCCCTCTCTCCCTCCTCTCCTCCAGGGAGTACATGTTCAGTTCCTTCAACCTGTCTTCATAGGACTTGTGATTCAACCCATGCACCATCTTTGTTGCCCTCCTCTGAACCTTCTCTACCCTGTCTATGTCCTTACGTAGGTATGGTCTCCAGAACTGTACACTGTACTCCAGGTGGGGCCTCACTAGTGTCTTGTATAGCGGAATTATGACCTCCTTTTCCTGCTGGTGATGCCCTGCCTATACATCCCAGCATCCTATTTGCTTTACCTGATGCCTTGTCACACTGTTTCCTACCTTGAGGTCATCAGAGATGACAACCCAAGATCCTTTTCCTGCTTGGTGCATGCTATATCCTCACCCCCAACTGATATATTGTGCCAGGGTTTTGTGCCCCATATGCATTATCTTGCACTTCTTTGCATTGAATTTCAACTGCCAAACCCTTGACCATTCTTCTAGTTTCTGCAGGTCCTTCTCATTCTGTCTACACCCTCTGGTGTGTCTACTCGTTACAGAGCTTGTGTCATCAGCGAACAGTGAAATTCTCCTTCTAGATCCTGTGCAATGTCACTGATGAAGATGTTGAATAGGACCGGTCCCAGCACTGATCCCTGTGGTACCCCACTGGTCACTCTTCCCTCTGTGGAGTGACAGCCATTTACCACCACCCTCTGTGTCCTGCCACCCAGCCAGTTACCTACCCACCACACTACTGTCCTGCCCACACCCATATTCCCCAGTTTGTGTAATAGTCTTCTATGTGGCACAGTGTCAAACAGCAGTCCTAAATGAACAGTTTAATTGCTTTATTGCCAAGCATTTAAGTTAGCCTAGGGGTGGGGCAAACAGGATCAGGGATACTCTAACAGCCCACCCCCACAACATAGAGAAGCCAGAAATGAGAAGCAGGAAGGCAAGATGATGACGTAACACTTAAAACAGTCATAGAGAGAAAGGAAGAAGTAAGAAGGAAGGAAGCATAAAAAGGACATTTGGGGGAAGGGAAAGAAGCAGTGGAGCAAAGGCATGAGTAGAGCACAGGTAGGCAGCAGAACATGGAAGGCCATTGTTACAAATGCTCGCAGCCTGGGGAACAAAATGCCAGTCCTGGAGGCATTGTTAATAGAGACTGACCTGGACATAGCAGCAATAACAGAGACTTGGTACACTGCAAATCATGACTGGGATGTTAAAGGAAAACTGACATTATCGAGAAACCCCCACCCCCCCAAAGCTTTACCCCCGATTAGGCCTTTCCTGTAGAATAACATTTTCTCAGTCGAACATACTTTGTTTGTTGTTGTAGAAGTCGATGATCGCAAACATGGCAGTTACCGCGTGTCCATTTGCTATGAAAGTGTGGTGCTGTGATTGCCTCGCCCAATATATTTATATTGAGCGAGTGGTGCGTCACGACTTCATAGCAAATAGATTCATTTAGCGCACGCCATGTTTGCAAATCATGGACTTCTACAAACTTAAATAAAGTAAGTTCCAACTGAGAAAAAAGTTTATTCTACAGGAAACGCCTAATTGGGGGTAAAGCTTTGGGGGTGGTGGGGGTTTTGAGAAAGAACAGCTTTCCTTTAATGTACCATGGTATGCTCTATTCAGGAGGTATAGGTTAAGTAAAAAGGGGGGCATGTGCGTCAGGGAGGGTATAAAGGCAATGGAGGTACTGGGTAGGCTTAGAGAGGCTGAGGCACTATGTGTCACCCATGAGCCAGGCAATGGCATAGCAATCCACACAGGGGTGATCTACAAGCCTCCAGCACAGGTGGAGGAGGTGGACAGAAATCTAGGGGATCAAATTCACAAGATGGCAACAAAAGGTGAGGTATTACTGCTGGGTGATTTCAATATCCCAGACGTGGATTAGACCATCCCAGCACCTGGTTCAACCAGGAGCCGAGACATCCTGGATTCCCTGCAGGGGGCAAACCTCAGACAGCTACTGACTGAGCCCACCAGAGACAGGGCGATTCTGGACCTAGTACTGTCCAATGGGGACAGAATCACAGACATCTAGGTGGAAGGTCAACTGGGCAAAAGATACAAGGAGGCAAGCACTCTCAGGAATGCTGGATGCTTGGTAAAAAAATGAAGTCTAGACAAAGAAAGAGCCAGCACTCTGGATATCAGCATAAACAGTTTTTACTGACATAGAAGTGAAAATCACCCTTTACAGCTGTGTCAAATAGCAACCCAACCCGGCAGACAGACCTAGTGCTTCAAAGTGCTATACCTCTTTGTCAGGGGACATCAACTGGGATCCAGCAACCACCACATAGTGTGGCTTAGCATAGGGACTGAGACACAGTCTAGTCACACAAAGGCAAAGGTTTTTGATTTTAGGAGGGTGGATTTTGCTAAAATGGGGAGTTGTATCAAATAGGCCCTGGCGAGGAGGGAGACAGGAGGGGGAGTTGAGGAGCAGTGGGAACTCTTGAAGGAAGCCATAGAGGAGGTAATGAACCAATGCATCAGGATGGTAAACAAAGGCAAGAGAAGGAAGAAACCACTATGGTTCTCGAGGAACGTGGCAGACAAGGTAAGGGCCAAGAGGGCGGGTTTCAGGAAATAGAAGGAAACACAAAGCGAGAAAGACAGGGAGGGGTACCTAAGGAATCCAAGGGAAGTGGGGGAGGCTATAAGGAGCACAAAGGTGCAGACTGAGGAAAGATTAGCGCAGATGGTAAAGAAAGGGGACAAGGCATTCTATAGGTACATCAACGAAAAGAAGAAAGTCGGGGGGGATTGTTAGGCTCAGAGGGGATACAGGGGAGTGTAAGGAGGGAGACCTGGAAAAGGCAGAAATACTGAACAAATACTTCTGCTCAGTATTCAATGAAGAGGGGGTGGGTCAGGGACCACAGCTGGGTAACAGACACGAAGGGGGGGATGGTAAACACAAGTCCATTCACAGTGGAGTGAGTCCTAGAGGAGCTCACAAAACTGAAGGTGGACAAAGCTATGGGGCCAGATGGCATACACCCGAGGATATTAAGAGAGCTGCAAAGAGAGCTAGCAGTGCATCTGGCAGCCATGTTCTCCAAGTCACTCAACACAGGAGTGGTTCCAGATGACTGGAGGAGAGTACATTTAGTCCTTCTACATAAACGTGGTAGTAGGGAGGAGGCAGGGAACTATAGGTTGGTCAGCCTCACCTCAGTAGTGGAGAAGATTATGGAGGCACTGCTTAAAGAAAAAATAATGTCGCACTTGGAATCCAACAGTGAACAGGATCCAAGGCAACATGGATTCACAGCAGGAAGGTCATGTGAGACAAATCTGATAGATTTTTTTGACTGGGTGATGAAGGACGTAAATTGGGGGGGAGGCGGTGGACATTGTCTACCTCGATTTGAACAAGGCCTTTGACATCACCCCACATAAAAGGCTGGTTAACAAGATGGTCTGGGCATGGGGCACAAGGTGGTAAACTGGGTTAGGAACAGGCTAATGGACAGGAGACAGAGGGTGGTGGTAAATGGGATCCAAGCTGGAGACAGCGTGGTGACCAGCGGGGTTCCTCAGGGATCAGTCCTTGGGCCAGTCCTGTTTAATGTCTTCATTAGTGACATTGCAGTAGGGCTGGAGGGAAAGGTCTGCCTGTTTGCAGATGACACAAAGATCTGCAACAGGGTGGTACTCCAGAAGGGATGGAGAGAGTGAGGAGGGACCTGGGAAAGCTTGAAAACTGGTCTGAGGTGTGGCAACTGAGGTTCAAGTCAAAGAGATGCAAGATAATTCACCTGGGATGAGGGAACCCTGAGGAGAGCCACAGTATGGGGGAGAGGTGCTGACAATCACCACAGAAGAAAGGGACCTGGGGATTATCATTTCTGATTACCTCAATGTGTCTAAGCAGTGTACAAAGGCTGCAGGGAGGGGGCCAGTGGCACACTGGAGTGCATAGGCAGAGGTATCACTAGCAGAAGGTGGGAGATAGTGATGCCACTGCACAAAATGAGAGTGAGGTCGCACCTAGAGTACTGTGTGCAGTTCTGGAGTCTGCTCCTTCATAAGGACATTGACAGGGTGGAGGCAGTCCAGAGAAGTGTGACTAAGATGGTACAGGGCTTGAATCAGAAAACATATGAGGAGAGATTAAAGGAACTCAATATGTACTCACTGGAGGAGAGGAGGGATCGTCGGCACATGATAGAAACATTCAAGTACCTTAAGGGCATAAACAAGGTGAAGGGGGAAGACGTCTTCCAAGATAAGAGGAGTACAAGAATGAGGGGGCAGGTTAACATAGAAACATAGAAGTTGATGGCAGATAAGGACTGCAAGGCCCATCCAGTCTGCCCATTTTTATGTTGGCTCGCGCATGCGCAGCCAACATATTGCAGTAGTAGCAGATTTGGAGGCGCGGTCGCTGTTGAGCGAATGCAGGGCACACATCAGAAGGTATGTCCCTCATTCCCCAATAAACCTGCATGCCGGTGCCACACCATGAATACATAATGTGGCGAGCACATCTAATGAAAGGTCCACTGCAATATGAGCAAAGCTTGTCATACACAGCGGCACCTCCTGACGTGTTTGCCCTGGTGAAAAAGTAAAACATGGCAGCACACTACCTGTAATAATGCTGACTTTGGGGGTGCCCAATACCCCTGTCGGCATGCCCTGACCCAAGGTATGTGCCGACAGGGGAGCCCACTCCCTGTCGGCATCATGCTCCCCCCCATTTGTTATGTGCCGAAGGGGGTGTCCAATCCACCCGCTCTTGCCCCCACCCTGCTTTCATTGTCGCCGACTGGGTGTGCACACCCTGTCAGCTACAGCATCCCCCAAAAACATTTCTTAGGTTGCATGCTCAGAGCCCACCCCAGCATGCCAAATACCCTGAAAAGAAAAACGCCCGCATGTTTTTTTTTTTTTCTTTTACCCCTGTGAAAGAAGAAAACAGTCCCTCGCGGTCTCCCTGCTCCCTCCCACAACCTGCACCGACCCTCTGTGCACCCTGCCTCCCCACAACCCCTTCACTCCATACTTACCTCTGGAGTCCGGCACGACGATCTTCGGTGGACTGGGAATACGTCTGCACTCTTTAAAGCCGACCGCGAACTGAAGAAATGCCGGTAAGCTGTATAATGGCATAAATAGGGTGTTTTTCAACTTTGGTGCATATCTCGGCCATGTTTTGGAATTTTTGCACCAAATTTTCAACATGGGGTTATTGGGACCCCTCCTCATGAATTTAGTCACTGTTATGGCATTATTCAGTCTCAAAAGGTGATTTCGTGGTCACTGCGTGGAATCACCCTTCGGGACTGAGTAAAGAAATGACAGTTCCACTGTTCATGAGGGGGCTCTCAAAAAGCCTATGTTGCAAATTTGGTGAAAAAAAATCCAAAAAATGGCTGTTTCACGAGTGTACATTGTGCTGTTTCCACTCACGCTCGTAACTTCGTGAATTTGTAATATTTTCACTCCAGATTTTCAAAATAGGCATTTTTCCACACCTCCTTATGAGCAGTACAGCTGCCATTTTACATATCCTGGCCAAAATGTGTTTTCGCATGTCCGGCGCAGAATAACGCTGTCGCTGTGCGAAATCAGTTTTTGGGACAGTTTGAGAAAATTACGGTAACACTGTTCATGAGCAGAGGTCCTAAATGCCTATTTTGAAAATTTGGTGCCAAAAGTCCATAAAATGACTGTGTTACAAGTGCGCGTTGCGCAGTTTCTACGCACCTTTGTAACTTTGAATATTTTCATGCCAGATTTTCAACACTGGCATTTTTTCACACCTCCTTATCAACAATACAGCTGTCATTTTTCACAGCCTGCCCAAAATGTGTTTCTGCACCTGTGGTGCACAATGGCGTGGTCGCTGTGGGAAATCAACTTTTGGGCTGATTAACAAAATCACAAAGCCACTCTTCATGAGGGGAGGTCCCAAAATGCCTATGTTGAAAATGCGGCTAAAACACTCCCAAAAATAATTGGGTTATGGACATGTGTTGAGCAATTTCTATGCATGCTCATGACTTCACCAATTTCTCATATTTTCACTCCATATTTTCAACGTTGCCATTTTTTTTATGCCACCTCATGAACAATACAGATGTCATTTTCCACATCCTGCCCAAAATGTTTTTTCGTCCCTGCGTCGCCAAATGGCATAGCCGCTGTGCAAAACCAACTTTCAGCTAACAAACTGACAGTGCCGTTTTTCATGAGGTGGGCTCACAAACAGCCCGTGTTGAAAATTTGAAGTGAAAATACCAACACACGCCTGTGGTGTTAGGGTTTCCAACTGTAACATTCCACCCTGTAGAGACTGACAGGCGTCAGGGGTGGCTTGGGATCATCGGCTACAATGCTCATGCCATTCCACCCCCACCTCCACCATGCAGCTAGTGGCAGGCATCGTGGTGTGCCTTGCACTGTTCGGCAACAAAGTTTACCCCATTCTCCTATACTGCACCCACTTCAGCGTATTTCCTTATGGAATGGGGTAAATATAATGCTCAAAGACCATAAAGCACACCACGGCACTTGTCAGTGTCTACAGGGTAGGGTGAGGTACAATGGCATGAGTGGTTATAGCTGACGACCCAAAGGCACACCCCAATGCCTGTCGGTCTCTACAGGGTGTGGGTGGGGTTGGCGTCACTTCAATACTTCACTGCCATTCCTATTATGCATCCCTAACTCTGGCACTACCAATGCCAATGCCAGTGAGACAACATTCGGCATTGACAAATGCTTGTTTTCTACCTTATGAATGTGCCACAGGTTTTTACTCTGTCAATGGCCTATCTATTCATACTCATCTGTATTGCTCTCTTATGCCTATCCCATGCCTGTCTGAAACCCTGCACTGTATTCATATCCACCACTTCCTGAGGTAGGCTGTTCCATGCATCCACCACCCTTTCTATGAAAAAGAACGTCCTCACATTACCCTTTAATCGGCCTCCCTCTAATCTCATGCTGTGTAGTCTTGTCCTGCTATTTTTCTTGTATTGAAACATGTTAGACTCTTTCACCTTGTTAATGCCCTTAAGGTGTTTGAATGTTTCAATCATATCACCTCTCTCCTTCCTTTGCTCTAGGGTATACATATTGAGCTCTGTTAATCTGTCTTCATATGTTTTCTGATGCAATCCCTGCACCATTTAAAGTGAAAAAAGATGTTCCAGGACTAGAGGGCATGGGATGAAGTTGGAGGGAGGACGATTCAGAGGAAACGTGAGAAAGAATTTCTTCACAGAACGGGTGGTGGACAAGTGGAACACCCTGCCAGAGGAAGTGGTGGGGGCTGAAACAATCACAGGATTTAAGAATGCATGGGATAGACATAATGGAATTCTAGAGGTCGGGGGTAAGGGGAAACAGACTTCTAGGAAAACAAACTGAACTTACAAGCTCAAATGGGCAGACTGGGTGGGCCATAGGCCCTTATCTGCAGACACTGTCTATGTATCTATGTATCTATGTACCATTTTGGTTGCCCTTCTCTGGACTGCCTCCATTTTGTTAATGTCCTTGTGAAGGTGTGGCCTCCAGTGCTGCACGCAGTACTCCAGATGGAGCCTAACCAGTGTCTTGTAAAGAGGGATTATTACCTCCCCTCTTACGACTTGTGATACCCCTACTAATACACCCCAACATCCTCCTAGCCTTATCTACTGCTTTAGTGGTCTGCTTGGATGATTTCAGGTCATCTGTGATGATGATGCCCAAGTCTCTTTCTTCCCTTGTGATTACCAGCAACTCCCCTCCCAACCTATAGGTGGCTTCAGGGTTTATCTTCCCTATGTGCATGATCTTGCACTTCTTTGGGTTAAACCCCAGTTGCCAATCTTCTGACCATTTTGCCAGTTTATCCAGATCTCTTCTCATTCTGCCCAGCCCATCTGGAGCATCTACTCTGTTGCAGATCTTGGTGTCATCTGCAAAGAGACAAACCTTACCCTCCAGTCCATCTGCAATGTCACTGATGAAGATATTGAAGAGGACTGGCCCCAGGACTGATCCCTGAGATACTCCACTTGTGACTTGCACCTCATATGACTGAATCCTGTTTACCACCACTCTCTGTTTTCTGCCTGCCAACCAGTTTGCCACCCAGTTGACCAACTTCTGACCCACCCTAACCCTACCTGGCTTTTTAATCAATCTTCTAAGTGGAACAGTATCAAAAGCTTTGCTGAAGTCAAGGTAGGTAACATCAACTGCACCCCCTTGGTCCACCACTCTGGTTAGCCAGTCAAAGAAATCTATGAGATTAGTTTGACAGGACCTTCCTGTTGTAAACCCACGCTATCTTGGATCCTGTGCTCCTATGGATTCCAAGTTTTGCACCATCCTTTCCTTAAGGAGTGCCTCCATAATCTTGCCCACTACTGAGGTAAGACTGACTGGTCTGTAATTCCCTTCCTCCTCCCTGCTACTACTCTTGTGGAGCGGGATCACATGAGCCCTTCTCCAGTCTTCTGGGACCTCTCCTATGCTCAGAGACTCACTAAACAGTTCTGATAATGGCTCAGCTAGTTCCACACTTAGCTCCTTTAGTACCCTGGGATGTATGCCATTCAGTCCCATTGCTTTGTCCACCCTGAGCTTAGTGAGCTCTTATAAGACCCTTTCTTTTGTGAAGGGACTTGTGCACACCTCCCTTCACCCTCTGTCCACGATGCTGAGCTGTGGGCCCTGCCCTACCTTCTCCTCAGTAACTACTGAGCAGAAGTTTCTATATAGGATAGATGCTTTTCCTTGGTCCTCCTCCAAACACTCCCCCTTATCCTTTTTGATCTTAGCAATACCCCCTCTGGACTTTCTCCTTTCACTAATGTATCTATAGAAAGTCTTGTCCCCTTCTTTTACTGTTCGTGCTAGTGTTTCCTAGATTTGGGCCTTTGCCTGCCTTACTGCCTTCCCTGCTTCCCTTGGGGAAGTTTGGTATGTCTCCCTATCTTCGTCCCGCTGCATTCCCTTCTATTTCCCAAAGGCCAGTCTTTTGGCTCTGACCTTTTCTGCTACTGTTTTTGAGAACAAAAGTGGTTTCCTCCTTCTTTTGCTCTTGCTTTTCTCCCTAATACAATGGGATGTTGCTTCAAGTGTTGCATCCTTAATGCTTGCCCACTTTGCCTGTACCCCCTCACCTGTATTTCTTCTTGCCAGGACTAGCTTAACTCTGTTGGTCATCTTATCAAAGTCAGCTCCTCTGAAGTCCCATATTTTTGCATTGGAATGGGATGATTTAGTTCTAGTGGCCAAATTGAACCATACCATGTGATGGTCACTTGCCCCCAGGTGACCTTCTACCTGGAGTTCTGTGATCTTTTCCCTGTTAGTCAATTAAGCAATAATGCCCGACAGGGTGTGTGTCGTGCTGGGATAACATCACGCCTCAGGTGGTTAGGCACGAGGCCACAGGCTGAGTGCATCCAACAACTGAGGTGTGACGCTATTCTAAACAACATACACCCTGGACGGCATTATTTCCATTTTACAATGGCTCGTTGTTATATATAAAATAAAAAAAAATATTTTAAAGAATGTTTTTTAGTGTGGAAAAATATTTTTGTTTCTTAAGAGGAGATGCAAAAAAAGAGGTCACCTAGCTCATCATATAGCTCATCTACAGGTTCACAGTGAGGCTGAGACTAGACCCGTGATGTTGTACTGGGATAACATCACTGATCCATCCCAAGACTGACCAATCAGAGTCCAGGATTTTTTCTTGCCATTGTATAATACTAGATCTAGGATAGCCCTGTCTTTTGTGGGTTGTTGTACCAGTTGTTTGAGGCCCACCCCCAGCAAGGAATCCACAATGTGTCTAGTTCTGGTGGATGTTCCTGCTGGTATTGACCAATCTGTATCTGGCATGTTGAAGTCTCTCATTATCATAACCTCCCCTTTAGCTGTCATGTTTTGTATATCTTCCAACAGTAATGTGTCTATGTCCTCTCCCTGGTCTGGAGGCCTGTAGACAACTCCAGTTCGTATGGCTGTCCCATTTCCTGTTTCCAGGGTGACCCACAGTTCTTCGGGCTCCTAATTTTTTTCTGAATTTCTATAGCTTGATATTTTTATTGACATAAAAGGCTACTCCCTCCCCCTTTTTGCACCTTGGTCTCTTCTGAACAGTACATAGCCGGGTACTCAAGTCTCCCAAGTGTGGTTACTGGTGAACCATGTCTCGCTAATGGCTCCTATGTCCAGTTTAGTCTCTGTCATTGTTGCTGCAGGTCTGGGATCTTGTTTCCCAGACTGCAGGCATTTGTGTACATGATTTTCCATTGGCCAGATTTTGGTGTGTTAGCTGTTGGGCGAGGTCCAGCATTTCCCCTGCGTGTCATACGGGGAGCCTGACCTTTTTCCTTACCTGGTGATGCAAACGAACTACAAACATGCTGAACTCCTGTCTGATCACTAGCTGAGGGGAAGGGGTGTTCTTCCCTTTTGATGTATCAGGTGCTGCACCCCTCTCCCCATTGCCTAGTTTAAATATTCTGCAAAGATGTCAAACTTCTGCCCCAATGCACTGACTCCCTCCTTAGTCAGATGCAGTCCATCAAATTTAAAGAACTTTCGCTCCTAAAACTGTTGCCAGTTACCTACAAATTTGTGTCCTTTTTCCTGGCACCAGCCCTTGAGCCACATGTTTAGCTCCCCTATCTCCCCTTCTCTGACCTTCCGTCTGTCTGCCCCCCTCTCTCAGACCGGCAGAATCTCAGAGAAGGAGATGCCGGACGAAATGGATGATAGTTTGTCTCCCAGCCTGGTCAGGTGTTCCTTGGTCTCCACAACTGACTGGCTGGAGAGATCATTAGTCCCTATGTGTACTAGGAGATCGATGTTTTCTTCTGCTTCCTGCACGACTTTAGCAATGCAGTCAGTGTCGCTCCACGTTGATGTACTGGGGAGACATCTGACCATTCTCCCCAGCTGGAAGTAGGTATCAACTCCCTGAATCATGGAGTCTCCTATGATCAGAAGTGTTTTGTATTTCTTCTTTGCTTTTTTTCCCCGTTTTAGTCCCTGTTTTGGATGAGTTTTGTTGTGCTAGCTCCTGTGCTATAGAGTCCTGCTCTGCAGTGTCCTCTGCCCCTTTGTTTGATTTTGGAGATAGAGGCAAATACCTGTTTGTAGTTTTTATATGATTTGTGGAGGTGATACATTGGAGAGCACTGGGTGATGGGGCACCTGATTTGCCCCTCCTAACCACCTGCCAACCTCCCGGACCAACTACCCCTTGTGGTCGAGGTGCTTTAGTTGGATGTTAGGAAAATAGCAGGTGGTTCTTATAATGTATTTCCTCCTGAATATGCAATTTGAGGCACGCAGTCTCTGCCCATGCTGCCTGGAGCTGAGCCCTTAGTTCTGCTATGGTCCAGCATGTAGGACAGTGCCCTAAATACTGTATAACTGCCCTTTTGAAAAGTGTCCCGCAGTGCCTGCAGTTAATAATATTCATTCCACTTGAGTTACTGAGTTTATAACCTGGTCTGAATAATTAGGAGGGGGAAAATGAAAGTAAAAGTTAGATTTTTTGGGGGGGCGGGTTGTTTTTTATAACTTGTTATAACAGTTAAATTACTCATGCCCCTGTATGTGAGGTCACTTTGTGGATACCCCTCTGATCCTCCCCTTTCTGCTTTGCTACATGAAATGTCATGACTGTGCTACTCTATAAAAGGAGTGTAGCATGGGGTGGTTGGGGATCGGGTGGGTGGTGGGCCCTTCTCCTGCCAAAAAAGAAGAATCACGGAGGAAAAAAATCACAAGGAGATAAGAGTAGAAACAATCAACCAACAACAAATGCAGTAACCCTGAATACTTAGTCAAATGATAGATAAAACTGTAAACCCTGTAAGCACCACCTGTAACAATTTCACATAAGATATACCCTGCAAAAAACACTTTGCTACAGAGAAAATTAAAGCAGTAAGAGAAGATATACCTTGCAAAAAAGCAGTTTGAATCAGAGAAGATTTACAGCAGTAATCTGTAAGCACAACACAGTAATGACCCTATAGGCACACCCTGTAATAATGCAGCAGAAGGTATACCCTGCAACAGCAATTTGAATCAGAGAAGATTACAGCAGTAAAGTGTAAGCAAAAAACAGTATCAAATCTTGTGAGCCCAAAAGAAAGTAACAACGCATAGTAAATCTGCCTAGCAAAAAGAAGCTTTAATCTTTCTCCTTGCTCTGATAATGTTCCTTGCTCTGTCCTTACAAGCAAACCTGGCAGAAAAGAGCTCAGGTGAAGCTAAGTGCCTTTGCCAGCAAACCTAGTCTTGTACCTCAAAAATACCAACTAACCTGACCATTTAACCCTTACTTCTGTTGGAAGTTACTAAGACATTGTCAGCTCCACCACCTAATTACACTCCTAATCCCTTGGAAGACCTGTGGGAGGAAGCAATTAGCTCCTTCAATGTGAGAAGGACACTGCAGCACCTTTGAGACCAAACAGAAAACCTTTTAGTAAAACAAATTGTCAAATAGTAGGAAACAGTTAAGGTGCTTAGCCTAATGATAGATAAGAAAAGTCACAATAATGCAAGCACCACCTATAACAATTTTACAGATGATATGCCCTGCAAAAACACTTTGCTACAGAGAAAAATAAAGCAGTAACTAAAGATATACCTTGCAAAAAAATTTGAATCAGAGAAGATTACAGTAGTAATCTGTAAGCACAAAACAGCAACAACCCTGTAGGCACACCCTGTAATAATGCAGCAGAAGGTATATCCTGCAACAGCAATTTGAATCAGAGATTACAGCAATAAAATGTAAGCAAAAAACAGTATCAAATCTTGTGAGCACAAAAGAAAATAACATCACACATTAAATCTGCCTAGCAAAAAGAAGCCTTAATCTTTTTCTTTGCTCTGATAATGTTGTTCCTTGCTCTGTCCTTACAAGCAAACCTAGAAGGGGAAATGTGAGGCCATTTTTCTTCATGGAGAGGGTGGTGGACACATGGAATAGTCAGCCCCAGGAGGTGGTGTGAATAAGCACAGTGGAGTGATTTAAACATGCCTGGGACAGGCATAAGGGAACCTTGGAGGTGGGAAGGAGTGGTGAAATGCCATTGACCAGGAAAGGTCAGGGGCTAGAAAAATAGTGTAGGGCTTACAGGCAGACTCAATGGGATTAGTGGTCCTTATTTGCCAGCAATTTCTATGTTACTATGTTTCTATATAACCTGAACATGCAGCTGAAACAATGATATGACACAATCTGATTAAAGAGTATGTGGGCATTCAAAATGACTTAAAAACCTGACTATCTGTAAGCAAAACTGGATAACCAGTTAGGGACCCTAAAAATCAGATTACTGGGTAAATAAACTGATAGGTGGCAACCTTACATGTTGAAAGAAAACTGATCTGCTGTGAGAGGGTGGGGGAAGCATGGAACGACCTTCCTGAGGAGATTGTGGGGTCAAAAACAGTGGGGGAATTCAAGAATGCATGGGACAGACATAAGGCAATTCTGTTGTGGGGTAGGAAGAAGTAGACTGTTGGTTAACTAGGATCTGTAGCTTATCAAATAGGTCAGGAAATGGGCAGACTAGGTGGCCATGCGGTCCTTATCTGCCATCAACGTCTATGTTTCTGTGATCCTGGGTCAGTGGTCCAGTCTGTAGCACCTGTAATTATTACTACTGTGGGGGAAAAGGCAACGTTTGTGACACAACTCAGTATGGCATTTAAAAACTTAACATCAATATAGTTGTTTTTTTTTTCTTGTAGAACTCAAACAGTACACTGTGCTACCATCAACAGTAGGGCCAATGAATTCCATTATCAACAGGTAAAACTGGAAAGGCACAAAACATGTCATTTTTAAACCAGCACTTGGGGGCAACAACACTTCATGAACAAAACTCTGCACCACTTTATCATACAAATATAACCCCAAGGTGGCACTATCCCAAGGGCTACTACCCCTGCCTGCTTGGCTAGTAGCAGGTTAAGGGGCCTGAGTTCTGAAACGGGTGCCCCCACCCGGAGGTCAGGGTTTGTAGTGGTCAAACAAACCTGGGCACAGCCCTCCGGGACACTTTAACCCCCCTCTTTCCTTACTAGTGGCCAGAACAACACACAATAATCACTTTCACAATACCCCTGATACACCACACAAGTACCCACACTGTTTGCACTTACCACCAGGGCTTTCCTCTGGCCCGGCCCTGGGGGCCACCTGTAAAACAAGGTTATACAAAGCAAATAACAGCAGTACAGTACTCTTGCACAAACTGGAACCACAGCCAGGGTAAATGCAAAAAAGAGTTAGATCTGATTTATTTAAGGGACTAAAACAAGGGAGGGGCGTAATCAGGTTAATTTGTTTAAAGGCTGTAACGATCAAACAGTTATACATGCACTTTAGGGTCCATAAACAGTCGCATACCCTGGGTACCCAGATGGAGAATGGTGGGCTAGCCAGGAACGTTGCAGCTGGTTGGGGCCCTATGATGGAAGAAAAACAACATGCACAACACACACTATTTGTAATCTGGAGCCGGAGGGCTCAGTTCGTGAAAAGAAAACAACAAGATAATCAGATGACACACTTTTAGATTAGGCTGTTGTTGCAGGAACCTACCCTGATGATTACTCATGATACCCAAGACATGACACAGGCTGGACAAAAATTGAGACAGCAAGTGGTTAATCTGGAGTGCCCGGAGAAGCAGGGCCCACACAAATCACTGAGGCATCATTCCTGTTCAAGCGTGGAGCAGGGGGTTGATTCCCAGGCAGGTCTCTCATTGGTGGCTTTCTCTATGCAGTGGAATGGTCTGGCTGGGCCAGTGTGGCAAGGCCCCGGCCAAATTACTCTCGGTATTACTCTCAGTTGTTAAAGTGGAAGAAGGCACTAGGCCCATCGAGACCACTTTCCCCACAAAAGTGGGGGATATCAATTTTAACTACCCAGTAGTAGCCTATCTAGTTCCAATTTAAACTGGTTACATGATGTTTGCTTAACTATGTACTGTGGCAAGGAGTTCCAAAGTACCGCAGCTCTCACGGTAAAATAGCATTTCCGCTTGTTGGTAATTGTCCTTGGTATTTTAATTTGCCTGTTATTACATCTCAGTCCATATACTTTATCCAAATATTTTAATCCACTTAACTTCATGAGATATTCATCATTTAGAATATTAACAACAACAACAAATCACCTCTGTCCCGACTTGTCTGTAAGTCATATAATCCCAATGATTTTACCCTTTCTGAATATGATAAATATTTTATTTCTGGTATTAATTTGGTCATTCTTCTCTGAAGACTTTCTATCATTTTTTTATCTTTTTCTAAATATGGTGCCCAGAAGGATACTGCATAATCTGTGTGGGGTCTAATATATGATTTGTATAATTTTATGATACATTCTTTATTACGTGTTATATACACTTTTTTAATCGCATTAATGATACGATTTCCTGTTTGAATTACTTTATTACATTGGTTACTTCAGTCAAATTTATTGTTTACTATTACTCCTAGATCTTGTTCATAATATCCCATCTTAATTTCGTTCCCACATAATATATATTCAACAATGGGGTTCTTTTTTCCTAAATGCATAACCAGACATTTATCTGTATTGAAACACATGTTGTTATCTTTAGCCCATTTTTCAATAATCAATAAATCTTTTTTTAATAAGTTTATTTTTATTTCAGTATCTACTTCTGCTGAGATTTTAGTGTCATCTGCAAATTTACTTATCTGGCATGAAACTCCCAACTGTAAATCTCCAATGAATATATCAAACAGAGCAGGACCCAGGACAGAGCCCTGCGGCACTCCACCTGTTACTGAAATGCTAGCAGAGATTGTATCACCTATCCTTACACTCTGAAATCTGTCCCTTAACCAGGCCTTGACCCATTTAACAGTATAACTATTAATTCTCAACTTGATCAATTTCATAATTAATAAATTATGTGATACTTTATCGAATGTTTTTTTCAAATCAAGAAATACAACATTCACTGGAATGCCTCTGTCCAGACTAATACTGATGTTCTCATAAAAAGTAACCAGATTTGTTGTACATGATCTACCTCTTGTAAAGCCATGTTGTGTATTATCCATTATACCCTTTGTTTTTAATTCTTGATCCATTTTTTGTTTTAATATTTTTTCCATGATTTTACACAAAACAGACATCAGACTAATGGGTCTATAATTATCTACTCTATTTTTATTTCCCTTCTTATATATTGGAATCACAGTGGCCAGTCTCCAGTCCTCTGGAACCTCACCATTCCTATTTGATTTATTAAAAATCGTATGTAATGGGCACAAAAGTGCATCCAGGGTTTGTTTTATGAAAAATGTATTTATATTATCTGGCCCTGGTGAAGACGCTTCTTTTAAGGCTCTAATTGCCTCTCTTATTTCCCCCTTAGTTCTCTCCTCATATGTGCTAGTATATGTATATGCAATTTCATTTATATGACCTTTACTTGAAAATACAGACCCAAAGTACTTATTAAATATATTACCTATATCTGATCCATTATCAGTTTCTATCCCTTCATTAACAATAGTGGATATTGGTGGATTTGAATTCTTATTTTTATTTATATATGCATAAAAACTTTAGTATTATATTCCATTGTAGACAATTTATGTTTGATCTGTTTCCTCTCTTTCTTAATTAAAGATTTAGTGATTTTTAATTCTTTTTTATACTTATCTCTATTTTCTACACTAGGGCCTAATTTTAATTTTTTATATGCCTTTTCCTTTATTTTTATATGTTTTTGTATATTGGATGTCAACCAAACTGGGATTTTATCTTTGTAATGATTTATTTTAGTCTTAGGAATATATCTTTGTTCCAAATCATATATGGTTCCCTTAAAGAGCTGCCAGCACTCATCTGTGCTCTTATCTTTATATAATAAATTCCAATTTTTTCTAAACAATGCTTCCTTAATTTCCTTATAGTTCCCCTTGTAATAATTATAACAATATTTATTTTTCCTATTACTGTTTTTGAATTGCTTTGTGGAAAATATGATTGCATTGTGGTCACTAGATCCTAGTGGTTCTACTATTTCAATAATACTAAATTTATCTGGGATATTTGTTAAACTAAGGTCCAAGATGTTTTTTTCATGAGTTGGTTCCATGACCATTTGTTCTAAACCCAGATTTATAAATGTTCCCAAGTAGTTTTGTTCTATATTGCTGGATGCCATGAGTTTTTGCCAGTCAGTACCTGGCAAATTCAAGTCACTCATAATGATAACATCAGATGTTTCAGAGTAATCTGATAAGAATTGTATCAAAGCTGAGTCATAAGCTAAATCAGTATTGGGGGATGATAAATATTTATTAATATGAGTTTTTTCTTTAGGTATTGCATCTGTATACAACAACCTTCTATTTCCACCTCACTTTCCATTAATATAGGTATGTCCTTTGTTATGATTGTGTTCCTTATGTAAATACACGTCTCTCCACCATTTCTATTACTTCTGGTTTTGTAATGTAAATTATACCCTGGGATGGCATTAGACCACTGAGAGGCCTCATTCTACCACGTCTCAGTAATTGCAATTATATCTAAGTTTCCTTGTTCCATTCTACCAGCTAGTTCTGTTAATTTAACGGTGTTCAAACCCCTAGCATTACACATAAAGAATGTAAGTTCATCACTCAAGGACAAGGACTCCACTTTATCACTCCCTCTTTGCCCCCTAGTACTTAGTTTAAACATTGTTCAATTACTGACAAAAACTGTTTTCCTATTTGGTGGCTTCCCTTTTTGCTAAGATGTAAGCCATCCCAGCTAAAAAGACTATAATCATTATTGAACTTTCCCAATAAGTAATACAGGTTACATTATTATTCAATGCCCATTTCCTTAACCATTCATTTATTTCCCTTATTTTTGCTTCTGTCTTCACAGAGGCTCGTAGTATGGGTAGAATTTCAGAAGGGCATATTTCTGATTTTGATGATTTTAGAGTGCTGACCAGGGGTATGTAGCTGTTTTTGATATCCTTAGTTGTAAATTTATTTATGTCATTTGTACCCACATGAACTACTACTAGGGGATTTATACCCGCATCTTTAATAATATTAGGAACTACTCTCTCAATGTCCCTAATCCAAGCTCCCCTAAAACTTGAACACATTCTGTTCTGTTTATCTGTTTTACAGATATGTCCATCTATGTATTTAATTATTGAATCTCCCAGTACTATAACCTGTCTTGGGTCAGATCTTTCACTATTTTTAGTACTCATCTCTAAGGGATTAGTCAAATTTCCAGATTCTACTAAGGGATCAGTTAAGTTATTGTCCATTGGAGCTTCATTGGTGGTAGTAGTACAGTATTCCTCATTATGTACCTGTGCAATAGTTGTAATAGTATTCTTCTGATTGATTTTATCGTGTGCCCCTAAATTATTTGAACAATCCTCTCCATTTATTGTATTCACATTATTTACTCCTTCATTTTGTAATTCATCATCTAGAATCTGAAATCTGTTTTCCACAGGAATTAAAAATTCCATTGCCCTCCTTCCTTTCTTTGCTTTTCTCTTGTTAATTACTGGACTCCAGTCATCACTACTATCACCACTTTATTCCCTTACTCTCTTCAAGGAGTCTTCCTTTGTAATGTGTTGACTAATAGGTACTGTTAAGTGGGATTTCTTGATCTCATTTAATTCTAAGTGTAAAACCTCATTTTGTTTATTTAAACCGATAATCCTTTGTTCCTATATTTCTATCTTACTTTTCAGGTCTGCATTCTGAATACACTGAGTGCATTTTAATCCTTCAGATCCTATACTTGTCTCCAAAAAAAGGTTTTGACACAAAATACAGGTCATTGCTATTTCCCCAGTAGATAAGGTAACAATACCCTCATTGATATTCATTTCTGAATCACAATAACCTAAACAGACTATATTATTCAGAATAATTATAATATTGATTCAAACAACCAGTCACCAAACTATGATTTATGTAACTATTTCAATAATTCTGGTTAGTGTTATTTCAAATTTTGCTTTTGCTATACACACTTTTGGATTTGACCTGTAGGAATAGCCAACCTAGATATCTATTCTCAATTGCCTATCCAACTGTTCAAATAAACAGAGCTATTCAGCAACACATACCCTTGTGTTTTTGTATTTACCCCAATTATATCCGTTTTTACTTCCACCTTGGTGGACACTGGTTGATCCGCCTAATACACCTGACACGCTTGACACGCTCTTAGATGCACGTGTCTTTGTGCGTGTCTTCGCGCGTGATGCCACATGCTTGCCCTGCCCAGGCTTGCCCTGCTCACCTCAGGGTGTACTAAAATACCCTCCTGTGCCCCAGAAGAGCTACTGAGGTCACAAGACCAACAATTGAAATGAAATTGGTTTTAAAATATGAGTTTTTGTGTTTCTTACTGTTATAGGCTTTTTACTGCCCACTACTACACTGTACACAGAGATTTCCAATTTTAGAAGTTAGATTATGAGGTTTGTAGTCCTCAGAACCCCTGACATGGACTACAAAGCTCCTCTTCCTGCTTCTGTTACTGTGCAGGGCTCAAGTTAACAAATTACAGTCACAAGCAATAGAATTTAAGTACTTAGGTCCCAACAAGCACCAGTTTTAACACAAAACACTACCAAAGTAGTTCAATCGATTTTAACAGCACCTAGCTGCTTTTTTAAAATGTGCTTGCTGCAGGGTGTATTAAAATACCCTCCCATACCCCAGAAGAGCTACTGAGGTCACAAGACCAACAATCAAAATGAAATTGCTTTTAAAATATGAGTTTTTGTGTTTCTTACTGTTATAGGCTTTTTACTGCCCACTACTACACTGTACACAGAGATTTCCAATTTTAGAAGTTAGATTATGAGGTTTGTAGTCCTCAGAACCCCTGACATGGACTACAAAGCTTCTCTTCCTGCTTCCGTTACTGTGCAGGGCTCAAGTTAACAAATTGCAGTCGCAAGCAATAGAATTTAAGTACTTAGGTCCCAACAAGCACCAGTTTTAACACAAAACACTACCAAAGTAGTTCAATCGATTTTAACAGCACCTAGCTGCTTTTGGAGACATATTCAGATACAGTCCGTTTTGGGCTGGATACAGCTTCCAGCAAGCAGCACACAATTCACACAGCGGGGAACCAAATCATGACCCACTTTCAATACTCAGCACATTTACATGTAAAGGATTCTATGGTACCAGCAACCAGGACACAGTTCACACAGTGGGGAACCAAATCACGACCCACTTTCAATGCACAGCACATTTACATGTAAAGGACATTCTACTGTACCAGGCAAACCACTCTCCGGTCATGATTGCAAAGTCTCTGCACAAACCAGGGATTCAAAAGCAGCTGGAAATCCTGACAGGTCGATCGTATTCAACAAAATCTTCGGTCTTCTTCAGGCATGAGCCTGGCAAAAAATCAGTGGCTTACTTCGTTCTCACAAACTTGGATTTAGTCTGAAATAATTCTCTTCTCTCCCTCTCAGCGGGTAGCAGGCAGACATGCAGGCCACAACTCAGGCCTTTCCACAGTTCTCCTGCGTGAAACTACTAAGATGGCTGCTTGACTGTCTCAAGCTATATGCTTTATCAGCTCCAACTTAGATCTGCCTTAAACAGCAGGCAGCTTGGGGATTTCCCTCAGGTCCAAAGGTATGGTTGGCTGATGTGTCTGTCAGTCACAACAAAGGCTCTCCCTTCAGGTGCAAAAAGGTGCTAAAAGCCCAAAACTACAATTCCTACAGATTTTGACTCCAGACAGCTCCTGTAGTCTGGCTCCATTCTAGGTCCCATCAGTACTGATTGGTCCAATTTGCAGTCCCGGACCAAATGGTGGCGATAAACAAAACAGTCCTTGCTGCAAAGAAGGCAGGTTAGATAAACTACATTATCATTATCACTCTAAATGGTTTTCAGCAAATAGTCACATCTTTCAACAGAGCTCCCTCTCAGATTACTTATGACTGCAATCCAGACAGCTTTTAAAGAGACAGTACACAGGGGCAATACAGGCAATCTCTGGTAATCACATTTAAATTGCTAAAATGCTGGACACCAACCTGGCAGTGAGCATTTAGGCTAGCTCAAGGAAGACTTTTTGGGAACCCCCATTCATGGGGGGATACACCCTTCCCTGCCTGGAGAAAACTTGGCATCTGCGTCAAGTCTGTACCATCACAATATTGCAAATGCAAAACTGTACAAGGCATTTATACCATTAGCATGTTATGCAAGTGACATCTGATGCATCAGTCAATGTAAACTTATTCCTTTACTATACATATACTTTACACTTCACAATACTATATCCATTCTGACAACACATTTTGCATATTTCACACAGGAAAACTGAACATTACTATACTGAATCAGGTAATAACTTCTTGTACATTAAACAATGCAAGAGGGGGCCCTTCCATATCAGCTAACTTGGGGCTAGAGGGGACAGGGGCACCATGATGAGAGGGCAGAACAAGTAACCTGGAATGGGCCATCAAGTTCATTTTGGACAGTGAGCTCGGTGAAACATAAACATCTTTGTGAACCACATGGAGAGGCAAGTCCACAGACCTTCCCTGGAGAATCATAGCTGAAACACAATACTGGCTTGACAGCTCTGCCAGTCTTTCTGGGGGGAACAACCACAGTCTCTGTACTTTCAACAACAGCCTTGGGGCTTTCATCACTTGTGAGGGGTGCCTCTGCCTGGGTAGAAATGTCCAAACTTGGAGCACTGTCAGTTCCTTGCTCTGTAGGCTCTGTTTCTACAACACTTTGCTCAGTTTGAAGAGGTCCTGGTACTGAAGTGGGGTTATCAGGACTCTCATAGTGTTCTTCAAGTTCTGGAATGTCACCAGAATGACTCATTCCATCAGCCCATCCCTCAGGCAAATCATACAGTTCCACAATACACAGAGACTCAGTATCTTCAGACGTGATACTTTGCACTTCACTTTCAGGGAGCGTTGGCTCCAAGGACAAAGCTGGTGGGTTAGGCAGTCCAGAAGGCCCAACTTCATCCCCACAATTAATCATGGGGTTACCTTGAAACAGCTGACTCAGTTCATAAGAGGGGTAACAGGCACAGTCACACTCACTTTCCTCAGAAGTGGACTGACAGTCACTATCATTCTAGGCCTGCTGCGGAGGAAAACTTAAAATCTGTGACCACTGGGGTAGGTTGACTCTGTCTCTTTCTTGCAGCAGCATGAGTCACTGGCCCATGGGGCTCAATTTCTGGTGGTTCAGCCTCAATCATGACTTGGCCAATAGGTAGCAAGTGGTTACGGTGCATGGTCTTGACAGCTTTGGAGTTGTTCTCTGGACGCTTCCTTGTACACAGGTAAATCATCCAACTTTCCAACTACTACATGGGGAAGATGGTGCCACCAATCAGCAATTTTGTGTTTACCATGCAGTCCCAAATTGCAGAACAACACACAGTCTCCAGGTTGAAGCTCTTGAGCCATTACTTTTTTATCATGCCCCTCTTTGTCGGCTAAATTTCTCATGGCAGCCATTGTCTGGGCCAGTTGATAGGCATGGTTCAATTGAGCTTTTAGTTTTTGTACATATGGCAAGTAGTTTTCGGCTCGGACCCCATCTGGAGAAAACAGACATCAACTGGCAGCCGGGCCGCTCTCTCCCAAACATGAGGCAGTAGGGGGAGAACCCAGTAGCATCATTGTTTGTGGAATTGTATGCATGTACCAAGGTGCTAATCTGCTGGCTCCATTTATGCTTGTCTTTTAGGTGTAGGGTGCCCAGCATGTCTAGAAGGGTGTAGTTAAAATGTTCTGGTTGAGGGTCTCCCTGTGGGTAATAGGGGGTGGTTCTTGACTTTCGCACCCCCCATAGAGAGAGCATTTCTTTGATTAGTCGACTCTCAAAGTCTCTGCCCTGGTCAGAGTGGATCCACTGGGGGGGCACCATAGTGGATGAAGAAATGTTCCACTAGCATCTTGGCCACGGTAGATGCCTTTTGATCTTTGGTGGGGAAAAGCTTGTGCATACTGTGTGAAATGATCCATAACCACAAATATATTGCTAATGTTCTGCTGATCAGGTTCTACACACAAGAAGTCTATGCAGACTAGTTCCATGGGGGTGCTGGTAGTAATATTAACAAGGAGGGCAGCCCTCTGAGGCAGGGTTTTTCTTTGCAGGCAGCGACTACAAGTCTTTACATGGTACTCAACATCAACCCCCATTTTGGGCCAGTAGAAGCGAGATCATACCAGGTCAAGGGTTCTGTCAATACCGAGGTGCCCCATGTGATTATAGAGGGACCTCAGTACCAAATCTTTAAATGCCATGGGCAGAACCAATTGTTGCTTATGTTGCCACTGTGATCTACTGTCTCTCTATACAACAACTGAGTAAGCAACTTCAATCTGGGGCTTTCTTTAAACAATAGAGCAGTTCGCAAGTCAGTGGAACATAACTTAGACACATCTTTCCATGCCTGCAGGGCATCAAAGGCTGGCTGAATCATAGGATCTTGGGATTGAGCCCACTGAATGCTGTCATTGTCAAATTGAGGTAATGTACTCATATTTAGAGCAGAGAAATGGCAATAAGCAGCTGGTATGCTAGCGTCAGAAGGGCCCAAGCAATCTACTAAACAGTCCACTGTGTCCGCAGACGTCTGTTCATCTGTATCAAACTTTTGGCACAATGCTCGAATGTCAGGTTCAGACAGCCTGACCCAATCACTCTTAGAAGTGGGCCTTCGTGATAGGGTGTCAGCATCAATATGGTTCAGGCCCGGTCTGTATTTGACAGCATAATCATATGTTGATGATGCAGAAAGCCACCGGTGCCCAGTGGCATCTAACTTAACTGAAGTCTGTACATAGGTCAATGGGTTATTGTCAGTCTTCAACAATATCTTTGCCCCATAGAGGTATTCATGAAACTGGTCAATGATGGCCCATTTTAGCACATGGAACTCCAACTTACGCACAGGGTAGTTTCATTCGGATGGGGTTAAGCTCCTACTGGCAAAAGCTACTGGTCTCAGGCCATCCTCATGGTCTTGATACAGCACTACTCATAGACCCTGCAGATTAGCGTCCATATGCAGCACATAGGGTTTGGTGGGGTCAGCATAGGCGAGGATGGGGGCATGGGTGAGATGGTATATGATCTCATGGAAGACTGCTTCACAGTTGGTCGTCCAGTGGGGCACGAAGAGTTCACCTGGGTGGAAGTATACTTTTTCTGGTTCTTTAACAGCCCCTTTTTATGTTTGTTTGCACGCATGTGCAAGAAACATAGTGCCATCATCCAAGTTTTTCGGAGGTGTGTCAGCGTCTTCCAATTCAGACAATGTGTTTGCAGGTGCGGTTGCAGTTCTCCAATCACTGCTCCAGCTGTCTATGACAGCAGTTGAAAATGCAGTGGCATACAGTTGAAAGGGAGAGATCCGCTTCAGTGAGCAGAGCTACCCCTCTCCACATGCACGCCTACACATTGTGTGCTCACGTGCTCCCCACCCCACGCACATACTGTATGGCTCATGGGGGTGCCCAATCCCCTGTCGGCTCCAGGCCCCCCCCAAAAAAAGCTTTCCAGGTGCCACGCTGCGAGCCCACCTGAGCTTGGCACAAGTCCGTATAGCTGACTGGGGTGCCCAATTCCCCATCGGCTCCAGCCCACTGAACAGCCTTCTAGCTGCCATGCTGGGAGCCCACCCCAGAGTGGCAAATGTCCCACGTCGTCTTCCTTTAAAAAACAAACAAACCTGTAAACAAGAAAACGTTCTCTCGGCGCTCTCCCAGCCCACCTGCGCCCACCCACTGCGCACCCTGCCTCCCCCACCCCCCACCCCATATTTACCTCCGGGCTCAGTGCGACGATCTTCAGTGGACTGGGAACATGTCTGCACTCTTCAAAGCCGACCACTTAACTGAGGAAATGCTGGTAAGCTGTATAATGTTAGGAATAGGGTTTTTTCAACTTTACTGCATATCTCAGGCATTTTTTGGAATTTTGGCACCAAATTTTCAACATGGGGTTTTTGGGACCCCTCCTCATGAATTCTTGAACTGTCATGGCGTTAATCGGGCCCGAAGGGTAATTTCGCAGTCACTGCTCAAAATCACCTTTTGGGACTGATTAATGAAATGACAGTGCCAGTGTTCATGAGGTGGACTCTCAAAAAGCCTATGTTGCAAATTTGGTGAAAAAATTCATAAAAATGACCATTTTACGAGCGTGCATTGTGCAGTTCCTATGCACGCTCGTAAGTTCGTGAATTTTTAATATTTGCACTCCGGATTTTCAACATTGCCATTTTACCACACCTACTTATGAGCAATACAGCTGTCATTTTTCACATCTTGCCCAAAATGTGTTTCTGCACATGTAGCGCACAATGTCGCAGTCGGTGCGCAAAATCAATGTATGGGACACATTAAGAAAATCACAGTGACACTGTTCATGAGCAGAGGTCTTAAAATAGCCATGTTAATAATTTGGTGAAAATATTCCCTAAAAATGACTGTTTTAAGAGCATGCGTTGCGCAGTTCCTCTGCCGCTCGTAAGTTCACAAATTTTTAATATTTGCACTCCAGATTTTCAACATTGCTGTTTTACCATACGTCCTTATGAGCAGTACCACTGTCATTTTTCACATGTCGCCCAAAATGTATTGCCCTGCATGTAGCGCACAATGGCGCAGTCGGTGTGTGCAGTTAATGTTTGGGACAGATTAAGAAAATCACAGTGACACTGTTCATGAGAAGAGGTGTTAAAATGGCTATGTTGAAAATTTGGTGACAAAATTCCTAAAAATGACTGTTTTTGCAGCGCACTTTTGCGCAGTTTCTACGCACACTCGCAAGTTTGCGAATTTTTAATATTTGTACACCAGATTTTCAATATTGCCATTTTATTACACTTCCTTATGAGCAGTACAGCTGCCATTTTTCACATCTCGCCCAAAATGTGTTTCCACACATGTAGCGCACAATGGTGCAGTCGGTGTGTAAAAGCAATGTTTGGGACAGATTAAGAAAATCACTGTTACACTGTTCATGAGCCGAGGTCTTAAACTGGCTATGTTGAAAATTTGGTGACAAAAGTCCATAAAATGACTGTGTTATGAGTGAGCATTGCGCAGTTTCCATGCACCCTCGTAAGTTCATGACTTTGTAATATTTTCAGTCCAGATTTTCACCAGTGGCATTTTTCCACACTTCCTTATGAACAGTACAACTGTCATTTTTCACAACATGGCCAAAACGTGTTTTCACACTTTCAGTGCAGAAATGCATGGTCGCTGTGGGAAATCATTGTTCGGGACAGATAAAGAAAATCACAGTGACACTGTTCATAATCAGAGGTCCCAAAATGCCTGTGTTGACAATCTGCTGTAAAAATCACCAAACTAATTACATTACGGGTGTGCGTTGCACAGTTTCTATGCACGCTCGTGACTTCACCAGTTTTTTTAATATTTTTACTGCAGATTTGCAACATTGCCATTTTTTACACCTCCCCATGAACAGTACAGCTGTCATTTTTCACATCCTGTTCGGAATGTGTTTTTGCACCTGTGGTGCTAAATGCCATAGTCGCTGTGCAAAAGCAGCTCTCGGCTAACAAACTGATATTGCCACAGTTCATGAGGTGGGGGTCACAAAAAACATGTTGAAAATTTGGAGTGAAAATACCAATGAATGCCTGAGGCGTTAGGGTTTCTGACCATAACGCCCCACCCTGTAGAGAATGACAGGCATCAGGGGTGTGACTTGGGATTCTCACCTGTAATGCTCATACCATTCCACACCCTGCAGCCAGTGAGAGGCATCGAGGTATGCCTTGGACTCTTCGGTCCCAAAGTTCACCCCAATCTCCTATACCACACCCATCTCACCGTATTTCCTGATGGAATGGGTGCGCCCACATTTTCCTTTCTCATTTCCATCCTTGGTTTAAAAAACTATATACCTTGCAGGGGTTAAACTGCACTGAGAAGTAGTGGAATTTCTAAATTGGTTTCTGGTTGCAGATTAAGCAACGCTAGAGAGAAAGGAATGTGTGACTGTGAAATAGGAAGTTCTTCGGACGCTGTAACCAGTGGGCCTGTAGCTTAATGGTTAGAGCGCTGGAATGGCATACCAGAGGTCCGGAGTTCAAATCCCGGTGCGCCCACATTTTCCTTTCTCATTTCCATCCTTGGTTTAAAAAACTATATACCTTGCAGGGGTTAAACTGCACTGAGAAGTAGTGGAATTTCTAAATTGGTTTCTGGTTGCAGATTAAGCAACACTAGAGAGAAAGGAATGTGTGACTGTGAAATAGGAAGTTCTTCGGACGCTGTAACCAGTGGGCCTGTAGCTTAATGGTTAGAGTGCTGGAACGGCATACCAGAGGTCCGGAGTTCAAATCCCGGTGCGCCCACATTTTCCTTTCTCATTTCCATCCTTGGTTTAAAAAACTATATACCTTGCAGGGGTTAAACTGCACTGAGAAGTAGTGGAATTTCTGATGGAATGGGGTGAGCATAAGGGCCAAAGACCCCAAGGCACACCGTGACACTTGTCAGTGTCTGCAGGGTATGGTGTGGTGAAATGGCATGGCCGTTATGCCTGATGACCCAAAGGCACACCCCAGTGCCTGTCACTCTCTGCAGGGTGGTGGTGGGGTTGGCTTCAGTTCAATACTTCACTGCCATTCCTATTATGCAGCTCTGTAACTTCTACACTACCAATGCCAATGCCAGCAAGCAAACATTCGGCACTGACAAATGCTTGTTTGTATTTGTGATTGGTAGGAGGGTAACCCTGGGTAAGGCTCAAAAGTGGGTGAATCACCTTGGAATAGTCTTTTATGAACCTGCGGTAGTAGCCACAGAACCCCAGGAAACGTTGTAGTCCTTTCAGATTATGGGGCTGGGGCCAAGTAGTCAGTGCTTCAGCCCTACTGGGATCAATCTCTATCCCTTTTGTAGATACTATGTGCCCCACATACTACACGGAGGTTTGGAAAAACTGCCACTTATCAATGGACAGCTTGAGGCCGAAGTCTTCCAGTCGGTCTAGGACTTTAAACAGTCAGTTCTCCTGCTTCTTTAAGGTGCTCCCAACACAATGACATCGTCCAAGTACACCAGGCATTCCAGCAAACTCATATCTCCCACCGCACATTTCATCAGTCGCTGAAAGGTGGCCGGGGCGCCCGATATCCCCTGTGGCATCCTCAGAAACTCGTAGACCCCCAATGGACAGATGAAGGCTGTTTTCTCATGGTCTTCCTGGGTCATCAGGATCTGGTAGTATCCTCTGCAGAGATCCAACACCGAGAACCATTTGCTCCCATTCAAGCAGTCCAGGGCATCTTGTATACGAGGTATAGTGTATTGGTCTGGGATGGTCCGCCAGTTCAGGGTTCAATAATGAACACACATCCTCATAGACCCATTCTTCTTATGCACCACCACAATGGGAGAGGCGTATGAGCTCCTGGATTCTTGTATCATGCCAACAACAAGCATTTCCTACAGGTGTCTTCTCACATCATCTATGTCTGCTGGGGCTAGGTGTTGGGACCTCTCTCAAAATGGACGTTCATCGTGCAGGCGTATGTGATGCTCCACAGCCTGGACACATCCCACATCCCATTCCTTCAACGAAAACACTTGGTCCTTCTGGGCAAGTCTCTTGCTAATTCTAGCCTTCCATTCAACTGGCAACGGGGAGTCACCAAAGTCAAACAAGTCACTCTTTCCTTCTCACCAGGGTGCTTGTTGCTGGGCAATACTGCAATGTCTGCACAGTGTACCATACCTAGGGTGCACCCTCTGTTCACCTGGATCCCCCGATCTTACACATTGTGAATCTGGACCATCACTCATCATGAATAGGCATGGGCACAAGCAGGCAAGATGCTGGGCTTGACCAATAATTCTTCTGGCAATTTTCCATCACCTGGCGCATCCAACATCAGTATTTTGTTCTTGACATCTTTCCGGAGGCGGACCTCCCCTTGAATGGTACACTGGGCATTAGGGGCCAGTACCATTGAGTCGGGATCCTTCTTCCACACGATCCCCACCAGTTCATCCTGGTCTACTTCCTCAGGTTTCTGTTGCAAATTATAGGCCCTCTTGATCAGAGCTGGAATTCTCAGGGCCCTCCCAGTCAGTCGTCCTTGTTTCTCGTGACAGAGTTGTGTCAGTCTCCCAAACATATGGGTGTTTGTCCCAATTAACAGGGGATCCCATCATACAGTCCGGTGGGGGGACTCACTAGGGCCTATGTCTCTGCTTGCTCCAATACACGTGCTACAGTTGCAGGAAAAGACAACCAGAGAAAGACATTCCCTAGGTAGGGATAAGACTTGTCACTCAGGCCCCACACATGTAGGCCTTCCAGGGATTGCAAAGGCACCTCAGATAAGTGTTTTTCACACCAGTCTTGGGATACAGTGGTCACTTGTGACCCACTATCAAGCACAGCCCAAGTATGAATACCATTCACAGTCACCGTAGTCTCCATTGAAGGGCCCACTATTTTGGGCCAGTCTGGAGAGGCAGTAGCAGAGGCCTGGACAGACGATTTAGCCACAAAGAAATTTGAGTTAGGGCTTCTCGAACCCTCACTGTGGTCATTTCGGGCACACCTTGGCCATTGATTTGCTTTTCGGAGCTCTCCTTGGAGTCTGTTCACCACCTTCTCTAAGCCCTTCTGAGTCCAGCATTCCCTCTTCATATGGCCATCCTTGTGACAATTGTGACAAATGACAGGCTCTCAGGGCATCCTTGGGGAATACATAGCACGGGGTGCTGGAGCATCGATGGGAGATTGTGATCTGACTTCTGCTGGTAGCATAACCTGTCTCAAAAGTTCCTTTAAGGTGGCAGTCAATTCCTTTAGTTCAGCCGGGAAGCCACCCTTAGTAGAGGATGCCTGAGGGTGCACCCCCACCCCATGGCAGTCATGTCCCGACAGGGGCCAGGGTCTTTGTCAGCTGGGGATGCCTCAGTAAAGGCACCTGGTTGTACTTTTCTGACTTCTCTTAGCAACTCCTCTCCCCACTGTTTAGCCCAAGGTGGGGCACTCTTAGGGGTCTCTATTTCAGAAGAGCCTTCCAGTGCCATGATCATTTGGGCTGCACTCACCCCATAATTACAATCTCCCTCTTCACCTTCAATCTCCCCGAGTTCTTTTATCAGGTCACAGTAGTCAGGTGGGTAACCTCTCCTATCCTGGAGCCTTAACTGGATGATCTGCAGTTTAGAATGCTTGGCATGTTGCAAGATGAGCCCCAATCTCACCGCAGCCACCCCCACTTTTTTCATGTAAGCTTTCTGCAAAGCTCTTTCTAGGTGAGTAACACATGCAGACAAACTTTCCCCCTTCCATTGTTTGGTATCTTGGAATTTCCACATCAAAGTTTCCCCTGACTCAATGCTTCCAAAATTGCCTTTGAGTGCAGACAGGTACTTCTACGCAGAGGCATCAGGGTTTGTGGATCTCAAAAATGTAATGGCTTCAAGAGCAGGGCCCCTTAAACTTTCTATGATTCTTTTCCACTTCTCAGCCTCCACAAACTGCCACTCGGGTACCAAGAGGGCAACATAGTTGATCCAGGTCTCCCAGTCATCCTCGCCCTGGGGGGTGGGGAGGGTGCTCGAGAAGATTCTCAGCCTTCGGTAGGAGTCATGAGTAATGGTGGGTACAGATATAGGGGCCAGCACTGGCACAGGCACAGAACCCGGGGCAGTAACAGGTGCTGGAATGGGAGGGGGTGTTGGGGAAGGAACATCCCCAGGTGGCAGAAACAGTTTCTTAAAGTCCTCTACGGTTTTCCCTTGTTCCAGCAACAACTTAGCAAATTTCTCCTCAAAAGACTCAGATAATGGTGGGAGCTCATCCTCCCCAGGGTCTTTACTGTCTTTTGTTATCATTCTCCAGGCAGCTGGAACCCCTTCTGGGGCAATAGTCTGTGGCACTTTAGAGCTATTCACAAGGTCACTATACTGTACCAAGGCTATGAAAGTTTGGGCGATAAAATCAGCCTGGTGATCCACCACCACAGGGTTTTTTAAGCATTCAACTTTGGAGAGTGCTCCTTCCACAGTGTCCTTACTGGTACCCAGGGGGATATCTAATATAAGTAGAGCACCATGGTGGTCAATCTCCTGCCCCGTGCACCACCCCACCAACTGGTGCACAGCCACTTCTGTTGGGGTAGCCATATATGTTTGATAATAATTCGTAGTTTCGGCCGCTAGAAGACACAAAATCCCAGCGGTGAGCCTCCACGATGTAACCCCAAGGTGGCGCTATCTCAAGGGCTACTACCCCTGCCTGCTTGGCTAGTAGCAGGTTAAGGGGCCTGAGTTCTGAAACGGGTGCCTCCACCCAGAGGTCAGGGTTGGTAGTGGTCAAGCTAACCTGGGCACAGCCCTCTGGGACACTGTAACTCCCCTCATTCCTTACTAGTGGCCGGAACAATACACAATAATCACTTTCACAATACCCCTAAGACACCACACAAGTACCCACACTGTTTGCACTTACCACCAGGGCTTTCCTCCGGCCCGGCCCTGGGGACCCCTTGTAAAACAAGGTTATACACAGCAAATAGCAGCAGTACAGTACTCTTGCACAAACTGGAACCACAGTCAGGGTAAATGCAAAAAAGAGCTAGATCTGATTTATTTAATGGACTTGAACAAGGAGGGCGTAATCAGGTTAATTTGCTTAAAGGCTGTAACAATAAAACAGTTATGCATGCACTTCAAGGTCCATAAACAGTCACACACCATGGGTACCTAGATGGAGAATGGTGGGCTAGCCAGGAACGTTGCAGCTGGTTGGGGTCCTGTGATGGAAGAAAAAAACAACATGTGCAACACACACTATTTGTAAACTGGAGCCAGAGGGCTCAGTTCGTGAAAAGAAAACAACAAGACAGTCAGATGACACACATTTAGATTAGGCTGTTGTTGCAGGGAGCTACCCTGATGATTACTCACGATACCCAAGACTGGACACAGGCTGGATGAAAATCGAGACAGCAAGTGGTTAATCTGGAGTGCCTGGAGAAGCAGGGTCCACATGAATTGCCAAGGCATCATTCCTGTTCAGGTGTGGAGCAGGGGGCTGATCCCCAGGCCAGTCTCTCATTGGTGGCTTTCTCTGTGCAGTGGGGTAGTCTGGCTGGGCCAGTGTGGCAAGGCCCTGGCCAAAAGGAGACAAATTCGGATACAGTCCGTTTTGGGACGGATACAGCTTCCAGCAAGCAGAACACAGTTCACACAATGGGGAACCAAATCACGACCCACTTTCAATACACAGCACATTTACATATAAAGGATTCCATGGTACAAGCAAGTAGGACACAGTTCACACAGTGGGGAACCAAATCACAACCCACTTTCAATACACAGCACATTTACATGTAAAGGAAATTCTACTATACCAGGCAAACTGCTCTCCGTTCACAATCGCAAAAATCTTTGCACAAACCGGGGATTCAAAAGCAGCTGGAAATCCTGACAGGCCGATCACATTCAGCAAAATCTTCGGTCTTCTTCAGGCATGAGCCTGGTGAAAAATCAGTGGCTTACTTAGCTCTCACAAACTTGGATTTAGTCTGAAATAATTCTCTTCTCTCCCTCTCGGGGGAAGCAGGCTGACATGCAAGCCACGACTCAGGCCTTTCCACAGTTCTCCCGCACGAAACTACTCAGACGGCTGCTTGACTGTCTCAAGCTGTGTGCTTCATCAGCTCCAACTTAGATCTGCCTTAAACAGCAGGCAGCTTGGGGATTTCCCTCAGGTCCAAAGGTTCAGTTGGCTGATGTGTCTGTCAGTCACAACAAAGGCTCCCCCTTCAGGTACAAAAAGGCACCAAAAGCCCAAAACTACAATTCCTACAAATTTTGACTCCAGACAACTCCTGTAGTCCAGCTCCATTTTAGGTCCCACCAGTACTGATTGGTCCAATTTGCAGTCCCGGGCCAAATGGTGGGGATAAACAAAACAGTCCTTGCTGCAAAGAAGGCAGGTTAGACAAACTACATTATCATTATCACTTTAAATGGTTTTCAGCAAATAGTTACATCTTTCAACAGAACACCATCTCAGATTACTTATGACTGCAATCCAGGCAGCTCTTAAAGAGACAGTACACAGAGGCTATACAGGCACTCTCTGGCAATCACATTTAAACTGCTAAAATGCAGGACATCAGTCTGGCAGTGAGCATTTAGGCAAGCTCAAGGAAGACTTTTTGGGATCCCCCATTTGTAGGGGGGTTACACAAACAACCCCAATTAGCACCAGCTTTTTGTGCAGAACTACCCATTTGAGTCAAATTGATGTACAGCATACACTGATTTGCCTTCAGTTTTGATAGAAGCAAACTTTAAGATTTTGTCAAACAGAACAGGTCATTTTGTAAAATAGAAAATCATTGGCTCTACAACAGTATTCAAATACTGACAAGAGGTGAGGAAAACATTTGGAAAGTACTGACCCCAAGGAATGAACTACTGCCAGACAATAGCTACAGTATATTGCCTGAACACGAAGGTTGAGGGCTGTATAACTACTGGAAGGCAACAGATCATCCCAAGGAGTCTGTATTTACCACTATATCCTGACCCAACTCCAGTCAATGTCTGTTTGATTTAACCTTGCCTGAGTTCCGAGGATAAGATAAGAACATACAGTAACTGAAAAAAGTATTGCCCAGTTCTAATGAACTATTACCTGGTTCTAATGAACTACTGTCTGATGATATGTTTTAAGCCAGCCAATAGCTCAAAAACTTCACATGTCATGTGAGTGGCTCAGGTCCACTGAGAGACCAAGGCATTTTTTTTTGCTAAAGTATAGTAATATTCACATATTGGCTGGAGTCGAGGGATACACAGTAGTGGGGAAATATTAACACCAAGGGATTAACAAATGCCTGGCTATTGTTATACTGCTCAAAGGTTGAAGGCAATATAAATATCAGAAGGCAATAGTTCATCCCGAGGGGTCAGTATTTTCCCACTACTGTATACCCCTACACAACTCGGGTCACCTGTTTTATTAAACCTTGCCCAAGTTCCGCAACCCCTCCTCCTCAGTTGTGGTACAGTCTGTTTTCACAGTTCCCTGGTGCTATGCCTTCCCTCTGTTTTCATCATCATTAAAACAGTGAGCTCAACCCGACACTAAGGTTTCAGAGGACAGAGAGAGAGAGAGAGAGAGAGAGAGAGAGAGAGAGAGAGAGTGAGAGTGAGAGAGAGAGTGAGAGTGAGAGAGAGAGACTAGGACAAAGGAAACTGTCTGCATTTAGTGCTGATAAAACATGAAGCACTTAAAGTGCACAATGCAGCCAACTTTGAGTAAATCTCTCCTTGGGCAGCTAACACTGACTTTGTTATTTAAATACACCAGGTTGTTAGGAATGGTTGTGTCACACAATCAGCTCTGCTGTGCTGCACATTCACCCAAACTCTGTCTCCAGTCCAGTTCTGCAAGAAATGGTGGCCAGTAGTGGAGGGTAAACAATGGTTGCCATCTCGAGGTTGGGGGGAGTGGGGAGGTCATTATCATGGTCGGGGGGCAGGTTGCAGGACTATCAGGGAAATAAAAACAAATAAAAGTTGCACTTGTTATAGGAGATTAGCGCTTTGTTTATATATATATATATATATATATATATATAAATGGATGATACACATGTGCCAGTTTAGCATGCAATAGTTTTTAAACTATTTCCCATTGGTAGGACTATTTCCCACTGCCAAGGTAAGGCAGAGAAACAATGCCTTAAATGCCTTCTATTTCTGGTCCTGTGACTAGCTTTTGGGTAATCACGGGCCAGGATTTGTATCTAGGGTTTAAATAAAAACTGATAGCACATGGTGTTGCATAAATCATAGGTATCAGGTAGAATATAACCTGTCAAACAAATACGCATTCATTCCCAATGCCGAGAACCCTGATCATGTAGCAGTATCCTATGGAAATAGCACGGCATAATTCTGGATTTAGGCATGCACATACTATATTAGTAAATGAGCTGTAACTCACCTCCTAGCAGGGCTCAAAGCTGAAGAAATGTGACACATCAGCTAAACTGGCTTCAAGAATTATACATAGTTACACCTTGCATTGATGTCAGCTAAACTACAGCTGAAACAGGTTTACTTGGTTAAGCAGGTTCCCTCCTCCTGTCCGACAAGGAAATGCTGCAGATTTAAAACAAGTTCCATCTCTGCACTTAAAATGGAACACAAGACACAAACAAAAAATACCTGAGAAAATCTGATGGAAAAATAGAAGTACAGTTTATAATTAAATATTTTAGGGCTGGCATTATTGCCAAGAGATTAGAGCAACAACCTTGGCACATCAGGCAGCCCTGTGTTCGAGTCCCACAACTTTTACTTGCATGCTGTGTGACCCTAAGGAAGTCACTTAACCTTCCTGTGCTCCCAGGATGTATGTGCCTGGAAATGAACTTTGTCTCCGTCTGAGCTTCCCCATCACAAACTGCAAAATACAAAATAAACATATTCTAAATAGTTGGCCATAATTATGAAAAGAAAGACAAATTGTTAGTAAAACAGTGCAAAATGTCTGTTAAGGACATCATTGGAACCAAAGAATCTGTTCTTAATACTGTTTTGCCCTGTCTATGATTTCAGGATGCCCACTTTTCTCTGCAGTGTTGTGGTGATATATTTATAAATGGCACCCTTCCAAGTGCACAGATCCTCAAAACAATATGGCAAGAAGGCCGAATAGCCGTTTGCCTAGACCTTTAGCCTTGATCAACCTTATTTGCCATTACAACTGTTGTATTAACTGGAATTTAGAGTTTATTTAATGTAATTGCTCAGGATCAGTTTTTTTTTTTAATTTATTTATTTGCTACAGCGCTGCTACTCTGGGTCAGTTAAATTGTTTTAAGCTGCTGCTGATTAGACTGTAAACTCTTTACTACTTCATTCTGTCTTTACCTTGCCCTCCTCCTCTGCTCCCCCGCTGCTAAATTGCTCTCTCACCTTCTCCTGCATCTTGACCCTCCTGTTTGCACCTCCCACAGCTACCAGTACTTAATCTGCCTAAGCCATATTCTTTCTCTTTCTCTCTCTCTCTCTCTCTCTCTCTCTTCTCCTCAGCTACCCTCCTCACTCTGGCAGACTGCGCCCAGGTGCAGCTCCCCTGTCACCCACCACCAAGGACAACTAAGGTACTGAAACCGGATGCAACGCAGCCAATGCTGATCCTTTTCTTTGTTAACATTTTGAACTTGGTGCCTTTTTTTACTGTGAAGTGCCACGGCAGGTTCCTTTACCACTCGCTCTCCCCACGGACTCTCAGGGATCTCTGAGTCCTACCTTAGCACCAACGGGGGTTAGTTTTGTTCTTTCTGTTCACTTTAGCTCTTTATTAGGCTGCTTTTCAAAACTGACCTCAAACAGCACCTAATAACACTCTCTAAGTGCACTTGCCCCTAAATCCAGCCACACCCGCTCTCTCTGCCCCCCAGCAAGCACTAGGCAGGCCTCAGGTGCCCCTTCCCTTTATCTCTTCTCATGACTTGTCTCAGCAATCAGTTCATGTCATGCTCCTTCACCACCTGCCACCCCACCTTCATCCCTTCCCCCAACTCCCAGTCCTGTGAGTTTCCCTAACAGTCACTACTAATGCAAGCTACCTGACCATGCCCCCTCGCACTCTATCATTTACTCTAGCACATCTTCTCCACTCAGCCTCCCCTCACCCACCCATTTTTCCTTATACCTTATCGCCCTTCTTCCCCCACCCTTCACCTCCACTGCAGTACCTACCTCTCTCTCTCTCTCTCTCTCTCTTGCACCTCCTTTCTTCACCCCACTGCTAGCCATCCCCATTCCTCTGAACTACAGACAAGGCACTTTGTGGCTGCTTATTTTTCCCCACCCTCATAAAGTGTTTTTCTTGTTATTTTAACTTGTAACTATGTTTTGAGTTATTCTGTAAGTTCTGAATCTAAGCTGTATCATTTACTGTGATGTACCTTTACCTTCTCCTGTTGTACTTTGTTTTGCAGTCTATGATGTGGAACCTTTGTAAAAGAGCTTGCGCTCAAAGGTCTTTTCCAAATCACTAAATAAATAAATAAATTTTGCTTGCTGGTAATTGAAACTCGGACCACAGCTACACCCAACTTTCTGCTGTGTTCTTGAAATATTGCAGCATGTCTCCAGCTCACACTGCTTTTACTGCTGATAAAATTGAACTTTAACTCATGTTCCTTGTAACTCCTCAAAGAATCAAAACTATGCAGTCTGCACAGCTAGGCTGTTATGTATGAAATTATTTAAGTCCTCCCTGCAGCACAAATTAATTGATGTGCCAGCTTAAGTTCAAATACTGATGAATTTATGTGCCACCCATCCCCCACCCTATCTAGACACTTTCTTATAGGGGTGGTCAGAATTGCTGATTGGCTATCTCCCCATTTTTCCATTTGCTCCTTGTAATTTTCAGCCACTAGAGTGCCTTCACAGCTCTACTTCTTTTGATTTCACACCATAACTCTCAGATACTATAGGGCTTGCATTTCACTTCTGCCTAATACTAATCCTTCACTACTAGGACCTGACACAGTTCCTAATAGGCCACCCGAGGTACATTACTATTCCACTGCCCTGTCCTAATCCTTTGCTACCAATGCATTTTGCCTGACACTTATCTCCTGGTACTTATTGCAGATACGTATTGCAGCTGAATAATATAGCTGAAGAAACAGAAGCTAAGCTTCACCCACATGCTTCCTATCTCTCCTCTACCTCCAATCCCTCTCTACTTCATCAAACCTCATCTACTATGGTCTCTCATCATGTGCAACACAACCCTCCCACCAATCCCCCAGGTAACCCTTCGAAAGGAAACAAATACATCAGCCTAGTCCACCTCAATATACACAGCCTCCCTGCCAAGAAAGATGCCTTCCAGGCCTTGGAAAAGGAAACAGCTTTGATATTATAGCTCTCACTGAAACCTGGGTTTCAGACAAGATTTCTTGTGGTGGGGCTGAGCTGGATGGCTTCATCCCCATCAGAAAGGACAGGCCAGGTAGAAAGGGGGGGAGGGGGCTGCATGTTCTACATCTCCAAATTTTTCTTTCCATGAATTCTGCCCTTGTTTTTCTCCTTTAAATTAGAGACCCTCTCCACACATCTGAGTCTGAGGGCTAACAATACCATAACTATCACCACCGCTTATCTCCCCCTGGGAACCCCACAGGGGGACCTTGATGCACTACTTGGAATCAAAGACTCCCTTCTCCCTAACAGAGAGTGGATCCTCATGGGGGATTTCAACATTAACTGGGTTTCTGGCCAATCCAACCCTGCGAAATCCGTCATCTCAGATGTGGGGCACCAACAGGTAATCTCATATCATAGAAACATAGAAACATAGAAACATAGAATTTGACGGCAGATAAGGACCGCTTGGCCCACCTAGTCTGCCCATTTCCCTACCTGATGGATAAGCTGCAGATCCTAGTTAACCAGCAGCCTACTTCTTCCTACCCCAACCCCCTAGAATTGCCTTATGACTGTCCCATGCATGCTTGAATTCCACCACTGTTTTTGACTCCACAACCTCCTCTGGAGGCCGTTCCATACATCCACAACCCTCTCTGTGAAAAATACTTCCTTAAATTACCTCTGGCCAGCCCCTTCTATCTTCAAATTGTGCCCCTTGTTCTTGCACACCACTTTTTGAAAGATGCTATCCTCTTGAATGTTGATTCCTTGAGGGTACTTGAAAGTTTCTATCATGTCTCCCCTCTCCCTCCTTTCCTCGAGGCTATACATATTAAGCTCCTTAAGTCTCTCTCCATATGTCTTCGGTGCAGACCCTGCACCATTTTGGTCTCCCTCCTCTGGACAGCTTCCATCCTGTCTATGTCTTTGTGGAGATTGGGTCTCCAGAACTGCACAGTACTCCAGATGGGGTCTCAAGCTGTCTTTACAGAGGAATAATAACTTCCTGTTTTCTACTGGTGATGCCTCTTCCTATGCATCCAAGTATCCCCCAGCCCTCCTTGCTGCCCTCTCACATTGCTTTCCCACCTTTAGGTCATCTGATATGACTACCCCAGGTCCCTTCCATTTTGTTGTTGTTAGTATCTCACCCCCATTGTGTACTCTTCCCTGGGTTTTGTTTCCCAGGTGCATTACCTGCACTTCTTAGCATTGAATCTAAGCTGCCATACATTTGACCATTCCTCTAACCTTGCCAAGTCTCTTCTCATCCTTTCCACTCCACCTTGTGCATCAACTCTGTTGCAGATCTTTGTGTCATCTGCAAAGAGACATAGTTTCCTTCCAGTCCCTCTGCAATGTCACTTATAAAGACATTGAAGAGGACCAGTCTAATACTGAACCCTCACGGTGACCCCACTACTACACCCCTTTTTCAGAGTGGACTCATTTACTATTACTCTCTGTGTCCTATTCTCCAGCCAATTCTTTACCCAGGCTGTCATCTTGGGACCCACTCCCAGGCTGGCTAACTTGTATATTAATCTTTTGTGTGGACTGTGTCAAATGCCTTGCTAAAGTCTAGGTAGGCCATGTCCACAGCCCCTCCCTGATCAACTACTTTGGTCACCCAGTCAAAGAAATCTATCAGATTTGTCTGGCATGACCTTCCCGCTGTGAATCCATGCTGCCTTGGGTCCTGTGCCCCTCTGGCCTCTAGATACTCTACAATTCTTTCCTTCAGAAGTGATTCCATCATTTTCCCTACCACTGAGGTTAAACTAACAGGTCTATAGTTTCCTGCTTCTACCCTGCTCCCACCTTTGTGAAGGGGAACCACATCTGCCCTCCTCCAGTCCTCGGGTACCACCCCATCCTCCCATGATTTGTTAAAGAGGGTAGTCAGTGGTGTCACTAGTTCTACCCTTAGTTCTTTTAGAATTCTGGGATGAATCCCATCAGGCCCCATTGCTTTGTCCACCTTCAGTTTTAAGAGTTCTTTCAGAACCCTTTCTTCTGTAAATGGGCTGGTATCAACTTCTGTATCCAGAGTGTTTCTACTGTTTGTTTTAGGTACTTCCCCCTCTTCCTTTGTAAATACTGAGCAAAGTATTTGTTTAGTATCTCTGCCTTTTCATAGTCACCCTCTGCCCACCCTCCCTCCCCTTTACTAAGCCTCACTATCCTCCCTTGGTCTTACTTGCCTCCTGATGTACCGTGTAACCCTGCAAATGGGGTTCCCAAAAGACTTCAGGAGCTTGCATTGAATGCTCCAAGCCTGAATGGTGTTTGGATTTAAGCCATTTATCAGTGAGTGTTTTAGAGCCTCTGGTACTGTCTCTTTAAGAGCTGTCTGCTTGCAGACATAATTAGTTGTATAGGGGGGACTGTGTGCTTCTCTGAGTACCACTCGAGCTGCTGCAATTCACTTCATTTTGCAGTCACTAGGAGTGCAAAGGGAACCTATCTGAAAGATGTAACTGTTTGCCAGAAATTATTTAGAGTAATAATGAAATTACAGTTTGTCTAACCTGCTTTCTTTGCAGTCAGAACTGTGTCTGCTAGTTCCCCATTCTAGTTTTGAACTGCTGAACTGGACCAATCAGTGTGGGGTAAGCTAGCTCTAAAATGGTGCCTTGGACGAATCAGAACTTGGACTCATAATCTGAGCCAGCCACAAGAGGATTGTATGGGCAGTGACTCTGGGAGATGTAGTTTAGACTTCAGTGCCTTTTTGGACCAACAGCAGCAGTCTATTGTGGTGACAGCCAATCCAGTCAAGAACTGGAGGAACTCAAAGGAAGTGCCGGTTTTGTCGGTTGGGTTTCAGTTGAGCTTTGGCAGTGAAAGAGGAAGGAGCCCTGTGCTTTTCAGTGTGCAGTTTAGTCAAAAAACATTTGTAAGGTCCGAGTTCGGTCTGCAGCTTGTGTAACTGCTTGTTAGACTGAATCCTCCTGTGAAGAGAATCAAAGGATATCTGAAGAGTAGAAACCAGGCTCACCCTGTAGAAGACTGGAGGAATTGCGAATTGCACTCGGTCTGTCAGGAACTGAATCTGCTGTGTGTTCTCCCGGGTGTGCAGTAATTGCGATCGGGATACAGATGCAGCCTGCCTGGTATAGTGCTTTCTTTTTACCATATAAATGTGTGAGGAGTCTCTTAGAGCTCAAGAGTAGCCCTTCTGACATTGAAGGACCCTATCTTATTTGGAGGTCGTGAGTACTAATTCGGGTCGCTCCTGTTGAATTGCCACATTAAATCCAAATGGAATTACTGTACTGCTGACTGTTTAATTCTCCTTTTCTCTGTGTGAAAGGGCCCTACCAGCTGCCGCGTTTGGACTAGCCACTAGGGCTTGGGTACCCAGGACAGTAACTGATAGGGATAGGCCTGTGCACAGAGCCATAGGTAGATTATTAGAGTGATAAGCTAATTAACCTGATTTCCCCTGTCCTTGTTATATCCCCTAAATAAATCAGAGCTGCTTGTTTCAGCAAGTTATACTGCCTGAGGTGTTTGTCTATGTTAAAGTACTGTACTGTGATTGTTGCACTGTATCTCATTTCACAGGAGGTCCCAGTGCGGAACCAGACCTGGGGTAAGTGTATACTGTGAAGGTAATTCTGATATATTGTGTGGGCCACTAGTGGGAAGAAAGGGGGTTGCAGTGTCCCAGAGGCTGTGACCAAGTTAGTTTAACTATTGCAAACCCTGACCTCTGGGTGGAGGCACCCGCCATTGGATCCAGGCCCTCAACCTGTTAGTGGCAAATCAGGCGGGGTAGTAGCCCCTGGGATAGCGCCATCTAGGGTTACACCTATAAAGGTTTTATCCCTTTCTTAACTGAGTTGGCTATCTTTTCCTCGGTTTGGGCCTTTGCTGTTCTGACTGCCTTCCCAGCTTCCTTTTGCTTTAACTGATACAGTTCTCTGTCCTGCTCCTTCTGTGATTCCTTGTACTTCCTGAATGCTTTCTTTCTCTTGAACCTTCACTGCCACTTCCTTTGAGAACCATAGTGGTTTCTTACCTCATTTCGTTTTGTTTATTTGCTTTACACAACGGCTTGTTACCTCTGTGATGGCAGTTTTTATTATTCCCCATTGTTCTTCCACCCTTCCTTCCTGCCCATTTGCTAGTGCATTCCTTAGGCACTCACCCATTTTGCCAAAGTCAGCCCTCCTAAAATCCAGTACCTTTGTCTTTGTATGGCTTGACTCTATTGCTGTGTTTATTGTGAACCATACTGTTTGATGGTCGCTAGTTCCCAGATGGCTACCCACTTCTACATCTGTGATCCTCTCCTCATCTCCATTTGAGAGAACCAGGTCTAAGATTGTTCCCTCTCAAGTGGGCTCCAATACTAGTTGTCTAAGGCATGCCCCTGTAGGGCATCTAGAATAACCCACTCTTAGAAGTGGCTGCTGCAACTGCACTCCAGTTAACATCTGGCATATTCAGATCACCCATCAGCAATATCTCCCCTTTTCTGCCATACTAAGTATACTTTCTATCATTTCTTGTCCATTTCCTCCCTGAGAAGGGGTCTGTATACAACCCTATGCGGATTGTGGTGCCATTGCCAGTCTCCAAATTTACCCACAGTGCTTCTTCTCCTCCTGTTTACCCTTTTATTCTGTTGCTTTTATTCCTTCCCTTATGTAAAGAGCTACTCCTCCTCCTCTTTACCCTCCTGTCCCTCCTGTAGATAGTGTATCCTGGTATGTTTACATCCCAGTCATGGTTTTGTGTGTACCATGTTTCTGTGACTGCCACGATATCCAGATGTTCCTCCTCCATCAAGGCCACTAATTCAGGAAGCTTGTTACTCAGACTATGGGCATTGGTACTCATTGCTCCATTTTTGATGGCTTTACTTTCTGTTGCAGCATCCCCCACTGACCTTTCTACCTGGTCTTTTCCCATTTAGTACCCTGTTTTGTGGGAGGCTGGGATTTTCTGCTGCTTATCAGTGACTCCCCCTTGACTAGTTTAAAAGCTTGCCATGAAGCATTTAAACCGATTGCTCAAAAGACTTGTTCCTTCCTGGACAGATGCAGACCATCCTGCCAGTATAGGCTGGTGTCCTCCAGGTGGAACCCCAGTCCCCAATGAAGCCAAACCCCTGTGCTCCACACCATTTTTCAACCACTCATTAAACTGCATGGTGCAAAGTACCCTTGCCTCACTCATGCCATTTACAGGCAGCACCTCTGAGAAGGATACTGTGTGTTACTTGTTTTAGGCCTCTCCCCAGTTCTACAAAGTCCTTCTGCACTGCTGTAAGCTCATGTTGAGCCAAGTCATTTGTCCCTAGGTGGACAATGACATCCAGTTCAGACTCCGTGCAGCTGTTCTTGTGATCCTGAGGATGCGCTTCCTGTCCCTACAAGCCATGGCACCAGGCAGGCACTTTACTTCAGTTTTCTGCTCCCCAGTTCTATCCCCTAATAATTAAGTCCCCCACCAGGAGCTGCTTCCTTTCCTTGTGGCATCCTCTGCCTCCTTCCTGTGGGCCTCCCTTGTGACAGGTGTCCTCAGCCTCCCTAATCTCCTCCTGGGTGCATCCATAGGGGAGCTGTGCTCCCCCAGAATGGTGTATGGATTGTGGAGTGGAACAACTGACTGGGTGTGCCTCTGTTCCACCCTCCTCACCCTCCCTGAGCCCACAGTGGTCCAACTGCTGTGCTTTCTTTGCAACCTCTGAGGTAGTGGTGGTGGCTCTGGTGCTCACTGGATGGGGGGTTCCCTTCCTACCATCCAGTCTGGCCTGGGGGAAGGTTTTCTTACTGCTGTCCAGTGTGGCCTGAAGCGAGGCAACTTCCTCCCTCAGGGCAGAGAGTTGTCTGCAAATGGGCAGCATCTCAGCCTCCAGAAAGACTCCCGGAAGACTGCTGCCCCACAGCCATTACATTGCACTACTCCCCACATGACTATGTCCTTTTTTTTTTTGTGTGTGTGCTTGTGTGAGTGATTGGTTTGTTATATATATATATTATACAATGTGTATCGTATATTTTCAGTGCTGTGCTAGAGAGGATATGACATTGATATGCACCTTGCACTCTTGAGGAAATGATGTCAGAACCCCAGGTATAAGGGAACTATTTCAGGGTGGGTGGGGTGAGGGGTGGGAAGGGGTTGGGCCTAAACTGTGCCCCTCACAAAACAATCAGCTAAGAGCTCTGACCCACCACTGCGATGACTGCCTTCCTGTCTGCAAGATACTATACACAACAATTTGACAGAGAAAATCCTGCTACTCAAACAGAGAAAATCCAGACATTCAAGTCAGACACAGGTAAACCTCCCAGCCCCAAAGCAGCCTGGTGGTTTGTGCTCTGAAAGCAGTCAGTCCCAAAATAAGTGAGCTGTGCTTTGAACTCTTCCTGCACTGAAAATCTTAAGAATTGTAACAAGACTGTCTTTTCCTGATAATTGTAAATACCTTATTTCACCTTTCAGTTAGAAGCAGCCTCCACCTGCAGTATATCTGCTACAAAGCAAAGACAATTGAAAGGTTCCCTCCCTCTGTTGTGAGCACTAACTTCGCTTTCTTGCAAATCCTATGTTCAGTATTGCAGTTCCCAACAAGAGATAGTTTGACTAGGAAAATTAAGTCCAGTGTTGCAGCTTGAGCCAGAGGTAGCTTCACCTGAAGACTATGAGGTTATCTGATGAGCCTGCTAAAATTAGTACTTTTATCAAGGTCTGTAAGATTCTTCCAGAGCTATTGGCTGTTAAGTAGCTATGATTTAAGCACTTCCTGACACAGTCTGTCTTGGCCTTATAAGACACTGAGGTAAACAAAGAAAAAACAGTTTTCACCCCCTAGGGACTGTCTGGGTCCAATACACAGACTGTAACCTGCTCTCAATTCAGGGCTTATGACAAATTCTTAGCCCAGTGAATACTCACAGTATTACAAATATTGCAATGCAAACAGTCAATCACTAACTCCAATCAAGTCAGAAGGGCAGAAACACAGAAAACATAAAATCTTAACAATTGTAACAAGTAAAGCAAACTCCACCTCCCACCAGGACCAACTACAGAACTGGTGCTCAGACTCTCATTGACTGAATAATTGTCTCCCACTCTGCCAGAATTCTTAAGGCATGGACCCTTTCAGATTGCATAAGCGACCACTTTGTGGTCTTCTGTCACTGGCTTCTCAATAAGCAATCTCCCAATTTTATATTCATGAAAAGGCTTAAGGACAATGCCCTCACAGGCATAAGGCTCGCCTTTGAACAGGTTGACTGGTCCTTCACCTGAATGAAGAATGATATCGATGAGGTCTTGTGTCATTTCACAGACATCTTTACTAAGATATGCAACATATTCCCTCCACTAAAGAAAACCCAAATCCGAGGGCACGCCAGCGAATGGATCACTTCGGCCATACTGACGCTTATGAGGGAAAGGGATAAAGCATGGAAAAACCATAGAGTAAACGGAGACTCCGCCAAACACTCACTGTTAAAATGCTACATAACAAATGTGAATCAGCTGTTCGGTCAGAGAAAGTTAGCTTCCTTCACAACAAGCAACTAGGGGAAAATGCTAACCCCAAGCAACTCTGGGGTACTCTAAACAACCTCCTTGGTAGGATCAGGAAAAATGAACCAATCGCTCTGTCCCAAGGTGACTGGCCAACCAGTAACCCAGCTGAGGTGACTGACATCTTCAACATATTTTTTGGGGACCCGGACAAATATAAACCCTCCACTTCAAACCCTCATAATGTCACTGCCGTCTGAGCAAGGCCCCAGCCCATCAAAACCCAATGTGACTCTAAGCCCAAGTTCTTCTTCTAAGCCCGTAAACCCTCCGACACTATCAAACTTCTCTAGCACATCTCTAGCAATCTACATCCTACCAAAGTTGTGAATGGGATTGACTTCAAAATCCTCAAACTCACTATTTTCTCTCTTGCTCTCCCGATTACAAACATCTTAAATCTCTCAATTTGCTCCGGCATGTTTTCCCACATCTGGAAAACTGCCACTGTCAAACCCTTGCTTAAATCAGGGTCTAGAAACAAGGTCAGCAGCTACCGATCTATCTCTCTCCTTGCCCCCCCATCTAAGATACTAGAGAAGATGGTTCACAACCAAGTTACCGCCTTCCTTAACAAGCACCACATTCTCACACACCATCAACATGGGTCCAGGGACTCCCACAGCACAGATACAGCCCTTGTCAAATTCGCCATAGACATCTATGGAGCCATAGATATTGGGATGTACACTGGCTCTGTTTTCGTGGACTTGACAAAAGCCTTCGATCATTCTGTTCGACCACAATCTCCTTCTACTCACCCTGTCAGAACTGCAACTGTCTACCGATGCCGTGAAATGGTTTTTGAACTATCTCTCCAGCAGATCCCAAATTACCACCATCGATGGTCACCTCTCCACTGGATGCCCCATTAAGTACGGAGTTCCCCAGGGCTCTATCTTGGGCCCTCTTCTCGTCACACTTTTCATTAATAACCTCCCTGAAATCTGTTCCAGTACTAAGTCGGTCCTTTATGCTGATGATAATGTGCTCTACTACAGCAACAAAGATGCAGATGTGATGATCACACACCTTCAAACCAAATTCTCAAAGCTTCACACCTGGATCTCCAACAACGGCATGGTCCTCAACTCCAAGAAAACCAAATTCATGGTGTTCTCTGGACCAAGGAAGCCTCCCTCCCATCACCTAACCCTCACTGATAACCGTGGGATGAACATAGAACAGGTAACAGGATTTAAATACCTGGGCATCTTTCTTGATCCACACCTGTACTCCAGCAACTGTGTCTCATTTGTTATTAATAAATTCTGCCAGAGGCTAGGGCTGCTTTACAGGACTCGGCGGTTCCTCGTCCCCTCGTCATGACTTCACCTGGCCTGCTCCCTCCTCCTACCTATTCTGCTGTACAGGGCCGTCATTTATGCTCCACCAGTTGCCTCTCAACTGACTTAGCTCCTGCTACAGCAGCATGATCCAATTGTCACTGGGCTCCCAAGGAGGACTCACCATTGTACTCTTTACAAGGCCCTGGACTGGACTTCACTAGAAGACCGGTTCAACATCAACAGACTCTCCTTCCTTCACAAAGTCCACCTTGACAAACTTCCCCATAGCATATCCAGCCTCTTCACCAAGTTCTACTCATCCCACATGACTAGAGGAGCTATGAGTCATGACCAATGTTTTCAACATCCCGTTCTATCACACCACACTGGCGCAAAACTCCAACACCTACACCGGGACTAAGCTCTATAACCAGTTCCCCCCCTCAGTTCTGGCATGTAACTCCGCCAGTGCCTTTCAGAGTTCCCTCAAAAGCCACTTTCTCTCTAAACAATCCTGCAACTGCTCTCAATACACTAGTTAAAGGGATGTCAGCTCCCTCCAGGGTCCCTCTACTCATCCCCAGTGACAGTGCCATGGGGGGTGCAGGAGACCATGTTTGACAAGTTACTCTGTACTACAGATACACCTGCTCAATCTGCTCTCAAGGTGGCTGTACATCCCACACCCTAACTCACACTCTTTTCTGTAACATAACGAAAGGCTTGATCCGGTTTCTTCAAACTAAGTCCAAAATGTATCAAAAGTACTGTATCAAATGTATGATACCTAGGTCTCTCTGCTTGCAATTGGGTCTAAACTTCTGCATTTTTAGGTTATATCTTAATTTAGTTGTGTATATACGAATCTATAACCCTTTTGTCCATATTGTTTATTGTGAAATATTCAGAAAGACCTTTGAGTCAGAGACTCATTTACAAAGGTTCCACCTCATACATCAAGGTACAATACAAACATCAGAGCATAATACAAACAATTGATAAAAACATAGAGTGGCAGTACAGGATTAGTAGATAACGAGGAATTACATTACAATTCAAACATGAGATACAGGGTAGATCAGAATAATAGAGGGGTCCCAGTCAAGCCCAGCCGAACAGTTGCAGAAAGGTCTGTACCTGGCTGTTTGTCGATAGTGGATTTGGGAGAGTTAGCACTGGGAACAGGGATAATTATGGGGGATGGTGGGACAGGAAGATGTAGGAGGGAGTCAGGTGCAATCACATATGTTAGAGTTTTGGAGGAATTCCCTCAGTCTAGCTTTGAAAGGGCCTAGCCTTGTTTTGTTAGCTATTTGGATAGGGAGGGAGTTAGTCAGAGTAGGGGCTTGGTAGCTGAAAGTCCTTTGAAGGTATGTGGACGTGGAACCCGTAGAAGCTGCCTGTTTGAGTTTCTCATGGATCTGGTTGGATCAGCTGGGTGGATAATAGAAGAGAGAGAGGGAGGGGCAAGTTCTAGGAGGATCTTCTTAGTTATAAGGCATGAATGATACCGGATTCTGCTATCAAGGTTTAGCCATTTAGAGGAGTTGTGTGCAGGTGTGGGTGCAGTGATCACAGCCTAGGATGAGGTGGGGGGCTTTGTTGAGAACAAGACGGAGACTGTTTAGAGCTGAGTTGGGGGCAGCACAGTATATGGTAATACCATAGTCAAGGAGGGCAAGGACGGAGGAGTTGACAGTGAGCCGTAGGGCTTCCGGGGTGAGGCAATGTTTGTGTCTATAAAGCACACCTAATCTCGAGTTTAGGGCCAAGGCAAGGAGGAGAATGTGTTGCTTATAGTTGAGGGTTGGGCCTAGAGTGATCCCTAAGTATTTAAAGTAGGTAACTTGCTCAAGGGGGGTGTGGTTGATGGTGAGAAAAGGGGGACAGCGATGCTTGCGAGGGTTCTGTGGGTGGGAGAAGATCACGACTTTAGTTTTCTTGTAGTTGATAGCCACTGGGTGGAGAACCATTGTTCTGCTTTGTGGAAGCTATGTTGGAGTGTTTGGTGGAGATTACGTGGGTCGGAGTTGGAGGCGAAAAGTACTGCGTCATCCGCATAGAGGAGCAGGTTACCGGGGATGGCTGATGGGAGGGAATTTAGGAATAGGCTGAAAAGTAAAGGGCCAAGAACTGACCCCTGCAGTACTCCAGAGCAGACAGTGAGGCAAGGGGACAGGATAGTGCCTACCTTTACTTGTTGTGTTCTGTCCGACAGGTAGCTGGTGAACCATTTTAAAGTATCGCTGGAGAAGCCACTGGAGGTGAGAGTGTTTAGGAGAAGGGTGTGGTTGACAGTGTCAAAGGCTTTTGAGAGATACACAAAGATGGCACCTATGAGGTGACCGCGATCCAAGGCGGAATGGACATGCGAGGTGAAAGCGAGTTGGGCAGTGGTGGTACTGTGACCCTTATGGAAACCATGTTGTTGGTTGCAGAGAAGTTTGTGTAACCCCCCCTGCAAATGGGGGTTCCCAGAAGTCTTCCAGGAGCTTACTTGAATGCTCCAAGAATGGAGGTGTTCAGCGTTTAAGCTGCTTGAGTGTGAGTGCTTTTAGAGCCTCTGGTACTGTCTCTTTAAGAGCTGCCTGCTTGTGACCATAATTAATTGAGGAGGGGGGACTGTGTGTTATAATGCCTGAATCCCACCCGGGCTGCTGCCAATTCACTCCATTTTTGCAGTCAGTAAGAGTGCAAAGAGAGCCCATCTGAAAGCTGCAACTGTTTGCCAGTAATCATTTAGCAGCATTTGTGAGATTGCAGTTTATCTAACCTGCTTTATTGTAGCTGGGACTGTGTGTATGTTTCCACTCTATGTTGGAATTGAACTGCTGAACTGGACCAATCAGTGTGGGGGACCTTTAAAATGGAGACTGCTGCTGGCAAATCAGAACTTGGACTCTTAAGTTGAGCCAGCCACAATGGGACTGCATGGCAGATGCCTCTGAGAATTGTAGTTTGGACTTCGACGCCTTTTTGCATCAACAGGAGGAGTCTGATTGTGAGTGACAGCCAAACCAGTTAATTGAACTGGGAGGAACTCAAAGGAAATGCCCGGCTCTGTCTACTGGAAAGATCAGATCAGTTTGGGCAGTGAAGAGACAGGGAGCTGTGTGCTTCTTCGGTGTGTAGTTTTAGCGCGGGAATCACGTGTAAGGCCCTAAGTTTTGGTCTGCAGCTTGTGCAAGCGCCTGTTTGGAGTGAATCCAACCTGTGAAGAGAATCAAGGAGATCTGAAGAGTAGAAACCAGGCTCACCCTGTAGAAGACTGGAGAAATTGCTGAATCGTGCTCGGTCTGTCAGGAACTGAATCTGCTGTGTGTTCTCCCGGGTATTGTGCAGTAATTGCGATCAGGATAGAGAAGCAGCCTGCCTGGTATAGTACTTTCATTTTATACAAATGTGTGTAGTGCTTGTGGGTAATCACTTTTCAAATCCCCTGTACAGTGAATTGAGTGCATGAAGCTGGAAGTAAACCCAGCTTAATCCAGACAACATCCATTGGCTCTAAACTGCAGTGGGGTCCACTCACAAGGACCTTGTCCACAGGGTCTGCTCCTCCTGACAATCCAGGACAATTTTCCTTCCATGCAGTTCCCAGCATTGAGTTTGTGAGTACAAAGCAGGGTAGCTCCTGGCCATCTGTTTATCGAATTGCAAGTGTGTCATCTAATTGTTGTTTTTTTTTCCATTTCTTCATGAACTGTGCCAACCGGCTCCGGATTACAGTTTGGGTATTGTGCCAGTATTTTTCCATCACAGGACCCCAACCAGCTGCACCGATCCTGGCTAGCCCCCCCATCAGTGAAAGTGACAATTTAGGACTCTGACTATGTGCACAGTACTGTGATTATTAATGTGTTTAACCTAATTAACCTGATTTCCCCCTTCCTTGTTACAGCTCCTTCAATAAATCAGATCAGTTTGTTACAGCAAAATTACACAGTCTGAGGTATTTGTTTATGTTAAAGTATTGTACTGTGGCTTTTGCATTGTATCATCTTGTTTTACAGGGGGTCCCCAGCGTCCAGTCGACAGAGCCAGTCCTGGGGGTAAGTGTACATAGTGAAAGATATTCTTGATGCATTGTGTGGGCCACTAGTGGGAAGAAAGGGGGGGCTTACAGTGTCCCAGAAGGCTGTGACCAAGTTAGTTTAACTACTGCAAACCCTGACCTCTGGGTGGAGGCACTCACCATTGGACCCAGGCCCCTCAACCTGTCAGTATTCAGTCAGGCAGGGATAGTAGCCCTAGGGATAGTGCCACCTGGGGGTTACATCTTGGAGGCACCGCTGAGATTAGCGTCCTATAGTGGCCACATTTACGAATTACTGTTAAAAATAAATGAGTATCCCAACAGAAGTGGCTGTACACCAGTTGGTGAAGTGGTATACTGGGCAGGAGATTGACCCCCAAAATGCTATACTTGTCTTGGATATCCCGCTGGGTACCAGTACAGACACTGTAGAGGGAATAGTTTCCAAGGTCGAATGTTTACGAAACTCTGTGGTGGTGGGGCAGCTGGCTGATCTGCTCACCCAAACTTTCATGGCTCTAATAGTAGGGACCCTATAGACAGTTTTAAAGTGCCACAGACCATTACCCCAGAAGAAGCTCTCACTGCCTGGAAAGTGATAACTAAAGACAGTAAAGACTCTGGGGAGAACGAGCCCCCCCACACTATCTAAAACTTTTGAGGAGAAATTTGCTAAACTGTTGCTGGAGGAAGGGAAAACTGTGGAGGATTTAAAGAAACTATTATTGCCACCTGAGAACGTTCCTCCACCAACACCCTCTCCCCCTCCAGCACCCGTTATTGTCCCTCCTTCTGTGCAAGTGCAAGCCCCATATCTGTACCTGCCAATAGTCACGACTCTTACTGCAGGTTGAAAATTTTCTCTGGCACCCTCCCCACCACACAAGAGGAGAATGACTGGGAGACCTGGATAGACTATGTTGCCTCTTAAGTGCTAGAATGGCAATGCTCTGAAGCAGAAAAGAGAAAGTGGGTAAGTGAGAGCCTCCGAGGTCCTGCCCTGGCTACCATCCATGCCAAATGGGCCAGTAACCCTGAAGCAACTGCACAGGACTATCTTGAGGCCTTGGAGAATATGTATGGGAGCCCAGATTCCGAAGAGGACCTGTGGTGGAGAGTAAGAAATGCACAACAGTATCAAGACAGATCCAGAAACAAATGATTTGACACCTTTTGTGTGTTCTGGATCTGTTTTTTTAAAAGGACCAATACGGCACCTACAACATTTTTTTGCAACAGTATCAAGGAGAGTTGTTGTCTGTGTATATATCTTGGCTGGAAAAATTGTTGCAAGAATGCCTCAGAAAGGGTAGTTTGCCAGCGATTGAATTGGACCGAACCAGGCTGGACAGGATCCTTCAGTCTGCCCCCTTCTCAGAACTGCTGTTGCTTCAGTTATGCCTGGCCAATCGACTAGAATCCCCACCGTCCTATGATGAGCTAATGAGAGAAATTCGCGGAGTTAAGAAAAGGTGACCCCGGGAGGGACTTGCACCAATAGCTGCTGCTATGACTCGAGTGACTGGGGGTGACCTGTCAATTGATATTCAGGGGCATGGGTTAGCAGTTAATGAGTGCTCTGAGAAGGAAAAGGGTGTGCCACCATGGGGTGAACTGCTGAGGGAGATTAGAAAAGCAACAGACAATCTCATCATGAAGGCCGTTCCTACGAGTACAAGCACTAACACTTGCCCGACTGCTTCTGCTATGGGGGTGGGGGTGCCCACCCAGGCACCTCATGTTGACAACAGTTCAAAACTTGATGCCTTGACCATGGAAGTGAGGGAACTGAAGAGATGTCTCTAAATGTCCACCCCACCGCCGGCTGAGGTGACACCAAGGTTTTCTATTGATAGTACCAATGCCGCAGCCCCCAATGTGATGCTTCGGTCACCCCAAACTTCAGCTGACATATTTTGCCATAATTGTGGGAAGGATGTGCACATGAAGAGGGAGTGCCGATCTAGGAAAGACTTGGAGAGAGTGGTGAGCTGGCTACAAGGAGATCTTTGGAGCACAAAACAGTGGTTAAGAGGTGCACAAAATGACCACAGTGGAGGTCCCAAAAATGTTTACTTATGTCCCTTTGTGGCAAGGTCAGTTACCCAGCCCCTGCTACCACCTCCCCAGACTGGTTCAGAATAGTGGGGTCCCTCCATGGAGGCCACTGTAAAGGTGAATGGAGTGTCTGCAAGAGCTGTATTAGACAGTGGCTCCCAAGTGACAATTATGTTCCAAGACTGGTATCAGAAGCATTTGTCTGTTGTACCCTTACAACCGTTGGAGGGGCTGCATGTCTGGGGGTTAAGTGAGAAGGCCTACCCCTACTCGGGATATATCCGAATTTGGCTGTCTTTTCCCACCTCCATGGCTGGGGTGGCAGAGCAAGTAGAGAATCTGGCCTTAGTGTGTCCCCCTACTGGCCTGTATGATGAGGTTCCTTTACTAATTGGAACTAATGCACATATATTTGGACGGCTGGCACAGTTGTGTTATGAAAAACAGGGGTCAAGGACTAGTACAGCTTTAAGAATTCTAGCCTTGATCAAGAAGGCCTATGAGGCACAGAAAGATGCTGACAAAGTGGAACTGGTTGGAGTTGTCTGGAAAAAGGATCCTGAGTCTCTGATCCTGGCGCCAAATGCCCAGTGTACCTTACAGGGAGAGGTCCGTATCGGAAAGGATGTCAAGAATAAAATATTAATGTTGGATGCACCAGGCGATGGAAAATTGCCGGAGGGACTGCTGGTCAAGCCTAGTATTTTGCCTGCTAGAGCCCATGCTTATGCCAGAAGGGTAATGGTTCAAGTTCATAATGTGTCTGACAGAGAGATTCGAGTAAATAGAGGTTGCACCCTGGCTAATGTGCATTGTACAGACACTGCAGTGCTACCCAGTAGCAAGAGTTCGGGGAAGAATGACAGAGTAACGCCTGACTTGTTTGATTTTGGTGACTCCCCGTTGCCAGCTGAATGGAAAGTGAGGATCAGTGAGAAGCTTGCCCAGAGAGATCAGGTGTTTTCTTTAAAGGAATGGGGCATAGGATGCGTACAAGGAGCTGAGCACCATATCCGGCTGCATGACGAAAGGCCATTTCGTGAGAGGTCTCGAGGCCTGGCACCTGCTGACATAGATGATGTGAGACGGCACCTGCAAGAGATGCTAGCTGCTGGAGTAATACAAGAATCCAGAAGCCCCTATGTTTCCCCCATTGTGGTAGTGAGAAAAAAGAATGGGACAGTAAGGATGTGCATGGATTATTGCACTTTAAACCGGCGGACTATCCCTGATCAGTACACAATGCCCCGCATTCAGGATGCTTTGGACTGCATAAACGGGAGCAAGTGGTTCTCTGTGCTGGATCTCCTCAGTGGGTACTACCAGATCCCGATGGCCCCAGAGGACCATGAGTAGACAGCCTTTATCTGTCCGCTTGGCTTCTCTGAATTCATGAGGATGCCGCAAGGGATTTCAGGCACCCCAGCCATTTTTCAACAACTGATGGAGCGTGCAGTGGGGGACATGAACTTACTAGAGTGCCTGGTATACCTAGATGTTGTTATTGTGTTTGGCAGCTCACTGGAGAAAAATGAACACAGATTATTCAAGGTGTTGGACCAACTGGAAGACTTTGGCCTGGAACTGTCCATTGATAAGTGTCAATTCTTTCAAACATCAGTAAAGTATGTGGGACACATAGTATCCACCGAGGGAATGGAGACCGACCCAAGTAAAGCTGAGGCCTTGACCACCTGGCCACAGCCCAAAAATCTAAAAGAACTGCAAAGATTCCTGGGATTCTGTGGTTATTATCGGTGTTTCATTAAGGACTATTCAAGAGTGATCCACCCTTTACTTAACCTTACTCAAGGGTATCCCCCAACCCACAAAAGATACAAAAGTCAGCATCCCTCGAGACTGAAAGAGTGTATTTTCGTCCAAGTGAAGTATTTGGGGCCGCTGGACTCTGATTGTGAGACTGCTTTTCATGAGATCATATATCAACTTACCCACGCTCCAGTGTTGGCTATGCTGATCCAACAAAACCTTATGTCCTGCACTGATGCTAGCTTGCAGGGTTGGGGCTGTGTGTTGTACCAAGAGCACGAGAATGGCCTGAGACCAGTGGCCTTTGCCCAAGAAGCCTAACCCCATCCGAAAAGAACTATCCTGTACATAAGTTAGAGTTCCTAGCTTTGAAGTGGGCTATTGTTGACCAATTCCACGAGTACTTGTATGGGCTAAGATACTAGTAAAGACTGACAATAATCCTTTGACCTATGTGCAGACTTCAGCTAAGTTGGATGCCACTGGCCATAGGTGGCTTTCTGTATTATCTACATATGACTATGCTGTTGAATACAGAGCAGGCCTGAACCACATAGATGCTGATGCTGTCTCCCGGAGGTCTATTCCCCAGAATGACTGGGTCAGACTGTCAGAACCTGATATTTGAGCACTCTGCCAGAAGTTTGACAGGGAGGAACAAATGTCCACGGCCGCAGTGGACTGTATGGTGGATTGTTTGGGACCCTCTGAGAATTGCATACCTGCTGCTTATTGCCACTTTTCTGCAATAGACATTGGTGCACTGCCTCAGCTGGACAATGACAGTATTTGGCGGGCTCAATCCCGCGATCCCACGATCAAATCAGCTTTAGAAGCCCTCTATGCAGGGAAAGATGTGTCCAAATTACGTTCAACTGATCTGAGAACTGCATTGTTATACAAAGAAGGTCCTAAGTTGAAACTGATCAATAGACTGTTATACAGAGAAACAGTAGACAGAGGGGGACAAGTAGACAAACAACAACTAGTGCTGCCCATTGCCTTTCGAAACTCAGTAATGAGGTTCTTACACAACCACATGGGGCACCTTGGTATAGACAGAACACTTGACTTGGTGAGATCCAGATTCTATTGGCCTAAGATGGGGGCTGATGTGGAGCAACACATTTGAACTTGTAGTCACTGCTTACAGAGGAAAGCTTTGCCCCAGACGGCTGCCCCCCCTTGTTAACATCACCACCAGTGCACGCATGCAGCTGGTCTGTTTTGATTTTCTGAGTTTGGAGTCAGATCAAAGAAATATTAGTAATGTGCTGGTGGTCACTGACCATTTTACGAGATATGCCCAAGCTTTCCCCATCAAGGACCAGAAAGCATAGACTGTGGCAAAAGTATTTGTAGAAAACTTTTTCGTTCACTATGGGGCTCCACAAAGAATCCATTCTGATCAAGGGAGAGACTTTGAGAGTCGTCTGATCAAAGAGATGCTTTCTCTGTGGGGAGTGCGAAAGTCCAGAACCACCCCTTACCAATCCCAGGGGTACCCACAGCCTGAACGTTTCAACCACACCTTGCTAGATATGCTAGGCATCCTCCACCCAAAGGACAAGCCTAGATGAAGCCAACAAATTAGCACCCTGGTACATCCCTACAACTGCACCAAAAGTGATGCCACTGGGTTCTCCCCCCTACCGCCTGATGTTTGGAAGAGAAGCTCAACTGCCAGTAGATGTGTGTTTTGGGGTCTCTCCTGATGGGGTTCAAGCTGACAACTATTTACAGTATGTGCAAAAGATAAAGGCCCAGCTAAATCATGCGTACCAACTGGCTCAAACCATGGCTGCCAAAAGAAATCTGGCCAACAAAGAAAGGTATGATAAAAAGGTGGAAACACAGGAACTCCAAGAGGGAGACCATGTATTGCTAAGAAATCTGGGACTGCATGGCAAACATAAGATTGCTGACAGATGGCACCATCTCCCCTCACATTGTAGTGGGCAAACTAGATGATCTGCCTGTGTACAAAGTTAAGCCCGAGAATAATTCAAAAGATGTTAAAACAATGCATAGAAATAATTTACTGCCCATTGGACAAATCTTGATTGAGTCTGAGCCCCCAGAAAATGCCCCCTCTGGACCAGTGACGAGAGCTGCTGCTAAGAAGAAATCAAGAAAGTCTACACCTACAGAAGCTGAGTTAAAGTGTCCCCCTCCACCAGTCCCGGCTGAACATGACTGTCAGTCCATGTCAGAGGAAAGTGAATCTGGTTTTGAATACTACCCTTCTTATGAACAGAGTCAATTGTTTCGGGGCAATCCCCTAGTCAATCTTGGAGATGAAGCTGGGCCCTCTGGACTGTCCAAGCCCCCAGCTTTGTCCCTGGAGCCAATGCTCCCAGAAAGTAAAGTGCAAAGCATTAAGTCAGATGATATGGAATCATTGTGTATGGTTGAACTGTTTGAGCTTTCAGAGGAGAAAATGATGGACTGGAACAGACTGGTGACATACCAGAACAAGAAGAGTGTGTTGAGTGCCCTGATAATTCACTGTCAGTGTCAGAAAGCTCTCCATGTGAGCCAAGTGTTGTGGACTCAGAGATTGTAACTCCTGGAGCTGAAAGTGCCCTAAGTTCTAGCCTCTCTACCCCAGTGGAGACTCCCCTGACAAGTGAGGACAATGCTGAAAATGAGGCTCTGAGTGCAGAGACTGTAACAGTTACCCCTAGAAAGACTGGTTGAGCTGTAAAGCCCGTGGTGCACCTCAGTTATGATTCCCCTGGGAGGCCTGTGGACTTGCCTGTCAATGTTGTCCATAAAGGAGTGTATGTGTCCCTGAGCTCATTGCCCAAACTGAACATCAGTGCAATCTCCAAGTTACTTGTGTTGCCCTCTAGGTATGGTGCCCCTGCCCCATCCAGCCCCAAGGTAGCCGATAGGGAAGGGCCCCCTCTCTTCAGGTTTCATGTACAAGAGGTAATAACCTGAGTTATGGTACACTGTGTGTGCAATACTGTGTAAAGAGTGATGTACTGCAAAGTTTCAGAAATGTGTTTCTGGTAAAGTGATATATTGACTGATGATTACATGTATGAGCATAATGTGATACTGATGAAAATGTATATGGTTGTATTGAAACTTATGGGGGTATTTGCTTGACGCGGACGCCAAGCTTTCCCAGGCCGGGAAGGGTGTAACCCTCCCTGCAAATGGGGGTTCCCAGAAGTCTTCCAGGAGCTTGCTTGAATGCTCCAAGATTGGAGGCATTCAGCGTTTAAGCTGCTTGAATGTGAGTGCTTTTAGAGCCCCTGGTACTGTCTCTTTAAGAGCTGCCTGCTTGTGACCATAATTAATTGAGGAGGGGGGGCTGTGTGTTCTAATGCCCGTATCCACCTGGGCTGCTGCCAATTCGCTCTGTTTTTGCAGTCGCTAAGAGTGCAAAGGGAGCCCATCTGAAAGCTGTAACTGTTTAACTGTAATCATTTAGCAGCATTTGTGAGATTGCAGTTTATCTAACCTGTTTTATTGCAGCTGGGACTGTGTGTGTGTTTCCCCTCTAAGTTGGAATTGAACTGCTGAACTGGACCAATCAGTGTGGGGGACCTTTAAAATGGAGACTGCTGCTGGCAAATCAGAACTTGGACTCTTAAGATGAGTCAGCCACAATGCGACTGTATGGCAGATGCCTCTGGGAATTGTAGTTTGGACTTCGGCGCCTTTTTGCACCAACAGGAGGAGTCTGATTGTGAGTGACAGCCAAACCAGTCAATTGAACTGGGAGGAACTCAAAGGAAATGCCCGGCTCTGTCTACTGGAAAGATCAGATCAGTTTGGGCAGTGAAGAGACAGGGAGCTGTGTGCTTCTTTGGTCTGTAGTTTTAGCGCGGGAATCACATGTAAGGCCCTAAGTTTTGGTCTGCAGCTTGTGCAAGTGCCTGTTTGGAGTGAATCCGACCTGTGAAGAGAATCAAGGAGATCTGAAGAGTAGAAACCAGGCTCACCCTGTAGAAGACTGGAGAAATTGCAGATTCGCGCTCTGTCTGTCAGGAACTGCATCTGCTGTGTGTTCTGCTGGGTATTGTGCAGTAATTGCGATCGGGATAGAGAAGCAGCCTGCCTGGTATAGTACTTTCCTTTTACATATAAATGTGTGTAATGCTTGTGGGGAATCGCGTTTCAAATCCCCTGTACAGTGAATTGAGTGCATGAAGCTGGAAGTAAACCCTAGCTTAATCAGGACTACATCCATTGGCTCTAAACTGCAGTGGGGTCCAGTCACAAGGACCTTGTCCACAGGGTCTGCTCCTCCTGGCAATCCAGGACAGTCTGCCTTCCATCCAGTTCCCAGCATTGAGTTTGTGAGTACAAAGCAGGGTAGCTCCCTGCCATGTGTTTATCGAATTGCAAGTGTGTCATCTAATTGTTTTTTTTTTTCATTTCTTCACGAACTGAGCCAACCAACTCCAGATTACAATTTGGGTATTGTGCCAGTGTTTTTCCATCACAGGGCCCGAACCAGCTGCACCAATCCTGGCTAGCCCCCCCCCCATCCTGGGTACCCAGTGAAAGTGACAGTTTGGGACTCTGACTATGTGCACAGTACTGTGATTATTAATGTGTTTAACATAATTAACCTGATTTCCCCCTTCCTTGTTACAGCTCCTTCAATAAATCAGATCTGTTTGTTTCAGCAAAGTTACACTGTCTGTGGTATTCGTTTATGTTAAAGTATTGTACTGTGGCTTTTGCATTGTATCATCTTGTTTTACAGGGGGTCCTCAGAGTCCAGTCGACAGAGCCAGTCCTGAGGGTAAGTGTACATTGTGAAGATATTCCTGATGCATTGTATGGGCCACTAGTGGGAAGAAAGGAGGGTTACAGTGTCCCAGAGGGCTGTGACCAAGTTAGTTTAACTACTGCAAACCCTGACCTCTGGGTAGAGGCACTCGCCATTGGACCCAGGCCCCTCAGCCTGTCAGTAGTCAGTCAGGCAGGGGTAGTAGCTCTTGGGATAGCGCCACCTGGGGGTTACATTTGTATTTAGTCAAGTGGTCAGTGATTTGGCAGGCGATGATTCGTTCTAGGGCTTTGGGGGAATGGAGATTGGATGGTAGTTGTTGGTGGAGGTGCGGTCCCCACTCTTAAAGATAGGGGTGATGTTGGCCAGTTTCCACTGGGAAGGAAATTTCCCTTGACATAGGGAGCGATTTAGGATATGAGTGAGAGGGAGGAGAACTTCCTGGAGAGTAAGGCAAAGAAACTTCAGGTCAAGGGGGCCACTAAGGATTGTAGAGTGTTGTCACCCTGTATATATTAAGCTATTGCACTTGTACATGTATTGGGAGAGCTTTATTTCCGAGGTTCGATGGATGGAGCAACAACGTCACTTCCCCATCGAGCTTAAAAGGTCACTCATCCTGGACTCTCCCAGAATTCGTTTTTCATTGCAGCCGAAGGCTAAGTCAGCTGTTCCTTTCTCCTAGCTCTTCCAGAGCATCTCTGTGTCTCAGCTCCTTTCTGTTTATTTGTGTGAGGCTTTGGTGTCTCTTTCTTTGCATTCTTCTCTCAGTTTGCAGCTTCTTTAGTCCACGGCTCCTTTGGTTTTGCAGCTTCATTTGTTTCCAGTTCATCCACGAATGCCTCTGCTCCCTTTGTTCTGCTTGTCCCATTTCAAGTGCTGTTGTTGCCTCTACCTCAGACCACTGCTGCGGCGCCGACGATTTAGTGGTGTTGGACTGCCACAGCTTGCAACTTTCCCCTTTTTGTTAGCTTTGTTCCTTCTGCTTTCCTCATCCTGCTCATTCCTCTCCTGTTGCAACACGCTGCTGCAGTGGAGAGCTGAAGTCCGAGAGTCGTGACTGCTGCAGCTGACACTTTCTTCGCTTGCCAGTTGGTTCTCGCTGCTGCCCTTCTCTGACTCCTCTCCTGCTGCCATTTGTGGCAGTTTGTTCCCTCCTCCTTTCTGTCTGCTCACTAGTCGACCTGATCCTCCATCTTCTCTGGGCCTTCTCTGTCCGTCCACTGCTCAAGCATTCCACCACTGCTTCCTGCCTGGATTGCTTGCCGGCTTTCTGCTCCACGCTTTCTCCTTCCTCTTGAGCTCCACCCTGACGCTTCTCATTCGCTTCTCCCCGTGCACATCATCTGGTCCTCGCCTACCTGGATATGGTGTCTGTCGCTGCGGACTAGGGATCACTTGCTTGCTGCTCCTGAATATCCACCATTTGGCTTGGCAGTTGTTTTTCTATTTGGCTTGACTATTTTATTCAAGCATGTGGTTTTCTTCCCACTTGGGACTACTAATTGGTGCTTTATTTTATGTTACTCCTTTTCCACTTCCCACCTCTATCTCTTTCGCATTTAACTTCTGAGACCTTGATTTTCTCATTGTTTAGTTTAAGCTTTGGGTTTTGTTTCTAGCAGATTCCTGCCGACGTTTTGTAATGTTGGGACAACGGTAATACTTTTCCTGTGTTTTTGATCCAGGCTCTTGTCAATTATTGCAATGCCCATCCCTGTCTAATCAGTAGTTCCATTGTTTTCTGCAAATAAAAAAAAAAAGAATCTAAATACAAGAAACACTAAATGACTAAATAATAAATGGATTTTCCTCAGCTCGGCTGCCTCTTTTGGGGTTCTCCTGCCCTGCTGCCTCATTCTTATTTTTGTTTCCTATTGCCTTGTAGTTATTGGGTTTGCCCCCTCTGGTCTACAATACCTCGTCTCAACCTGCTTATCTATTCCTATTGCTCCATCAGTATACTTCTCATCCCCTCCCACTTTGCTCATCCACCCATCAAGGATTCCCTCCAGTGTAGCCTGCACCTATCCTGACTTCGCCTGACCTCCCTACCATCCTTTGTCCTTTCATCAGCACCTACTTCCTTTCCTTCCTCCTTTCCTCATCCTCAGCACCATGTTGACCTCTTTGTTCTCCCATTCCTTAACTCGATCGGTGTCCTTCTCTTTGTCTCCTCTGCTCCAACCCATGCATTCCTTTTGAGCATACCTATCCTCGACTCCTCTGCCTTTTATTCCACTATTGTACATCGTTCCAGTCCCCACCTCACCTCTACCTGTATCAGCTTTCTTGGCTCTCCTTCCTTTATCGTACCTCATCCATTTCGTATCACCATCCATTTTTGTACCTCTCTTTCACTGTTCCAGCCTTCATGGCTTTCCCTCTGTTCTCCTATATCTCCAGGTTCATTACTCTAGTCTTCAGTCACTCATCCATAGCTTATGGTTCATCTATTTACATCGCGTCATTGAGCATTCCTATCACTGACTCCTATGCTACCTCATCGAACCTGCTGCACGCCTGCAGTGATCATCATCATCATTGTCAGTCTTCCTCATTCTCAACCTGCATCTGGATACATACCTCTCCCTGGAGCCGCCCTCCTGTGGCAATCATCATCTTCAGTCTTCATCGCTGCCTCCTGTTCCTTCTTCAATCTATGCCTTTTTTGGGGGGTTTTCCACTATCCCATCATCATCTTCCCTACTCATATCCTTCTCTTTAACAAATCCTTCTCTTTACTGACATACGTCCTTCTATCAAATGTCTTCTTAAAATCAAATGTCTTCAGCCTGGAGGTAAGGCGACCTAGGCTTTGGATCCCCAGAGGTTTCCTCCTCAAAGGGAATTTTTCCTATCCTCCATGCCAATGGTCATAATAATAGTTAGTACTTTCTTAGGTTACTTAGTTAGGTTCCGCTATTGGATGGAGGCAGATGGTGGCCCTCAACTTTCCCCTCTGTCATTAGGAAGTCCGCCCTTATAATCTTAGAATTCATTCTTTCATCATCCTCTCCTTTTCAATGCTTGATACCATGGGTATTCTTTTTGGGCTTCTTCCTAACCTACCTTCAGCTGACACAATCATTCCCACTGCACCTGTAGGGGAGAACCCTCCTCTAGGGTTTCTTGCATCGTACCCCTACAGGGTGGTATATTCCATGGATAGAGAGGAGGAAAGCCACAAAGTAATCAAGTTATACAAGCATTATATCATATCTCATCCGGTTGCATAAGCATATTGAACCAATAAGTTATGTTAACTGTTTGAAAACTGGACGTTTGTGAAAACGGGCAATTTTGCTCACGTACCTTTTCAGTATAAAATAAATAAACTTGAAACTTGAAGGCAAGAGATACAGTTAACAGAAATAAGGGCACAGTTAAATAACAAAACAAAACCAAAACAAAGTTTAGAAAAAATCCCCATATGCCTGCCCAATGTTTTTTTTTTTAAGCATAGCAAATAGGTGGTTTCATGGATCTCTCTCAGAAGGGCATTACACAGGGCAGCAAGTGAAAAATCCTGGTCACCTGCAGATTTAGGTTTAGAGGGTGGAACACCCAAAAGCCCTTGGCCAATAGACAGTCCATCTCCCTGATACACAGGGTGTCGGGAGCTTACAGAGGTACAAGATGTCAGAAGCTCACTGATATAAAGGGTGTCCAGTCCATTCAGGGCTCTGAATCTGCTGCCTGACAGGCAGCTAGCACAGAACCAGAACTGTGGGAGCGACAGGCTCTGTCTTATAAGTGGAAGTCTGTAATCTTGCTGTCGTGTTCTGCACCAGCTGCAGACCGTGGATCTGCCCAAAAGGCAAGTAATTGTAATGTGCATTACATTAACACAGAAGCACAGCTTGTGTCAGCAGAAGTCCCAGGGGTCCATCCAGTCTTCCCACAGTTCCATGTCCAGCCTAATGCTGGCTGTATTTAGTCATCAGATAGCCCTAGTGGCTGATCATCAACCCCTTCCCCACAGATCCCTTCCCCTTTTCCTCCTTTGGGTCCAACTATTACCTTATGTTTTATTATAGGCCACCTACCCACCAAGCAGATAGGGACATGAGGGCTACGTATTCCATGGCCCTCCCCAGCAGCAGCAGCAGCACAGTGCAGTTCATCCCACAAGCTGCCCACCCACTCAGCAGATAGGGACATGAGGGCTCCATATTCCACGGCCCTCCCCAGCAGCAGCATAGGTATTATAGCAGCTCCCAAGTCTGGTGGCATTTTTCTTCAACTTCTACAAACAAAGACTGCGTGTTCCCAAAGGATGTTTAGCATCTGCACTGTTGGCTATCTCTTGTGATACTGTCTGTCCTGTATAAACACCTGTAGGCATTTGCAGCATTTAGGGCAGCATATGTAACTGTACATTTGCATACTACAGCCTGCATTAGTCTGAATTGTAAGCTGAAGTTTAACCTGTCAGACCAGCGTTTGTTGCACGTGACTGTGTGCTTTAACAGGGAAAACCATGGCAGAATCGGACTACACCAGCTGTGCCTTTAGACATTTAGCCAGAGTCAATTGATTGTTTTCTGGCTGCTGCAGTGTGCTCAGTCTGCCGTTGCACAACTGTGGACTCATGTTTCCGCTGCATGTCCCCTAATCCTTTGTCTCTTTTCCTCCCATTCTAGTGCAGCTTATCCAACAAGCTGCCCACCCACCTAGCAGATAGGGTTGTGAGGGCTCTGTGTTCCATAGCACTCTCCAGCAGAAGCACAGGTATTACAACAGCTCCTGAGTTTGGTGGGCGGTGTCGCACAGAGGCACTGCCAAGCACTACCCACCCACTTCCCACCCACCCAGAGTTGTGCCACCTTTATACACATCCCTTCTTGTCAGAACCAGTCAGCTTACTTTTACCCCCTCCCTGTTAGTGGCTTGGTTTACCCTTCCTCCCATCCCAAACTTGGTTCCTTCCATCCATTCCACTCCCCCATGGATACTAGCCATTGGTATACTGCTTTGGTTTACTGTGTAACCTCAGTTCTGCCTTATCTCCCACTCTTGCTGTATGCTGCAATTATTACACAGCCTAGGTGCCCATCTAACATTGTCTCAGGTCCTTATCTGACTCCACCTCTGGGGTCACTGTGTAGCCTAGTTACCCCTCATTTTCTTCTCTGTAGAGGGCTATTTCCAACTACTCATTCCCCTCACTCTGACAGGCACTCTGCTATAGTCCTCCCAGAAGTGTCAGTCCACCTGCTCACTCAACACTCCCAATATTTTGTCATTGGATGCAGCCCTTGGCCATGATCCTGCTTACCCTTACCATCCTCATTGCACTGACATCCCCCCCCATTCTTCCCTGCACCCCTCCCTATCCACACATCTACGGTCCCCCAGGAAGCCCACTGTCCTCCCCCAATATCCTTGTTAACATCCTCAATCTCCTGTGCCTCCCCCCAGTCATACTACCCCTGGCCACCTAGTGCTCTCTTCTTCCTTCTTGCCTTCATGCCTGCCTGCTTCAGCACATGCTCCCCTCCGTCCCCTCACCCCTCTCCAAAGCATCCTCCAAGTACTCACTACCACGTAAATGCCTGCCTGTCCCCACCAAGCTTCTTATCACCCTCCTGTTACTAACATCAGATGACATCAAACCTAAGCCAGGCCCCTCCACCCCAGTTTCTCTTCTTTCCCATGGGGCTTGTTGTTTACCCACTTAAACATCAGGAACCTCCTCCCCATAATCTCTCTCCTCCAACCTCACATGTGTACCCTCAAACCTGATGTACTAATCCTGTCAGAATCTTGGCTCAACCCAAAGATTTCTGATGCAAATATCTCTATTCTCTATCCCTGATTACTCACTTGTCCGCCAGGATCAGTTTAGCAGGGGTAGGGAGTAGCAATGTACATCGCCACCTCAATCCAGTACACCCCTATCCTAGCCACTTTCTACCCATCTGCATATGATAGTTATAGATATTTTAGATAGATACTTTATTTGTAAAGCACCCTTCTCCAGGGACTCTGGGCACTGTATAATACAAAAACCACACAATAATACATATAAACAGCACTTCATCATTAAAACAGATTTAAAATTACACTATCCATCCCTTAAAAATCAATTTATCAATGTCAATGAAAGCCTGTTGGAACAGGTATGTCTTTAATACCTTTTTAAAGGCTTCTACTAAGGGGGCTTCCATTAGATAACCGGGAAGGGAGTTCCACAGTGTAGGTGCCACCACTAAGAATGCCCAGTGCCCAGAGTGCCACAACCTGACTCTGGGAACTCTAAGGAGGCCTCCCGCAGCAGAACAGAGTGCCCAGGCCAGACAGTAGGGGAAAAGGAGATCTTGCAGATAGACAGGTCCCCTTTCATGTAGGGTCTTGTAGGTCAGGAGCCCTACCTTGAAGACAATCCTCCACCTGGCTGGCAGCCAGTGCAGTCCATGGAGGACCAGGGTGATATGCCCACACCATTTCACCCCAGTCATCAACCTTGCTGCCGCTTTCTGCACTAGCTGCAGCCTGCGGAGGTTGCCTCCAGATAACCCTAGATACAGGGCATTACAGTAGTCCAGCCTGGAAGTGATGAACGCATGCACCAGCATGGTCAGGTCCTCAGGCAGGATCAGGGCTCAGATTTGGGTGATGTTCTGGAGATGGTAAAATCCACTCCTGACGACGGCTGACACCTGCACATCAAGCATCAAACCATCATCCAGGATCAAACCCAAATCCTTCACCTGTCTAGATGGAGCAAGGGGAATGCCCCTAACACTAGGCCAGGGGGGTAACCCCCACCCCAATGAACTAGTTCCACAACCAGTACCGCTGTCTTGTCTGGGTTAAGTTTAAGCCAGTTTTGAGTCATCCACGCCAGAATCACGTTGCGGCAGCTGTTACATACAGAGGCCGACACTTGGGTATCGGGCACACAGGACAAGTATAGCTGGGCATCGAACATACAAACATACAAAATTTGCCAGCAGATAAAGGCCTAGAGGTCTATCAAGTCTGCTCGAATGTGCAGCTAGCACCCCTTATTCTGCAGCTGCCTCTCCCTTCCACCCTTCCCCTTCATTAACCCTCCCCCTTGTCCTGTCCCATCCTCGTTTGAAGCAGTCCACTGTTCTACTGCATACCACTTCTGCAGGTAACGCGATTCCACCCAGCCACCACCCTCTCTGTAAAAAGTGTCTCCTCATCTCCTCCTGAACCTTCCTCGCCCAGTCTCATATCATGGCCCTGGTGGCCCTCCCTCCCTTACTTTGAACAGCCCTCTGTACCTGTCTTGTTTATTCCTTTCATGTATTTAAAGGTTTCAATCTGTCCCCTCGCTCTCCTCTCCTCCAGTGAGTACATGTTCAACTCCTTCAACCTCCTCTCGTATGATAAGTCCCCCAGACCCTTGATCATCTTTTGTCCCGCGCTGTACTCCCTCCAGTAACTTAATGTCCTCTTCAGATACGGATGCCAGTACTGCACGCAGTACTCCAGGTGTGGTCTAACTAATGACCTATACAGTGGCAGAATCACCTCTTCCTCCTCTAGGATATACCCTTGCAATACAACCCAGCATTTTGTTGGCCTTGCAGCTGCCTTCCTACACTGTGCCGAGTTGTTCATTGATCCTGTGATGAGCACACCCAGATCCTTCTCCTCCTCTGTCTGGGCTAGCTGCACTCCCCCTAGCTGGTAAGTCCTCCCTGGGTTCTTCATCCTAAAATGCATCACCTTGCACTTTTTGGCATTAAAGCCCAGTTGCCAGGTGTCTGACCAGGTTTCAAGCTTTGCCAGATCATCCTGCAACCCCTGCCATCCCCCTAGGTCATCCACCACCCGGCCAACCTTGGTATCATCAGCAAACAGACTGATCTTGCTCTTGATGTCCCATGATATGTCTGCAATGAATATCCCAAACAACACTGGTCCCAACACCGAGCCCTGTGGGACACCGCGGTCACTGCCCTTGGGTGTGAGAGCTCCCCACCCACCACCACCCTCTGTTGCCTTCCCTGCAGCCAGTTTCCTACCCATCTCACCAGCATTGCACCTGCCCCGTGCCTACTAACTTCCTTCCCAGCCTCCATGTGGCACTGAGTCGAATGCCTTACTGAGTCCAGATACAGGACATCCACTGCATGTCCCCTGTCCAGTTGCCTAGTTACCCAGTCATAGAACCTCGACCAGGCTGGCTTGGCAGGATCGGCCACGATGAAGCCATGCTGTCTGCTGTCCTCTAGTCCTTTGGCCTCTAGGAGGGCCACCAGCCTCCTTCAGAGATAGTCTCCATTAGCTTACCCACGATGGATGTGAGGCTCACTGGTCTGTAGTTTCCCGTTCATCCTTGGGCTACTCTTGTGGAGGGGCACCACATGAGCCATCCTCCAGTCCTGAGGTACACACCTGAATGTAGTGAGGCATTAAACAGGTTCAAAGGTCCTGCAAGGACCTCTGCCAGCTCCTTCAGTTCCTGGGTGGATGCCATCTGGGCCTGGCGCCTGTCCACCCTCAGTGCCTTCAAACCCTCTCGAACTCTGCCCTCCATGATTTCCCATCTGTCACCACTTCCCCTCGCCTGCCATTTCTCCCATCTTGTGTCATCACCTCTTCTCTTTAGTAAATACTGAGCAGAAGTACTCATTTAGTGCTTCCGCCTTTATCGCACTTCTGCTTCCACCCAACCCCTCCTTCCTAATCCTTACTATGTGGTCCTTACAGCCCTTTTCTCCTGATGTACTTAAAGAAGTCCTTCTCCCCTTCTTAATGCCTTGTGCCAGCCTGTGTTCCATAGATGCTTTGGCTCCTTACTGCCCTTGTCACCTCCTTCAATTCTGTCAAGTACTCCTCTCTGTCCTCCCCCTCCCTGTTTTCTTGTACTTCCTAAAAGGCAGCTCTTTTCCTCCTTACCTTTTCCATGACCTCCTTGCTCAACCAGCTCTGGTTTCTAGCCCTAACCTTCTTGCTCTGGTTTGCAGCAGGTTTTGTTGCTCCACTATCCCCAGCTTTATGAGCTCCCATCTCTGGTTAGTATCCATACTAGATTGAATTTGGCCAGGTACCCTTTACCACTTCCCCATCCTCCCAAAGTCGGCCCTCCTGAAGTCCAGCACTCTTGTGCCAGATTCCACTCCTTCCTTGCCCATATCCATGTGAGCCATACTGAGTGGTGGTCACTCCCTGACAGTGGTTCCTCCACTGTAAGTTCTCTCACAAAGTCCCCATTTGCCAGCACAAGGTCCAGGGTATTCTCAACCTGGTTGGTTCACTGACCATTTGCAGCAGGAAGCTGTCCTGAAGGCATCCAGCAGTACCTGCTCCTTTCTGTTCCTGGTTGTTGGGGTGCTCCAGTCCACTCCTGGCATGTTGAAGTCCCCCACAATCACCACACTACCCTTCTCGCAGGTCCTCCTGATCTGTCCCGCTAGTTCCCTGTCTAACTCCTCCATCTGAGATGGTGGCCTGTACACCACTCCCATTCTAAGAATCCTATTCTTGGAATCTGGATTTGCACCAAAGTGACTCTGTACTACCCTCCTCCCTTCCTCCCTTACACTTCAGTCCTTCCTTCACAATAGTGCCACCCCCCCTTTCCCAGTCACCCTGTCCCTACTGAAATAACCTGCACTTGGTACAGACAGGTCCCAGTCATTATATTGGGGCCCATACTCCTGATGGCTGCAATGTCCACCTCCCTCTGCCATGAGAACCTGCAACTCTGCTGTTTTCCTCCCAAGGCTCCTAGCATTATGGGTAACCACCTTCCACCCTTTCCTCCTCCCATCCTGCCTCCTTTCCGAGCATCACCAATAGTACTTTCCATTTATCCTTTGTCACTGTTATGGGGGTAAGCTCATATGATTTCCCAACCTGTGGTCTCTGCATATCTCTTCCCAACTGCCACCCCCTACCCTAGTTTAAACTCCCAACTTCCTCTATATATTCTTCCATCCTGTTTTCAACACTTTCTTTCCCTCCTCACTCAAGTGTAGTCTGTCCTGGCATAGAGACTACTGTCCTCCCAGGTCCCTCCCACCCCCCAACAGCCCATACCCTTTAGCACAACACCAGGTTCTTAGCCATCTGTTAAATTCCTCTATTCTCAGCTTTCTTTGTTGTGCTTGCCTTTGGCACCGAAGTATCTCGAAAAGTTACTGATCTTCTGCCCCTCACATATTTGTGCAGTTCCTCAAACCTCCTCTGGACTATATCCACTGTCTTGTCAGCCAGGTCGTTTGTCCCAAGATGTATAATTAAATGAGGCTTGTCCCTACCCTTCTAACATATTTCAGAACAGACTGTCCCACCCTTTCCGCTGTCATTCCTGGCATGGCCTCCACCCAAATGCGACTATGCCTCCGCCTTGCTACTCCCACCTAACTCCTCTTAGTATTGAGTCCCCCAGCACTAAGATTCCACCCCTCTTACTCCCTGCTTGCTTCCTTTCATCTCCCTCCCTCATTTCCAGCTCCTCTTCTTCCTCCTCCTGCATATTACTACGCCCTTTTACCCCTGTTGCAGTTCTCCCAGCAGAACTTCCCCCGCTCCAGTTTGGTCCAGGCATTTATCAATTACCTTCTAATTTCATCACTTCCTCCTCCACCTTCTTCCTCTCTAGCAGTGCAAAACTATTTTCTGAAGATCCTTCACAAATGCCTGCTCTCTCTCTGCATAGTAACCTGTTCTCCCTTTCCACCCACGACTTTTGCCACTTCTTCTCCCCTCACAAGTCCCTATTGCCTCCTTCCATTTGACTTTTGTCTCCTGACCTGGTTTCCCCGGCAATCGTTCTTCCTGGCCTGGGCCCCTTTGTCTCTGCTTCCCTTCTTCTGACCCTCTCCTCACCACTATTGGCTTAAATTGCCCTCCCTCATCTCCCCTTCTTCCTCCCTCCAGTATTGGGCTAAACCCACCCCCAATCTGCCTTACCTGTCTTAGTTCCTCCTGCAGACCCTCAATCTCCTTTCTAAGTTTTTCTATGTGGTTGCACACTAAACATCCTCCCACTCTCCAGGCAATGTTTAGAAAGATTGGTGCACTGCAGTTGTTGCAGCCTACCACCTACCCATTGCTGTCGATGTTGCCTGAGCACCCCCACCTTCCAGATGCAGGATACCAAACACTCCCCCAAGTCCCCACTCTCCCCTATCAGTGCAAAACATTCTTTATTTCCTTACCTCCTTTGTTGCACACGTTTAGATATGTTGAGCAACTGCTTTTTATATTCCTATCCACACTCAAAAATACTTTAAGTAGCCATTGCACAACCTTCTTCAACTCCTACTCCTCCTTTACCCAATGCAATAACAATGTGAAGTAGTAATAATGAGAGCTAGATTTGCATTTACTTCCTTCCACTGAGAGAGCAGTCACCTCTTCACTTGCTGCAGTTCCTTTCCTGGATGTCTGCTTCTGTATGACAGGTGCAAATCCTTTGCCTGTTTGAGGAAGTGATGTCAGAACCCTAGTATAAAGGGAATAATTGACCAGGTGGGTGGTGGGGAGGGTTTGGGTGGTGGGACCAGCCCAAGTCTTCCGAAACAATCAGGTAGCTGAGGCCTCTAGTCAGACAATTAGCACCTTCCCCACTCAAAACTTTGCAGCTAGTAAAAGCCAGCAACAATGAATCAATTCTACTCAAAGCCCAACATAGGTTTGCTACCCAAAGAAACAGGACACCAATTCAAACAGCTTCACCAAAATACATCAAAATAGGTTTGGAATTAGAAGATATAGGTCTCCAATTCAAAGAAACAGACCAGTTAAATTACACCAATTATGTTTAAAAGAGAAGAAATAGGCCTCTACAAATGCAGCCTGCCACACACAGAACCAAACAAATGAGCCCACTTTTAGCTACCAAAACAGGTTTCAAAATTCCAATAGCCCCAAACAATACCCTGCTAGCCCCTTAGTAGTAAGAAAGAAAATAAACATTCTACCAAGTAGAATCCATGAAAAACAATGTAAAACAAGAAGCTACTGTACTGTAGAGCTGATCCTGTCCCCCTTCTAGTTCCTTCTGCATCATCTGCATTGCAGTGAAAACCCAGCCCATACCACCTGATAATGTCCCCCAATGGCAGCATGTACACCGTGAACAGCAAGGGTGACAAGACCAAACACTGCGGAACCCCACAGCACATAGGTTTCGAGCTTCTACTGATAAAACTCTTCCTTTCCTTCTCCCTTCCTATCTTTGATGCAGATATCTATTGCTGCCCTGGTTTCTCCCCCTCTTCTATCACAGACCTCTTGGGTACCATCCTACCACATACCTGCACTGGTGAACTGTACATACTAGGTGATTTTAACCTAAACTGTCTCTCCCCTTCACATTCCAAAACAAGAACTGATATCTCAGCCCTCAATCTCTCCCAGTTAATCAGCAAGTCCACTCACATAAACTCTATTTTCCAGAACCATATCCTCATTGACTGGGTTTTAACCTCCCACCTGCACTGCCTGATCACAGCAGATATCCTTCCCAACTCACTAAGTGATCATCATATGATCAATTGTGTATGCAAGCAAGATCCATCGCCCCAAAGCCCCCCAAAACTCAAGCAAATCCACTCTTACAAATCCCTGGACCTCACCTCCCTACATGATGACCAAGCTAACACAGACAGCATCCCCACGGCATCTTCTGTCAACTCGATCTTGACAATTTCAAAAACAATTTCCTTGATGTTTGGAACCATCATGCTCCCACTAGACCTGTCAGGGTGCAAGGCTCCCACCTCCCCTGCTGGCATGTATGCATACTCAGGGCAATGCCTGGAAGGCCCACAAATCCATTGGCTCCCCTGCTGCTTACCAAAGCTACCACTCTCTTTGAAACACTTGCACCAGGGTAATGCATCTGGCGAAAGCAGATTAATTCCATGCCACCTTCCAACATAACATAAATTATCCATCAAAGTTTTGTAAACTTATCCAGGCCCTTTTCTCCCCACCAACCCAGCCCACAAATCCAATTCTCGAAGTAGGCCCCTCTTCCCTGATTAACCCCCTTTGAAGTGGCTTCTGAGTCCATCTCCTGTGCCTTATCCCTCCCTGCCCACCCCTCCAGTCTCCCCCCTCGTGACTGATAAAATCCCCTCCTCTCCCCTACCTTCCACTCCTCATTCCCCTCTGTGTCCTCTTCTGGCACCCTAAAAGCTCTTCTTGCTCTGAATCCTAACAAAGGCAAGTGTCCTGATGGTCTTGACTCTAAACTTCCTGTAATCCGAGATCTGAATAAATAAATGAAATAAATAAATAAATAAAACTTCTCTGCCTATTTACATCGGCTATCACCTCTCCTCTAGCCTCTTTCCTCAACCTCTCCTCCATTCCCTCAGTTCCAGCTGTCTGGAAACATGCCACTGTTATCCCTCTACCCAAAGGGGGGTGGTGACCTGCCTGTCCCTGGCAATTACCGGCCTATTTCTTTTCTTCTTATCCTTGCTAAACTACAAGAGCATATAGTGCTTTCCCAACTCTCTCTCTCTCTCCCTTCCTTGACTCCTCCTTTTTCACCCATTTTCAGTCTGACTTCCAGAAGCACAACTCTACCAACACCTTCCAGCTAAGGCTCACAGACTCCATCCACTCTGGCATGGACCAGGGCTTCATAACCTCTGCCATCTCTAGTGACCTCGCAAAAGTGTTTGACATCATCTCTCATGACCTACTCTTCCCTAAACTCTCCTCAGCAGGGATGTCAACAAGCATTACCACTTCATTTTGTACTTACCTTGAAGGCAGGATTCAATTGGTCAAGGTTGGAGACTCAATACCACCCCCATCACCACTAGCATTCCTCAAGGATCTGTCCTTGGTCTGCTTTTATTTTTGATCTCCCTAAATGACCTTCCTGGTGTATGTTTCTCCTCCTCCTCTGTTCACATGTATGCAGATGACACAGTCCTGTCTACCTCTGGGCCCTCCCCCGCTAACGTGGAGTCCAGAGTGCAACTGGACTTCAACAATGTCCAGCTCTGGCTCCACACAAATCAACTATTCCTGAATGCCAAGAAGACAGTCTCCATGACCTTTGGCACTTTGGCACTAGCCCCCACACTTTCTGCACTCTTGATGGGAGTATGCTTGAGGATGTCATCTCATTTAGGTATCTTAGGGTTTGGCTGGACCAACACCTCAACTTTTCTGGACACATGGGTGCCATCCACAAAATATTTCACCCAAAGTTTAGTGTCCTGTAAAGGAATCATGAGTGTATACCCTTGCCTGCCTGCCGGGCACTTGTCCAGAAAATTATCCTCTCAATATTTGACTACAGCAATGTAGTCTGCAGTGCCGCTCCCAGAACTTCCCTAGCCAGACTGGACACCCTCTTCCATGCTTTCTGCAATTTTTCTCTCAATTGTCCCCCTCACACTCACCACTGCTCTCTCTACCAGCCTCTCTCATTCCCCTCACTCACAGACTGACACCTCTCCCATTGTGCTAACATCGTAGCAAAATTCTGGTTAAGTTCTCTCCGTCCTTACCTTTCAGCTTCTCTCTCCCTCCCTCTCCTTTCTGCCTACTCCTTTCATAACACTAACCCCCGGACTCTGGCTGTCTCCTCCAGGGCCACCTCCGTTGGCCATGCTGCCTTCTCCCACTGCTTCCCCAGTCTTTGGAACTCCCTCCCCTCACCAATCCATAATGCCCCCTCCCTTCGTGCAATCTCCTCACTCCTGTGCAACCATACCTCCCCCTCCTGCAGCTGTCTACAGGCACCTACTTCCACTCCTCCCCCAAATTAATTTTAACAGTCCCTCCCTACTATCTCTGGCACCTCACATTCACTATTTTAATGCTACTATATCCTAGGTTCTCGCTGCTTTGATGCCCACCTTTTACTCTCCACACTTGATGCCCGCTCTTGTATCTGCCGTATTTGATCAGTCTCAGTTGTTACTGTATATTGTATTGTATATTCTATCCAAATGTTGCTCTTGGATTCGGTACATATTATGTCAAATGTTCCATGTACTGTTGCTCTGCCCCTACACTTACCCCCCAGGATGCATCTGGAAATAAGCAAGCGCTGCTCAGAATGCTCTTCCTGGTGAAATTTTTAAATTAATTAATGTTATCTCAGCAGTAGAGAGTGCAGAAAAATGTACACAGTACACAAAAGAAAAGATAGAGGCTATGTAATGTGGCAGTTCTCAACAGCAGGGATAAAGAGAAGCACAGGACCCACTAAGGGGGATATCAATCAATCAATCAAAATCTTTATTTAATCAGGCGAACATCATTGAGCATAGCTCATTTACAAGATGGACCTGAGTGGTCAAGAAGTGCAAATGTTATTACATTGACAAGGGTAGCATAAACAGTAATACAATGACAAGGGTAACATAAACAGTAATACAATGACATAAGTGCTAATATATAACAATATACATATGTACAAGGCACATTAAAAATTTTAATCTGTGAGACAGAAGGCAATGGGCACATCAGGAGTAATATGTAGATTATAGGACCTAGCAGGCATTTTGAGGGTGAATCTTGGGACTGGAAACGGAGTTTTATCAGCATATAGGAACACGAAAAAAAGGGGGTAGGTAGGGCTGGGGTTTGGGCCTGTGGAAGCAGTTGCAGAGTTCTGGGAATAGGGTGGTGAATAATCTTTGAAGGATATTAAGGGTAGGAGGTTATTTAGCTTCATGGTTTTGGAGTGAATTCCAACAATTGCTAGTGAGTAGCTGATAGCAGCCCTCCCAAACTGGGTGCAGACATTGGGGACCTTAAGAATGATAATTTTGCTGATCCTTAGGTTGTATGGCCTAGAAGTAATTTGAGTAAAACAGTCTGAGATATAGGTAGGTAGCTTGCCTGATAAGGCTTTGAATATCCAAATTGCAGCATTCCTATTTCTTCTGTGTTGTAATGATGTCCAGTTAACTGCCTTATAAAGGAGCAATGATGGGTGCTGAAGGGAAGGTCAGTAATGAATCTGATGGACCTGTGGTATAGGGTGTCCAGTTTATTTAAGAGGGGAGGAACAATGTCCATACAGAAAGTCAGCATAGTCAATGAGGGATAGGAATGAAGCCTGGATTAATCTTTTTTGGAGTCTCTGTTGAGGTAGTGCTTTATTCTAAAAATAAACCAAGCCTTTGTCTCAGTTTCTTTAGTAGCTCCTCAATATGGACAGAATAGTCAAGCTTGTTATCAATCCAGACTCAAGGTATTTGAAGTTATCAACAATTCCAGCTTCTCCAAGTAAGGTGGTTAGTTGTAGGTGGTGGATGGTGGGGTAGTGGCAGAGCAACTCTTTGAGGTAAAGAACATAGCTTTTGTTTTTTGGCATTTAGAAGTAGTTTTTATCCAGTAGGTTGTGTTGTAGGATGGAAAATTCAGATTGTAGCAGTTCACAGGCTTTAGATAATGAAGGATTGCTAACATATAATACAGTATCATCAGCAAACAGATGGATGTTGGATTGAGGAGGTTAGCATCAATATTATTAATATAGATGGCAAAGAGGATGGGGCCAAGAATAGAGCTTTCATGTACACCTCTTAACAGTGGTTTTAAGGTGGATAGGTAGTTTCCATTTTTACCAGTTGTGATCTATCTGATAGATAGCACTTGAACCAATTGAGTGAAGGGGAATCCAACCCTAGTGAGCCAAGGGAGGTGATTAATGATTCATGATCCACTGTGTCAAATGCTTTGCTCAAATCCAGGAACACAGCACAGGTACTGTTCTTCTTATCCATTGCAATCTGCCAGTCGTTGGTTACTTTGGCTAGAATGAAATGGTGCTATGCCTTGATCTAAATCCTGATTGTGCTGTATTTAGGAGGTTATTGTTATCCAGGTAGTCCCTTAATTGTGAGTTTACTAACTTTTCGAGCATCTTGGATAGAACTGATAGGATGGAAATGGGCCTGTAATTATTGAGGGCCATGGGATCACCAGATTTGAGTAAAGGAACTACTTGAGCTGTTTTCCAAGTGGAGGGAATGGATCCAGTGGTGAGGGAAAGATTGAAGAGATGAGTGAGGGGGGCAGATAAGACTTGAGATGCAATCTTGAGGAAGTAGGGGTCCAGGGAGTCTGTACCTGCACTTTTTGAAGTATCTAAATTGGAGAGGAGATCTTCCACTTCTTTCAAGGATATTGGGTTGAAGGAGAAGGTTGATGTAGCCTTTGACCCACGGTGGATTGAAGGTTCAAGGAAGATCTCAGGAGATTTGCAGGTGAAGAGTCAAATGCTAGTCCAGCTGTGGTGAAGTGGTCATTGAAGGTATTTAGGATTTCTTGTTTGTCCGTAATTTCTGTGTTATTTAGTAGCAGTTTGCAGGTTAAGGCAGGAGTAGAGTTTTGGCCCAAGATACCCTTTATAGTTCCCCAGAGCCTGGTTGGGTTATTATAGGAGACATCCAATTCAGCTCTATAATAGGCAGCTTTGGCAGATCTTATTTGTGTTGTACATGAATTTCTTGCTTTTCTGAAATTTAGCCAGTCTCTGGAATCCTTAGTTTTTCTTGCCTTTTTCCACAGTTTGTCTCTGGCTAGAGGCTGTTTTAAGATCAGTGGTGAACCAGGGCAGGACCTTGCTTTAGTTCTGATATTGGTGAATGGTGCATGAATATTGAGAGCATTAGTGATAATGTCCTTTAAGATCTGGAGAGCTGTTTCCACTGAGGTTGTAAGGTAGAAATCTTGCCAATATATTGTGTTACTCAGGTCATGGAGGTATCCTGGTATGTTGAACTTCTTTTGACCTTTGAGGACAAATTCAGCAGGGTTGGGTGGTTTGAGTGAAGATCTTATGCCAGCTATGGGACAATGGTCACTTACATCATTCGGTAGTACTCCTGCATGCGTATATAAGTGAGGCTTGTTTACCAACATAATATCCAGGAGTGAGCTGTTGCTAGAATTTTTTAGGTTAACCCTGGTTGGGTCTTTAATTAGCTGTGTAAAGCCATAGGTGTCACAAAAGGTTACCAATGGTGCAGATGCATTAGATAGCCAGTTTAAATTCAAATCACCAAGGATGATGGTATCTTCAGGGCCTAGATTGGTTATTGACCCCAGGTGAGATAGTAATTTGAGGCCTGCTGAGGGGCCTATAGCAGCCAATCAATTTAAATGAAGACAAGTTAGGAAGGGATATTTTGATTGACAAACATTCAAATTCCTTTGGTTCGGATGTGTTGGTGAGGCAGGTAGCAGAGATGGTGTCCTTAATGTATATGGCCACCCCACCACCCCTGGAAGGGCGGTCTGCTCTGAAGAGCTGATAGTTGATAAGGTTTACAACACTGTCTTTGGTCGAAGGTCTTAGCCAAGATTCAGAGATGACCAGAAAGTCAGACAGGGTATGTGCCACCCAGGCCTGTATTATGGAGAATTTTTTTAAGAGGCTGCAGGCATTGAAGTGTAGGAAGCTTAGGCCATTTATAGAGGATAGATCAGCAGGGGAAAATAAACTTTCAATGGGGCCAGGATTTATTTCAATGGTACCAAAACAGGTCAGAAGGTAGAAGATTAATTTGAGGAGGGCACCAAGGGACAGGGATAGTGAGTGGTCAGAGCGTTTCCTCCTAATCCTGGGTGCCTGCTGTGAGATGAGTGATGGTCCTGGTATATAGGTGCGAATTTAATCATAGCATAATAATTTAATGGACAGGCATAGTGGGTTAATAAAAGCCATGATACAAGTAAGGTGCCAGGGCTGTGCTGAATTGTTAGGGTGGCCTTATGGGATATCCCAGAGGTTGCATTGTAAACGTGGTTCGGGGTGAATAAGGAATCCGTGGTTGGCCATTGTGGATGGCAGAAGTGGGCAGGTCGTATTAACTGAGTTATTTATCTTGACACTGGGCATAACATTAATATCATAAGGGATTGGGTGAGATGCAGGCTCACTGAGCAAAAGGAAGCAAAGTAGCATTGTGGAGGTTAGGTATGGGTTAAGGGAGGAAGGGAAAGGGATGTGGGCGCGGATTAAGAAATGGTGGGAGAAAGTGTATAAAAGGAATCAACCAGGAGGGGGGAGGGGGGCGGGCAAAAATTTTGCGGCTTTGCCCGTACCTTTCTGCCTGCTTCTCCCGGCCTCCTGGAACCCTTGGTCGGCTGCACAGGTGCCGCTGACCCGCTGGTGGCTCGGAGCCCTTCCACTCCCTGGACCTCGAGGGCTGCGCCTTCTACAAGGTGGGGGACAGAGGAGAAGGCAGTCAGCAGGTACCTTTATTGCAGTAATCTGCAATAAGGTGCTAAAACTTAAGATTTGCACAACAATAGACTGGGAGGGTATGGGGGGGTTAGGGGCCTAAGCGTCTAGCCCACACAGCATTTCAAAAGACTGTAACACTTATTTTAAAATACAGAAAAACAGCCCATAAATCAGGCACAAAGTAAGAGAAAACAGCACTTTTATGAGGAATTCAAAATAATTTAAAGAAAAGCAGAAATCCGGCCAGAATAGATCAGCAAACCCCAGTTTAAGTCTATGGGAAGGCGCACTAATCGGAAGTAAGGCACAGACTGTCGCTTCCGATTGGTTTGCCGCTGTCTGCACTTTCTGCCTGCTTCTCCTGCCTCCTGGAACCCTTGGTCGGCTGCACAGGCGCCGGCGACTGCTGGGCGGCTCGGAGCCCTTCCGCTCCCTGGACCTCGAGGGCTGCGCCTTCTTTCTGCCTGCTTCTCCCGGCCTCCTGGAACCCTTGGTCGGCTGCACAGGCGCCGCCGACCCGCTGGCGGCTCGGAGCCCTTCCGCTCCCTGGACCTCGAGGGCTGCGCCTTCTTTCTGCCTGCTTCTCCCGGCCTCCTGGAACCCTTGGTCGGCTGCACAGGCGCCGCCGACCCGCTGGCGGCTCGGAGCCCTTCTGCTCCCTGGACCTCGAGGGCTGCGCCTTCTTTCTGCCTGCTTCTCCTGGCCTCCTGGAACCCTTGGTTGGCTGCACAGGCGCCGCCGACCCGCTGGTGGCTCGGAGCCCTTCCGCTCCCTGGACCTCGAGGGCTGCGCCTTCTTTCTGCCTGCTTCTCCCGGCCTCCTGGAACCCTTGGTCGGCTGCACAGGTGCCGCCGACCCGCTGGCGGCTCGGAGCCCTTCCGCTCCCTGGACCTCGAGGGCTGCGCCTTCTTTCTGCCTGCTTCTCCCGGCCTCCTGGAACCCTTGGTCGGCTGCACAGGTGCCGCCGACCCGCTGGCGGCTCGGAGCCCTTCCGCTCCCTGGACCTCGAGGGCTGCGCCTTCTTTCTGCCTGCTTCTCCCGGCCTCCTGGAACCCTTGGTCGGCTGCACAGGCGCCGCTGACCCGCTGGCGGCTCGGAGCCCTTCCGCTCCCTGGACCTCGGGGGCTGCGCCTTCTTTCTGCCTGCTTCTCGGCCTCCTGGAACCCTTGGTCGGCTGCACAGGCGCGCCGACTTCGCTGGCGGCTCGAGGCCTTCCCGCTCCCTCGGACCTCGAGGGGCTGCGCCTCTTTCTGCCTGCTTCTCCCGGCCTCCTGGAACCCTTGAGTGGCTGCACAGGTGCCGCCGACCCACTTGTGCTTCGGAGCCCTTCCGCTCCCTGGACCTCGAGGGCTGCGCCTTCTTTCTGCCTGCTTCTCCTGGCCTCCTGGAACCCTTGGTCGGCTGCACAGGCGCCGCCGACCCACTGGTGGCTCGGAGCCCTTCCACTCCCTGGACCTCGAGGGCTGCACCTTCTTTCTGCCTGCTTCTCGGCCTCCTGGAACCCTTGGTCGGCTGCACAGGCGCCGCCGACCCGCTGGCTGCTCGGAGCCCTTCCGCTCCCTGGACCTCGAGGGCTGCGCCTTCTTTCTGCCTGCTTCTTCCGGCCTCCTGGCACCACTGACAGGATGATATACAGCTCTTAAGTGCTAGTAAAGGTATATTGTACTTGGATATTTACAGCAGTACAATAAACTGCTATGGTACAAAATTGGTGCCATTGTCTAGTTGGTATAGCACCCATCGCCAAATTTCATCATGTTACAGCACTCATTTTTCTCATGCAAGTTCTGATGCTTTTGTCACTGACAGGGCTTTGGTGGATCACCCTAATTTCTATTTTAAAAAGATGTCCAGCTGTGAAGTAGTAACATTATCTCAACTCTAGACAAGGAAAGTGACTGTGGGGAGAGTCTTGATGGGCATTTTTTAAGGTTAATTGCCTCTTACATTGTAACTCCACTGTGTTTCATTTTTCTGAACTTTCTTTGACTATCCAGCAATTTCCAACTAGTTGGAAATGTGCTAGAGTCGTGCTGGTGTCTAGGAATCCCGGTGCTGTTTTGATAGAAGACTTTAGATCCATTTCCATTTTAACCCCTATTAATAAGATGTCAGAGAAAATTGTTGCTGAACACATTGGGCCAGATTCTAGAAGGGTTACACCGAGCAGAATGGCACATGTATCAACTTACGCCAGCAGTTGCGACATGCGTGATTCAAAGTGGCCTGCGACATGTCACAGGCCACTTGCACCGAACAGCTGTTACACTGCATACACCCCCTACGACATGGCGCTAGGGGGTTTACGGCAGCAATTGCGCCCCATTCTAAAAGAGCAGCCACAAAGTGCCAACATCAGGATTCTACAAAGACCCCCAGAGGAGATCCGGCAATGTAAGTTATATCAGCATTTAGCTGGTATAACTTACGGATGCCCCCAGGAGTCCTGTAGACCCGTCAGCTCTCCAGCTGACAGTGCACAGTTTCTTTCGCCCCCCCGTGCCCAGCACACCCCAGTGGGGCCCCACAGGGCTACCCATATCCCCATCCCCCTGAAACACCCATTGGCAGAAGCCCCGTAGGGCGGCACTGCCATCCTCCCACCCGTGCCCCGAACCGTGAGTCACCGGCTGCATATGCGGCAAAAAGCCAGCCCTGGTAGTCTAGTGGCCTCCCCATTTGTATAATAAAAAAATAGATCCCATATCCCTGGTAGTTTAGTGGCCCCCCTGATCTGTATAATAAAAGAATAGATCCCGTATCTCTGGTAGTCTAGTGCCCCCCCAAACTGTAAAATAATTAATAAAGAGATCTCCATTTCCCTGGTAGTCTAGTGGCCCCCCAATCTGTATAATAAAAGAATAGATCCGTGTCTCTGGTAGTCTAGTGCCCCCAACTGTAAAATAATTAATAAAGAGATCCCCATTTCCCTGGGTCTAGTGTTCTCAAACTGTTTAATACTAATAAGGAGATCCTGCTTTCTGGTTCAGTATTCACTCATTTTCAGTTATGCTGGCCTTACCTAGTAGTTTCATCATCCTTAGTTAGTGATTTCACAGCTCATTGGATTGATGCATATCGACTGAGTGGAGTTAGTGCTACTGCACAGATGTGCTCAGAAATTAATTTCTGAGCATGTCTGTACAAGCAGCGCTAGCCAGCACTCAATCGGTGGCTGGCCATGGAGATGAGAGGTGGGCTGTGCCAGTCACCCGCTGGGGATGGGTGGAGGGGGTGCTGGATGGGCTGGCATGGCTGGGGGGTGGGGGTGGGGGCCACTAGACTATCAGGGAAATGGGATCTATTCTTTTATTATACAGATTAGGGGGCTGCTATACCACCAGGATTATGAGGGAGATATTCATTTATTTAACTCTGTTTGGGGGAGCACTAGACTACCAGGCAGGTAAAGTGCCACCTTTGTGGCGGGTGACCCGGGGTCGGCACATGGGTGGGGGGGGGTGCTCTTGCAACCTGTGGCAGTGGGTTGCGACATGCTGGTCAGGTACACCCTCTATGTGGCATACCTAGCCACATGACGCAAGTTCCAGGTCTTTGTTGCAGAGACCCTGCCCATTCTAGAATAGGGCACAGGGTCATTGTCACAGTTGTGAGTGGCGCAAGTTGCATTTGGTGGCAACTTGCACCACCCTTCTAGAATTGGGCCCATTAACTGTTATTTGGAAAAGTATGGTGTTCTTTGTCCACAACAGCATGGGTTTCATAAGGGTCATGGCATGGTTACTGTCTTGGCCTGGTTCATGGACATGGTCCTTAGTAGACTTCATGCCATACATATGATTGTGGTTGTGTTCATGGAACTGACCAAGGCATTCAATCTTATTGACAATGGTTAGCTTTGTTCAAAACTTAGATCTCGTGGGTTCTCCATGAATGTTGTTTGTTGGATTAGAGATTACTTACCTAAGCATAACAATTTGTTAGTGCTGGTTCTTCCTTCTCTAGTGTTTGCGACGTGGGAAGGGAGGTACCCCAGGGCTCTATTTTAGGATCCTTAAATTGTCACTTTTCCATAGCGCTCCACATTGTCAATGGGTAATCAAAACAAGTGGGTATAGTGCACCCCTACCTGGGGAAAAGGCACAGCCCAAGCTGTAGAATGTTGGGCATATGAGGATTTCAAGCAGCAGCAACTCCCCAGTTCTGCTGTACCATTAGAAGGGGTAGCAGCTACTTTTACCTTCTCTCATGAGTTTCAAGATTTCAAGATTTCTTTTGAGGCTACAATTCTGCATAGCAGGTTGGGGCTTCCTGTTTCAGGTAGCACCAATAAAGTAAAATCGTGGCTTTCAGACTGACTAACCTGCCTTTTTTCCCCATTTCCTTGTGTGGATTGGTATCCACTTCGGCCTTCTTATGGTGTTATTAATGATCTCCATTTAATTAAAAAAAAAAGCTGCCACATGTACTGTAGGTACATTTTTATTATTTGTTGGGAATGTAGGATCCCTGGGGAGTCCTTGGCTTTGGCATTGGTTCCTTTCTCTCACCTCCCTCAGCTCAGGTCTCTGACTTTTCTATATTTTCCTGCTGAATTATGTTTTTTGTTCTGTATCTAGTGGTTTTGTGGAATGTTTTTTACATAGATTCTGTTCCTGTGCTGTGCAATCCCCATTCAGCCTTGGTGACAGTTGGGCATGTGCTCCTCTTTCAGGCCATTTATCCTGTGCTTCCTTTCATGCTTAGTTGCAGAGCACCCAGCCATTAGCGCACACAATTTTCAATTGTTTTCTACTGCTCTAATGTGCTTGCATGATTGCCAGTGCGCGCATGTCTGGGCTAGTGTGCTAACATCACATACAACATTGGCATACTCTGCCTGCTCCCGCTGGTGAACACACATGCCTAGCAGTGTTTTTGGGTGTGCTAATTCCTCTTTTTTACCTCACTAGAAAGCCCTTAGCCCAGGTCCAGATATTTGGGCTAATTATTATTTTTTCCGCCGCAAGTGTTACTTGGCACACAATTATATCTTTCTCTGGCACCATGGCTTATTGGAGACCATTAATCATGAAACAATGTAAGACCTACAAAAGGGTGGTGAGGCCCTCCACCATGGGTTCCTATTGCCCTCACTGTATTGCTCAGCATAATATATCTCTAAGGGTTCCCCCTAGCCGGTCATCTGAACTGGGGAGGGGGGGCACCTGGTTCTTCAGTTGGCAGTGGCAAAGCAGAATTGTGAAAATCACTTCTCTTGCTCCTGGGTGAACTTTTGGGCATCGGAAGGCAGTCAGAATAGCAAAGAGACAAACTGAGGAAAAGATAGCCAGCTCTGTTAAGAAGGGGGATAAATCCTTTTATTGGTATTTTAGGGAGCGAATAAAGACCAAGGGAGGGATACAGAGACTTAATAAAGGGGAGGGAATGTGGGCAGAGGGTGACAGTGAAAAAGCAGGGATACTGAACGAATATTTCTGCTCAGTATTCACAACGGAAGAGGAGGGGGAGGTACCTAAACCAAATAAGAGAAACACTCTGAATAGGGGGTCAATACCAGTCCATTCACAGAAGAAAGAGTTTTGAAAGAACTCTTGAAACTGAGGATGAACAAAGCAATGGGCCTGATGGCATTCACCCTGGAATTCTAAAAGAACTAAGGGTAGAACTAGTAACGCCACTGACTACTCTCTTTAACAAATCATGGGAGGATGGGGTGGTACCTAAGGATTGGAGGAGGGCAGATGTGATTCCACTTCACAAAAGTGGGAGCAGGGCAGAGGCAGGAAACTACAGACCAGTTAGTTTGACCTCAGTGGTAGGGAAAATGACAGAATCACTTCTGAAGGAAAGAATTGTTGAGTACCTAGAGGCCAGTAGGGCACAGGACCCAAGGCAACATGGTTTCACAGCATGAAGGTCACGTCATATGAACCTAATAGATTTCTTTGACTGGGTAGCCAAAGTAGTAGACCAGGGAGGGGCTGTGGATATGGCCTACCTTGATTTTAGCAAGGCGTTTGACACAGTCTCACACAAAAGATTAATATACAAGTTAGCCAGCCTTGGAGTGGGTCCCAGGGTGGTTGCCTGGATAAAAAACTGGCTGGACAACAGGATGCAAAGGGTAACAGTAAACAGGGTCGACAGTGAAGAAAAGAAGGTAACTAGCGGGGTACTGCAGGGTTCGGTACTGGGACCGGTCCTCTTTAATGTCTTTATAAGTGACACTGAACAGCACCTGGAAGGAAAAGTATGTCTCTTTGCAGATGACACAAAGATCTGCAACAGGGTTGATACACATGTTGGGGTGGAAAGGATGAAACGGGACTTGGCAAGGATGGAGGAATGGTCAAATATATGGCAGCTCAAATTCAGTGCAAAGAACTGCAAGGTAATGCATCTGGGAAACAAAAACCCAGGGAAAGAGTACACAATGGGAGGGTGAGATAATAACAACAACAAAAATTGAAAGAGACCTAGGAGTAATTATATCAGATGACCTACAGGTGGGAAAGCAATGTGAGAAGGCAGTAAGGAGGGCTGGGGGGATACTGGGATGCATAGGGAGAGGCATCAACAGTAAAAAACAGGAAGTTGTTATTCCTCTGTACAGACAGTTGGTGAGACCCCATCTGGAGTACTGCGGGCAATTCTGGAGACCCCATCTCTGCAAAGATATAGACAGAGTGGAGGCTGTTCAGAGGAGGGCAACCAAAATGGTGTAGGGTCTGCACCAGAAGACGGACAAGGAGAGACTAAAGCAGCTTAACATGTATATCCTTGAGGAAAAGAGGGAGGAGGGGACATGATAGAAACTTTCAAGTATCTCAACGGAATTAACAAAGTACAAGAGGGTAGCATCTTTCAGAAAAAGAAATGTGCAAAAACAAGGGCGCACAATTTGAAGATAGAGGGGGTATTGCTCAGCGGTAATGTTAGAAAGTATTTTTTCACAGAAGGGGTTGTAGATGCATGGAACAGCCTTCCTGAGGAGGTTGTGGAGTCAGGAACAGTGGGAGATTTCAAGAATGCATGGGACAGACATAAGGCAATTCTAGTGGTGGGTAGGAAGAAGTAATCTGTTGATTAACTAGAATCTGCAGCTTATCCATTAGGTAGGGAAATGGGCAGACTAGGTGGGCTAAGCGGTCCTTATCTGCCTTCAAATTCTATGTTTCTATGTTTCTATGATGTTCTGCAGGACAACCCAGCAGATGCACCCAACCCCAACCCCTGCCCCTCAGGTCAGGGGGCCCCACATAGACATGTCCTTGTGTGTCGCAGCATGAAAAGGCTGTGGAATCAGATGTGCAGGCAGGCCCCGACCCTGAATTCTTAGAAGGCCAGGATGAGGATTCAGGGATCTTGGGGAAGCTTCTGACCTTAAAAAAATTGCTCTCTGATGAAGAGGACGGTCCCTCTGAGGAGGTGGAAGAGGAAGGGGAGTGGACAGAGACAAGGTCAGGGATCCCGATTCCCCCCTTGTTTGACAATAAGTCCTTGTCCTTTTTGATAGCTGAGGCATGTAAATCCTTACAGCTTAAGGAGAAGCAGTCCGAGGAGACAATGGATGACAATCCAATCCTGTATGCATCCTCCTCTGCTTCCAAGTGTTTCCCAGGTTTTATTCACTGTGACGAAATTATTGAGCAAGAATGGGCAGGTATGGATTAGAGAAAATATCTTCCCAAACCATAGTCATGGACTTTCCCTTTTTTAGAGGAAAGATCTCACAGGTGGGAAGCTCCTGCAATGGCGGACACGGCTGTTTATAATTCAGTGAAATACACCACCTTACCGATTGAAGCCTATCTGGCCCTAACAGATTCTCATGATAAGCAGGTGGATACCACATGCAGGAGGGCATTCACCTCTAGTGGCATGAACATTTGTATGTCTTATGATTCATTTATTGTTGCAAGAACCTTAAACATTTGGATATTACTCTGGCCAGTTTCTTTACGCCTGACTCTGAAGGTGTGAGCATGTTTCAACTGGTGGCCATAGCTTCCACTTTTCTTGGTGATTCTACAGTGGAGAATTTGTGCATGTCAGCCCATTTAGCCTATTGCATTGTTTCGGCCATGTGGGGCATATGGCTTAGACATTGGGTCACTGATCAAGCTTCAAAAGCTAAGCTGTTTAACCTACCCTTTGAGGGAGGCTTATTGTTTGATTCTGGCCCAGATACTATTTTGAAGGATATTCAGGTCAAGATGGGCCATCTTCCAGTGTCAAAACAACAGTGTAAGACCTCTGTAACCCAAAGGGATCAAAGTGATGGCCGGTGCAGGCAGTCCCGAGGGGGGGTTCGTCCCTTTTGGAACTTTGGTAACCAGAGAAATAGAGGAGCCTACTCAGTTAACAAAGATTACAGTAACATAGAGCCCTGGCCTGGTGCCATGCAGGAGGCTCAGCACAAAAGCCCGGTGCCTCACAGTGAGGGAATGTGGGCCCATCCCTAGCTCCCTTTCCTTGGTGGAAGAATACAGGAGTTTTTCTCCAGTTGGACCCACACAATGTCAGACACCTGGGTTCTAGAAATCCTTCACTTGAGCTATGCCATAGCATTCTCAACAGTTCCTTCAAGGGAACACTTTCTACAGTGCCCCAGTTTTCAAGGATGTGGCAAAATGCCAGGCGGTGTTGGAGACCCTGACTTACCACATTCAAATCGGAGCCATTGTGCGGGTCCCACCAAGTGAGCAAGGTCAAGGGTTCTATTCGATCCATTTCATAGTTCCCAAGAAGTTGGGGAGTTTCAGACCCATTCTAGATCTGAAGCACCTGAACAAGTTTGTGTGCCACAAAACTTTCAAGATGGAGTCCCTGAGGTCGACTTCTTAGCTTCAATAGAGCTCATGGATGCTTACCTTCACATCCCAATTCGTCAGTCCCACCAAACGTATCTCAGGTTCTCGATAATGGGCCAACATTTCCAGTGCAGGGCATTTCCATTTGGCCTTGCAACAGCCCCCAAGTTTTCTCAAAGGTGTTGATAGTCCTGGTGGCTCAGCTTTGACAGGAAAGGTATCATGTCTCTCCTTATCTGGATGATCTGTTCATTTGTGCACCGACATTGCCTCTGGCAAAGAAGTCAGTGCTTAGGACTCTGGAGATCCTAGAGTCACATGGCTTGGTGGTAAACCAGGAGAAGAGCTCTCTTGACCCATCTCAGACCTTGGAACATCTGGGAGCAGTCTTCAACATGAAACTAAGGAAGGTTTTTCTGTCGCCTTCCCAGGAAGGAGACCTTATTGACGGAAGTCCAGTGGCTCAGGAATCAGTCATAGGCCTCTGCCCTCAGTCTGTTGTGGATTCTAGGCCTCATGGCAGCAGCAATAGATTTAGTCCAGTTGGCTTGCTTCCATGTGCAGCCTCTTCAAATGGGTCTGTGAATGGTCTGGGAACCATCACTGGAGGATTATTAGGCCAGAATCCACCTCACCCCTCAGCCTAAATTGGTGGGAGAATGTGTAGACTCTGAGCAAAGGGATTCTACTGGAACTTCTCCCTGAGTTAATTCTCATAACAGATGCCAGTCTGCATTGGGAGGGGGGAGTTCTGAACCAACTTCCCACTAAGGGGACGTGGTCAGTACAGGAACAGCATCTCCACATAAATGTCCTGGGGATGTGGGCAGTCTGCTTAACTCTCCATCGGTTTCAAACTCTGCTGCAAAACAACACAGTAAAAGTGAGGTCAGACAACACCATCATAACAGCACATGTAAACAACCAAGGAGGCACAAAAAGCAGGGAGGTGCTTCAAGAGGCCTCTGACCTCCTCATGTGGGTGGAAGAAAATCTTCTCTCTTAGTTGGCAGTACACCTGGCAGGGGAGTTAATTCAGGCAGACCGGCTAAGTTGCCAAAATGTTCACCCTAGGGAATGGAAGTTGAACCTGGAGGTGTTTGAAATCCTATGCAACTTGTTTGATCAACCGCTGTTCGCATCCCACCATAATGCTCAGATCTAAACATTCTTCAGTCATTTCCAGTGTCCACAGGCATAACCAGTAGACGCTTTGACTCAAGAGCGGTTCTTCAGCAAAGCGTATGCTTTTCCTCCACTGCCTTTTCTTCCAAAGGTCTTACAAAAAATAAGACACTCAAGAGGAAGTTTCCTCTTAATAGCTCCAGATTGACTGAGAAGACCGTGGTTCTCAGACTTAGTGAAGCTGGCTCATCAAGTACCCTTCTGCCTTCCATTGCGAAGAGACCTTCTGTCTCAGGTTCCCATTCTCCACCCAAATTCAGGAGCGATGCAGCTCATGGCTTGGCTCCTGAAAGGAGGAGGGTCCTAAAATTCTTAAAATTAGGTTTCTACAAGAAAGTAGTTGACAACTTGATAGCTGCCAGAAAGCCCTCTACATCCGCAGCTCATGCTTTAGTATGGTCCACCTTTTTGGAGAAGGAGTTGGCATTGAGTGTGCTGAGAGGCCAGGTTTCCGCTATTGGAGCATACTTGTGTTTCTCCCTAAGAACTAATACAGACGTTATTCATTTTTTGCACGAAGTTAGTAGGAGTCATTCGGTGTTCTGATCCTTGGTTCCCATGTGGGATCTTAATCTGGTTCTGAATGCTCTCTATCAGGAGCCTGACAAACCACTATCATCCATATCACTGGATGTATTGTCTTACAAGGTATGTTTCTTGGTGGCTATGTGTTCAGCCAGGAGAACTGGTGAACTCCAGGCCTTCTCTTATAAGGAACCATACCTTAATATGCATAAAGACAAATTGACACTCAGAACAGTTTTGTCTTTCACCCGGAAAGTGCCCACAGCCTTCCATAGGAACCAGGAAATATGCCTTCAGTCTGCACCCTTTTCACCTCTAGGAGAAAGAATTGCACAAGTTGGATTTGTGATGGGCCGCTAGGATCTGCCTTAAACGGATGGCTGAGTTACGAAAGTTGGATAATCTGTTCTTTTTGGAGCAGCTAAGCAGGGGCAGACTTTACTCAAGGACACATCCTCCTTCAGGTATTTAGGTGTCTGGCTAGACCATTGAACTTCTCTGGTCATATCGATGACATTCAGAAAAAATTGTGTTCCAAGCTTGGCGCCTTATTCGAGAGCCATGCCTGCATCCAACCCACAGCTAGGCGTGAGAATGTCCAGAAGATGATCCGACCTATCTTTGACTACTGTGACGCAATCTACAGTGCTGCCCCTAAGTTCTCCCTGGCCAGACTAGATACCCTCATCCACCCGTTTTGCTGTTTTGCCCTTGATGCCCCCCTCCGCACTCATCATTGTGATCTCTACCATGCCCTATCCTTCCCTTCCCTGACAAACTGACATCTCTCTCACTGCACAAAATTCACCTCCAAACACTGGCTGAGTGAACGTCCCTCCTGTCTCTCCCCTGCCTTTACAACCCCCCCTTCCCATTCCCTAAGATCTACCGACTCACGAACTCTGGTGGTCCCACGCTGCTCCACCCTTATTGGGCAATCGGGTTATTCTTATCACCTCCCAAAAATCTGGACTTCACTTCCCCCTCAAATTTGCAACTCATCCTCTTGCTACTCCATTAACTTTGCCCTCAAGAACTTCCTTGCCCCTTCCTGTGCCTGCCATGACCCTTCCTAATTCCCCCCGTCATCTTCCCATAGCCCATATTACCATATACCTATTCCCCACCACTCCTATTTCCTTCTGCTCATGCTCCTCCTAGTCCCCTACTCTGCCTCCCCCTAAAGTGTTCCTCCCCTTTTTTCTCTACCCTTAATCTATCTCCCTCCTGTGAGCCCAATCTCTGCCTTGTGCAGGCAGGATCCATAGTGCACAGTGGCAACAACTTTACCCCCTTTCCCCTATTTCTCCTTTTACTGCACCCCCTCAGTCACTGCTAGATAACTGCCTTGTGCAGGCAGGGTCACCCAGCACATTGGTGGGGTATTACCCCCTCCTACTATAGTTGACCTCTGCTACCCCCTCCCACAACATCCCTCCTCCAATACCCCTCTCTCTCTCTCTCTCTCTCTCTCTCTCTTCTCGCATCACTATATATAAATAACTCTAATTGCCTATAACCTGTGTCCTACCAGTAGGGCTGTCCACTGCCCTGCACATATAGGGATAACAGGACACTGTTGAATTTCAACTCCTCCCTTCCCACTCCTTGGATACCCCCACCTACAATTCCATTCTCTCATCACCCTACCACACTCTACCTCTCCTCTCCTCCTATCCCCCCCCCTTCCAGTTGATATAGCCTAACACTGGTCTACCCCTTCACTCAGTTAAGCACTTATAACCTACCCCATACCCCTGTTATATGCCTCGAAAATCGTGTTCTGCCTGCATCTCTCTGTAAATTTCCTTTCCCTTTTTCCATTCTGCCCTCCACAATTTTCATTCCCTCCTTCCATTCTTCCTCTCTTTACTCCAATCACTGTAAATCTTGAATATCTATGTTACACTAATGGCTACCAATTACTATTGTGTCACCTTACCATCTAGTGCTACATACTGTTGCCAAGTTATTATTTGTGTACCAGTGTTACTGTCACCAGCTGTTGCCTAATTGCTAAATGTGTCTTCATAGCTGCTATAGGTAACTGTTACATTGTTAGCCACTGTGATCCACCTGTAATCCCTCCTGCTCTCATTGTGTGCAAGTAAGCAAACTGTATTCCAGCATTGCAACATTTCTCTGTATTCTATCCCATTGTTCCCTACCACCCAGGTCGCACCAGGAGACAAGCAACTTTTTGCTCAGTGTGCCTTCCTGGTGAAACATTTCAATAAATAAATAAAAAGAAAGAAAGAAAGACTCTAGGTCACTCTAGCTAGGTGGGTGCAGACCTGCGTTGCTAAGGCCTATGTCGTGGAAAAGAAGAGGCTTCCGGTTCTCATCAAGGCTCACTTCTCCAGGGCTATGGTAACTTCTGGGCAGAGAGAAGCTAAGCATCGGTTTCAGAGATATGTAACGCAGCAACATGGTCTTCCATCCACACATTTACAAAACATTACAGATTGGATGTTCAGAGTTCTGCTGACACAGCTTTTGGTCATGGAGTGCTACAGGCAGCAGTTCACACGTAATTTTTCTGCTTGCTTCGGGCATATGGAATAATATTCTCCCCCCTCCCAGTCTATTCTGGGTACTGCTTCTTAGAACCCAGTTGTTTTGATTATCCATTGACAATGTAGAGCACTGCAGAAAGAAGAAATTTCTTCATACTTACCATATTTTCCTTTTCGGTGAGCTCCAACATTGTCGATGAGGCCTGCCCAGGAGCCTGGCTTCTGCGGGAGAATGTTATCTGGTATGCCAGGACTGGTGTCCTGTTTGATAGAATCCCCTACTATTTTCAGGCACCTCTCTATTTTCTGCTGCGCTGTACTCACATATACCAAAAAGTTTTGCAATCAGTCTGCAACCACAGGTTAACTAGTTTCGTTATATCTCTTAAGGTGTTTTTTCCTTGTTGCAGATAGTCTCACAGCAAACAGTGTTTGCCTGAAAGTTATACCTTCTTGTGTGGTCAGCTTCAGTTTCCCAGATCTGTGACTTGTGTGGAGCATGCCTTGCTGCCTGATTGTCTTTTCCTGCCGAGAGGACCGAATCGTCAAAACCTTGTATCCAGTGGAGAGCATTTTCTTCCTCGGATGCCTGCCAGGAGGGTAAGACTGCATTTATTTACAGTATTAATGAATGTTGCATACAGGTAATTGGTTATAATATAGGAAAACGTGTAGGAACTATGGTTCTGTGAGGTCAGTAGTAACTGGGGAGTTGCTGCTGCTTGGAATCCTCACATGCCCAAAATTTTAAAGCCTGGGCTATGCCATTTTCCCTGATAGGGTTGCACTATACCCAGTTGTTTTGATTACCCATTCACAATGTTGGAGCTAACAGAAAAGGAAATAATGGTAAGTATGAAGAAATTTATTTTTTTGTTAATTAATTTTTTTAAACTTTGTTTATCCTCCTTGGCTTCGGGCCAGGTCAGGTCCTCCCTCCACCTGCCGCCAATGACTGTATACCTTCTGGCCGCGATCCTGTCAGCCACCTATTGGGACCACCAGCCCATCTGCAACACATTTTCCCTGATAGGGTTGCACTATACCCAGTTGTTTTGATTACCCATTCACAATGTTGGAGCTAACAGAAAAGGAAATAATGGTAAGTATGAAGAAATTTATTTTTTTGTTAATTAATTTTTTTAAACTTTGTTTATCCTCCTTGGCTTCGGGCCAGGTCAGGTCCTCCTTCCACCTGCCGCCAATGACTGTATACCTTCTGGCCGCGATCCTGTCAGCCACCTATTGGGACCACCAGCCCATCTGCAACACATTGCTGTGCTGCCCCCCTGGCTTATTCCCTTGGGGCCAGGTGCACCTTCAGCTCCTTTGGTATTTTTACCCCGCAGACATCTGGCCACTCACGGTGGAGGTGAAGACTGGTGGTATCCCCGATGGATGGTTGCACAGATCTGGCGGTGGAAGTGGTGGGCTGGCAGAAGCATCATCTGCCCAAATCTATGCCTCTATTTTCTCTGTTCTGGATGTCCCCCTCCTGCTGGGAACACACAACAGGCTAGATTGCTAGGAACCCTGAGGTAGCCAATTCAAGATCGCGCTGTCAGAGCCCCTTCCGTAAGCTGCGGATCCCCTGCATCACCATCTGTGGTCACCCAGGTGGCAGTAAAGCAGTAGGAAATTGTAACAACCTAGACAGCCTGTTCCACCAAGAGAATATGGACAGTCTAGTAGGTTTCCTATATTTACAAAATAAATAGTTAAGGTCGCAGGTTCGAGACCCAATGTGGGTAGGAGCTGCCAGAGAAATATAGGGTAGCCACTGCAGTGATAAAAAGACTACATTCCATGTTCATAATTATATCACAGTAGAGATTAACATTTTAAAATAGGTTTGGTTGTAAAATACAGTGTGAGCATATTATTTGTTTATTTAAGTTTTTTGTTTACCAGGTAGGTGCGCTAGACAAGGAATTTGCCTATTTTCAGGCACGAACCGGAAGAGTTACAGACAAAGGTAAACACATTTCAGTGGAGACAAATACATTACATTACAGGAAATAGAGTTTTAAGTTAGTCATTTCAGCAAAGCAGAGGAAGCAATTACAGATTCAAGGAAAACAGCCGCTTACGTATAAACCAAACAGAGCACAGAAATTAGTGTATTAAGTCAGGCAGTTCTGCAGTGTAAGACCTCACAACCAGTACATCAGTCTAGTGTGTTAAGCAAACCTCACTGGGAGAACATACCAGGCAGGCATTTAGGAGTGCTTAGGTTATGGAGAGACAAGCTAAGGGTAAGCCCCAGGGGTTTGGTCACGTGTGTCCCTGTCGGAGCCCAGGAGGGAGACACAGAGCTCATTTTTAAATGTCTGGTGTGATTTGGAGTGCCTGACAGTAAATGGCAGGAAGTTCCACAGCTTGGGAGCAGACACAGTGAAAGCTTGTTTGCCCATTTTCATGGCACTTTTAGGTATACTGAAGACAGACTTTTCTACTGATCTCAGCGAATAGGTCTGTGGTGCTTGGTTCATCGTCCTAGCCAAGGTCTCTGGTGTACCAGTTCTGATGATGTTTTCTATCATACATCCCACAGTGTCAATATGGTGTGAGACTGGAGAGAGACAGCCCAGACTAGAATAAAGTAAACAATAGTGGGAGTGCCTAGGTACCAACAGGGCGAAGTGGCAGATGTTATTATAGCAAGTGTCCCATTTTCACAGTAGCCCTTTGTTAGCATCCTGATAAGTTGGTATGCCAAATGTCAGGCTAGGCCAAAGTACTCCCACCATGTGAGTTCTAGTTTTGTTTCTGTGTTTAGAGATGATCTAACTTTATAGGCCAGCCCCAGTTTTAAATTAACAGCTTTGCATGTATTAGCTAAGTGCAGGCTGAAATCCATTGAGGGGTCAAGAGTTATTCCCAGGTACTTGAAGGCATCCACCACTTCCAGTGGCATACCATCCAGGCCAGGGATCGACAGGACAGTTGCGTTGGCTTTGATCCTGTGAGCTGAGCTAAGCAGCATTGCCACCGTTTTCTTGGCATTCAGTAACAGTTTGTTGTGTATCAGCCATGTATGCAGACAAGCAAAATCCAAATCAAGTGTGACGTTTATAGAGATAATGTCCTTGGCACTGGTGTATAATACCATGTTATCTTCATATACAATAGTGGAGGTTGCACTAGACATTTGTGGCATCCCATTCACGAACAGACAGAAAAGATGTGGGCCAAGAATGGATCCTTGTGGTACCCTGATGCTGTTGGGAGAGAGATTGGATTTGCATTTATCCATTTGTACAAATTGCATCTGTCCAGTGAGGTAACTGTCGAATCAGGAAGCAGAGCCTTGAGAGAAGCCGAGTGTATCCAGTTTTGATAGTAGCAAGGAGTGATTCACCAGGTTGAATGCCTTTGTTAAGTTCACAAAAACTGCTCATGTATAAACCCTTGTCCATGGATAATTGTACATCATTTGTGAGTCTGATGAGTGCCGTCGTTGTGCTATGCCCCTTTCTAAATCCGTGTTGAGCAGCAGTGAGCAGGTTGTTTTGTTGTGTGTATTCCTTAACCTGAATGGCTACAATTTTCTCAAGAAGTTTATTAAGAGCAGATAGTATGGTTAAATTAAAGACAGTGGGATACAGCACAGGGGGGAGTGGAAAGAAATCCTGACCCTGCTGTTTTCTCATACACAAGCAGTTTTACAGATATTGCTGTGACTGGCATCATTTTTGTAGTAAAATATAGTATTTAATGGTAAAGTAAGGTAAAGGTAAAACTAGGATCTGCAGCTTATCCAATAGGTAGGGAAATGGGCAGACTGGGTGGGCCAAGCAGTCCTTATCTGCCATCAAAGTCTGTATTTCTTTGTTTCTAAAGTAGTTAAATTATAAGTTTGGTGGTCAGTGGGCTATTAACTGAGTGCCCTGGCTATTTATACAAGTGCTGGTGGCCCAGTGTTGAATTCAGACTGCCTGAGTTGCCTGTGGAGATTTTTATCATTAAAGTAATTATTCTGTATATATGCAATCACTCCTGAAGTGATAACTGCTCTTTGGTTAAGTTTAGAGATGCAGAGTGGCAGCTGCGGGTGTTACAGGTGCCAAAAACATGAGTGAGAGGGAGAGTGAGTGACCGAGAGTTGGTCCCACAGTGAGAGCACTCGTCACTCAGTAATGGAATCCTTGGGTATGCCTAGGGCAGCCACCTCACTCAACAGCCATATGGAAACTAGGCTTCAGCCTAGCTGACTCTCCTGCTACTCATAGTACCGAGAGGCGGTCGCATGATGCGCTCCTCTTGAGGCAAGATCAACCAGATACAATTATTCCCTTTTTCTTCAGTTGGCAGACAAAAAGCACCAGGGAATGATGTTTAGGGAATGGCTCAGATTAAATAAAAATAAAATAAAATGGAGAACAGTCTGGTATCGGGGCTCTGGAAGCCCAATCACATTAAAGGAGTGTACATACTGAATACAGAGCTCACAGGAGGAACCATTTTGTGCATTCAAGGGTGCGATTGTGTCACGGGGTTCAAGACTTTACACACATGGAAAACACATATAAAATAAATAAATACAGCTTATTAAAAGGTGTGTGGGGGCTGGAGGAGTCCTGGGCACAACACAATGGTATTTTAAAATTACAAAAGTGCACAGAAGTGAAAACGGAGCACTTGGAAGCAGACACTAACAGAATTAAAACCAGTCATGCTGCAATAGTATTGTCATGTTCAGAATCAAGTTGGCAAGTCGATTTTGGCCAGAATTAAACCAAACTTGGTACACATATTCCTTATAATGTTTTACATATGAGAAAAATAGTTTTAGATGCCTAATTACAAAACAGAGGAGTCGCTAACCTTAATAGAGAGAGTGGGTCCTGAATGAAGTTAATCGAGGCAGGCAGTTAACTCGGAAGTGGGGCTTAGTGTGCGAAAATGAATACAAGGCATAAATTAGTGTCAGAGACTTGATTAGCGGCCTTCGCTAATCAAAGTACAAAAAGGATTAGCAATTGCCAAAATTGATTAGCAATTGCCAAAAATTACAATTTCTTTGCTCAAAACTCTATAGAATCTACTCATCTTTCTCTACATTGATAAAATACACATTGTACACATAGTTTGACATATCTGTTTTATTTAGCTGTTTCCAGAAATACAGCATATGTGCAGCAGCATATTTAAGAGCCAAGAGACAGCGTGCGATGTCTGCCAAAGCAGACCATGACATTCTTAAGCGTGATTATTCATAATCGTGAGTCGTGACAAAGTAAACATTCTAAATTTAAAATGAACCCCTGCCTCAGCATAAATCTAGTACCATGACTGACCATAAAGTAACCAACAAGGACTGGGTCGATCTGTGCTACTCTTCTCCACCAGGCATGTAGCCAGCAATTCTGGCCTGTTTTTTTTTGGGGGGGGGACCTGAGGGTGGTTTACCATCCTGAGCCACCAGATCACCAGGATGTCTTGGTTTAGCACTAAAAGATATGTTTACAGCCCTGTCTGGATTGAATTCAGCTGGAGGAGGGCCCTGCATTTTAATGTGAATCAATGTTTCTACAGTGTCCTCTGCCAAACTTGCTCTCCAGTCAGTTTTTACCTTGTTCATACTTGAAAAATACCTTTTTACTATTGCAGTAGATGCAGGAAATACTCTCAACACATTGACATGCTTCAACAGATTTGGATAACAATTTTGGAAATCATATGCCAGCTTTGACCAGATGGCAGAGGCAGAAAGATAATTGATGAAATTGGTTTGAGCAAAAATCTTAAACTCTTGCCACTCTGCAAGTAGCAGAGTGCTGTCACAGTCAGGTTGCAAAAGTGCTGAAAAGTGGTCAGCTACTGCAGTAATGTTACTGTTACCATACAGCTCCAGATCTTTTCTGTCTGCTGACCAGATTCTGGTATCTAACTCTTTTGCATGGTTTTAGATTTTATCAGTCAAACTAAACCTTTGTTCACAACAGTTCTCAATGTTTGTAATATATTTCTTAGTTTGCTGTTTAAAAGTTTTAACAACTTGGCCATTAAAATGTGTTAATTTCACACCCTTGGAGCAGAAGATACTGAAAAATCATCAGACCCATTTTTATGTTCACTTGCGCGCATGCGCAAGGAACATCTTGCAACAGTACTACATTTGGAGGTGTGTGACCCTCCTCGCCAATGTAGTGCTCAGTGTTGCAGGTGCAGCCTTAGGGGACCAACATATGCCGAGCTGTGTATGACAGCAGTTCAGCTGTGTTGGTCTTCACTTCTAAGAAAAGGTCTGCTGCAATCAGTGGTGGTAGTGTGTATGCAATTAGCATACTTACCTCGGCCGAACTGCTGTCATGCACAGCTCAGCATGAAATCCCTTCCACTTCCTCCCTCTGCTGATATCCTCCCCCTCCCTCATTACTGTTCTCCTCGCCCCCCACGTTTTGTGCCGAGGGGGAGGTGCCCAACCCCCTCGGTTCATGCACCCCCCCAGCACACTGTGTGGCCGACAGAACCAGTTGGCATGCTGGGAGCCCACCCCAACATACTAATACCCCCCACTGTATGCTCAGCAGGGGTGCCCAATCCCCGCTGGCTCCTGCCCCGCCACCCAACAAACACATAGGTGGCACACTGGGAGCCCACCCCAGTGTGCCAAAAGTGTCCATTCCTTTTTTTTTTTACAATTGCCTGTAAAAAAAGAAAACAGTTCCTTAGTGAGTCCCTGCTGCCCCACCCCAACAAACATATAGGTGGCATGCTGGGAGCCCACCCCAGCATGCCAAAAGCATCCCTTCCTTTTTATTTATTTTACAATTCCCTGTTAAAGAAGAAAATGGTCCCTCGGTGAGTCCCTTCCCCCCCGCCAACCCGCGCCCACCCTCTGCGCCCCCACCTCCCCACACCCCCGCTCACCACATACATACCTCTGGAGCCCAGTGCAACGATCTTCGGTGGACCGGGAACGCATCTGTACTCTTCAAAACTGACCACGAACTGAGGAAATGCCTGTAAGCTGTATAATGGCATAAAAAGGTTTTTTTCAACTTAGGTAGATATCTTGGCCATTTTTTCGACTTTTGGCACCAAATTTTCAACATGGGGTTCTTGACACCCTGTCTCATGAATTCAGTCACTGTCATGGCGTTATTCTGCCCGGAAAGGTGATTTCGAAGGTGACTGCACGGAATTACCTTTTGGGACAGATTAATGAAACAACAGTGTCGATATTCATGAGGTGTGCTCTCAAAAAGCCTATGTTACAAATATGGTAAAAAATTCCAACAAATGCCTGTTTTACAAGCGTGCGCTGCGCAGTTTTCATGCACACTCGTAAGTTTGCGAATCTGTAATATTTTCACTCCAGCTTTTCAACATAGGCATAGTTCCACACCTCCTTATGATCAGCGCAGCTGTCCTTTTTCACATCCTGACCAAAATGTGTTTTCCCGCTTCCGGTGCAAAATATCATGGTCGCTGCTGGAAATCAATGTTCGCTACACAGTAAGACAATTACAGTGACACTGTTCATGAGCAGAGGTCCTAAAATGCCTATGTTGAAAATTTGGTGGCAAAAGTCCATTAAATTGCTGTGTTACAAGCATGCATTGTGTAGTTTCTATGCACACTCATAAGTTTGTGAATTTGTAATATTTCCACTCCAGATTTTCAACATTGCCATTTTCCCACATCTCCTTATTGTCATTTTTCACTTCCTGGCTGAATTGTGTTTTCGCACTTCCGGCATACAATAGCATGGCAGCGGTGGGAAATCATGTTCGGTGCAGAGTAAGAAAATCACAGTGACACTGCTCATGAGCAGACATCCTAAAATGCCTATGTTGAAAATTTGGTGCAAAAATTCAAAAAAAATTACTGTTTTAAGAGCGTGCATTGCACAGTTTCCATGCGCACTTGTAACATTGCGAATTTGTAATATTTTCACTCCAGATTTTCAACATTTGCATTTTCCCACACCTCCTTATGAACAGTACAGCTCTCATTTTTCACATCCTGGCTGAAATGTGTTTTCACGCTTCTGGCGCCGAATAGCGCGATCGCTGTGGGAAATCAGTGTTTGGTACACAGTAATAAAATCATAGTGACAGTGTTCATGACCAGAGGTGACAAAATTCCTATGTTGAAAATTTGGTGAAATAATTCCACTGAACGACTGTGTTACAAGCATGGGTTACGCAGTCTCCACAAATCTCGTACCCTTGAGCACGCTCAGGGCATTAGGGTTCCTGAGACAGACACTTAAGAGCTATGAGGGTGAACTGTTGATCAGATGCAAGAGGAGTTGCAGAGAGGTACTCTGTTGGGATATGAATGCTAAAGGGACATGGATACAACTGGGGGGGGGGGGCTGAACAAATGCCAAACACCAATGCATATACCTGCAAGCGAATGTTCAGCATTGACAAACGCTTGTTTAAGAGAATGTCAAGTTCACTGCCACCTATGGGACCACTCTGCTTAGCAAGGTCAAGAGTGTTTCTCACAGTTTCAACATAGCTACAGTAAGTAACTCTGGCATTTCAGCTACTTCTTTTTTAAGTGCTAGTGAGAACCTAGCAAGTGGCGGAAGCAGCTGTTCAAAATACAAAGGGTGTGCCACCGTTTGGAATTTAGTCATGATCTGCAACACTCCCTTGACTTTGGCCTGGTCATGAGTTGGGTCTGTGGCCATAGATTCTAAATGGGCACTACTTATAGGGAATGATTTGGTAACAGCATGGGTGGCAAAAAGTTAATGCTGCACCCAACATGTGCCATGGGCCTTCTTGTGCTTTTCAACTGACATCTCCATGGCTTGGGCAAGGGATTGTAACTCTCTAAGTCTCTTAGGACTTTTCTGATAGAGATAAAACAGATTGGATCAGAAAGTTTGAAACATCATTAAAATAGGTGTTATCCAAAGTGTCTTTTATGGCCATTCCTAATCTGTGTGAGAAACAATTAACACTAACTAAGCACTGTATGTCTTCCCTTAAAAGAGCAGCAAGACCCCATCTTACACCCATGTTGACAGATGCCCCATCAGCCCCAAACCCAACCATGTTTTTTATATTAAGGCCACAGCCTGCAAAAATGTCTAAAAGGAGATGTTTCAATCCCTCACTTGTGCCATCTGATACAGCTTTCATTCATAAAAAGTTAGTCTCCATGTGACCATTGATGGGATTTACATAAATTACGTAAATCATTTAATTACACCACTGTCAGTACTACCGTCAATAAGCACTGAAAAATTATTTGCATTTTTGACAGTTGCCAGCAGGTTTTCTTCTAGGTTCTTGCCAATACACACTGTGAGTTCTTTCTCAGTAACAGCGTTAATTTATGTATTACCCAAATTAACTCCATGACTCTTCTCCTGTTCTGCTATCGCTTCAAACTTTTTAATTGGGATGTCCTCTTTGGCCATCATATACAGGATCTCCATCAGCCTGCCTATTTATTCATTTATTTATAAAAATTTCACCGGGAAAGACAACATGAGCTGTGAACAGCTCATTTCCAGAAGCGTCCTGGGGAAGGGGGTTACATAGGGGGGAAGAGCAAATACCAAGCAGTAAAGATTAGCGTACAAAATGAATACAATCATAAAATGCCGGTACATTACATAACAGTACAAAGGGAAAGCACTACAGTGAATGGGTAAGCTTAATGTAAGAACAATACATTTAGGACACAGTTAATGAATCAAACACACTGATGAAAATAGCAAAACTACAGGCATAGGTACATAAGTGGAGTTGTATGAGGCGAGTACGATGCTAAGTACATGAGGGAGCAACCAGGCAGACAGAAAGTATATGCATGTGGATACCAAGTGCATAGAGTACTGTGGAGAAGTACTAAGTGCTATAATGTATGTGAGGGGAGGAGATCATGCAGGGGTGGAAGGCAGGAAGGGAGAGGAGGAGTGGTGGGGGAGGAAGAGGAGCTGAAAGGTAGCCAAGAACCCAAATCACCTTTAGGATGTTGAGAACCCCACAAGGAGATGGGGAATTGGCAAGATGATGGGAAGAGGAAAAGAGGGGTAGCCAAGAAACCTACTCCCCTTCAGGATGAACCCTGCAAGGGGATAGGGAACTAGGAAGATGAGTGAGAGTGGGGAAGAAAGAGGGGAAGAAAGGCAGCCCAAACCCTGCTCCCTCTCAGGATGCTGAGAACCCTGCTGGGGGACAGGGAACTGGCAAAGTGATGGGGAGATGGAGATAAAGGGAAGATATAAAGTGGGAATGAAGGAAAGTTGGAGGTAGAGGTAGCAGAGCAGGGTGGGACTGAAGGGCAGAAAGAAGGTGGGTGGAGGGTAGGGTAGAGTAGGGAGGGTAGACTAGGGAGGACAATAGGCAAGATGAGATGATGAGGTGAGGAAGTTTAGAGGGGCACGGGGAGGAAAATTAGAAGGAGTGGAATGGGAAAGGAGAGAGGAAAAGGTTGGCAAAAGGGAGACAAGGGGTGTGAACTAGGAGGTGGGGGGTTCCTAGGGAGTAAGCATGAGAGTGCGGTGCTGCCAGCAGATGTACACTGGGGTGGGAGGGCAAGTGTTCTGTGTGTGGAGAAGTGGAGGGGAAGGCAGGAGAGCATAGTTGTGGGGGCTAATAGCAGTTGCAGCAATTCCTTCTTAATTGCAGTTGCAGCAGTGAACAGTGTGTCTGCGAAGGAGGGCTGCAAGGGAGTGGCAAGAATAGGCAGAGTGTATTTCAAGGAGGACAGCATTCCAGATGCTAGGGAATTTGTATGAGAATGTAGCGCGACCAGATGGTGTACGCCGAGGTGGAATGGCACATGTTATGTGTGTGTGTGTGTGTGTGTGTAGGGAATAGCAGGAGGGAGAAGGTGCCGACAATAGGGAAGACAAGTAAGATGGCAGAGAGCCAAGCCAGAATTTGCCTACTAGATTAGCAGTGTGTGACAGGCGTGTGGCAGAGAGGGAAGGGGAGGAGAGCGAGATATAAAGATTGCAGTGGTGGGTGAGAGGAGGGCAGCCAAGTATATAGCAGCAGAAGGAAATAATGAGAGTGTCCAGCCTGGACAGCATGGTCTTAGGGGCAGAATTGTAGACAATGTTTCCAAAGTCCAAGATGGGGAGGATCACCTTTTGAATAATTTCACGCATAGCTTGTATGGGCAGGCAGCTGCGGTGTCTGTACAGGGCACCAAGCTTAGGGAAGAGTTTTTTGCAACGGGCATCAACGTGTACACCAAAGTTTAGATTTTTGTCTAGCCACAGCCCAAGTTACTTATATGAGGTGACGTCATCCAGTTTAGAACCTGAAAGGGTGTGAAAGGAGGGGGTGAAGTCTAAACTGAACAGTTTTTGTCTGGTGCCAAAATATATAGATAATTTTTTTGACATTCAGAGAAAGCTGATTAGCACTAATCCAGTGCTGGACATTATTAAAGTCCAGTTGAAGGCTAGTAGCCACTTCGGCCGAGGAACTCCTGGATTAGAATAACACGGAGTCATCTGCATACATACAGTATGGATTCTAGCAGCTGTGCAGACGTTGGGTAGATAATTCAGGAACTGGTCAAAGCACAGAGCCTTGGGGGACACCTGTGTTGATTGGGGGGGAGGAGGAGTTGCTGACTCTGACAGATTGGGTCCGGCCCATGAGGTATGACCAGAACCAGTCAGTGGCGATATTGGAGAGGCCAGCAGTGGCTAATCTGTAGTGAAGAAGGAAGTGGGCGACAGTGTCGAAGGCTTTCGCCAGGTCGACAAATATGGCTGTAGTGATGTATCTCTGATCCATCCCCATGAGAATGTAGTCAGTGGGCCAGAGGAGGGAGGTGGTAGTGGAGTGGGCTTGATGGAATCCAGTCTGGAAAGAGGTGAAGAAGGAGGAGGAGGAGGAGTTAAGAAAGAGGGAGAGTTGCTCCAGAGCCAGGTGCTCTTGGACCTTAGCTAAGATAGGGAGCAAGGATATTGGATGGAAGTTGCTAGGATTGGCGGGGTCCCCACCTATGGGAAGAGAGAGACCACAGTAGCAGACATCCAAGCCATCAGTACCATTGCATGTGAGAAGGAGAGATTCAGAAGACAGGTAAGAGGAAGGGCTATCGCGTGTGAGAAGGAGAGATTCAGAAGACAGGTAAGAGGAAGGGCTATAGCATAGGCAGAAAGGTGAAGGAGTTAAGAGTCGAGACAGTCAGGGCTTTTTCCCTTGCTGGGATTTAGGGCAAGTAACACTCGCAATGTGTCATCAGTGAGGACAGGTTTAAAAGTGAAGCATGAGGAGATGGGGGAATGAGTTTGGGAGTGGGCATTAGTGGGAGGAGAGGTGATAGGGAGGAGTGAGGCCAGGAGGGAGAAGGCACAAGTAGTAAAGAAGTTGTTGAACTCTTTAGCCACGGTGGGATGGTCATCTATTATACAGGAACCAATGTTTAGGACTGGAGAGGGGGGTTTGGGAGGGCTGGGAAAACAAGGCAAGAATAACCTTCCAGAATCTGGAGGGGTTGTTTATGTTTTCTTGGAAGGAGGCATTGAAATAATCTGCCTTGGCAAGATGGATGGCATGGGTACAGGCATTCTGGCATGAGCAATAACACTGAAGATCTTCGGGGGGCACCTGAGGACTTAAATGCAGCCCATGCTTGATCATGCCCACATTGACAAGAAATGAGTCCAGCGGAGACCAGAGGAGGTAATTACCATGGACTCTAGTTTTTCTTAGTGGAGCATGGCGGTCCCAGACAGATAAGAATTTCATGCTAAAGAAGGACAGAGCTGTGTCCAGAGAGGGAGCAGATGAGATTGGTGACCAATCGATATTGGTCAGCTGTCTATGAACAGAGGATAGGTCGAGGGAACGGAAACAATGGGTGTTAAGAATGATAGGAGGGGACTTTGAATTGTGAATTTTGTGCACGCAATATACCATGTGATGGTCACTAAGTGCATCAGGAAGTATGCCAGAATTTATGACACTGTGCGGGTGAGAAGATAAAACCCAGTCTAAAAGGTATGTTTCCCAGTTTTGTGATTTAGGCATGTTGGGTCTGCTATTAATTGCTTTAGGTTCAGGGATGATGTGTGATTGTCTAGAATTGATCTACTGTATGCTGTTCCTCTGCATTACTGAAAGCTCTCCCTGCAAATAAATTAAAATTGTTTTAGGTCTGATCCAAACCCCTAACCTTCCCCTCACTATTTTAAACTTACCAATTATGGTATGGCTATATATATATATATATATACACACACAGTATATATAAAATGGTGACCTTGTACTACCAAATTTCAAAATGTTAACAGCTTTCTTGTGCTGCTCTGTCAGAAGCTGTTTCCGGATGGTATCAGCTTTAAGCTGGGGGCCTGTAATCCTTGCAATTATTGCGTCACTGACGTTCCTCAACCCACATAGCTCATCTCTGTACTCAGCACAATTTGCAACTAACACGCACTGCAGTCTTCCTCACTGCTAATATGTAGCCAATTTTTTTTTGGATAATATTTTTGGTGTCATCCCTCTGTAGTTGCTAATTTAACTTCAGCCATGTCGGACTATAATTATTAAAACATTTAAAGTTAGCAAAACAAGGGATCAGGGTGTACAACTTACTTAAATTAACACAAGGCTTTTCTTGTACAAAAAAAGAAAGAAAATGGCAGCAGATATGTCACCCCAGCCCCCCACCCAGTCACTGGCACTGAGTCTCTCAGACTAAAACCCTTAATGTGTCTAAGCGGAATATCCTCCCAATAACTGTGTGCTGCAAGCAGCAGTCATTGCATAACAGGGCACCTTACTTAAGTTTTTAATGTGGGCTTGCTGCCATAATAAGTGTCCAGTGAGTCCAAATCAAAGTGCAAAAGGGCACAGTTAGTTCCTTCCTCTGTAAAAGCAGGGGCACAAACACTAGCAGTTAAGTTCAAGTTAAAATATCTGCAGTTGCAGGGTACCACACTTAACATTTTCATTTTCTGCCCAGAAAAAGGGCAGACAGTATTTTTCATAGTTTGTTTTTTCCAACACTGCCAAAGCAGGGCACAAGTCTTTAAGTTCCCCTTATGGATCTCTGCAAAACAAGGCACATTACAATCTTATTCTGTGATTCACTACAAAGAGCAGGGCACAACACTTAGCAGAGCACGTTTTCTGGTTCCCCTCATGGATCTTTTCAAAGCTGCTGGGTACAAATATTAACTTAGTCTTTATTCTGTTCCCAAAATGTTCACTGCAGAGCAGGGCACACAACAAGGGTCTTTTTGATTCCCCATAGATCTCTGCAAAGCAGGGCATACTACTTTAAGTCTTAATTTTCTGTTTCCACCTTCCAAGAGAGTGGGGCAGAACAAGTTAGCAGGTCACATTAGGTCTTTTTGGTTCCCCTCATGGATCGCTGCAAAGCAGGGCACATAACCTATTCACAAATGTTTACTGCAAAGAGCAGGGCACACAACATAAGCAGGGCACATAAAAAAGTGTTCTTTAAGTACTGGTTCCTCTCTCCTCTTTACAAAGCAAGGCACATTACTTAGTCTTTCTGTTCTCATATGTTCACTGCAAAGAGAAGGGCATACAACTAGCAGGGCACATAAGTTCTTTAGGTTCCCCTCATGGATATCTGAAAGCAGGGAACATAACTTACATATGTTCCCAAGAAATATTCACTGCAAAAAGCAGGTACATAACATAGCAGGGCACTTTAAGTTCTTTTAGATTCCCCTCATGGATATCTCTGCAAAGCAGGGCACATAGCCTTTATTTTGTTCCCAAATGTTTGCTGCAATTACATTCACTGTTCTGTTCCCAAATTCACTGCAAAGCAGGGCACAAACTTAAAGTTCAACCAGGGCACCCTCCTACTTGCTCAGTGATCATAGAAACATAGACTTTGACAGCAGACACGGACCACTTGTCCCACCTAGTCTGCCCATTTAGCTACCTAATTAATAAGCTGCAGATCCTAGTTAACCAGCAGCCTAGTTCCTCCTAGCCCCCCCCCACTGTAATTGCCTTACGCCGGTCCCATGCATTCTTGAATTCCCCCACTGTTTTTGACTCCACAATCTCCTCAGGAAGGCTGTTCCACGCACCTACCACCCTTTCCATGAAAAAATACTTCCTTACGTTGCCCCTGAGCTGCCCACCCTCTATCTTCTAAGAGTCATGCCAGTAATATGTAAAAAATAAGTTTGATGTGCTTACACAACTGGATGAGATAATATGAGATGATGCTTGTGTAACCTGATTTGCTTTGTGGCTTTCCGCCTCTCTATCCATGGGATATACCACCCTGTAGGGTCTACGAGGCAAGGAACCCTACAGGAGGGTTCCCCCTGCAGGGAATGAATGCGTCAGCTAAAGGTAGGGTTAGGAAGAAGCCCAAAAAGAATACCCAAAGATGTCAAGCTCCGAAGAGGCGAGGATGATGAATGAATTCTGTGAAGAGAAGGGCAGACTTCCTAAGGAGAGAGGGGAAAGCCTGGACCACCATCTGCCTCCATCCAACAGCAGAACCTAACTAACTGAAGAAAGCACCAGCTCTAACTAATATTATGACCATTGGCATGGAGGAGAGGAAAAACACCCTTTGAGGAGGAAACCTCTGGGGATCCAAGGCCTAGGCTGCCTTCCCTCCAGGCTGACGACATTTGATTTGAGGACGTATTTTGGTAAAAGAATGGTTCATTAACTATGGATATGAGTAAGGAGGATGAAGACGAGATAGGGAAACTCCAAAGAAGCACAAACTGAAGAAGGAACATGAGGCAGCAGGGACCGGAGAAGGGTATGCTCGAGTAGTCGATGGGAGGGAGTAAATCCATGTAGAGGTCAGAGGAGCAAGAGGTATCCAGATGTGCTCACGAGGAGATTCCAGATGTGCTGATAAGAGGAGACCTAGGATAATGCAGACTGACTTGACTTGAGCGATGCAAGAGAGCAGACACTGAGGTTGAAGAGGCATGCTTGGTTATGCGATGTGAACGATTAGACTCTGAACGATTAGACCCTAAGGTTGTAGTCAATGAGGAAGCATAGGATTCAATGATAGGAATGCTTGATTAAATGATGTAAATGGATAAACCTTGAGGTAATGCTGAGTGAATGATGACTGAAGTTATGAACTCAATACATGTGGCAAGTTGGCTACGGTTTGATAAGGTGGCATAGGAGTCATGATAGGTATGTCCAAAAACAAATGTCGATAGCAGGCCACAAGTGGAGTGAACTCTGGATGGCCAGTATGGAATTGGAAGAGGATGAGACAGGAATGATTCAATGATAATGATGATTGCTGCAGGAGTCCAGCAGGTCAACATGAGCAGATCGGGGAAAAGGAACCTGTAAATTAACTTGAAATTGAACAAAGGACCAGGAGGCAACAATGAATACTGATGGTGAAGATCACCACAGGAGGGAGGCAGGTCAATGAAATGTGAATAAAGGAGAAGGGAATGAACCTGAAAATTAACTTGTATGAAGATAGGATGCTTGATAGAGCGATGCAAGTAAGGAGGCTCCTCGAAAGGAGGTAGGCTTGAGGCCAAGAAAGCATGTCTAGAACCATAGGTTAGGCGAACCAGAGGATACACTCAGGACGAGCGATCAAGAGGTGCAAAATCGGATGATGTTCGATGATGAGTGAAGCCATGAGTGTAGAGAATGCATGTCAGCTGGGACGAAAATAGGCGCTAGTCTAAGGAAGGTAAAATAGGAATGGATGAGGTACAATGATGGATTGAAGCTGGTATGTGAAAGCGGAGTAGGAAAGGACAAAGGATGGTGGGGAGGTCAATGGGTTAGCGTAGAACCCAGCCTGTATGGGATGAGAACTGCAGTAGGGTGAGTCGCATGAGGCCAGACGGTGCGAGGCAGCACAGAGCCGAGAGGGCTAAATGAACTGGAATGAGTAGCTACAGACAGTTCAAGCGTCTGGAACGGAGAGTGATAAGCCATGAATGGAGCAAATCCATGATGGCTGATGAGGGATGGAGGATGATGGAGTGAAGCCATAATTGGGGTGAATCCTTGGCAGCAGGCACTTAGACAATGAGGAGGGAAGCCATGATGGCAGGGATGAGAAGAGGCATGAGATGAGATGGAAGCCATGATTGGAGCGAATCCTTGATGGCTGACAGAGTGAAGCCAAGACTGGAGGCTTGATTGCAAGGCATGTGACAGGAGGGATGCGGATGTGCTAAAGAGACGAGTTCAAGGAGGGAAGATGAAGGTAGGTCAGGGAAACCCCAAAGAAGTGCATAGGTTGTGGGGAGACAAGGTCCTGGCAAAGGAGGTGAGGAGGCAAACCCTGAGGGCTGAAACCAAATGGAAAAGGCACAAGGTGCTCAGCTGATCAAGGATGATCAAATGGCACCACCTGCTGGACAGTAGGAGAACCTGCCGGAGAGAAGAGCAAGAATCGTCCTGATATAGGTAGGAGTGGAGGAGTGTATAGTACAAGACTGAGAGGGAGAACATCCAGATAGGGCAGTACAATGAGACATAGAAAAATCCAGCAGAGTACTCCAGAGAATCAGAGATGCTCCACAGAAATGAGAGACAGAGCAGGAGAAATAAGATGGAGAATGGAGCCCATACATCGATATGATGGGGGGAGGTAGAGGACAGATCTTGCAATGAATGTCATTCCCAGCTATCAAAAATAGAGAAAGTCATACCCAATGAAACGAATTATCTGACAGACATGAGTTTAGCGGTTCCAAACAGCCAGGACGTGGAGATGTCTTAGGAGCCAGAAAAAACATAACCCAACTGAGAGGTACAGGTATGCAAAAGCCATATGAAGCTGCAGATAAAATGAACACATGCAATGGCTGTGGGAGGCCCAATGAAGAAACTGTGAATCAGGTGGTGGTTGATGGGAAACGCAGAAGTACGGCGGGTTCTTCATAGGAAGATGGCTCAAGTTTGCCATCAGCCCCATTCAGAACAGAAGAGCTCCTAATAATAGACTAAGCAAAGCGACAATTGCATTTCCTGTAATGTGCTCCCGGAAAGGAAAGAAAAACACAACAGGACTCTAAGAAAACCGCACAACAATGACAAGTAAAGTACATCACCACTCCAGTGTCTTCAACGCAGCTGCCTGGTTCCCGATACCTGGCAGCAGCAGGCAAAGCAGTGCACACTGAGTGAGGGAAACTCCGTTCCCAGTCCCCAGCCTCCCTACTGGCCAGTCAGGAGCTGCAAGGAGCATTCAGATGCAGAGTCAGAATGGGAAGAGCCAGTCGCCAAAGCGGCATACAGGAGGGGAGGAAGGGCACATCATCTGTAGCCCGGAAAAAGGCACCCGGTTAGTGAGTGAGAAGAAAAGGCAGGAGGAGATGGAAAACAGGTGCTTCCACTCACCAACTCGCTGTCTCTCAGCGGGGAAGACAGCCAACAGAGAGAGCCCAGGTAGTGCGCTAAAAGCAAGGGCGATGAAAAGGGTGACAAACCAATGAGCAGCAGCAGGAGAGAGGAAAAGACACTGGGAGGCGGACATCGGGTGAGCAGAGGGTGAGGAGCTCTCGAGAGTACTAATGGAGAGAGCCAATGGACAGAAGCAGCATTAGCTACGAGAGGGAGAGCAGTGAAATGAGCTAGGCAGAAGGGAAAAATGGAGCATGAGGCCAGAGGTAGAGAAAAAAAAGCAGCACCTCCGGCTGCAATGAAAAATGAATCCTGGCGAAGCCCAGGATGTGTGACTCTTTAAGCTTGATGGGGGAGTGACGTTGTTGCTCCGCCCATTGATCCTCGGGCTTAAAGCCCTCCCAATAAAACCATTATTTCCAGAGCTGGCTTATTCTGAGAGAGAGAAGAAAAGGAGATTAAAAACGCTCCCTCTCTTAGTACAGGGGTTTTGCAAGGAGAGCTCTATTTCTTTTAGTACAGCAGTCCCGAGATCAGGAAGCAAGCCTGCTTATTTATCTGCTTTTTGACACGTGTTTACAACATTCCCACAGATATAAGGCATATAAAACAAGGAAATATCTGGGGGAACTGTTTTAATTTACCAAGGCTGCATTTTACATTTCAGTATCTATACGGCGCTGCGATCCTGCACACATTTGCGCAGGAAAGCGCAATAACGCTTCACCATACAGAAGCTAATGCAATCCTGTGCACGTTCCTGCAGGAAAGCGCAATAGCATTTTACACTTTGAAAGCTGAAGTTTCAAAGCTGAGCTGCGCCTGCAGCTCTGGAAATAATGGTTTTATCTAATTTTTTATGTATCACTGGCATGACAGCCAGTTAAACACAGGCAAACCAGGCAATAGCCTGCTGTGCTTTCCTGAGGCAGGGAGAAAGAGAGAGAGAGAGAGACAGCAAAGGAAAAAAGGAAAAGAAGAAAGGTAGCATAGGTGGCCAACCTACAGGATAGTAAAGAATAGGATAGAAAAAAGGGTGCTGTCGCTTAACAAACTTTTAGTAGGAAAAGAAGATGACAGTTCAGGGTCTGTCTCACAGACTTGTCTTTAGGCCGTGGGGGAAGGGGAACACAGCGCTACCACACCATTCTGTACTATTCTCCTTAGTTTTTGTTTCCAAGGTGCATTATTTTGCACTTCTTTGCATTGAAATTAAGCTGTCATACTCTTGACCATTGCTCCAACCTTGCCAAGTCCCTTCTCATCTTTTCCACCCCTCCTTGTGTACCAACCCTGTAACAGATCTGCATGTTGTCTGCAAAGAGGCATACTTTTCATTCCAGACTCTCTGCAATGTCACCTATAAAGACATTAAAGAGTACCGGTCCCAGTACTGAACCCTGCGGTACCCCACTAGCAACTTCCCTTTCTCCAGAGTGTGCTCCATTTACTATTACCCTCTGCATCCTGTTGTTCAGTCAATTTGTTACCCAGGCTACCATCCTGGGAACCATTCCCAGACTGACTAACTTGTTTATTAATCTTTTGTGTGGTACTGTGTCAAATGCCTTGCTAAAGTTTAAGTAGGCCATGTCCACAGTCCCTACCTGATCTACTACTTTGGTCACCTAGTCAAAGAAATCTATTAGATCCGTCTGGCATGACCTTTCCACTGTGAATCCATGCTGCCTTGGGTCCTGTGTGCCGCTGGCCTCTAGGTACTTGACAATTCTTTTTTTCAGAGGAGATTCCATTATTTTCCCTGCCACTGAGGTTAAACTAACAGGTCTATAGTTTTCTGCCTCTGCCTTGCTCCCACTTTTGTGAAAGGGGATCACATCCACCTTCCTCCAGTCCTCAGGTACCACACCATCCTTTCTTGATTTGGTATAAAGGGTAGTCAGTGTTGTCACTAGGTCTCCCCTTAGTTTTTTTTAGAATTCTAGGACGAATCCCATCAGGCCCCATTGCTTTGTCCACCTTGAGATTTAAAAGTTCTTTCAGGACCCTTTCTTCTGTGAATGCACTGGTATCAACACCCCTGCCCGGAGTGCTTCTGTTATTTGGTTTAGGTACCTCCCCCACTTCTTCTTTTGTGAATACTGAGCAAAAGTATTTGTTTAGTATCTGTATTTTCACTGTCTCTCTTTGCCCACCTCCCCATCCCTTTATTAAGCCTGACTATCCCTCCCTTGGTCTTTCTTCGCTCCCTAATGTATCTATAAATAGTGGTGGGCGAAGTGGGCTCAATTCGCTCCGCGAAGCATTTCGTGGAGCACAGGTGGATTCGTGGAGTGCTCCGCAATGCGAAGCGGAGTACTTCACGTTATAATGAGGAATGCGAAGTGCATTAGAAACAGTTACTTTGCATTACTCCACCTCCACTGGTCACTTCTCTTTCAATTTTTAAGGCGAAGTACATTGGTGGCAGTTCACTTCGCCTTGTTTTTGAGCTCCAAAGGGCGGATTTTGCAGTGATTCATGGAAGTTCAGGTCACATGGGCTCTATATTGATCTGCACAGCCTCAGTACGGGGTAGTATGAGTAGGAAGGAGTAGGAGACAGTGTGCTCTGATAGCTGTCTGTAGGAATCTTTTAAAAGCTGTTCAAAAGCATTTTTGCTTTATTTGGGGGGATCCAACTGTAGTTCATTGATTGTAGGAAACCCTCCTATGCTCACATCATCGAGTGTTTTTGTTTGTGTATGGATTTTGAATGTTAATTTACAGCATTGAGTGTGTGTGGTGAAAGACAGTGAAGTGTGCTGCGTAGGGGAGGGGCGTATATGTGTGTAGGTAGATTTAAGTTGGAGAACTAGTGATTTCTTTGTGTTTTGGTTATATTTTTGTTAAATAACTGACTGTGTTACTGTACACATAGTAAAATTGTCAGTAATAGTACAAATTTTCTTGCTGTTTGTTGTGTGAATGTGGTGCAGCATTTCATAAGGTCAGGTTGTTTAAATTACAAATTTACATTATGTGGCAGTACACTGAACTTTTGCATTTATATCGCATTCCGCGTTCAGCACTGTACACAAACTGTTCTGTGTTGTGTGTGCAGTGCTGCATGCATCAAATATAATACACCTTTTTAAAATTTGTAACACAGATCAGTGTAAGTGCAACTAAGCGCAGCAGTATGAACCTGCTATCCACTGCAGCTGCCTGATTTTGTATTCCTGTTCTCTGTTCTTAGTTTTGCTGCTTGTAATGCCGTAAAAATCAGCACTGTCTGTGTTCAGTGCTCTCCCCCCACCCCCACGTTGAAAAGGTATTTTTTACCAGACTGGATTGTTTTTGTGACCCCATCAACACCACTGGTTACTGAAGTAGTTTTAATTCCGTGACAGTGTCACAACACAGTAGTCTCTTATCTGTTGCTGAAGCCACAGTTGTTTATTTTGCTTCACATCCAGCCAGCGTCCCTCCAGTCAAAAAGTGAACATATCAAAATCTGAATTTGGTAATAATATTTGTGGTTGATCCCCCCCAAAATGCCTGCAGAGACGTGCAAGTAAAACTGTTTCTGGCTATGGCAATGTTGGCAGTAAGAGGGTCTGTGGGTGTGGTAGTAGTAAGCAGATGGAGAAGTGCATTGCTGATGTGAGGAAAGGTATTTCTCTTGCAGTGTTTTTTACAGCCCAGTCAGTAGCTTCACTCATAGTTGGAGGAGATGATGTTTTCCCAGCCGGTGGTGTTAGTGTTACTGATGTTAGTGATGGTGGAGGTAGTATTAGCATTGTTGCGTCAAGTTCTAATTCCGACCAGTGTACTGTATCCAAACATATTGAATGTGAAGCAGTGCAAGTGAGTAACAGCGTAGATGATGTCATATTTCACAGTAACATCCCATTAACTGAACCTGATTCTGATGATCATGTCAACGATAGCATATAATGTGATATTTCATCCACTGTGGCACTTAACGTCATGCATTTTCCATGCAGTGATTCACAGTGTGGTGAAAAAACATCAGGTGATGGTGGTGTAGATGCTGATGATGAATGTGATGATGATGCTGCTGCTGCTGCTGATGATGTTGCTGTTGTTGCAACATGCAGTCCACTTGTTAGCATCCAAGCAGAAGATGTGGATGTGTATGACAGTGACGTTGATGAATATGATGTAATTGACCCCAGTTGGGAACCGGAGAAAAATAAATTAAAAGTGGTTGTGTCGGAATCTGTTTGCAGGAATCCCCTCCTTGTAAAAACCTGTGATTTACTGGTTTTAGTTGACGATGATGATGATGATGATGATGATGATGACGACCCAGAAATCAATATGATAGGTAGTCGTGGTGGTCAGTTACAGTCCAGCTGTGCAGTGCCAGAAACATCACGTGCCCCCCCCACTTCAGTGCTTAAAATAACAGACTTAAATAAGTCACATCATCATGAACATGTTAAAAGCAGAGCATCACACTCCCTTGTTTGGGATTTTTTTGTTCAAGATGCAAATGATGATTCGGTTGCAGTCTGCCAGGTTTGCCATGTGAGTGTGAGTCGAAGTAAAAAGGGGAGCCATCTAGGGACAGGAGGACAGCATATGCATCGTAAGAATAGGCACTTGGCTCTGTGAACCCAGCACAAGCTGGCAGCTAATACCAGACTGGGGCGTTCACCCGTATCACCGGCAACCATAGCCAGCATGTTATCCCCTTCCGTGACTGTTATGCCCAGTAGGAAATTAAACGTGTGCAGCAGTGTGGTAGTAAGAGCAGAGGATTACTACAGGCATGATGAGGTGGAGGAGCATAATGACTTTGAAATGTTGTCCAGTGCTGGTGAGAGTAGCAGTTTTTGTGCTGGTGATAGTGGTGGTGGTGAATGCAGTATGTCTAGTGCAAGTGGTACATCAACCCCGGTTGGCAAATCTGGCAAAATAACATAATTTCTGGATTTGTCATCATCACCTGTGCAACTGTCTTCATCAAATGTCCATACTCCACCCCTGCCAATGCCATTCATCACAGAGCACAACCATTTGTGACCAACAACACACCCCGTGTAAAACATTTGTCAGCCCACGTTACAGAGTGTTTTTGCGCATAAGCTGAAGTACCCCCCCCAGTCATACAGTGTCACGTGAAATTAATGCTGCTGTAGCAGAAACACTGGCAATTGATCTTTTGCACTTCTCCTTTGTGGAGAATTCTGGGTTCCGGTGGTTTGCTGCCCATGCCTGTCCAAAATGGAAAGTCCCATCCAGGACATATTTTTCTACCCGTGCTGTCCCCGAGTTGTTCCGTACTGTCTCAGACTCAGTAAGACGTGCCCTTCAACATTTCTCCTCTCTATTCATCCATTTAAATATGGATATGTGGACAAGTGGCAAAACAGTGGGGAGTTCATATCTATGTATAACTGCACACTGGGCGCAGGTGCTGGGGGTTGTTTGTGATGTTGGTAGTGTGAATAATCAGTGCAGTAAGGTGGATTGTCATGGTAGCAATCTTCCTGGAATTCGCCAGCATGCAACAATTGCTATGTGCAGTGTGACCTGTTCAAACACTGGTGAGAACATGTTGGACATGGTACTGACTGAAATTGACAGATGGCTAAACCCTCTGTCCCTGAGAGCTGGGTTCATAGCAAGTGACAATGGGTCAAATGTGGTGAAATGCATTATGAATGGTGGTTTTTTTCGTGTTCCATGCATGCCCCACTGTTTAAATCTTGTGGTTCAGGAGTTTCTGCAGCACCCTGACATAAAGGAAATGCTGACCATTGCACGATGTATCTGCTCTCACTTCTCAAGATCTGGAAAGGCTCGGGACCATCTGTGGCAGCTGCAGATACAAAACAGCCTGCCTCAGCACCACTTGAAGCTGGAAGTTGTCACCGGATGGAACTCCACGTTATACATGGCAGAGAGGTTGTATGAACAATGCAAAGCCATCTCATAATATCTTGTTATGCACACTAGCTGTGACAGTTCTGGGGCCTCCATGTCTATGACGACTGGACAGCGGCGCCTCATGGACTCTGTAATAACAATTTTGCAGCCTTTTGAACATGCCACACAGGCACTGAGTGGCGAGTCTGCCTCCATTAGCCAATCAATTCCACTGCTGCAGGTGCTGTGGCAGACTTTGGTGAATGTACAGCATGGCCTTGATGTTGCTGGAGACAGTGGTAGCAGTATGTTGCTGCAACACATGCTGACAGTATTCGACCAGAATCATCACATTGTGAGCATTCAGCATAGTGACAACTTTGCCATAGCAACAATGCTGAACCCACTATACAAATGTGGAATTGCATCAGTACTGGAGGGAGGGCCTGAACAGGTAAAACATATCAGTGGTCAACTGGTGCGCTTGGTTCATAGGGCACAGAAGTCACATGCCAAGGTCAGCAAACCTCAGCAGCATAATCTGGCTGAAGGTGTACCTGGAGGACCATCAAGCATATCCTGCAAGAGGAAGGGGACTGCAGTTCCAGGTGGTCTGTCATCCAAAGTGGCTGGCATCAACCTCACACTGGACAGCAGTAAGGTCACACTGGACAGCAGTAAGGGAACCTTCCCCCAGGCCAGACTGGATGGTAAGAAGGGAACCACCCCCATCCAGGGAGCACCAGAGACACCACCACTGCCTCAGAGGTTGCAAAGAAAGCACAGCAGTTGGACCACAGTGGGCTCAGGGAGGGTGAGGATGGTGGAACAGAGGCACACCCAGTCAGTTGTTCCACTCCACAATCCAAACACCATTCTGGGGGAGCACAGCTCCCCTATGGATGCACCCACAGAGGAGATTAAGGAGGCTGAGGACACCTGTCACAAGGGAGGCCCACAGGAAGGAGGCAGAGGACACCACAAGGAAAGGAAGCAGCTCCTGGTGGGGGACTCAATTATTAGGGGGATAGAACTGGGGGGAGCAGGGAAAACTGAAGTAAGGTGCCTGCCTGGTGCCATGGCTTGGAGGGACAGGAAGCGCATCCTCAGAATCACGAGAACAGCTGCACGGGAGTCTGAGCTGGATGTCATTGTCCACCTAGGGACAAATGACTTGGCTCAACATGAGATTAGAGCAATGCAAAAGGACTTTGTAGAACTGAGGAGGGGCCTAAGACAAGTAGCACACACAGTATCCTTCTCAGAGGTGCTGCCTGTCAATGGCAGGAGTGAGGCGAGGGTACTTTGCACCATGCAGTTTAATGAATGGTTGAAGAAATGGTGTGGAGCACAGGGGTTTGGCTTCATTGGTGACTGGGGTTCCACCTGGAGGGACACCAGCCTATACTGGCAGGATGGTCTGCATCTGTCCAGGAAGGAACAAGTCTTTTGAGCAATCGGTTTAAACGCTTCATTGGCAAGCCTCTAAACTAGTCAAGGGGGGAGGCACTGATAAGCAGCAGGAAAATCCCAGCCTCTCCCTACAAAACAGGGTACTAAATGAGAAAAAGACCAAGGTAGAAAGGTCAGTGGGGGATGCTGCAACAGAAGGTAAAGCCATCAAAAAATGGAAAGCAATGAGTACCAATGCCCGTAGTCTGAGTAACAAGCTTCCTGAATTAGTGGCCTTGATGGAGGAGGAACATCTGGATATCATGGCAGTCACAGAAACATGGTTCACACAAAACCATGACTGGGACATAAACATACCAGGATACACTATCTACAGGAGGGACAGAGAGGGTAATAGAGGAGGAGGAGTAGCGCTTTACATAAGGGAAGGAATCAAAGCAGCAGAACAAAAGGGAAAACAGGGAGGAGAAGAAGCACTGTGGGTAAATTTGGAGACCGGCAATGGCACCACAATCTGCACAGGGGTTGTATACAGACCCCCTTCTCAGGGAAGGAAATGGACAAGGAAATGATAGAAAGTATACTTAGTAAGGCAGAAAAAGGGGAGATATTGCTGATGGGCGATCTGAATATGCCAGATGTTAACTGGAGTGCAGTTGCAGCAGCCACTTGAAGAGTGGGGTTATTCTAGATGTCCTACAGGGGCATGCCTTAGACAACTAGTATTGGAGCCCACTCGAGAGGAGCAATCTTAGACCTGGTTCTCTCAAATGGAGATGAGAGAGGATCACAGATATAGAAGTGGTAGCCATCTGGGAACTAGCGACCATCGAACAGTATGGTTCACAATAAACTCAGCAATAGAGTCAAGCCATACAAAGGCAAAGGTACTGGACTTTAGGAGGGCTGACTTTTCTAAAATGGGTGAGTGCCTAAGGAATGCACTAGCAAATGGGCAGGAAGGAGGGGTGGAAGAACAATGGGGAATAATAAAAACTGCCATCACAAAGGTAACAAGCCTTTGTGTGAAGCAAATAAACAAAACTAAACGATGTAAGAAACCATTATGGTTCTCAAAGGAAGTGGCAGTGAAGGTTCAAGAGAAAAAGAAAGCTTTCAGGAAGTACATGGAATCACAGAAGGAGCAGGAGAGAGAACTGTATCAGTTAAAGCAAAAGAAAGCTGGGAAGGTAGTCAGAACAGCAAAGGCCCAAACTGAGGAAAAGATAGCCAACTCAGTTAAGAAGGGGGATAAAACCTTTTATAGGTACATCAGGGAGTGAAGGAAGACCAAGGGAGGGATAGTGAGGCTTAATAAAGGGGGGTGGGGTGGGCAGAGGGTGACTGTGAAAAGGCAGAGATACTAAACAAATATTTTTGCTCAGTATTTACAAAGGAAGAGGGGGAGGTACCTAAAACAAACAGTTGAAACACTCTGGATACAGAAGTTGATACCAGCCCATTTACAGAAGAAAGGGTTCTGAAAGAACTCTTAAAACTGAAGGTGGACAAAGCAATGGGGCCTGATGGGATTCATCCCAGAATTCTAAAAGAACTAAGGTGGAATTATTGACACCACTGACTACCCTGTTTAACAAATCATGGGAGGATGGGGTGGTACCAAGGACTGGAGGAGGGCAGATGTGATTCCCTTCACAAAAGTGGGAGCAGGCAGAAGCAGAAAACTACAGACCTGTTAGTTTAACCTCAGTGGTAGGAAAATGATGGAATCACTTCTGAAGGAAAGAATTGTCGAGTATCTAGAGGCCAGAGGGGCACAGGACCCAAGGCAGCATGGATTCACAGCAGGAAGGTCATGCCAGACAAATCTGATAGATTTCTTTGACTGGGTGACCAAAGTAGTAGATCAGGGAGGGGCTGTGGACATGGCCTACCTCGACTTTAGCAAGGCATTTGACACAGTCCCACAAAAGATTAATATACAAGTTAGCTAGCCTGGGAGGGTCCCAAGATGACAGCCTGGTTAAAAACTGGCTGGAGAATAGGACACAGAAGGTAATAGTAAATGGAGTCCACTCTGAAGAAAGGGGGTTACTAGTGGGGTACCACAGGGTTCCAGTATTAGGACGGTCCTCTTCAATGTCTTTATAAGCGACATTGCAAGAGGACTGGAAGAAAAAGTATGTCTCTTTGCAGATGACACAAAGATCTGCAACAGAGTTGATGCACAAGGTGGGGTGGAAAGGATGAAAAGGGACTTGGCAAGGTTAGAGAAATGGTCAAATGTATGGCAGCTTAGATTCAGTGCTAAGAAGTGCAGGTAATGCACCTGGGAAACAAAAACCCAGGGAAGAGTACACAATGGGGGGTGAGATACTAACAACAACAAAATGGAAAGGGACCTGGGGGTAGTCATATCAGATGACCTAAAGGTGGGCAAGCAATGTGAGAGGGTAGCAAGGAGGGTTGGGGGATACTGGGATGCATAGGGAGGCATCACCAGTAGAAAACAGGAAGTTATTATCCTCTGTACAGACAGCTGGTCAGACCCCATCTGGAGTACTGTGTGCAGTTCTGGAGACCCAATTTTGCAAAGACACAGACAGGATGGAAGCTGTCCAGAGGAGGGCAACTAAAATGGTGCAGGGTCTGCACCGGAAGACATATGAAGAGAGACTTAAGGAGCTTAATATGTATTGCCTCGAGGAAAGGAGGGGAGGGGACATGATAGAAACTTTCAAGTACCTCAAGGAATCAACAAAGTCCAAGAGGGTAGCATCTTTCAAAAAAGAGGTGTGCAAGAACAAGGGCACAATTTGAAGATGGGGCGGCTCAGAGGTAATTTATGGAAGTATTTTTCACAGAGAGGTTGTGGATGCATGGAACGGCCTTCCGGAGGAGGTCGTGGAGTCAGAAACAGTGGTGGAATTCAAGCATGCATGGGACAGTCATAAGGCAGTTCTAGGGGTTGGGGGTAGAAAGAAGTGGGCTGCTGGTTAACTAGGATCTGCAGCTTATCCAGTAGGCAGGGAAATGGGCAGACTGGGTGGGCCAAGCGGTCCTTATCTGCCGTCAACTTCTATGTTTCTAACCCGCTTTGGGAGGTTTTGTCCGAAGTGGGGATTTGTGAAATAAATGATTCGGGAGAACAGGATAATACATCAACCACTGGACTTAGTGCGGCACAGAGATTGGTTGAGTCATATTTGAAAACAGGCATCTGACAATAACTGATGATCCTCTTTTGTACTTGAGTGGAAAGGTCAGTGAATGGCCAGAGCTGACTGCAGTGGCACTGGAGTAACTCACATGCCCACCCTCCAGTGTAAGTGTTGAGAGGGTATTCAGTTCATCAGGTGCAATAGTCAGGGATTGTCAGACAAACCTGTCTCCTGCAAATGTTAGTTTGCTAACATTCATTAAAATGAATGAGAGGCACATACAAGCACAGACTGCAACCTCTGTACTCGTACCCCGGCCTAGTCATGGTGGTCTTGCTGATGTGGAAATGGAGCATCCTGGTGGCACTGGCAGTGGCTGCCTGAAACAGTTCACCACTGATGTAGATGAAGACGCAATGGAGAAAGAATTTCCCAGTGGTCAGACTTCAGACATCAATGACTGTGAGGGCAGTTTTCTTTATGAGGATGATGATGTGGTTAATGGTGGGAGGTTTTAACTGCAGTATTTAAAAGGCGGTGTACCCCCCACCCCGGACCACCACCACCACTGGGACTGATGTTATGCAAGTCTGCCACCATGAGTCTGACTGCGCCCCATAGACCACCACCACCACCACCGGGACTGATGTTATGCAAGTCTGCCACCACGAGTCTGTCTGCCCCCCACGGACCACCACCACCACCACCAACACTGGGACTGATGTTATGCAAGTCTGCCACCATGAGTCTGTCTGCCCCCCACGGACCACCACCACCACCACCACTACCACCAGGACTGATGCTATTCAAGTCTGCCACCATGAGTCTGTCTGCCCCCCACGGACCACCACCACCACCACCAATGGGACTGATGTTATGCAAGTCTGCCACCATGAGTCTGTCTGCCCCCCATGGACCACCACCACCACCGGGACTGATGTTATGCAAGTCTGCCACCATGAGTCTGTCTGCCCCCCACGGACCACCAGTTCACCAGTGCACCACCACCACCAGCTTCTTAATATTTAAACCATCAAGTGAGTATGTGCACTGATGTTTGTTATGCTGCCTCACTTCCTTAAGTTGTATGTTTTGTTTTCTGTAGCTTTTCAGAGCCGCAGTGGCAAAACACATACAGTACACTTCTTTTGTTTCTTTTACAGGAGAACAAAAACAGGCTCCATCGCTAATACTCGTTGGGAAAGATGCTGTAGCTATACCGTATAGAGAGGAACCGATGTAATGTCCATGTGAAATCCATTCTGGTAAGTATGAAGATTTTATTTCATCCGTTTCATTGCTTTGTAAAGACTGCTGCAAATATTGCACACAACAGGTTGTCTTAGTAGTTGACAACATGTGTCTCTGAAATGTAACTTGACAATAGGGATTGAGATTTGAGAACCAGGGAGGGGCACATAACAATGAAGTAGTAACTTGTAAGAAGTCATTCATTTCTTTTTTTAGGAAACTTCGAGATGCTTTGTTGTTCTGTCAAAGTGGCCTTATCCAAAAAGTTCTTCAACATCAGGCACACCCCTCCCCTGAGCTGGGGCACGCATGCAACACGCAGAAGTCATTTCATTAGATGACCATGACCATCATTAACAACTGGATACCAGAAGGATGCTGATGAAATCTGTGAAGAAGTAAAAAAATAAGAAACCATTACAGACAAAACTGAAAATATGATTCCCCCCCCCCAAAAAAAAAGAAATACTCACCTTCATGTGCTTGAGAGTTATCTGTTTCCATTTAAGTGCAAAAAATTCTCATTGAGCACTGGAATGTGCACACCAACAATTTATGAGTCAACTGTGTGATGCAGAACAATAGCATGAGTAAAAGCCCAGTTCAAGTTCAACCCCCCCTCATCATCACCTACAAAATACATATATCCACTCACCAAGGCTACTATTAGTGTACATCCAAAGGGCACCTTTCAATCCAGTTGAGATGATCACATTTCATTTGGTGGAATCATCTCGCTCGACACATTGGACCAGCAACATGAACCTCACAGTCATCATTTTATACTGGGGTATGTGCTGAAACAGTGACTGAGTGCACCATTAATTCTGGGGGACTTTGTATGTGCTGAAACAGTCTCTTTTCACTTCGTTACCACTTGTCAATTTTCTGCACACAAGGAGGACACATTGTGGGCCTGCAGAAAAAATCTGGGGACTCTGTGCCACCACTCTGTGCGTGACTGAGTGCGCCATTAATTCTGGGGGACTTTGTATGCGCTGAAACAGTCTCTTTTCTCTTCGTTACCACTTGTCAGTTTTATACACACAAGGAGGATGCATTGTGGGCCTGCAGAAAAAATATGGGGACTCTGTGCCACCTCCTCAGACAGGAACTCCGTGGCTCCCCCAAGGGTCTGTGAGGGCAGTTGGACGCCCTCCCCCAGACGCAGCTCTGCACACAGACAGGAACTCCACGACTTCCCTGAGGGTCCGTGAGGGCAGTTGGACGCCCTCCCCCAGACAAAGCTCTGCACACAGACAGGAACTCCGTGGGTCCCCCAAGGGTCTGTGAGGGCAGTTGGATGCCCTCCCCCAGACGCAGCTCTGCACACAGGTACGGATGCCATCTCAGCAGCTCCACCACATTTCTTGGCTCCCAATTCAAGCAAGCAAGGACTGGCACCATTTTTAAACCCATTTCTCCCTTAAAGGCTGCATTATTAACTTTCGGCAAACGCATGGAGATAGTCTTTAAATGAACTGTGCCAACTTAATTCTAAGGCATTTATGTTAAGTTTGAATGCACTTGCCAGTTCATTTCTAGCTCAGTTGTTTAATTCTTAGCTCAGTTGTTTAATTCTCACTTTATTTTCACTGTTGTACTGCCATAGCGTGTATTTACCAGTGCCCAGATCTGAACTACTCCCCCCGCCCCTCTCTAAATTCAAATTGGAGTGTAGTCTGCTGTACTAACATCCCTGTCTCTCTCTCTCTCACCTCCTGAGACAGTAACTCCGTGGCTCCCCCGAGGGTCAGTGAGGGCAGTTGGACGCCCTCCCCCAGACGCAGCTCTGCACACAGGTACGGATGCCATCTCAGCAGCTCCACCGCATTTCTCAGCTCCTGATTCAAGCAAGGAAGCCCCGCCAACACGTTGCATCGGCTCCCCACTGCCCCCACCACCACCCTTGGTCAGCTCACTGTATTATAGCCAGAGTCATGTGATGTCTGAAACCTATCAGCCAAGTTTCCCATTTGCAGGCTGTCTTTATTCCCCACTAGCGGTCACCCCTGCATCCTCTGCATTTCTCTTCTCACCACATTTCTGGCACTATCCAGTTTAGTGCAGTTTTCTTCTCCCTACATAGTGCCTACCTATATTTCCTCCCTTCCCTCTTGGCAATCTGTTTTCACCCCCCCCCCAGAGTCTTCTTCACTCTCCCACCCCTCTGTCAAACCCTGCAAACGTCATGCTACTTCTACTTCTCACTACAATCTGCCAGCTCACTCCCCTTACTTCCCTCACTCCTACTTCCCATCCTCGCCTACCTCCAATCCCCCTCACATTAGCTAATGTCCGAACTCCCCATCTTGAAACTATCTCCCCAATACTTCTGCCACATCGCTATTCCCAGAACGTCTGGATCCCTGGTGCTAGTATCCTGCCTCCATCCTTTCACGCAGGCCTCACAGCTCTAATCAACACCATTATAAATACCCTTCCACAAACATCATTTCAGGTGATTATCCCCCATGAGCCTAAATGGAGCATTCACACTTTTAAACACTTGGTAGTATTGCTGCTCCTCCTGTCAGGAGATGTAGAACTAAACCCCAGCCCATTCCCCCCCCAGCACCTATCAGACCCTCACATTACCAAAAGGTCTTAAACTCGTTCACCTCAACATCTGTAGCATCCTGAATAAAATCACAGCCCTTCAACCAATAGTACTGTCACTCTGCCCGGATGTAATGATACTCACTGAGACCTGGCTAAAATCCCACAACTTGGACTCAGAACTATCTATACCAGGCTACTCGCTTGTTCGACAAGACCGCCTTGGCAAGAAAAAAGGGGGAGGCGTAGCTATGTTCCTCTCCTCAGTGCTCCAGTTCACCCCGGTACACCTCTTCATGTCCGTTCAGTCCATCAATTCTCTCCTAATCAAACTCTCCCTTCCACACTCCACCCCACTATATATTGCTGGGTCCTACTGCACCCCGGACACACCCAGCCAGATGTGCTGGACTATCTGAGCACTCTAAAAGCCAACTCCTCTGGGGGTGAGTTACACATTTTAGGGGATTTCAGTTTCAACTGTCTCGCAAAAAATCACTCCAAACTTAGGAGCCAAATCACTGCTCTAAACCTCACCCAACAGATTTCTGAACCCACGTGTCTAAATCACAAATCTCAGAACCACTCCCTCTTGGACTGGGCCATTACCTTGCCCCCCCATTGGATCATCAAAGCCGGACTCCTCCCTGACTCCCTATGCAATCACCACATAATCTACACTGTAAGGAAAATCTTCAGACCCAATGCCCCACCACCAAGGATTTTGTTAGCTAGGTCGTACAAAGCTCTCAATCTAGAGGAGCTTCTAAGTGACCTGCACAGGCCGACTGGTCCTTAATCTCTCAGTCCTCCTCCCTTGGCTCAGCCCTAAAATTCTTTAAGGATACCTTCCTAGCTGTATGGGACTCCAACGCGCCCCTTCGGAGAAAGAGGTTAAGGGTGTTCACCTGCCCTGGGTCTCAGCAGAACATATTGGCCAATTCAGGCTAGGACCACTGGAAAAAGTATAAGTCAACAGGCACCCAGGCGGCACCAACTTTACCACTCACTTCGTAACACTTGCACTAGGCAAATCAGACAGGCCAAAGCCAATTATTTCAAGGCATCCTTCAAAACAAAACCTAACTGACCCAACTAACTGGAAAACAATCAAGTCATTCCTCACTCCCCTGCTCACCCCCCACCCCAACCCTAAATGTAGAAGGTGCCATACTCTCTGAACTAGCTAAAGTGGCCTCGGGCTTCCAACAATTTCTTCACCAGCTGTGCATCCTGTCTTCTAGACTCTCTTCCGCCCCCCCAAGAATGCACCTTTCACGATGCCTGCAACATATCAGGCTACTGGCTTCTCTTTCTGTCGGGTTACTCCGCTCATTGTATTTAAAGCCCTGCTGTCTCTCAACCCCTCTAAAGGCAAATGCCTGTCAGGGCTTGATTCCAAAATGTTACATCTATCTGCCCCTGCTATTGTCACCCCACTGGCCGCACTGTTCAACCTCTTTTTTTCTCTGGCCGACGTACCATCTGACTGGAAGCATGCCACTGTCATCCCCCTCCCAAAAGGGGGTGACCCCTAGTCACCAGGTAACTACCGCCCAATCTCCCTACTCCCTACTCCCTATTGTTGCCAAACTACAGGAGCGCCTTGTCCTAGACCAACTCTCCTCCTTCCTTGACAAATCCTCTTTCTTTATACCCTACCAATCAGGCTTCAGGAAATCGCACTCCACCATAACCTCCCTGCTAAGGCTCACTGACGTCATCCTCTCTGGCATGGATGATGGGCACACCACCTCTGCCATCTTCATTGACCTCACAAAAGCTTTCGATACTGTCTCCCACTCCCTACTGCTATCCAAACTATCATCTGCCGGACTCTCTGGTGAAGCCTCCAGTTGGTTCCACTCCTGCTTGGTAGGCAGAACTCAATCAGTAAGAATCAGAACTTGCACCTCCCCCCCCCCCCGTTACTACTGGGGTCCCACAGGGCTCGGTCCTCGGCCCACTACTCTTCTCAATATTCCTAAATGAACTTCCCTCAGTCTGCACTCACACATCTATACACCTATATGCTGATGATACCGTTCTATTCGCCACAGGCCCCGCCCCCGATGTAGTGGCCTCTACCCTCCAACAAGATTTTAATGCGGTACAGCATTGGTTTTGATCAAACCAACTTTTTCTAAATCCCATAAAAACAGTCTCCCTAACTTTTGGGATAAGGCAACAGTTCTCCAGACTCCCCTGTAGTCATACTGTTTTCACCAACGAGGGGACCCCTCTTGAGACCTGTACCTCTTTCAGTTACCTCGGGGTCTGGCTTGATCAACACCTGGACTTTTCCACTCACATCGAATCAATTCACAAAAAGCTGCGCCCAAAACTTGGAGTCTTATATCGGAACAAGGGTAGCTTACCCCTGTCAGCCCGCAGGGAAATAGTCCAAAAAATTATCCTCCCGATTCTGGACTACGGGGACACAGTACACTGTGCTGCTCCCACGTCTGCCCTAGCCAGCCATGACCCACTTTTCAGCTCCTTCTGTTGCTTTGCCCTCGACTGCCCCACTTCGACTCATCATTGTGACCTCTACAGTTCCCTTGCTCTAACATTGCTCCATGCTCGCAGACATATCCACTGCATCAGGACCACTGCAAAAATTCTGGGCTCAGTCCCTTCCCCCCACTTGGCATCTGCCCTCGCAGTCCCATCACAGCCCACCTATTCCCTTAGGAGTAGTAACTCCTGGTTCCTACATGTTCCACGCATGGCCACATCAAGGGGCCAAGCGGCGTTCAATTATCTCATGCCTAAACTTTGGAATGCTCTCCCAGAAGACGTTCGTAACTTCACTAACCTGGCTCACCTAAACAACCTTCTCAAGGCCCACTTCTCCCCTACATATGCCCGCACCTAGGGCCACCTAAAGGGCTGATACCCCAAGTCCTCTATTCTTATTACTCCCTCTTGATGTGCTCATAGTACACCATCCCTGCGTAGTTTACACACTTGTTGTGCAACTTATTAGGGATCGAGGTGCAGTCCTTTCTTAGAACTGTCTGCAAACTCTTCTGCTGCTTCACACACGTTCCACAGCTAATTATACCTCTCCGTTAATTGTCACATGCACAATTTTCCTACTGTTTGTAGTATGAAAGCTGCACACATGGGCTTCCACTTCATGGCTATTACTTGTATGCACCTGTCCTCACCTCTGTATAACAACTTCCTACATAGTGTTCTGTTCAAAATGTACAATCTTCCTCGACTGTATGTCAATGTAATTGTATAGCTTGTACACTCTTCTTATGATGTATTGATCCACATGTCCCTATCCCTCAGGACGCATCTGGAATCGAGCGGTAACCCTCTCAGTATGTTTTCCTGGTAAAACTCAAATAAATGACTGAGTGCGCCATTAATTCTGGAGGACTTTGTATGTGCTGAAACAGTCTCTTTTCACTTCGCTACCACTTGTCAATTTTCTGCACACAAGGAGGACGCATTGTGGGCCTTCAGAAAAAAATCTGGGGACTCTGTGCCACCACTGCGCGTATGACTGAGTATGCCATTAATTTTGGGGGACTTTATATGTGCTGAAACAGTCTCTTTTCACTTCATTACCACTTGTCAATTTTCTGCACACAAGGAGGATGCATTGTGGGCCTGCAGAAAAAATATGGGGACTCTGTGCCGCCACTGTGCGCATGACTGAGTGCGCCATTAATTCTGGGGGACTTTGTATGTGCTGAAACAGTCTCTTTTCACTGTGTTACCACTTGACAATTTTCTGCACGCAAGGAGGATACACTGTGGGCCTGCAGAAAAAATATGGGGACTCTGTGCCACTTTTGTGTGTTCTGTGATTGTTGCTGTGAGCTCATAGTCATGATGTCATCGTGACATTTTTACACTTAAAGCAGCATTGCAAGAATGTCCTCCCAGTTCTGAACTGTACTTTTTTATGCTACTTTAAATTGCCACAGCAACCACTACTTACGTCTGAGCCATCAGTGACTTGAATGATACGATTCTTCTCACAATTTATGTCTGTTTCTCTTACTCCTACTTTTTTCATGTATGAAAACAAAATAAGCACATCTCCCAATATTGTTCCGACCAGCTTTGTATTTATTTGCAGCTGCTTTTCAATAAAAATTGTTCTGTGGTGTCATATAAAACACTGACTGATGCATAACTGTTTGTTAACAGAAGTGATATATGACAACTACTTGAAGTGATGAAGAAAAGCAGAGGAAAACAATGACAAAGACCTGGTCACACTCACTGTCAGCAGCACCAATTTAAAAGGAATGCTCCTTTCATTATTTCACACATGAAAAAATGTAGTACAGCACACTCAACTACTGCAAATTATCGTATAATTCCAGTCAGTCAGGATGTAAGTAAAGGAAGTTGTAACATAGCATTAAAAAATATAGGTCAGAGATCTCAGCAGATTGTTGCGTTGCTGCTTTACAGACAGTCACCACATTACATAGTTATGGTGATGCACATGAACTAATATGTGGGGGCATTACTACCACTGGAATATGTCTTGCTCCACAGAGTGCAGTATATGTCTGTGAAAACCACCCATAATTTCATTACAGTGAGTCACATGATGGAGGAATTAACAATCTGAAAAGCAACCCACATTTGTGCCACACTTCCTCAGCAACGTTAAGACGTGATGGCAGGGGGAGCGCAGGTGCATGCTCCATTGTACTGAATGTCCAGCAGCTATCCCAAGCAATGTTTCCTAATATTATAAGGTTCACTTTATGGTGAAATGTGGGATGTTTCCACTACCAAGGCTCTTCTTACTGGAAATGTGGCCACACATTTTACAACAAACTGACCATTAACATAAAGAAACATTTGCAAACCTGCACAATTGGATATTCACTGTAAGGAACATGCACACGCGCTCTCCCTGCCATCACATCCTAATGTTGCTGAGAAGGGAGGCAGAATGTGGGCAGATTTTCATAATGGGAATGCCTCCATCACGTGACTCACTGTAATGCATTTACGCCTGGTTTTCAAAAATGTATTGCACTATGTGGTGCAAGAAAGATTCCCTGGAAGGGAAAATGTGTATGATTTAATAATAACAAATAAAAAACACACAACAAAAGTACAACACAGAAGTGGGGGGTGGGGTCAGGGGTGGGGACGGGTGTGGAGGGGCAGAAAACAGTGCCCAGACTTACTATGGCCATGGGATGCCATGGTGGTCCAGCAGCAGGTACAGCACTGAAAGTATTTGCTGCTGCTGTGCTTCCACTCTGGTAACCTGCTGCTCCAAAGCACTGAAATGCTTGTTGTTTTCCTCCAGTGCTGCCCACACCAGGAAGAGGTCAGACAGGCTAACAGGGACTGTCTCAGGGTCCACTGCAGTGGGTAATCCAGGTAGTGGGGCTGGTGGTGGACAGGGTGGTGCTGGTGGCTGTGGTGGTGGTGGTGGTGGTGGAGCACCTGATGTAGCCCTCCTCCTCCTGCTGCGGTGGTGAGTGCTGCGAGGCACACCTCCCACCCCAGCAGCACCCTCATCAGCCACTGCCATGGAAGAGCCAGCAGGTGGATGCCTGGCCCCTTCTGTGGCAGCCTGCCACTCTGCCCTGTGGCGATTCATCATGTGGGTGCGCTGGCCACCAGTCCCCAAATGTGTCCGAGGGGGCCCACGGCACACCAGCACAGCACACACATGGCACTCCACCACTGTGCTGTCTCCCACCACACAATTAAAAAACTCCCACACTGGGGAGCAGCAGGGAGGACCAGACACAGTACGCACTTGTCGGGCACCAGTCCCACCGCCACCCACAATTGCCGGAGCCACCTCCTGTGGCTGTGGAGGTGGAGGAGGGGGTGCTGCTGGAGCCCCAACAGCTTCTGCTAATGGTGGTGGTGGAGAAGGTGGATGAGCAACAGCCACCTGTGGCATTGGTACTGCTGCTGCTACCATGGGGGAAGCACCACTGGCCAGGAGTCTGGAGCGGTCCAACATAACACGACCACCCCACCCCCCACGGGTCCACAGTCCTCCCCTCCTAACGCTCCCATGTGCCAGCGACTCACCTTCTCTGACTCCAACATGACCCCCCCCATTCTCCTGGGTCCACAGGACGACACACACACGTACATGTACACACACACACACACACACACACACACACAGTCAGTCACACACAAAAACCAAAAACAAAACTTATAAAAAAACATTAACCAAAAAAACACTAAGACAATACAAACACTAAATAAAATAGCTTTTAAAAAAGCTGTTTGATTGTTATGGCAGTAAGAAATGACTCCGAGAGCCAAGCAAACTCTTCTCCTCTCACAGTTTTGCTTTCTCCCTGTACGAATGCAAAGGAGAAAGTGAAACTGTTTCTCTGACTCACTTCCTTCCTGCCTGGCTAAAGCATGTGACTTACAGTACTGCAGGCCATGTGATGTGCTTATTTTCTTCTTACTTCGCGTTAAGGCATAATGAGCATAAAGTGGTAATATTCATGGTGAGCACTTTACAGGGTCCACTTAGCGTTGTATCAGCAGATGTGAAGTGTCACTTCGTCCACTTCGCTGGTGGATTTATAATTCGCTGCATCTCTATCTATAAAAGGTTTTATTCCCCTTCTTAACAGAGTTGGCTATCTTTTCTTTGGTTTGGGCTTTTGCTATCCTGATTGCCTTCCCCACTTCCCTCTGCTTTAACTGATACAGTTCTCCATCCTGCTCCTTCTGTGATTTCTTATGATAGGGAGCTGATGCTAGCCATCCAAAGGATGGCAGACAAGGGTGAGGTAGTACTGGTTGGAGACTTCAATATACCAGACGTGGACTGGAGCATCCCAGCAGCAGCATCAACTAGGAGCAGATTTATCCTGGACTCCCTTCAGGGTGCCTTCCTCAAGCAATTGGTCATGGAACCAACTCGGCAGAAGGCAATACTGGACCTTGTGCTCACAAACAGGGACAGTGTGATGGGGGTAACAGTGGGGAGCACCTGGGTAACAGTGACCACCAGTCATTGTGGTTTGAAATCACAGAAAGAGCAGAACCAAACCACACAAAAACACGTATCCTGGATTTTAGGGGGCAGACTTTGGGAAAATGGGGAGATGCTTGAAAGAGGCATTAAGGGAATGGGACAGGAATCAGGGATTGAGGAACAGTGGAGGTATTTAAAATGGGGATTATAAGAACAACAGAATTATGCATTAAGCAGGTTAGCAAGAGGAAAAGAAAGAGGAGACCATTATGGTTTTCCAAAGAGGTAGCAAAGAAAGTGAAAGCCAAAAAGATTGCATTCAGGCAATACAAAAGACACAGGCAGAAGGGATAGGGAGAAGTACCAGGAGAAACAAAGGAGGCAGGGAAGTCAGTAAGGAAAGCCAAAACTCAGACAGAAGAACACATTGCAAAATCAGTGGTTAAAGGGACAAAACCTTTTACAGGTACATAAGTGAAAAAGAAGGACACAAGGGAGGATAGTGAGACTGAAGGGGAGGATGGGAGCCGCGTGGAGGATGACAACAGTAAAGCTGACATATTGAACAGGTATTTCTGCTCAGTCTTTACTAAGGAAGAGGGGGTAATGGGTCTGAAGGGAGTACAAGGGTGAGAATGGTGCAGAAATGGACACAAGTCCCTTTACACGAGAAAGGGTCCTGAAGGAACTGGAAGTAATAAGAGCTGATAAAGCAATGGGGCCAGATGGGTGCACCCTAGGGTCCTTAAAGAACTAAGAGAGGTGGTGGCTGAACCTCTGGCTATCCTGTTCAGCCAATCACTGGAAACAGGGAGGTACCCAAAGACTGGAGGACAGCAGATGTAGTCCCCTTATACAAAAGTGGGAACAAAGAGGAAGCAGGGAACTACAGACCAGTCAGCCTCACCTCGGTAGTGGGAAAGATCATGGAAGCACTACTGAAGGAGAGATTGGTGGAACATCTGTTCTCAATGGACTACAGGACCCAAGACAGCATGGTTTCACCAGGGGAGGTCATGTCAGACCAACCTCATTGAATTTTGACTGGGTGACTAGGGAGGTGGATCAGGGAGGGCAGTGGACATGGCCTATCTGGACTTCAGCAAGGCCTTTGACACTGTGCCACATAGAAGACTATTACACAAACTGGGGAATATGGGTGTGGGCAGGACAGTAGTGTGGTGGGTAGGTAACTGGCTGGGTGGCAGGACACAGAGGGTGGTGGTAAATGGCTGTCACTCCACAGAGGGAAGAGTGACCAGTGGGTACCACAGGGATCAGTGCTGGGACCGGTCCTATTCAACATCTTCATCAGTGACATTGCACAGGATATAGAAGGCAGAATTTCACTGTTCGCTGATGACACAAAGCTCTGTAACAGAGTAGACACACCAGAGGGTGTAGACAGAATGAGAAGGACCTGCAGAAACTTGAAGAATGGTCAAGGGTTTGGCAGTTGAAATTCAATGCAAAGAAGTGCAAGATAATGCATATGGGGCAAAAACCCTGGCACAATATATCAGTTGGGGGGTGAGGATATAGCATGCACCAAGCAGGAAAGGGATCTTGGGGTTGTCATCTCTGATGACCTCAAGGTAGGGAAACAGTGTGACAAGGCATCAGGTAAAGCAAATAGGATGCTGGGATGTATAGGCAGGGGCATCACCAGCAGGAAAAGGGAGGTCACAATTCCGCTATACAAGACACTAGTGAGGCCCCACCTGGAGTACAGTGTACAGTTCTGGAGACCATACCTACGTAAGGACATAGACAGGGTAGAGAAGGTTCAGAGGAGGGCAACAAAGATGGTGCATGGGTTGCATCACAAGTCCTATGAAGACAGGTTGAAGGAACTGAACATGTACTCCCTGGAGGAGAGGAGGGAGAGAGGGGATATGATAGAGACATACAAGTATCTTACAGGGAGGAACAGGGTGCAGGAAAACACTATTTTTAAGCGAAAAGATGTTTCAGGACTAAAGGGCATGGGATGAAGTTGGAGGAGGACGATTCAGAGGAAACATGAGAAAGAATTTCTTCACAGAACGGGTGGTGGACAAGTGGAACACCCTGCCAGAGGAAGTGGTGGGGGCTGAAACAATCACGGGATTAAAGAATGCATGGGATAGACATAAAAGAATTCTAGAGGTCAGGGGTAAGGGGAAATAGACTTCTAGGAAAACAAACTGAACTTACAAGCTCAAATGGGCAGACTAGGTGGGCCATAGGCCCTTATCTGCCGACACTGTCTATGTATCTATGTATCTATGTTCCTGAATGCTATCTTTTTCCCCCTAACCTTCCTTGCCACCTCTTTTAATAACCATAGTGTTTTTTTACTTAGTTTTGTTTTCTTTATTTGCTTCACACAACGGCTTGTTGCCTCTGTGATGGCAATTTTGATTTTTCCCCCACTGTTCTTCTGCCCCTCCTTCCTGCCCATTTGCTAGTGCATTCTTTAGGAACTCCCCCATTTTGCCAAAGTCAGCCCTTCTGAAGTCCAGTACCCTTGCTTTTGTGTTTCTTGACTCCACGGTTGTGTTTATCGTGAGCCACACTGTGTGGTGGTCACTTGTTCCCGGATAGCTACCCACTTCTTAATCTGTGATCCTCTCTCCATCCCAATTTGAGAAGTCCAGGTCCACGAATGCTCCCTCCCACATGGGTTCCAACACTAGCTGTCTGAGGAATGCCCCCTGTAGGGCATCGAGAATGACCCTGCTCTTAGATGTGGCTGCAGTAAATGTGCTCCAGTTAACATCTGGCATATTCAGGTCCCCCATCAACAATATCTGCCCTTTTTCTGCCATTCTGAGGATGCCTTCTGTCATTTCTTAAAGTCTTAAACTTTAAATTTAGGTGCCAAATCAACAGCCACCCACTGCGGAATTGGGCTCCCCCTCCCGTCTGCTACTAGTTTAATTTCCATTCAATTTTAATTGCATTTGCTCTACTCCCAGTCCCTTCCCATAGCCCCAAGCATACCTCTGGAGATCTAGTCTAACAATTAGGCACCAAACCAATGGCCACCCATTGTGCTGCTTGAGCTCCCCTTCCCCCTGCCCGCTTCTCATCTAACCTGTTCCCTCCCACCTCACTAATCCGTTAATCCCCATCCTGCCATTAAGCGCCCTACTGAGCCTTTGTCTTGGGGCTGTATCTGTAACCTTCCCCCTTTCTTTCTTTAGGTGCAGCCCCACTGGGCCATCTCCATCTCCATGACCGGCAGGAGGAAGCTGCTGGCCGGACACCTTGCAAGCCGTGTCCCTGAGGACTCTCCCTTGAAAAAAAAACCCAAGTACAGCATCTCAGCACCAGCTCCAAATCCATGGAAATGATTGGATCACAGCCATTGGAGAAAGAAGCCAATTGGCTGATTTGAGTAGCAGCCAGACTCTGATTGGCTGCAGCACTTACTAGCTGTCTTGGGCTGCTTCTCTATGGCTTCTTAGTAGCTGTGTCGTAAGCCACCTAGAAGCCCTCGGACTCTCAATTCTTCTCTCTGTTTTTTATCTTTAGGGCTCTGTTCATTTTGCTGGGGAAATGTATAATTATTAGTTCTGGGTCATTAGGGGAAATGTATAATTTTTAGTGCTTGGTCATTTGGGGGAAATATATAATTATTAGTGTTATGTATGCCCTTGAAATGTGTTTAGAAAACTGTATATTTGTTCTGTAAGGAGCTGTGGGTCCTAATCTATCTTTCCTTAAGTTGACTGTGAAACCCAGACGTTCACCTTGTTTACTCCTTCTGCTAAGCCTATTTTCACTTGAGCCTGGGGCACACAGGTCTCCCCTGTACCAGCCTTGCTCCTTTTATATCCTTACCCTGCACTTCATTTAAATTCTTCCTACTAAACTCTAAGTGAGTCCTGTGCTCTAGCCCTTAAGCCGCTATTAATTTTACTTTTAAATACTTTTAAGCCCTATTCCTGCTCCTCCCTGTGGCCACATTCAGACCTCTAGTGTCTTAAACTTTAAATTTAGGCGACAAATCAACATCCACCTGCTGTGAAATTGGGCTTTCCCTCCCCTGTCTACTAGTAGTTTAATTTCCATTCTATTTTAATTGCATTTGCTCTACTCCTGCTCCCTTCCTGTAGCTCCAAGCATACCTCTGGTGACTTAGTCTAACAATTAGGTGCCAAATCAATGGCCACCCATTGTGCTGTTTGAGCGTCCCCCTCCGCCTGACCACTTCTCATCGAACCTGCTCCCTCCCACCTCACTAATCCCTTAATCCCCACCCTGTCATTAAGCACCCTGCTAAGTCTTTGTCTTGGGGCTATATTTGTAATCTTCTCCCTTTCTTTCTTTAGGTGCAGCCCCACCGGGCCATCTCCATCTCTGTGACTGTCGGGAGGAAGCTGCTGGCAGGACATCTTGCAAGCCACGTCCCTGAGGACTCTCCCCTGCAAAAAAACCAAAACAAAACAGGTACAGCATCTCAGCACCAGCTCCAAAGCTGGGGAAATGATTGGGATGCAGACGCTGGAGGAAGAAGCCGATTGGCTGATTCCAGTAGCAGCCAGGCTCAGATTGGCTGCAGCACTTGCTGGCTGTCTTGTGCCACATCTCCATGGCTTCTTCTCGGCTGCTGTGCCATAAGCCACCTAGAAGCCTTCGAACTCTCAATTCTTCTCCCTGTTTTTTGGCCCACCCTCTCCCTCGGCCACCTTAAATACATGTTGGCCACATCCAGTTTCTTGGATGAATTCCTCATTGGGCAACAGTTTTGTTTTCAAACTGTTGGAGGTATTCTTGAGAGAACACACCACTATCTCTCAGACTGCACGCCTGCTGAGACCACAAAGGCTACCCTCTTCTAATGTTACTGGAATTTAGATCGAGAGCTGCTGTATCTCGCCTCCCGTATCCTCCCTACAGAACTAGGATTAGTAAAACATTACGGCAAACATTGGATCCAGGCTTCAGAATGAGGGCTATTTACTTGGTCCCCTGTTTGCCCCTTATTTTGCTATGCTGTCTAGAATTTCATACTATTCTACATCAGTCACCCAATAGTGCACTAGAGCTAAGCACCACAATGGACTGCCAGGGTGTTTTTGACAACTCAAAATTCAACATATGGGTTTTTAAGTTACCCAATTTAGAACCCGCAATACATCTGCCTTGGTGGGTTGGAACCACTTCTGTGAGGGCCATAGAGGGTACAACCCCATCTTCATTCACCAAGGACCCTCAGGTCTCCCTGCTCTACATGACTAGGGTACTTATCTATATGACGCTAGGCCTCCCTAGGTATTCGTCTCAGGGATCTTCCTATCCCACTTAAAAATCCCTGCAAATGGGAATGGATTAGAGCACATAGACTACTCATAGGAGCCATTGAGAAACTCTTGCTACCTCTTTTGTGCTCTGGCAATGACAAACTCAACCCTGGTCCCCTGGCAGCTAGCTCATCTCCTGTCGACCTAGCCTGTATGAAAGGTGTGAGCTTTATGCACATCAATGATGTAGCCTATTAAAAAAGTTTGCCTCCATTCAGGCCTGGATTTGTCATACTATGCCTGATGTCCTTCTGGTCACTGAGTCTTGGCTCAGACCAGGCACTGCAGACTGCAAGGTGAATATTCCATCTTATACCTTGTTCAGAACCGATAGGCAGGCAAGAGGAGGAGGAGGAGTTGCCATCTATGTTAAAGATAAATTTTCAGCCTCAGTCATTGACTCAACCTCAATTCTCAAAGAATTTGAAAGTCTGACTCTCAAAGTCGAGCTCTCTTCTTCTGTTTCATTTTGTGTCATAGGATGCTATAGACCCCCGTTGGTGGGATCACATTTTTTAGACCACTTAAACAGCACACTAGGATCCCTGCCCTTGGAGAGTATTGTATTAGAAGATCTTAATCTGGACTGGTTTTCCAGTATCTCCATACCCCTTAAATCCATCTGTGACTCTTTTGGATTATCACAATTACTGAAGTAACGCATCCTAATAAGAAGAACCCAAATAATAGCAGTCTATTGAATCTTATTTTAGTAAGCAAACCTCATCTGTTTTCTCATGCTAGTGTGTTCTTCTCTGCTATTAGTGACCACTGTTTCATTGCCGGTGTAAGATCCACCTTGAAATCACCATCTACATCTAAATTTACTGTCAAGAGGAATCATTGTAATTTTGACCCCTGTGCATTCATCTTTGACCTGTGGGATCCTTTGAGTTGGCATAACCTCTACCTAGCAAAATCAGTGAACACGGCGTACAACATTTTCCAGGAAATTGTGCTAGGGGCACTGGATAAGCATGCACTCCAGGTTAAAGTCCACTCTAAGAAAAAATAATTCCCATGGTTTTCGGCAGACTTGAAGGCCGCCCTGCTTTAGACTTGCTTTGGAAAAAAGCTTGGAGAACAAAGCTTCCAGCTGACTGGACTTCATTTAGGAGGGCTAGGATTCTCTGTACTAAGATGGTAAGAGAGGCTAAGGCAAACTATTTCCGTGCAGAACTTGACTCTTCCTCTAAGTGCTCCTACAAATTCTGAAAAACCCATAAGGACATTGAAAGTAATGCATCTCCAAATTCCATACCCACAAAAATTACTATAAGTACCACCACAGTTTCAGATAAGCCAACAACCCTTGACTCTCTCAACAACCACTTTGCTACTGCAGGTTTAGCCTTCGATACCTCCCTGCCAGTAACCTCCACTCACAACTCAGTATACAGGACTCAGCAGCTCCAGTCACTAGTACTGTGTTCTCCTTTCAGTCAGCATCCATGAAAGAAGTCGAGGAACTACTATTACATCTGGATATATTACATCTGGATACCAGGAAGAATGCTGGTGCGGATCTCTTAGATCCATTTTTCCTGAAACTTAGTCATCGCGTCCTGGCTGTGCCAATTATGTACTTCTTTAGACTATCTCTTTCGCAGAGTGATCTTCCTCCCTTATGGAAAACCACCCATGTGATTCCCATTTTCAGATCCGGACACCCTAGTGATCTCAATAACTATAGCCAATCTACCTACTCCCTATCCTATTTAAACTGCTGGAGAGAATTGTGACTGCACAGCTCAGGAACTACCTAGAATCCACAAATCTGCTAAACCCATTATAATCGGGCTTCAGGCCATGTCATAGCACAATTTCTGTCCTTGCAAAGTTGATTAATGACTGGCAGTGCAACCTAGATACCAATAACTTTGCGCAATATTTATTTATTTAGTTAGTTTTTGTTAACCAGGTAGGTGCACTAACCATATGACTATTTTCAGGCACGACCTGGGAGAGTACAACACAGAAAAGCACACAACAGTCCAAATGTACATGACATATCAAGTATAGTTAGTAAAACACAATCATCAATGACATAAACAGGAATAATCAAATCATTACAAGAGAGAAGTTACATAACATAACTAACCTAACAGTGTGGAACTGTAGTGTAAAATACTTAAGCATATAACAATAGTACACAGGGCAATAAGGAAGCAACAATGATGGAGACAAGTATAAAAAGTACAAGAGCTAGGAAGTAGCAGGGAATGAGCACTTCACAAAAATGGGAGCAGGGCAGAGGCAGGAAACTCTAGACCAGTCAGTTTAACCTCTGTGGTATGGAGAATGATGGAGTCACTTCTAAGGCAAGATTTGTTGCGTATCTTGGGAAAAGCATGGCACAGGACCCTAGGCAGCACTGATTCACAGTGGGAAGGTCATGTTAGACGAATCTAATAGATCTCTTTGATTAGATGACCTAAGTAGTAGACCAGGGAGGGGCTGTGGACATGGCCTACCTAGATTTTAGCAAGGCATTTGACACAGTCCCACACAGGGATTAGAGGGAAGGGATCAGTGAGAGATGGGGGGAAGAAAGATAGAGTGATGAGTAATAGAAGTGAGATTAGGAGAGGCATTAAAGAAGAGAGGGCAGGGATACAAAGCAGTATCAAGTTGGTCAAAACAAGTGCAGTATTTCTGGACTTAAGCAAGGCCTTCGACACTGTCAACCATGACCTGCTCCTTGTATCCCTCCATAACACTGGCCTGGCCCCCCTCTCCCTGAGATGGATCTCTAATTACCTTACAGGTAGTCAGCAGCAGGGAAAAGCAGAAGGGGAATTCTCACTACTAAAACCATTGTTGAGGGGTGTACCACAGGGCTCCATACTGGGTCCACTGCTCCTCGCGATATATATTAATAGAATCTATATTAGTATCAAATCTGCCAACATACAGCACATCTCTTTGCAGATGATATGGTATTATACGTTATCAGACCTACTCCTCAAGCAGCATGTATGGATCTTTAACAGGAATTTAATCAGCTGCAATTACCACTGCTGAATGCAAAAAAAAAAACAAAGGCAATGTTTTTTTTTCCCTTTGTACATGTAATTAACCCTGCCACCCAAGGAACCACACCTCAGAGCACTACACTTTTAGGTGAACCACTGGAATACATAACCAAGTTCAAATACCTGGCAGTTTGGATCGACCGCAGACTTTTCTTTAATGACCATATCGAAGAACAGATAAAAAAGTTTAGGCAGAGGTTTGGCCTCTTTTACAGAATCAAATATCTATTTACATAGGATGCCAAGAAGAGACTGGTCCAAAGCACTTTCCTCTCATTACTGGACTATGTGGATTTCCTCTACAGCCAAGATCCTATCTCTGTGCTAGTCAAAGTCGACACACTCTACCACAGAGCGAAAAGGTTCATCTCTGGTCTTCCATACTCCACGCATCACTGCTCCCTCTACACTGCAGTGGGATGGCCATCCCTCAGTTATAGAAGCAGAGAAATGCCACATTCTGGACCTTCAGAGCTATCACTAAGAAGCTGCCCCAATGCATTTTGGATTGTCTTCCACTAAGCACGGTAGGCAAGTATGCCCTGAGGAGCACCTCCTATATTTCTCTTACAGTACCCAAGGTCAAATTGCGCTTTGGTAGGACATCTTTAAGTTATTCGCTACCCTTACTCTGGACCAAACGGCAAAATACATTGAAATTGGTCCATCCTATCAAATTACCAGCATTCAAAACACTTTATGCTTGTTCTTTTAAGGAATCCTGTAACTGTTTCCTCTGATTTTTGCCTTATCTCCAGATAATAGTCTCCCACACTGGGTCACCCTGGCTCCTGATAACATTCCATTCTCATGTACTTCCTCTTCCTCCACCTGCAGTTTTGGAGCCCTGTAATTACACTGTCTGTTGCCATTGGATCAGATAATAGAGTCTCCCACATTGTGTCCCCCCGGCTTCTGTTAACATTCCATGGTCTTGTATGTCTTCCTCCGCCATCTGCATTTTTGGAGCCCTGTATTTACTTTCTCTGACTGTTGCCACCTGTCCACAGCAAACAGTGGCCTTCTTACGATCACCCATGCCTTTTCAAATGCTTCTACTCTCTTCCACCCTCTTCCCCCTATTGGGAATAGGCTACTACTTTCACACCTTATTAAGTTCCTCTCACTTATGCCTACTGGCAGACTCCATGTATATTTTGTATACATTGGTTTCTAGGTATTTGACAAGTGTATTCATTCTGTATATTACACATTGCTTATTGTTCATTGACACAGATTATATTAAATCATTGTTCTGTTATAAACCTTTTGTGTGTGTAACCCCATACCATGTATGATTATGTATTTTGTCCAGGTCCACCTCGAAAATGAGCTTTGCTCAATGGTGTTTGCCTGCTTAAATAAAGATTTTGATTGACTGCTTGATTGATTTAATTGCCCATTTCCTCCCCTGAGATGGGGGTCTGTATACAACCCCCGAGCAGATTGTGGTGCCACTAGCTGTCTCCAAGGTGACCCACAGTGCCTCCTCTCCTCCCCATTTACCCTTTAGTTCCTTTGATTTGATCCCTTCCCTTAAGTATAGAGCTCCTCCTCCTCCTCCTCTTTTACCTTCCCTGTCCCACCTGTAGAGTGTGTACCCTGGTATATTAACATCCCAGTCATGATTCTCCATGTATCATGTTTCTTTGACTGTCATGATATCTAGGTGTCCCTCTTCCATCAAGGTCACTAGCTCAGGAAGCTTGTTACCCAGACTACAGGCATTGGTACTCACTGCCATCCATTTTATGATAGCCTTACCCTTTTTTGCCCCATCCCTGCCCTTCCTGCCTTTGCCTTTTTTCCATTTACCCCTGTCCTGCTCCCTATCGACCTCTGTAGGTTAGTGTCTACCTTGCTAACTACCCTGTTTTTTTGGGGAGGCTGGGAATTTCCTGCTTCTTGTCAGTACCACCCCGCTTGGCTAGTTTAAAAGCTTGCCAATGGAGCATTTAAACCTATCACCTAGGAGCCTGGTTCTTTTCCTGGACAGATGCAGACCATCGCACCAGTATAGGCCTGTGTCCCTCCAGGTGAACCCCCAGTCCCCAATGAAGCCAAAACCCTGTGCTCTGCACCAGTTTTTCAACCATTGATTGAACTGCATGATGCCCTTCTTCCACCACCCACTGCCCATACTGTGTTCCAGGCCTTTGCCCATGTGTTGCCATTATATGGTATCCCCCCCATCTGTGCCCTGAAGTCTGTGTGCTCCTCTTCCCTCCTCCAGGCTCCCTGACCACAATGAAAATGTTTTACTTGTTTTCTTAGCTGCTCCTGGTTTCTCTGCTGTGTCTTGCTCTGGTTGCCGAAATCTATGTCCAACCATACCCTCGCCCTGATGCAGCCGCCTCTGCTCTCCGCTCCATCCTCCCAGTCCCATGCTTTCTCACAGTCTTGGCCTTCTCCCTCAGGCTTCTCCTTGGTGTAGTCACCCGTCACTTCTCCAGCTCCTGCTTGTCTCCGACCACCTGCAAAACAACAAATTTAGTAAGAAAGTCACCGGACATCGCAGACAAACAATGGATAAAATAAACAAAAATAAAAATTTAAGAAAACTCACCTTTCAACTCCAGCTGGAGTGCCTGACACCTGTTTGCTCTTCTGGGTGCACTGCAAAAGGACTCCCTCAAATTTCTCCTGTGCAGAGACCAGGTGGGGGGGGGGGAGGAGCAGGAGCATTATTGAACCAATCACATTACAGCTTGGAGTTTCTGGGGTGGAGTGTGGAGGAGGACAAAAAAAGGATACCCAGTTTAAATATATATTTTTTTAAAGTGACAGTGCCCAATAAGGCACTTTTACAGGACCCAGGACCAGTTGGCAATGATTAGCAATGACTGCTAAGCATTGCCACATTTGACTCACTTTTTCCCAGATCTTGGGTTGCAAATTGCAATGCGAACCCGCGTTTTTTATGCCTTGGAATATTAAAAGTCTGAGAGAAAAAACTGTTGAACTAAACACAATTAAAGGGGAAATTACAGTTTTGACCGGGAAAAAAGATACAGTGCTCAGAAGTGATTATTTTAGTATTTTAATGACAAAAGAACAGTAGTCAGTGATTCAGCTTTCCTAGGTACTACTGCATACAGAAAAAAAATAATCAGAAAGCTTGGAAAATTAGCTGTCCAGCCATTATATTGAAATAGTGCTTAACCTTTGAAAAAATGCTTATTTTTAGAGACAAAGAAAATGTATTTTAAAATGAACTAAAGTTAAAAAAAATAAAAAACGGGAGCTTTAGAATGTTCAGAGGGGCAGTTGAACTTCAAAATTGGGAATTCCATAGTGGCTTATGCTGCTGCAGAAAGGAATTTGATTGATGCTGAGCTGCTGAACAGGCCAGTGTCCACCCAGTGACCACAGATTTAAATATGCGAATGAAATTTTGCCTACAAAAAGAGCTTCACAGCCAGTGTGCAATCAGTCTGAGCAGGGAGAGCGACCAAGAAGGAAGGTGCCCATGCCAAAGCGGTGTCTGTCTGAAGAGGCCTAGCGAAGAAGAAAAGGCCTGACAGAACCAGTTCAATTTAAATACTGTGTAGGAATAAGGAATCACCTTGTATCCCAGAGTACTGTCAGACAGGGCAGTAACTGAGAACAGGGTAAAGAATAGAAAGCCTGTTGCTTCAAGTGCCTGATGATCCTGTGTAACCAGTTTTCCTTACAGAAGAAAAGCTACAAATCTGAAGAAATCATCGCTTCTCCTTACAAGAACATCATCCTGCTGACTCGAAGGGGGCCCTCCAACTACATCGAGCTGCAACATCTTACACAGAATTTCTTCAGTAATTCTAAAGGAGTCTGGTATAGTAAAAACCTTGTTGATACAGTTTGGGGACTATTTTAAAAGCCACATCAATACTGTTTTGCAGAGAATTTACCTCAAGCTCTCTGAATTTAAGAGACTTTTGTCAAAGTGAAGGACTGAACCTGAAGGGACTGTGGGAGGATTCGGTCACAACTTTTAATGTAGCAGTATGCAACATTGTTTAATGCCATTGCTCAATTTAAATGTTTTACAGTGATGATTTTATAAAATGTCAACTGATTTTGACTGATTTTAAAGTATAAGAAGTACAATATAGTAAATGAGTAATTGTATACCTTGGTGGGTATCTGGCAGAAAGGTTCTGTGAGCTGACTGAGGTAGATAAGGCCTTGTAGTCACTTTATGCCCCTAAGGCAAGTAAAATTGGATACCAAGGAGGGTATCTGTCAGAATGGGTCAGTGGACTGACTGCTCGGAGGTATGGCACAGTAGTGACTGCATTCCTTAGTTCTATATAGAGTCTACACAGTAATTAGATACCAGGGAGAGTATCTGGCAGAAGGGGTCAGTGGACTGACTGCTCGGAGGTGGACCCAGAAGTCACTGATTTTCTTAGTTCTAAAGTGAATAAAGCTCAAGGATTAAGGCCTACATAGCGCTTTTCCTGGGAAAGTGTGATATCTGGAGGGCAGGTGGGTGACGAGTGTCTGCAGTTTCCAGGGGTGATTTCAAGATGATTAATGGGGTGGAGGTACCCTGCTGGGGTGTAGAATATACAGTAATTCCAATTTATGTGTTTGAATTGTCATTTTTGCCTGAATTTAAACTGTGCCATTTGTGGCTGTAATTACAAAGATTTCTTTCACAATTGCAGTAAACTTTTACATTTTTGCTCATTAACTCAAGTGTCAGACTCTTTCCTTGCAATACATGTGTCTCACAATTCTGCAGGTCCCCAGGTCAGTCCAGTGCAGCATTCCCTAATCTCGGCAACTCTTAGATACTCCATTTGGGGAGGTAAGGTACTGTACTCGGGTAGTACCCAACTGAGAAAGGGTTGTCACAGAGGAAGGAACAAAGAATCCTTGATGTCACCTATCTCTGTGTGAAATGGTCTCATCTGTGGCCAGAGGTTAATGCAGTAGGTGGGTGGTCCATCATAACATGCCCCCCCCCCAGAGGAGGAAAGCATCCTCTGTAATGCACTACCAATCTCCCTCCGGCCAGCCTTCCGATGACCCCGCTTGTTCCTGAATCTGGGTTGGCATTGTCTTGAGTGGTAGCCCTATAACTGAGTCAGCAGGTCGGCTGCTTTTTGTTAATTTACTGCCCTTGAAATGTAAATCCTGCAACTCTTTCTTTTATGCTGATGATCTGATTATTTATTCTACTGCTTAAACTCTGAGGGATATTTCTTTGGATCTTAAGATGGATTTATCTTCAGTTTGCAGCTGGTTTGAAAGAGTCATTTGTTTTAAACTGAAAAAAGACAAAATCCATGTTATTTGGCACTAAGTCTATTTAAATGGATGCCCCCCCCCCTTACATTTCAGGGTAACTTCAGCAATGTTATAGAACAGGTTTTTCAGTTCAGATATGTGGGGGCTGTTCTAGACCCTGGTCTATGTTAAATGGATGCCCCCTCTTATGTTGCAGGGTAACTTCAGCAATGTTATAGAACAGGTTTTTCAGTTAAAATATTTGGGGGCTATTCTAGACCCTGGGCTAACATTTTCTGTCCACCTTAAATTGGCCTGCCAAAATATTAACCAAAGGCTTGGGATTCTCTATAAATTCTAACAGTTTTTCTCCTCTGAACACCTAGCAAGCAACAGTAACTGGTTCATTTTTACCACATTTTAATTATGTTTCCTGTCTTTTAATTTGGGTGTCAGAGAGACTAATTTTTTTTCCGTTTGTTATAATATATGCCATTTTGTTTTGCCAGCTCCTACTCAAACACATCGCTGTTTTTTGTATACCCAGCTGAGGTGGTATCTCCTCTTGCACGGATTGAATATTTTTTTGGTTGCCAAACTTTTGAAGTGTTTTTTCTGCCTCTCCTTTTCCATTATCTGATTTAGTTTCAGTAGGGGCAGTCATGCCAATTTTGAGATTGGCTAAAGGTATTTTACTGCAACAATCACTAAACAAATCTAAGAGTGGCTCTAGAGCTTTCTTGGCTGGTGCAACTTGTTATTGAAATAGCTTAGAATCATTATGACTTGCTTGTTCATTCTCTGTTTTTAAAAATAATTTTAAATATTTTTTGCTTAATCAAAGCAATAAAAAATCTTTTAATTTGATTTTATTGCTTTAACAGGGATTTTTGATTTTGTCCTTTAGCACCACAGTGTGTAATATTAGATTCAATCGCAAAGTTAATTATTGAAGTCTCAGGTCTAGGTTTACAGTTGCTTTGTTATTTCTTGTCATAGTGTGCATTTTCACGGGGCTCTGGGGCAGTCCATGGTACCATCAGGTAGTATTTTGTTGCCCATACAATTGTAAAGGAAATATATCTAAAGATGTATGTTATGCTTACTTGGAATGCTCCTTGGTTTAACAGTACTAGGGACTGTTGGTCATAGTAATACTTGTCCTACATGGTTCCACCAAACCACGGTGATAGAAAGTTCACTAACATCCTCTACAGCAACACAGTGCTGCTGACAGTCCCCACAGTGCCACGTCCCGATATCGACTGGAAAACACACTGACACCAACCCAGTTTCACTGAGGGGCTATGCCCCATGCCCCCCTACTTATTGTAACTAATGCCACCTCGCACAGACAGTGGAGAAATGGCCAGTCTCACTGACTGCACACCAGTCATCACAACATGTTGTCAGCAGGGAATACAACTCGCCACAAGTGCAGTCACTGCTCCTGTGTTGCTGTAGGTATTCACTGTTACAGCACCGCTGTAACAACAGTATACAGTCCAACACCTATTACATGTGATTGGGAATGTGCCAATGTGTTTTTACCAAAAGCTTATGTAAACCTGTTTTCTACTGACGAATTTATTTTAAAGTGGAGATTTAGTAAATCTAGCACTACTTATGTGTAAATTTATCTATTCAGCACTTCTAATGTCAACAATTACAGTAATTTGGTTACAAAATCCTTTAACACATTTATGTCCTTTACAAGACAACTGATTGCATTATTGCTGTTACCATCAGGAAATGTATAATCAAACCCAGGTCCAATTACTATTAACAGCAATTTTACTTTGCAAAATTTTGCAATGTGCTCCAGTTTGGAAATCACACACCTCAGTGCAAGGAGTCTGGTTCCCAAGCTGGATCACTTAAGAACCTAGACAGACAGCACTAAAACTTGATACTGTAGAATAGGAAAATAATGTGTCAATTATATTTAGTGCTAGCCACAAAGTGGCCATATTTGTGTACATTTATTTTCACTCTAAACTAAAAGTCTTTCATTCACCATAATGGAAAAAGTGCTAATTAGTGTAATTTTATTTTCACACTTCTGAGCACTTCAATGAATATAGTGGAACTTTATGTACAGTGAGCAGTTCCTATTCTACAGTATTTTTGTATTCTCAGAAACATGGTTAACCAACAAGGTTTCAAACACTGAAAATGGAATCAATAATTATAATGTGCATAGATAGGACAGATCTTCTACAGGAGGAGAAGGAGCAATTTATTTAAAAAGACAATCTACTGGGACAAATTAAAGTAGCTAAATCAGTGCCAAAGCAATTGGATATAATTATACTACAAATCACGGGTTTAAACCATTTTACTTTTCACCTAGCTGCATGCTACATAACCCCCCCCCTGCTTCACAAGAGTCTCTGCAGCTTTGCTTTCATTATTAGCACCATTTACAGGCTCAGAATTTTTTTGTTAATTGGGGACTTGACTGGGTCATCCGACACTCATCTACTGCTTTGGTTAACCAGGTTTCAGCTTTAAACCTTACTTAGATTGTTATCGCTCCAACAAGACCTCACAAAATCAACAGTGACTGGAATTCTCTCTTAGAATTAATGTTTACCAATACACTGCAAAAATATGTTACTGCAGTATTTGCCCCAGCCATAAGCAATCATTGTTATGTAGCCTGTGTCAGATGTCATGTTAAAACATCTCTACCTGCTCGTATACTTATCACAATTTCAAGTGTTTTAATGACCAAGCTTATTTACTTGACATTTCTAATGTTAAATGATCTTTGATCTACGCGCGTCCTGATGTACATACAGCCTCAGGTTTTTTAAATAATTTCTCCTAGATGTAATAGATAAGCAGGCCCCTTTTACTAAAAATAAATGGATATTAGCGACTCCTTGGTTTATTAGAAATATACATGTTTTTGGTAGATAAGGATAAAACTTAGTCTAGAGTTAGGACTACTAAAGAACCAACAGATTTTCAAACATATTTTTTATTTTATTTTATTTGGAGTTCAGAAACACCTTTAAGTCATAGACTCATTTTCAAAGGATCCACGCCACAGAGATAAGAATGCAGACTGACAGGATTAACAATAGATCAGTGAGTAACATGTTCAAGTAAATATACAGTGAGCAGAAGGCAAACATTTAGTTACAATGAGCAGTAGAAATAAACTCAAATACTAGGAACTGCTTAGTGTTGGTCAATACACGACAGGTATTGCAGTTTGGAAACAAATTCTGACAATGACTGCTTAGGTGAAGAAGCTGGTGAGGGTGCGGGTAAACTCAGGCCAGGGGCCATTGTCAAGGTTATTGCCAGATCATGAGCAGTCACAGGCACTTGAGTTCAGGAGATGTTCCCTAAGGTGGGTTTTGAAGAGCCCAAGTCTTGGTTCATTTGCCAAGGGGCCAAGTAGATTTTTCATCCACCGAGGGGCCCTATAGTTAAAGAATCTTTGGAATAGGGATGTCCGGCATCCGGAAACTGAGAAGATGGTCTTGTCAGAGCTATGAGTGTGCTGTACCTTGGGTTCAGGTTTGACTAAGGGGGCTAGTCCGGGGGGGAGAGACCAAGGGCAATTTTTTTAGCCAGGAGGCAGGTGTGGAACCGGATTCTGTTTTCTAGGTTTAGCCACCTGGTGTCATTACAAAGTACACAGGTGTGCGTAAGCTGATCGCATCCCAGGACAAGGCAGCAGGCTTTATTTAGGGAGCGATGGAGACTATCTAGGACAGTGGTGCTTGCTGCTCCATATATTAGCAATCCATAATCCAACAGCGAGAGAACCGAGGAGGAGGCAGGAAGCCTGAGGGTGTCAGGGGTGAGACAGTGTTTGAAGCGATATAGCAGTCCCAACCTGACATTTAAGGACTTGGACAGGTGGCAGATATGAGTGTGGAAGTTAAGCGCAGGGTCCATGGTGATGCCCAGGTATTTAAAGGAGCACACTTGCTCAAGGGGGGTCTGGTTTGCAGTTAGAACTAGAGGGCAATGTTGCTTTCTTGCATTCTGCGGATGGGAGAACAGCATAAATTTGGTTTTAGAATAGTTAATAGTGAGTCGCTGAGCAGCGAACCAGTTCTCAGCATAGCTGAAAGCAGCCTGGAGGGAGCAGTGGAGTTGAAAGGGGTCAGGGTTGGAGGAGAAGAGGACAGCATCATCTGTGTAAAGTAAAAGATTGCTGGGGCAGGACATGGGGAGTGAGTTGAGGAATAAGCTGAAAGGCAGCAGCCCGAGAATGGATTCTTGGGGAACGCCTGAGAGGACAGGCAAGCTTTTGGATAAGGTATTCCCTATCTTGATCTGCTGGGACCGGTTCATGAGGTAGTCCGTAAACCAGCTCATTGCATCACAGGAGAAGCCCAGGTTGGTCAAGTTGGTTAGCAGGAGGGAGTGGTTTATGGTGTCAAATGCCTTTGTGAGGTCTATATAGACAGCACCAGTGATGTGACCCTTATCCAACGCCAAGTGTATGTGGGTGGTAAACTCAAGAAGGGCAGTAGTGATACTGTGCCCTTTGCAGGAGCCATGTTGTTGTTTACAGAGTAGATTATATTTGGAGAGGTGATCAGTGAGCTGGTCCGACACAATCCGCTCTAAGGCCTTGGATAGGGGTGGGAGTATGGAGATGGGGCAGTAACTATTTGTGTCGGATCAATCCCAATTTTTAAAGATGGGGGTAATGGCAGCGGATTTCCACCTGAAGGAGAATTTACCAAGGCACAGGGAGTGGTTTAAAATGTGAGTTAGCGGGTTTAGGACCTCCCAGAGGGTGAGTTGAAGGAGCTTCACATCAAGGGAGTTACTGCTGAAGGAGGAGTGGCTCAGTGCTTTCATGAGATACGGTGCAGCAGAATTGGGTGTAATTTGGTGTAGATAAAAGGAGGGGCTTCTGGGGGGGTAGGGATACAGGAGGAAGGTGGATCAAAGCAATTAGGGTGGAGAACATGGTCAAGGTTTGAGAAGGCATGATTGAGGGCTTCAGCAATTTGGGTAGGGTCAGTGGTCAAAGACCCATTGACCAGGATCTGAGCGGGAACAGATTTAGGGTCTTTTCCACAGATTTCCTTAATGTTGTTCCAGAACTTACGCCCTGAGCCAAAGGAGGTGGTTAAGGAGGATTTATAATAGTCTGCTTTTGCCATGCACATAGCCCAGGTGCACTTGTTCTGTGCCTCTCTGTTCTTTTGCCTATCAAGCAAGAGGCCGGACTCATTGGAGAGTTGCCACAATGAATCCCTCACCCGCATCAAGGCTAGGAGGTGATCAGAGAGCCAAGGCACAGTGTTGCCTCTGACCATTATTTTGGTGAGGGGGGCATATTTATCACATAGGTTGTTGAAGGCCAGGATGAAGAGTTCAAGTGCTCTATCAGGGTCGAGGGAGTTCGTAACAAAGGACCAGTCCAGTGCACCAAGGTGAGCTTTAAGAAGTGTCAGCTTGCCAGGGCCTAGCTTATGCTGCAATATTAATTTTGGAGGAGATCTAGGAGCTTTGCAAGTCCAGGAACAGAGGACAGGGGAGTGGTCACTAAGTACATTTGGGAGGATGGTAACATTAGCAATTTTTTGTGGCCGATTGGTGAAAACGCGGTCTAGCAGTGAGGAGGACACTGTGCGCGGGTCCACATGGGTGGGTGCTGTGACCACTTGGGATAGATCTTGGGCTGCAGCAGCGTCCATGAGTGGAGAGGCATCCTTACCTAGCCAATTGATGTTGAAATCCCCAAGTATAATCTTTTCTCTATGAGATGGGAGGGTGTCCAGATAGGACAATAATGAGAGGAAGGACACCTATTGGTCCCTAGGGGGACTGTACACAACAGTGATCAGGAGCGGGGTTTGGGAGCATCCCAAGATTAGTTTAAGTGTGACAGCTTGTGGCCCTAGACCCAGTAAGGGTGTGGGGAGCAGCTGCTCATGTAATATGGCCTTGCTGTAAATTGCACATACACTCTCACACTTTCCCATCCAGTCGGCGTGGTAGAGGTTGTAGTCAGAGAGGGTGATGGATGAGTCAGGGATCCTAGGATTAAGCCAGGTTTTGCAGATGGCTATGACATTGGGCTGGTACTGCAGAATCCAACTCTGGAAGGCGTCCCACTTGTTTAAGAGACTGCATACATTAAGGGAGGCAATATGAAGGCCACGGACCCGGGATTGCTTAGTTGGATGGGTCGCTGGAGGCCCAGGGTTAGGGTGTATGTTACCTGACATAAGGAGGAGGAGGAGTATGAATCTGCGAAAAGCATACCAGGTCCTTTTGTTACTGTAGTGAGCAAGCATTTCTGACCGCATTGTGGTTGAGAAGATAGGGATGAGGAGGTGGAGTATAAGAGGGGTACCTAGTAGGAGGGGTTGGAATGAGGGAAAGGGGGGCTGCAGCAGTGATGGGGGGTAATATGGCCAAAAAATGGAGCCAGATAAGGCTAGTGTGGTATGCCTAGGGTGGTGCTCATAGGTAATGATAAGTAGCAGCGAAGGGTACATGCTTTTGTGTATCCGCAGGGACTGGGAGGGAGAGAGGGGCATCCCATACACTAGAAGGAAACCAGGCATCTGGGTTAATGTTGGCCCTGAAGCTGGGGAGGGTATTTATAAAGTGTATTGGTTGGGGGGGCAGGGTGGTTGGTATTAGAGAGCAGAGCTGGAGAACTAAAGGAAGCATTCTGGCTGAAGAGAGTAGTTCTAGGAGGTAGGATTAAACCAGGAGCAGCCCTTAGTGGTGAATATGTATAAGCTGCAAATGGAGATGTGGGCTGATTGGTTCTTAGCTCACAGCCTCTCCGTATATAAGGGAGTGCCGACGAAGGGTGGTGGTGGGGGCGGTGGGGAGCTGGCACTCTGCGTCGGTGGGGCCACTAATTCGGATCCTCCATAGAGTGGGCTCCTCGTGGCAATCTCTGCACATACCTGCCAAAAAGTTTGGGGGGTGGGGGAGGGCGTCCTTTCCAATAGCCCTCACAACCTCCTGGACCCTCTGTGGATCCGCTCTGAAGCTGTGGAGAAAGCACAGGGAGGTAAGCTATATATACAGTGGCAGTTGAGCAAGGGGGGCATGAGAGCAGGACAGAAACGCACATGAGAAGCAGAGGTCCCAATTCAGATTAAGCGGAGAACCGTTTTAAAAGCTCCAGCCTGCGTTGCACCTTATAGGTTGTAGATTCAATTGTAAAACAGGGGAACAGAGGTTTCTCAGGAAGCAGTACACGTATTTCAACATTAAGGGCATGCAACAGCAATTGAGAAAATCTTTACACAACAGCAGGTATTTTACAGTTGAAATGGTCTTAAGGCACACACAGTACAGTAGAAAATAAGTCTTTTATGCCTTAGGGCATGGAATTCTGTATCTGAAAAAACTATCTCCAAGCCTAGGCCAACAGTAATTAATAAATGCAAACAAAGCAGGTAGAGAAAAAAATGGCGCCAAGCCCTTAATTCAGATCCTCCGTAGAGTGGGCTCCTCGTGGCAAGCTGCGCACATACCTGCTGAAAAGTTCGGGGGGCAGGGGAAGGGCATCCTTCCAATAGCCCTCACAACCTCCTGGACCCTCTGTGAATCCACTCTGAAGCTGCCGAAAAGTTGAGGCGGGAGGCGTCCTTTCCAATAGCCCTCACGACCTCCTGGACCCTCTGTGGATCCGCTCTGGGTATTACGAAAAGGATGCACATTAGAAATAAGGAAAGCAACAAGTGCTAATTACTTAACTCAGTTTCAGGATTCCTTAAGTAACCCCAGAAAAACATGGGCTAACTTAAGAAAAAAATACAGCGTAATGTGTCCAGTTCTTCATTTCCAAATTCATTAACTTATTTGGATGTAAACATATCTAATCCCAAGGAGCAAATTTCAGCCTTTAATAGCTTTTTTGTCAAAGCAAGTCTTGCATTCGATAGGCCACATCCATTTCTCCACCTGTTACATTAGTTTCTTATTTTTTTAATAAACAGAACAGGTGCCCCCTTTTCATTTTCTAACATCAAGGAAGCTGATGCATATGAAGAGTTAGTAAGGATTAATTTTAAACAAGCATTTATCAATGCCGAATGTTGTCTCGCTGGCATTGGCATTGGTAGTGCCGGAGTTAGAGATGCATAATAGGAATGGCAGTGAAGTATTGAAGTGACTCCAACCCAACCCCCACCCTGTAGAGACTGACAGGCATTGGGGAGTCCTTTGGGTTGTCAGCTATAATGCTCATGCCATTGTACCTCACACTACCCTATAGACTCTGACAAGTGTTGTGGTGTGCTTTGGGGTCTTTGGGCATTATACTTACCCCATTCCATAAGGAAATACGTTGAGGTGGGTGCAGTATAGGAGAATGGGGTGAACTTTGCGGCCGAACAGTGCAAGGCACACCACGAAGCCTGTCACTGGCTGCAGGGTGGGGTGGGTTGGAATGGCATGAGCATGAGCATTACAGCCGATGATCCCAAGAGACACCCTATGCCTGTCAGTTTCTACAGGGTGGGGTGTTACAGTTGGAAACCATAACACAGTAGGCATGTATTGGTATTTTCACTCCAAATTTTCAACATGGGCTGTTTATGAGCCCACCTCATGAAAATTACATCTGTATTGTTCATGAGGAGGTGTAAAAAAATGACAATGTTGAAAATCTGTAGTGAAAATATGAACAATTGGTGAAGTCATGAGCATGCATAGAAACTGTGCAACACCCATCCGTAATCCAATTATTTTTGGGAGTTTTTTAGCCACACTTTCAACATAGACATTTTGGGACCTCACCTCATGAACAATGGTGCTGTGATTTTGTTAATCAGTCCCAAAAGTTGATTTCCCACAACGACCACACCATTGTGTGTCACAGGTGCGGAAACACATTTTGGGCAGGCTATGAAAAATGACAGCTGTACTGTTTATAAGGAGGTGTGAAAATATGCCAGTGTTGAAAATCTGGCATGAAAATATTGCAAATTTGCAAAGTTACAAGGGTGTGTGGAAACTGTGCAATGCACGCTTGTAACACAGTCATTTTAAAGACTTTTGGCACCAAATTTTCAACATAGGCATTTCAGGACCTCTGCTCATGAATAGTGGCACCGTCATTTTCTCAAACTGTCCTGAAAACTGATTTCGCACAGTGACCATGCTATTCTGCACCGGACATGTGAAAATGCATTTTGGCCAGGATATGTAAAATGACAGCTGTACTGTTCATAAGGAGGTGTGGAAAAATGCCAATTTTGAAAATCTGGAGTGAAAATATTACAAATTCACGAAGTTGCAAGCATGCATGGAAACAACACAATACACATCCGTAAAACAACGTGTTTTGAATTTTTTTTACCAAATTTGCAACATAGGCTTTTTGAGAGACCCCCTCATGAACAGTGGCACTGTCATTTTGTTACTCAGTCCCAAAAGGTGATTCTGCATAGTGACCGCGAAATCACCTTTCGGGACGGAATAACACCATGACAGTAACTGAATTCATAAGGAGGGGTCCCAATAACCCCATGTTGAAAATTTGGTGCAAAAATTCCAAAGAATGGCCAAGATATGCACCAAAGTTGAAAAAACCCTATTTATGCCACTACGCAGGTTACCGGCATTTCTTCAGTTCGCGGTCAGCTTTGAAGAGTGCAGACGTTTTCCCGGTCCACTGAAGATCATCGTGCCTTACTCCTGAGGTAAGTATGGGGTGAGAGGGGTGTGTGGGGAGGTAGGTTGCACAGAGGGTGGGTGTCAGTTGTGGGAGGGGGCAGGGAGACCGTGAGGGACCATTTTCTTCTTTCACAATGGTGAAAAAAAAAAAAAACATTGCGGGATGGTTTTTCTTTTTCAGGGGATATGGCATGCTGGGATGGGCTCCCAGCGTGTCATCTACGTGTTTTTGGGGGGATGCTGTAGCCAATGGGAGATTGGGCACCTCCGTCAGCACACAACGAAAGCAGGGGGGCAAGAGCCAAGGGGGACTGGGCACCCCCCTCGGCACATAACAAATGGGGGGGTGCATGATACCGTCGGGGAGTGGACTCCCTTGTCGGCACACACATTGGGTCAGGGCATGCCGACAGGGGGATTGGGCACCCCCGAAGTAGGCATTATGGCAGGCAGTGTGCCGCCGTGTTTTTACTTTTTCACCAGGGCAAGCACATCGGAAGGTACCACTGAGTATGACAAGCTTTGCTCGCATTGCAGTAGACCTTTCGTTAGATGTGCTCGCCACATTAGATATTATGGTGTGGCGCTGGCATGCAGGCTTATTGGGGAATGAAGGACACACCTACTGGTGCATGTCCTGCATTCACCCAACAGTGACTGTGCCTCCAATTCTGCTACTACCACAATATGTTGGCTGCCCATGCATAAGCCAACATAAAAAGGAGTGGCTGTGATGCCATCAACCCCATTTTCCTTAAGATTGGAGCCCATATTTTGGTAAAATATTTAACTTATTTGTTCAACTTCTTCTTAAGACCCTCACAGAATCCGCTAGATTGGAATTCAGCAGAAATAATACCTTCTTAAAAGGGGGTGCTGTAAATGACCCTAGTTGCTATCATCCTATTTCAATACTTCCTTCTATAATAAACATTTTAAAAAAATTAATCCATAGGCAAATTTATTCTCATCTTAAAAAATCAGGTATTTTAACATACTACCAGTCAGGCTTTTGGAAGGGTTATAATACTGCTGATGTAGTCTCAAGAATAACTAATGCTATATTGCCTCTTTTGACAATGGGTCTATTTCACCTGCAGTTTTTCTTGACTTATCTAAAGTGTTCGATACAGTGGATCACAATATACTATTGAATAGGCTAAAATCATCAAGTCTTTGTGTAAATGGATTATTTTGGTCTTCCTCCTGTGTGTTGTTTCAGCAACCATGCATTAAGGTAAGAGAGTATTGCTCTTAAAGAGCCAGGGTTAGTAGGGGTGTGCCCCAAGGGTCAGTATTGGGCCCCCTGCTGTTTTTGATTTACATTAGTGAACTTCCAAAACATTGTTCTCACTCCTCAAATGTATTATTATATGCTGATGACACCATTTTGTACACTCACCATAAAGATCCTACAATAACTATTGAAACATTACAAAAAGATTGTAATGCTATACAAACAGCGCTGAGGGATCGGAGATTGCTCCTCAATGTTGAAAAAACAAACAAACAAACAAACAAAAAAAAACAATGGATGTTATTTAGCAGTGAATATTGTGAAAATGTGCAACATTTGTCCATCTTTACAGCTCATAGAATAGTGCTAAAAATTATTGAATCATGTAAATATGCGGGCATAATTTTGGACTACCGACTAACTTGTAATCTTCATATTCAGTTTTATCCACTAAGTTAAAATGATTATTAGCTTTCTTTTATAAGAAAGAAACTTATTTTAATTTTTTGATCTGCAAACTACTGGTAAATTCACTTTTTATGTTGCAACTTGATTACAGAGACTGTGTATATGGAAAAACTATGTTAACAGTTGTTAAACTATGTTAAAGTGCATTGGATCCATTGTAGCACAGTGCCCTCAGATTTATTACTGGCCTCCCTTGGAAAGTTCACCATTGCAAGTTATATGGTATGGTCAGGTGGACCCCTGTCGTAACTAGAAGACAACTTTATTGGAACAAATTTGTTTACAACTTTGTATGAAGTGTAGTTACTTCATATTTAATTAAAGTATTACAAACAAAACCACACAATACCCACCACAGGCAAAGATCTGGAGATTTGTTTAATTACTTAGCACCAAAATGTCACAAAAATATAGATAGCTTATCTGTTCCACTGACCTGGGCAAAATTACCAAACAGTTAAAACTGACTACACTAGTAACTATGTTTCATTTTAAAACTATTATAAATAGATTGTTATTTTATTTATTTTTATTTTTATTTATTGAAAATTTCGGAATTACAACCTTTGAGTCAAGGACTCCTTTGCAAAGGCTCCACGTCAGTCATGACAGTACAATTACAACAAGACAGTATGGACAATGTTCTCAAAACAGAGATATTACATTTCAACAAACGTTTAAAATCATAGCTTAAGTCAAAGGCTACACGTCAGTTGTGATATTGAATTTTACATAGAGACAAGTCTTGTTCAGGAAATTGCCAGGACATTACAAGAGTTTAACAATCACAGTATAGGGTATTGCTAAGACTGAGATAATATCTGTGAGTTGAGAGTGTTCCTAACCATGTGGTGGCCCAGGTGCCTGACAACCTATGTGAAAAGATGGAAAACAGCTACAGGTCTCCATGTTGAGCAGATACTTCTTGCACTCTGTTTTGAATAGTCTTAGACTGGGGGCAAGCAAGATGGAAGATGGTAGATTGTTTAGGCAAAGTGGAGCATGGTAACGGAAAGATCTTTGCCCCAGAGAGGTTCTGCAGTGGGGAACTGCGTAGGAGGTCCCTGCCAATCGTCTAAGGGTGCCCCTATTGGGGGCTGGTTGGATGAGGCGATGCAGACAGATAGGTGCGAGTTTCATAAGGATCTTCTTGGCTTGGTTCTTGGTTATACACTCAATGTGAATGTTACAAGTGGATTTTATTTTGTTTCACTCATGCTGAGGTATACTGCTTTTCAAAAATATCTGTAACTCTGCCATTTTATGTCATTAGTGTGATTGATGTAATGGACACAATTGTAAAAGAGAGTTTACTCTCGATCTGCTTTCCAATAAACACTGACTGACTGATTTGTAACTGTTTCTGACTGTATGATGTTATATTTATTGTTTGGCATGTGTAGTTCCATTTTGTACTGTATTCCGGGTCAAGCCTGAAAATGGACCCTGGGTCCAGTGCTCTTACCTGGTTAACAAATCAAATAAGAATAAAAATAAAAGACATGTTACTTGTCAAGGTATTTAATAAATGTGTTCCTCCAACTGATATACTGAATCCATCTTTGCCTCCCAACTCTTAAATGTTGCCCTTTTTGGCTGGAGTCAAAGTCAAGTGAGAACCTTGTTTGCCCCTGCCAGTGTCATTAGGAGCATGTTCAGCTGCTTTCCCCTGATAAGTGAGTGGTCTCATAGCCTCTTCAGTTCTTTTCCCACCACTGACCAATGCATGTTGGACCTCTGGAAATTGCCACAGCTTCAGTCAGCTGCCATTCTTGCACGCTTTCAGTGCTTTTATTTTATTTTTCTCACCATAGTTCTTTTTCTTTACTTTCTTCCTTTTATGTCTTTTAAACTGACTTCAACCTCGGATCACTCCAAGACCAAGTGTGCCTGCAGAAAACAGCTCCCCAAGAAGGACAACCATTCTGCTTGTATCTGCTGCCTAGGCTCAGCTCACAACATCCAGCCCTGCCAGATCTGCTAAGAGTTCAACCAGGCCACCCGCACCACCACCAGTGGACCTTAGAGAACTTTTTCCTGCAGCCAGAAGGTTGCCTGCAGGGAACTAGAGCTGCATGCCAGGAGCTCCTCAGGCTCCCCAGCTCAGACCTTGGGCTCCCAGTTATCGAAGTCCCAGGACAAGGCTAGTGGGAGACACAAATACTGAGACAAGCACTGGGATAGGCCCCGTTCCTCCTCCCCCTCCCAGTCATGGTATCCCCACTGTTAGTAGACCATGAAGGGACCTTTGTCCTCGGGGGGGGGCTTCCTTGTCAGCCCACACACCCTCTCACCTACAGGGCTACCGACGTTGCCACCTCACACCACTGTTACCACTTCAGGTGGAGATGTTTCAGAACAGGGCTCACTTCTGGCCCCCCAGACCCTGCTGCTTAGGCCCTTGCTATATACGGGCACACAGCATGCTGTGTTTCTTCAGCTGGTGTGGGTTCAGTGGCTACTGGGCCTTCTTCTAACTCCTTCCCATCACCCACGACTCCTGCAATGGCCTATTCTGTGAGGTCCATTGCCTGCCCTCCAGCTTTGAGACAGATGCTACAAGACACTGGCATCTCCCTGGGTCTGAGCCCTCTTTCACTTTCACCTAGCAGGGCTCCTCCTCCTCCTCCTTCTTCGTCACCTGTTCTCCTTCAGCTAGTGCCCATGGAACCTTTACTGGCCTTACCTTTTCCAATGCCTGTTGGGCTTCTGCCAGTTTTGCCTCAGCCAGCTCCCATCAGGCCTATGCCTACCTATCCTCAACCAATGCTCATCAGCCCCATGCTGTTCTATCCTCAACTGGCACCTGTTGGCCCAATACCATTCTACCCGCATCCAGTGCCTGCAGGGCCTGTGCTGCTTTATCCCCAGCTGGTGCCTGAAGGACCAATGCCAACCTATCCTTACCCAGTGCTGGCTCTACCAACACTGGTCACTGTTGATTTGTAAGGCCCACTTACATCCCTCTGGGGTTTTATGAAGTTGTAGGTCCCCCAGCCTCAGGGTTCCATGCCCACTGCCCCCCAGGGACTTCTCTGGGGCCATCCACTCCAGTGCTCCCACACCCCATATCATCTCCTAGTCTGGCTCATATCCCGGGCATCCTGCAGAAGTGGGGGGAAGCACCACCCTGACCTCTGTTTGCCTGACAATGATGATGATCAGGATGATAGCAAGGGAGACAATGGTGATGCTAGCAGCTCAGCTACTCCCTCTACAGGCTCCTCTGAAGGTGACGGCATCCCTAAGTGTGTCCCCAAGTCTCCACCACATGACCCCACCTTTATGGCCTTTATGACGCACATCCAAGAGGCCATGGGGTTCAAGATAGAGGACCATAATCTGGAGCAATGCCGGTTTGCCACCTACTTTTAACAGCCAGAAATTCCTTTGTTGGTGTTCCCTCCTCTTATAGACATCGATGAGGATGCCACCATGGCTGCCTGGCATCAGCCCAATCTGATCCCAGCCATGTCCAAAAAGGCTGATAGGCTGTACCATGCCCTGGCTAGGAAACATTTTCTTGGAGGACAGACACAGGTAGACTTTGTGGTGATAAACACCATTCATGATTGCACTAAACAGCCTAAGTATCTGAGCTCATTGCCATCCGAATTTGCCTCTTCCACTCTAGTGATTCACACCCTCAGTTACTTGATTCACATGCTTAAGTATCAAAATGCCCTGTGGGATCAGGCCAGGGATGCCATCCAAGCTTTACCAGATGACACTGCCAAGCAGCAGGCCATGGGTTCCCTCAAGTCAGCCTCTGACATTGGTACTAACTTGCTCTGGGCAGCCTACTATACTGTGGAAGCATTGGCTGGATTGTCAGCGACAGGCATTTGCATGTGCCGGCATGCTTTGCTACGGGTATCTGGGTTCACCCAAAATGTCCAGCTGTCCACTATGAATGTCCCTTTAGAGGGTACAGATTGTTTGGTGGGGACGTGGAAGATATCCTTGCCCACCTACAGGTGTCTGGACACACCCAGAGATTGGTCCATTCCATCTATCATGCTCAGCCCAAGTCCAGGCAGAGGATGCCCTTTTGTTGGGCTACTCAGACCTGGGCATTGAGCAAACATCAGGGAAAGCAACGGGTGATGCCAGCTACTCTGCCCACCCATGCCCCCTCTGCCAGCAAGAGCTCACAGGGAACTCCCACAGCTCCAGCTGTGGCTTCCCCCCCTTCATGACTCCTTGCTGATCCCCTCCTTCCAGAAAAGCAGAAGGTGGTTGTAGGGGGTCGCTTCTTCCACCATCTGGCCAGGTGGCAGGAGATCACTTCAGACAATTGGGTGCTGCAGCTCATGAGGCATGGACACTCCCTAGAACTTTTGGAGTGGCCCCCCGGAAATCCCCCAGTTCAGTCCTCATACCCTCCAGGTCACATCCATCTGATCTGGGACAAAATACATGCCTTGCTTCTAAAAAGAGCCATAGAACTTGTTCTACAGTCCCAGCAAGGGAAGGGGTTTTACTCCCACTTCATCCTGGTTTCCAAACAGATGGGGGACCTCCAGCCCATCCTGGAACTCAGCATCCTGATCCAGTTCATCCAATACAAGAGGTTCATAACAGTCACCCTTCAGGATCTGATCTGTTACACCAAGGGGATTGGATTTGCTCCCTGGATACGAAGGATGCCTATCTACATATCAAGGTTTATGCCTCCCACAGGCACTCAGATTTCGTTTCCAGGGAGCCCATTACCAGCTCACAGCCTTGACATTTAGCTTAGCTTCAGTCCCCCGGGTGTTCATCCAGTATTTGGCAGTGGTGGCAGCTGCCCTCAGATGGTACGGCTTCTATGTTTTCCCCTATCTGGATGACTGGCTGCTGGCAGTGCCATCCAGGGATCATCTGCTCCAAACCCTTTCTCATACCTGCTGCTTGTTTCAGGATTTGGGAATCATTGTCAGTCTGCCCAAGTTGTTTCTGTTCCCCTTCCAGTGACTTCAGTTCATTGGGGTGGTGCTGGATATGGCCCAAGGGATGGTCTTCCTGCCCCAAAACAGAGCAGAGCACCTGATGGTCCAAGCCTGTCAGCTCTGCTCCAGCCAACACATCCCAGCTCAGGCTTTTCTGCACCTCCTGGGTCTTATGTCTGCAGTGATAGTTACGGTTCCTCTAGGCAGGCTGTATATGAGAGTTCCTCAGTGGACCCTGTGGGTCCGATGGGACCAGCGCACTGATAACCTGGATTAGCCAGTCCTGGTCGCAAATGCAGTCAACAGGGTGCTGTTGTAGTGGCTAGATCCCAGTAACCTCCTGAGGGGGGTGCCATTTTTTCTTCTTCCTTTGCAGCAAATCCTCACCACAGATGCCTTGGGTCTTGGCTGGGGGGGGGCCTCACTTGGGGGCTCATCAGACTCGAGGGATGTGGTCCGAAGTGGAGATGGATCTCCACATAAATGTCCTGGAGATGCACGCAGTTCTTTATGCCTTACAGGCCTTCCAGACTCGGGCCCCCTGCTGATCCAAATGGACAACGCCAGCATGGTCCATTATATCAACAAATGGGGGTGACTCATTCCTACCCTCTGTGTCGGGAAGCGATGAGAGTCTGGTACCGGGTCATATACCATGGCCTGGAACTCTCGGCCATGCATTTTCTTAGATAGCAAAACATCTTGGAAGGCAGCCTAAGCTGGTCTGAATCACAAGCTTGCAAGTGGGAGCTTCTGACGTTCGTGGTGAAAGACCTGTTAAACTAGTGGGGTCATCCAGATTTGGATGTTTTTGCATCCCCACTCAACACAAAACTGCCACTTTTCTGCTCACTTGCTCCAGGGCCTGGAGGTTTCTGGCAAGAAATGTTGTCCCTCTCTTGGAAAGGGAGGTTCCTGTACTCCTTCCCTCTTTTCCTGCTCCTTTAGAGGATTCTGATCAAGCTTCAGATGAAAGGGGCAACTATGATCCTAATCAGCCCCTTCTGGCCTCCTCAGATCTGGTTCCCCTTGCTTCAACAGCTGGCAGTGGAACCTCCAGAGGATACAGAAAGCACCAGAAAGTTGGTTGAGGAAGCTGGAGTGAGGAGAGTCCCCCTTTTTTGGCTGGAGAACCAGTGCTGTAGCTGCCACTTTGGGAGTGTAAGCAATTATCAGGTAATTTTGTATTGAGGAAATAACTGTCACTGAGTTTTTCAAGCTCTGGTACTGTGTGCCTTGGTGAGCTTGGGAATTACAAACTTTTTGACTGGAGTTTTTCAACATTGGCTCTGAATAGACCGTGAGCTGTCTCAGGGTGGAGCCATGACAAAGTCTGTTGGACAATTTGCGTAATCCCTCATTTGTGGAACTACTTCAAACTGCTTAGTGGCCTTGTTTTTGGGATCTAACTCACCAAATTTGCTTCGGAACTCATCTGCTATTTTCAGTCAGCCTGTCTGTGTCTTTGCTCAGCATCAGTGAGAGAGGGGCTGGGCAGTAGATTTTAGGACAGCCTCCAGTGAGTACGTACCGCCACATCTGTCAGACTTGTTTTGGGCGAACTTTTGTCCCCAGTGGAAGTGAGAGTTGTTTCTGGAGCCGAGTCTCCCATAGATAATTTTCCTCCAGATCCTCTCCCTAACCTGCTTTATACTAGTAACAAGCAACACAATATCAGATTCAGCAAATGTGTGAGGAATTTGGTGATGAGAGCACAACCCCAGATTGTTGTCTTTGTCCAAGTTTGGTGGGAGCTTACTGTGGAGACTGTCATCTTGGCAGAAGCTGATACTGGACAACAGATCTTCGCTGACTGTAAATTTGAAAATTGCAGTGAACTTTCTGGACATTGTTCCTGAATAGGAGCTCTTGTTATATTCAACTTGGTTTCCACAGCACTATCTTTTCTAAATCTCTCTTGATGGCAGAAAACTGATTTAAGGTTGTTTTATTTTTTGGAGTAAAGATGGGATTTTTTTTGTGTGGAGGGGGAGTAATATCTAGTTTTGGGTAAGGGGTGGATGTGTGTGTGTGTGTGTATGCGTGTGAGTGGGATTGTGTTTAGGTTGTTTTTTGTATTAGGGTGGTTGTGAGTTTTGGATGTGATAACCTTAAATAGATTTAGTCATTGTGGAACTATTTTTTAGTTCTGGGATTGTTGAGGTAGTCTGGTTAGTACAGGGATGTGCTGGACCCTTGGACCCACCTATATTGTGGTGGGGTGCAGCGGGCAGGATGGAGGTGATGGGCATTGAGGTTATTATGTGCAGGAGATGCCCTGGGGTTAGACAGAGCCTAGAGAGTGCCCAGACGTGTTTGGTCTTTGTCCCCAGGGTTCCCACTGGACTGAATGGGCAGGTAGCCAGCTGGTCAGCAGCATCCTCTAGTCCACTTTGTACTGTGCTGCGCAATGCCAGATCGATGAGGAACAAGACTGCAATTATGGTGGACTTGATTTCCTCGGTTGATCTGGCATGCATTACTAAGACCCGATGCCGGGCCAGTATTGAAGGTACCTGTCCCCTCCGGGTACTCTGTGGTGCACTGCACAAGGAGGTAATGCAACGGTGGGGGTGTGGCCATCTGCTTTAGATCCAGCTTGGGCTTCTGTATGCACCCAGAGGGGACAGCCAGGTCTCTTGAGAATATGGTGGTGTGTGGGGGTCCAGGTGCAGGCTGCAGAATCCTCCTTATTTACCACCCTCTGGAGTCAGGAGGAGAGTTTCTGCAGGACATCGGGGACTTCGTTGTCGACAAGGTTTTGGAGGCCCCCAGATGGTTGATTCTGGGGACTTCAATGCCTGGATCCATGACAAATCCTCACAACTTGGTTCTGACCTCCTCCAGTTGATGTCATCACTGGGCCAGACACAAGTGTTTACTTCTGTGACCCATCACCATGGCCACATACTGGACCTGTTTTTCTCACTGGGGCTTGAGGCGATGACTCTCAAGACTGATCAGGTCATATGGTCTGATCATTGCATGGTGACATTCTTGTTTGGGGCCCCCCCCTGGAAGTCTCTCCCCTGTTGAGATGATCAGCTATTACCTTTTATGGTGATTGTCTCCAGAGGGATTGCTGGTGGAAGCTGATTTATCTAGTGTTGATGCTGCCTGTGCTGGGGGTATGGGAGGTACAGACAAAGAGGTGGCTGCCTATAATAGGGTGGTAACTGAGGTGCTTTGCCATCGCTCTGGTCTGTATATGACCCAGATCTTGTCACTTGAGATCCGAAGATCAGGGGTCGGAAGTTGGAGCATTGCTGGTGGAAAACCCCATCAGAGGAGGACAAACTGGCCTTGTGTACTCATTATCATGAGTACCAAGGGGGGAAGCAACTGTAAATAGGCAGAGTTCAAACAATATGAAGTCTTGTTGTATGCTGACTATTGCAGTTAGCCCACACTCTAAACCTGAAATAAGGAAACAAAAACAACACCACACAAGGAAACTGGTTCAACCGAACAGGTTAAAATACAAATTTACATTTTCCACAAGGTTTCCTATGGCTAGTCCACTACCCAAGTACTTACTGTACCACAGACAGAGATCTGAACTGAATTAGACACTAAAGGATCGGTAAACCGACGACTTTAACCGACTGTTGAACCACGAGCCGAGGAGAAATCTCCGGAGTGACTGTTCAGTTAGGCGGAGTAAAGAATCTGATGGTTACGCTTCAGAGTGCAGCAGACAGAGGTCTGAACCGAGCTCTAGCTCAACATTCTATGCTCTGAATAGAATTTAACCCTTTACTCTCCAGGGCAGTTCAAGTGCTGTGCCTAACTGCAATAGTCAGAATACAGCAAGACTCCATTAGAAAAAACATAATTACTAAGGTGAGTAATTTTTTCTTCCTGTCCAAGGAGATTGCTGCAAGAAAGAACAAACCATCTCAGCTTTTTTGGACTGTGGACAAACTCTTATACCCTGTCTGTCTACAGTGAAAAAAAGCCTTGTCAATTGCATTATGTGATGAATTTGCTCAGTTCTTCTCTGATAGGGTGTCCTCATGAGGAAAGTTTTGCCTTGCATTGATTGGCCTGGGGATGGCAGAGGCACTCCGACTGTTTGGGCTGAGTTTAGACCTTTGGAGGTGGCCGAGGTAATTGAGATGATCTCAAAGTTAAGGCACACTTACTGTGAAATTGACCCAGCCCTGACCCGTTTCTTATTGAAATGTGCCGGGACTGTTGGCCCGGTGTTCACTAGGATTGTTGGGTGCTCGTTGCTGGAGGGAGTCTTTCCAGATGCCTCGAAAGAGGCTCTGGTGAGGCCCCTTCTGAAGAAGCCATCTCTATACCCCGATATCTTGGTGAATTACTATCCAATCTCCAACCTATCATTTTTAGGTACGGTTGTTGCAAAAATAGTGGTGCAGCAGCTCGAGGAGCACCTCATGTCCTTTGATATCTATGAGCCATTCCAGTCTGGTTTCAGGGCTAGGCATAGCACCGAAATGGCATTAATCAGGGTGCAAAATGACCTCCTCAAGGCTAGAGATAGAGTAGATAGGTCAGTTCTTGCACTCCTTGATCTCTCATCAGCATTTGATACCACGGATCACATTGTGCTTCTTGATCGCCTTCAAGAATATTGTGGACTCACCGGTACTGTCATCAAGTGGTTTGAGTCCTAGCTCTCAGGCAGGAAGCAATGGGTGGTGATGGGGAATTTCTCCTCCTCTCCAAACCTCCTGCCATGTGGAGTGCCTCAGGGCTTGATCTTGTCACCAATGTTATTCACGGTGTACATGCTGCCCTTGGGAGAGCTCATTAGTTAGTACAGTGTGGGTTTTCACTGCTATACAGATGATACCCAACTGTATATGTCCTTTGCCCTGGGAACACACAATGCTGTAAGTAAGTGTGTAAGTGTTTATTTTTAGGCGCCCAATCCCGGAGGCTCTGGGTGCATACATAAAATTCCAACATACAATCAGATAAAATTACTGAATACATAATCAAATTAATTCATAAATTCAAACAACATAAAAATATTACAATATGTCTTCAGGGATTGCTGACTTAAACAGGTGAGTTTTCAGGCCCCTCCTGAATGCCTACACCATAGGGGCCTCCGAGATCTTGGGAGCAAATTCCAGAGGACTAGGCTGGTCACTCTGAATGAACAATCACTTGAGGTTTTCAGCCCAGTCATCAGAATTGCAAGGAGGCCTTTGGTGGAGAAACAGAGGGAATGAGTCAGAATGGCTGGAGTAAGGAGATCTAACAGGTAGCCAGGGCCCAGTCCATACAGAGCGCTATACTGTAGGTGAGCAAACCCACCTTGAAGAGAACCCACCACCTGACCAGCAACCAGTGCAGACCCCACAGGACTGAGGCCACATGACAGAATCTGGATAATCCTATCAGCAGCCTGGCTGCTGCAGTCTGTACCAGTTGTAGCTGGTGAAGTTTCCCTCACTGACCCCGAGATATAGAGCATTACAATAGTTGAGCCTTAATGTCACAAAGTGCTTAACAACTGCTAGGCTCATATCAATGACTGGATGTCCTCCAATTGGTTGCAAATGAACCCCAAAAAGATGGAGGTTCTGGTGATAGAGCCAGGTCACGGGCATGATGGGAGTGCCTTCAGAGCAGATACAGGATTGTTCCTGGGGTCCACTCCGTTGATGGCCTCTCCTAGGGTGTGGAATCTTGGCATTATTCTGGATAGCAGTTTAACTTTTGAAGCACAGGTGTCATCTGTGGTCCAAAGTGGTTTTTACCACTTAAGGAATGTCACTAGGATTAAGCCCCTGGTTCCACCTGTAGATCTGCCATCACTAGTGCATGCCTTTGTCACTTCCAGGCTTGACTACTGTACTGCTCTATACTTCGGGGTCTCTGGAGGGATCCTCTGCCAGCTGTAGCTAGTGGAGAATGAAGTGGCAAGGTTACTGATGGGCCTGTCTAGGTCCAGTCATGTGACCCTGGTCCTGCGAGCTCTGCACTGGCTGCCTGTCAGGTGAAGGGTCATCTTTAAGGTGGACTCGCTCACCTATAAGACCCTATATGGACAAAGCCTGGACTATCTGGCTGATTTCCTAACACCAGCCACCTCTGCTCACTCCCTCCGTTCCTTGACCAGGGGCCTACTTACAGTTGCCGGGGCTAGATTAAAAACATCAGGTGACCAGGCATGTGAAGTCACTGGTATGGTTCTGTGGAACTCCTTCCCAGCTGGCATTATGGAGGCCCTAACGGTTGAGATATTTAAGAAGGGTCTGAAGGCTCATTTATTTTTGCTAACCTTCCCTGATGACATCCATTAATAACCAGAGCAAATTTTAATCTTAAATTTTATTTGCTTTTAACTTATTATATTTATTTTAATATGTGGGTATTTATGTATGTTGTTTGCATATTGTATGCTTTTGCCTGTTTTATGTAAGGCGCACAGAGCCTGAGGGATTGAGCGCCATAGAAATAAAGATTGCCTTGCCTTGCCCTGCCCCTTTGCATAGGCTTGCTCTCCCAGGAACAGGGCACCCTGGTCCATACAGACCTCAGATCTCTCTACCTTCATGCCAGTCTCCTGAGGATATAGCCATTCTGAGGTTTAGGGTGTCCCCTAAGGTAGCGGATGTTTTGGTGGCAGCCAGGAAACCATCCACCAGGGCCACCTATTCCATGAAATGGATGTGTTTTGTTCTCAGGGCTGCTTCACACCACTTAGACCCCATCACCTGTCTGGCAAATCAGATCTTGGATACTTGCTTTCCGTATCAGACTCTGGTCTGAAGTACTCCTCCATCAAGGTACATCTCTCTGCTATCTTTGCTTATCATGTACTTATCGATGGCCATACTGTGGCTCAACTTGACGTGTCTCACATGTTTTTGAGAGGCACCTTGCACTTAAAGCCCCCAATCTGCAGTCTGGTCCTGGCTTGGGACTTAAATTTTGTGTTAGAAAAGCTCACCCTGCCTCTGTTTGAATCTGCCATGAGTTGCGAGCTATGCTATTTGTCTTGGTGTTATTTTTAGTTGCTATTACTTCTGCTCAAAGGATTTCCGAGCTTCAGGCTCTCATGTGTGAGCAACCGTATTTGATTTTCCACAAAGAACTGGTATCTTTGCATATGAATTCCCAGTTTCTTCCTAAGGTGGTGTCTATTTACTTTGAGTCAATCCATCCACCTGCCCGTTTATTATCCTCAGCATGCCAAACCAGGGGAAACATTGCTCCATACTTTGGATGTGCACGGAACCAAATATTACAGTTTGGACATTGCCTCTAGGCACAGGGCAGATTTTGACCTGGCTGTTCTACAAGGACTTCTCTCCTAGGTGCTTTCAGCCAACCACCTGGTCTGTCAGTCAATCTTTGCCAGAGCTGCTTGGGACTCATCCTACCGGTGTGGTCTGCTGCAAGAGAGACACTTGAATTAAGATGGTACAGTTACGTGAGAATGTACCGTAACAACAGATCTATGAGAAGATCTTTTGCAGCAGGCCATGTATTTCTCTTCCTCCTTTCCACTTTGCTTTTTTCTTGTGGCTTTTTGGCTCTCTGTCTAGCTCTCCTCTTCCATGGTGGATATTCTTCTGCTTTCTTTTTCCTTTTTATTTTTATTTTATTAAACTCTAGGATTACAAATACCTTTGAGCAGGAACTGCTCATTTACAAAGGTTCCACGTTAAAGAATGTAGGGTAAGATACATACAAAGGTCAACAATGGTTACAGTCTTAAAAACACAAAGATGTCTAAGCATTTATTATACAGCCAAAAATAGAGTGCGACAACATAAGCCAGCTTCAGACAAGTTTCAGGGTGAACAGCATATAGTTAGTATAGGGTAGGAGGGAGTCAGGAAGAAGTAGGCAGGATAAAGGGCCCTTGTCGGTGGGTAGAGGTGGGTGGCAAAAGTGCGAGGTGGATGGGTTGGAGGGCCCCAAATCTGGAAAGTGCCATTAGAGAGGGAAGGGATGGGTGAGGCAGTGTGGTGTGGGGTAAGGGGTGACTGGGGGAAATTGGTGCCAAAAAAGTGGAGCTCTAAGGGAGGTTACAGGTCACCTTCAACTAGGGTAAAATGAGAAGGCAGTTACTTAAGAGAGCCAGTCACATTGAGTGGTAGAGGCGAGGAATAGTCAGAGTTGCCTTTTAAAGGGACCAAGTATCGCAGTTGTAAGTGTTTCTTTGTTAAGAGTGTTGCACCATGGAGGAGTCCTGTGCATGAATGACCTCTGACCCATCATGGTCCAGCATCTGGGGACCTGGAAGATTTGATATAGAGCATTGCATGTAAGCTGGGTACTGCTGTTGGCAGTAAGGAGCTTTGCCACTCCTGATGGCATGAGCCTGAGGAGAACTTTTTTGGTTAACAAGCAGGTCTGGTATTGTATTCTACTAAGAGTGCTAGCCATCCAGCCTGGGCGTACAGGTCATAGGTGTGTGTTAGGTGGATGGCACCCATTAGAAGCCTACAGGCCTTGTTGAGTGTCACCAATATCCTCCGGAGGGCAGTAGGGGAAGCAGAGCCATAGATGACTAGACCGTAGTCGACGATGGAGGTGAAAGAGCCGTTGAAGGCCAGTCTAAGGGCATCAGTGGTCATGCAGTGTTTGTGCTTGCGGAGTAGGCCGATCCGTATGTTGGTCACCTTAACTACATTGCCAATGTGTCATGTGTAAGAAAGGGAACTGTCTAAGGTGATGCCGAAATATTTAAACTCAGGAATATGTTCAAGTGAAGTCCCCACATGGTTCTTGATGGTGAGGGACAGAGTTTTATACTTGCTCCATTGGTTGCAGAATGTCATGACCTTAGCTTTGCTGTAGTTCGGGATGAATTTATGTGAGCTAAACCGCTCTTCAACATGCCTGAAATCACACTGCAACTGACTTTCAAGTTGCTTAGAGTCTTGGTTGCTAGTAAACAGTCCTGCATCATCCGCATAGAGTAATATTCTCTGTTGGCAGACACTAGGGAGACTGTTCAGGAAGAGATAAAAGAATAATGGCCCCAGTATAGACCCCTGCGGGACACCTGAGAGGACTGGTTTTTCATCAGAGGTGACGCCAGCAATCCTAACATGTTGGACCCATCCCCCAAGGTAACTAGCAAACCAGGGCAGTGCATCCGTGGAGAGTCTGAGAGTGTCAATTGCCTGAGTAGGAGTGGGTGGTTAACAGCATCAAAGGCCTTTGTCAGGTCAATGACTACTGCCCCCCCAAAGATTCCTTGGTCGAGGGTGTCATGGATGAATCTGGTAAATTCCAACAGTGCTGTGGTGGTACTATGCTCTTTTCGGAAGCCAAGCTGTTCTGGGCACTGGATTACATATTTGTCCAGGAACTCAACAAGCTGGTCAAATACTATTTATTCCAGAGCATTAGATGGGGGCGGGAGGATGGAGATGGGCCTGTAGTTGGTGTGCAGTGACTTGTCTCCACTTTTGTGTACAGGTGTGATAGTTGCCTGTTTCCAGAGTGATGGGAATTGACCCAATCTTAGGGAAAGGTTGAAGATCTTTGTCAGGGGTTCAAGGATTTCATCTAGGACTAGTACAAGCAACTTCAGGTTGAGTGAGTCACCAGTATAGCCAGTTTTGTGGAGGGCCTTGCATATATAGGTTCTGGCTAAGTGCATTGGGATCTCTTTGAAAAAGAACTGCGGAGCTCTGTGTACTTGAGATGCAGTGTCAATGGGGGACTTGGTGGTGGGGGCATTGAAAAAAAAATCAGGTGGAAGGACACTGCCAAGGTTGGAGAACGCTCTAAAGTAACCTCGGCTACATCCTCAGTTCCACTAACAGGCTGCTGCTTTTGGTCTGTCAGGAGAACTGAGGAGGCTATGGGGCCCGCCCACTTTTATAGGATAGGCGGATGACAGAGGATGACATCGGAGGTGGGCAGCCCACTCTTGTAGTCTGCTAGCTAGAAAGTTTTCCTTGTGGTCCTAGTGCTGGGTGGCTAAATCCTACCAGTGTGGCCTGCTGCAAGAGATCATCTCAAAGATCTACTGTTACGGCAAGTTCTTAAGTAACTGTACTTTACCAGACCTGGTGAACCAAATATGATGTCAACTGCTGTCCCTTCCTGGCCCCAATAGTCATACATATAGGGGCAGCTCCAAAATATATATAGATGGTCTGCATTCTGCTCCCAACATTCTCTCCAACACCTTCCCTGCTCCGGCCTCATATCATAGTGTGTTCTGCATTTCCAAGAAAATTCCTAGACATAGGGGGCCATAGGTAGCTTATATGATGGGAGGATATACTTTAACCAGAGGTTCAAGGTCCAAGGAGCCTGCAAATCCTCATTCCATTTGGCCAGCACTGAGTCAGTAGACTCTATTGAGTAAGCCAAAAGGGCTCTGTACAGCTGTCTCATCAGGTGGGAGCAGACTACCCTGGTCTGATGTTGGATTAATAATGTTAATAGGCCAGTAACATTTAGGGTAACCTATGCATTCTCTTCCCAGGTTCCAAATGTAAGTTCTTGGTTTGGCTTATCTAAAATGGTCCTCTAGGGGCAGGGGATGTTTATCGTGTAAGGCCTGGAATGTATTGATTTTTATGGCATCAACAAACTTGTGCAGGTAAACAAGCCCACCCGAGATCATTGCCTCAGAAAAGGGTCTATGTTTTTCAGTGGACATGTGATGTCTCTGCTTAAGGCCCTCAACTAGCAGGTAATTTCAGAAAATGGTGCCCCTTCCAAACAAAGTGCCACACCTGCAGGGTCTTTGCCATAAAGCTGAAAATCTTGAAAAAGGGAAATATCTCAGTAGGTTGGCAACTAATATCTTAACAGCATGCCACTATCACCTTAAATCTGTCACACTCAAGTTTAAATGCCACCACAGCCCTGGCTTTAACCCCTTCTCTGATCAGCACATTCCATTTATCTATCAGCAGCTCCATGAAAAAGAACTTCTTCACGTCCCTCCTGAATCTCCCCTCAACAGTCTCCACCTGGGTCCACTAGCTACAGAGTCCTAAAATCCATCCTGCTGATTCTTCACAGGAACTTGTATCGCAGTCATAGCCCCCATTTCCCTCCAACCTCCAGTGTATACATTCTATGGTCTGAAAACCTTTCCTCCTTTGACCTTCCCTTTGACCTTGCCTGTTGCCCCTGTATGATCTTCATGGCTCTCCTTTGCAGTCAGTAGTCCAAGTGAGAGAAGATAAAGGCCTGGAACAGGGTCCTTAGGTCAGAATGTTCTAGTTAAGGGCAGAATATGGCGAAATGCTTAATAATGTTGTTTATAAGTTTATGGGTCTAGTTGAAGGGCCTCTTATAGATATGAGTGTTACCTGGCATGTTCTTAGGACTGCAGACTGAAGGTGAACAGTTCTGTGGTGCTGAGGATGCAAGAGGCAAAACTCTCAGACCTATAAGGGGCTTCCAAATGGATTCATAACATTATTATGCTTCACTAACTTTTTTAAATAAAAAAATAATTTTTTTCTGTATTTAAAATACTAACTGTGCGTGTGGTCAGTGAGAAGCCTGTTACAGTGGCTCAGTGGGTGAGACCCACTTATAGTAACAGGAGTACCTCACACTTGACAGAAAGAAGTGCTGTGACTGGTCACGGATTCTCCTGTGAACTATAATAGTGGCTAAAGCACCAGCCTAGGAACTAGAAGATCACAGGTTCAAACCCTGTCAAAGCCAAATACCTACTGTACGGCCATGGGGAAGTCACTTAACCTCACAGGGCTCCAGTGCACCCAGATGCAAAATAGGTAGAAGCAGGACCCTAGTGAAACCAAGATGTTGCATCTCACCTGGCCTATTCTGGGTTTAAAAAAAAATCTAAAGCAAATGTCAGCAAAAAGAGAAGGTGTATGTGCACAACCAAAGTAAAAATTCAAACCTACTAGGAATATGGTATACAAACATTCCATTTATTCATTAGTCATGCAATGCTTTATTCAATCCTTGAAATTTCTACATTTATTTATTGAAATTTGTTGACTGGGTAGGTCCGCTGAGACAAAATGTCTCTTTTTCAGGGGCAACCTGGAATTAATTACAAACAGTAACAGAAGAGATTACATACAGGATCAAGGTGCACAGAAAATAGTTATGAAATCACAATATTGCACAAGTGTGGACAGAATTCTTGCATGAGTCAAAACACAAGAACAAGTTCCGGAACAAGTTCACACACAAGACATCTAATAGAATTTCCTTTAAACATAATATTGCACATTGCTCTGTCACTGCATTCAAATAAACTGTCCTATGGACTTGAATATATATAGTTGTGCTATGCCTTATTCAACAGTTAAAGGTTCCACTTAAAAAACAAAGAACAGAATCTTCTTCAAATATAATGCTGCAAATTTGCCCTTATATTGTACTAAATGAAACTGCACTGTCTTTCTAGAAAAGCATTATTTACAACTAAAAGGCACAACACTGGGGGCATCATTTCCTCAACTATTCAAATTTACACTAGGACACTGGGAACGAGAGTTTGCCTCTGATGGCAAGGCTGACCATGTCTTTGCAGGAACGGACCTTTGAGAAGATACACTGATACTATCCTTCTGGTGTGTCAAGAGACTCGTACTGAACTTTTAGCTTTTGTACAGTATTTGGAAAGCACAGCTGAACACCTGAAAATTATTGTGCATAATGATTTTGAAATCATGCTCTGTTTTTAGATTTGCAAATTAGTAAAGATGGCGGTGGTGGTGTTGTGTGTGTGTGTTGGTGGTGGTGGTGTGTGTGTGTGTGTGTGTGTGTGTGTGTGTGGTGTGTGTGTGTGGGGGACTGGTGACCAATCTGTATAGCAAACAAATGGATAGACATTCCCTCTTATTACAGGCAAGCAGCTATCACCCATGCCACACCGTGAAGAATATCACCAAAGGTCAGTTCCGATCAGGCTTATAACTGGCAAGCAGACATTCTTGCAGGTACAAAGGATCCTTAAGAAAGGGGTTAAAGAAGTGATATTACAGGACTGGCCCGGTGGTCTGGTGGGCTAAGATGTTGGGTGCCTTAATGCCTGCCATGGTTCAAGAATGGACCAGGGTTGCTCAGGGGCTGCCCAGGTGAGAGGGGAATTGAGTGTGCCAAGGATAGCTCTTCTTTCTCAAGGAGGAGGGGATCCTGTGTGCCACCATTTGACTGGTGCCTGCTGGGAGCTGGTTGGCAATGATGGCAGGAACAGCCAGACATGGGTGGGATGGCAGTGGACATGGCATATTTTGTGTGCCACTACGCACTGAAGTGCACAAATACATTGCATGCTGACTTCCTAGGAAGAAAATGAGCAGGAAGAAAAATCCCTGAACTGTTCAGCTCCCCCCACCCCACAGGCCATGCATGACCCTAAGTGGCAGGCCACCCACCAAATCATGACTCTGTATAACTGGAGGATAACCAGTAACTCCACTGGATGAACTCCAGCCTCCTAGATCAGGGACAGAGGAGCATTAAGTGTTGATAAAAAAAAAATTATACTGAAAAGAAGCCAGAACTCATGCTAAATGTATGTTGAGGGCAGGTCTTCTGACCAAGACTTAGGAGTAGAATCAATGTGGAGCAGTAAAGTTTATTACTACATTTATCACCCCAGTCACTCAGGATAAGGATAATTGAAAAAATACTAAGCAATATTACAGACTAATCCTACACTTGAGGAGTGCACAGAACAATACCCTAGGATGGCTGTTGTAGAACTGCGGTCTACCAGTCTGAATGCCAGGGTGGAGGGATGACTTTCCAATCTTCTTTTCTTCCTCTCTAAAAATCAGTTGTGCAACAGTTTCTCCTTTACCTTTTCTGTTCTATTTTTCTAACACTGACGTAGATTGGCCACCTACGTCAGCCTTCTCTGTTCTTGCTAATATCTTTTTCTGACTTTCCTTATTTCAGAATTCTTAAATCCAACCCTCACCAAAACCTCCCTACCTGTGCAAACAGAATGTAAAACACCAAGTCATATGCCTTGAATAAATGTCCAGAATACTAGTTATACTAGCTGGCTGTTGTTACATAAAGTGCTATTGTATAAAGCACTGAAGTGCTTATAATAATTTATAAGTAAAGTGAAGGAGTGCAGTAAAGCCAGAAAATGCTATAGACTAAAATGTCAAGTACATAATTCATAGATTTCACAGGTTTTTCAAGCTACATAGACTTGCGACCTTAATGCTTGCCTTGATAATCTTATATTATAGTGTTTATATTACTGTAGAATTTGTCTAGACCTGCTTTGAATGAGTACATTGTTTTGCTCATTACTACCTCCCTTGGCAAGAAATTCCATAGCTTAGCTCCTCCCTGACTAAACCAGTTTTTTCCGTTTTAAAGTATTCCACTTGTCCTGTTCTAATTGCAATTTATGACTCCTGTGTTCATACCGATAATGCCTTCTCACCCTGAGTCCCAAATCTGCTTTCAATTGCTCATCCTTTAGTGCCCTATATATCATGCACATATCACCCCTTAACCTACGATATTGCAATGTATATAACCCTAGATCTTGTAATCTCTCCTGGTATGATTTATGTTCCTAACCAGTAATCCTCTTTGTTGCACTGCACTGCACCCCCTCCAACCGTCTAATATCAACTTTTTTTGTATGGGGACCAAACCTGAGCACAGTACTCAAGATGTGGCCTCACCAATGCACTATACAGGGTTAAAATTACGTTGCTTTCTCTGCTGCTAATATGCCGCAGAATGCAATTTAGTACCTGATTAGCTTTCTTAACAATAACATTGCAGTGTGTACCAAATTGTAAATCACTAGTTACCTTAACCCCCATATCCCTTTCCTCCACAGTCTGGTGTAGTGCAACATTTCCCAGTTTATACTCAGCTTTGCTGTTGCCACTTCTCAAGTGCATCACAGCACACTTGTTTAAATTAAGATCTAACTTGTGCTGGGCTGTCCACTGTAACAGTATATCTAATGCCTTTTGTACTTTGATCTGATCTTCAAAGCTATTTACAATACCCCCGATACTGCAGTCATCTGCAAATTTGCTCAGCCAGATATTGGGGAAGCTGAACCTGATTGAAGAGACATATAAATTAAACAAACATGGGCCGAACACTGACCCCTACGGAACACCACTAGTGACCTCTTCCCATTTAGATATTACTCTCTTGATTGTGACCCTCTGCCTTCTGTTGCTCAGCCAAACCTCTACCCAAGTCATTATGTTCGAGGGTAGTTTGGTGTTGGCCAGTACCTCAATTAGTTCTTTATGTGGTAGTTTAACGAAAGCTTTAGAAAAATCTAAGAATATAATGTTTACTGCGTTCCTTGTGTCTAAAACCTTATAATACTATTTCATAAAAGGTCAGCATATTCGTTTGGCATGATCTTGTTTTTGTAAAAAAAACAAGTTGGGTCAGGTCTATTAATTTATGTACCGTCAAGTGGAATAGAATTAGATCTTTCAAAATTCCTTCAAATAGTTTCCCTATTATTGAAGTTAAATTATCAGGTCTAAAATTTTCAGGTCTAGTAGTAGGGTCTTTCTTCATTAAGGGTACCACTACTGCTTCCATCCAGCCCTGTGCAACCACTCCCTCATCCAATGATTTTTGAAACAAGTAAGTCAGTGGCTGAGCCAGACAAGCTGCCAATTCCCTGAGCATTCTGGGGTGTAACTCATCTGGCCCCAGGGATTTATTTACATTGATATTTTCCAGTCTTTTAAGTACATCGGAAGGAGCAATCCATACCTGACCTGCCTGCAAACTTATTTTATTTCCATTACCTGTAACAGTATTTTATTAAACACTGAACTGAAATATGAATTCTGCATATCTGCCAATTCCTTGATGTTAGTCACACGTTCACCCAGTGCATTGATGTAAGGGCCTACATGTAATGTACCTTTTTTTTTACTATTTATATATGTGTAAAATGCTTTTGTATTATCCCCTATTCTTGTTACCAGACTAAGGTCATAATTCCCTTTGGCCTTTTTTATTTCTTTTTTTAATTGTCTGACCTTACTCCTACACACAAGCCATCCCTCATGGTTATTTTTTTTTTATTTACTCTTTTAAAGATCTTGTTCTTCTCTCTCTTACCATTTTTTTAGCCTAGAATTAAACCATCCTTTGCTGTTACATAGAAACATAAACTTTGACGGCAGATAAGGACTGCTTGGCTCACCTAGTCTGCCCATTTCCCTACCTACAGGATAAGCTGCAGATCCTAGTTAAACAACAGCCTATTTCTTCTTACCCACCACAAGAACTGCCTTATGTCTGTCCCATGTATTCTTGAATTCCCCCACAGTTTTAGACACCACAACCTCCTCAGGAAGGCTGTTCCATGTGTCCACCACCCTCTCTGTGAAAAAATACTTCCTCACATTGTCCCTGAACCGCCCCCATCTTTAAATTGTGTCCCCTTGTTCTTGCACATCTCTTTTTCTGAAAGAAGCTACCCTCTTGGACTTTGTTGATTCCACTGAGGTACTTAAAAGTTTCTATCATGTCCCCCCTCCCTCCTTTCCTCAAGGGTATACATATTAAGCTCCTTTAGTCTCTCCTCATATGGCTTCTCTTGCAGACCCTGCACCATTTTAGTTGCCCTCCACTGGACTGCCTCTATCCTGTCTATGTCCTTGCAGAGATGGGGTCTCCAGAACTGGACGCAGTACTCCAGATGGGGTCTCACCAACTGTCTGTACAGCGGGATAACAACTTCCTGTTTCCTGCTGCTGATGCCTCTCCCTATACATCCCAGTATACCCCCAGCCCTCCCTACTGCCTTCTCACATTGCTTGCTAACCTTAAGGTCATCTGATATGATTATGTTGTTACTACCTCCCCCCACTGTGTAATCTTCCCCTGGGTTTTTGTTTCCCAGGTACATTATTTTGCACTTCTTTGCACTGAATCCAAGCTGCCATACTTCTGACCATTCCTCCAACCTTGCCAAGTCCCTTATCATCCTTTCCACGCCTCCTTGCGTATCAACCCTGTTGCAGATCTTTGTCTCATCTGCAAAGAGGCATACTTTTCCTTCCAGTCCCTCTGCAATGTCACTTATAAAGACATTAAAAAGGACTGGACCCAGTACTGAACCCTGCGGTACCCCACTTGTAACCCTCTTTCTTCAGAGTGGACTCCATTTACTATTATCTTCTGTGTCCTGTTGTCCAGCCAATGTTTTTCCAGGCTACCACCCTGGGACCCACTCCCAGGCTGGCTAACTTGTATATTAATCTTTTGTGTGAGACTGTGTCAAATGCCTTGCTAAAGTCTAGGTAGGCCACGTCCACAGCCCCTCCCTGGTCTACTACTTTGGTCACCCAGTCAAGGAAATCAAATTCGTCTGACATAACCTTACCGCTGTGAACCCATGCTGCCTTGGGTCCTGTGCCCCACTGACCTCTAGGTACTCAACAATTCTTTCCTTCAGAAGTGATTCCATCACTTTCCCTACCACAGAGGTCAAACTGACACGTCTGTAGTTTTCTGCCTCTGTCTAGGTCCCACTTTTGTGAAGGGGAATCACATCTGCCTTCCTCCAGTCCTCAGGTATAGTACCACACCATCCTCACATGATTTGTTAAAAAGGGTAGTCAGTGGTTTCACTAGTTCTCCCCTTAATTCTTTTAGAATTCTGGGGTGAATTCCGTTAGGCCCCATTGCTTTGTCCGGCTTCACTTTTAGGAGTTCTTTTAGAACCCTTTGTTCTGTGAAAGGACTGGGATCAACCCCCCTATCAAGAGTGCTTCTGTTAATTGGATTAGGCACCTCCCCTCCTCCTATTTTGTGAATATTGAGTAGAAGTATTCATTCAGTATCCCTGCTTTTTCACTGTCCCTCTCTGCCCACCCACCGTCCATTCTATTCAGCCTCACTATCCCTCCCTTTGTCTTTCTACACTCCCTGATCTACCTATAAAAAGTTTTATCCTCCTTCTTAACCGAGTTGGCTATCTTTTCCTCAGTTTGGGCCTTTGCTATTCTGACTTCTCTCCCTGCTTCCTTCTGCCTTAACTGGTACACCTCTCTGTCCTGCTCCTTCTGTGTTTCCTTATACTCCTGAATGCTATCTTTTTCTCCCTGACTTTCCCCGCCACCTCTTTTGAGAACCACAGTGGCTTTTTCTTTCATTTTGATTTGTTTATTTGCTTGACACAAAGGCTTGTTGCCACTGTGATGGCAGTTTTGATGTTTCCCCATTGTTGCTCCCCCGCTCCTTCTAGCCTGTTTGCTAGTGCTTTTCTGAGGCACTCTCCCATCTTGCCAATGTCAGCCCTCCTGAAGTCCAGTACCTTCACTTTTGTATGGCTTGATTCTGTAGCCGAGTTTATTTTAAACCACACTGTTTGATGGTCACTTGTTCCCAGATGGCAACCCACTTCTAGATCTGAGATCCTCTCACTTCCCCATTTGAGAGTACGAGGTCTGAGATTGCTCCCTCATGAGTGGGTTCCGAAACTAACTGTCTGAGGCATGCCACCTGTAAGGCATCAAGAATGGCCCTGCTCTTGGATGTGGCTGCAGCAAATGTGCTCCAGTTAACATCTGGCATATTCAGGTCTCCCATCAACAGTATCTTCCCTTTCTCTGCCATACTAAGAATGCCTTATATCATATCCTTGTCCATTCCTTCCCCCTGACATGGGGGTCTGCATACAACCCCTGTGCGGATTGTGGTGCCATTTCCAGTCTCTAAGGTGACCCACAGTGCCTCCTCTCCTCCCTGTTTACTTTTTTGTTCAGTTGCTTTTATCTCTTCCTTTACATGGAGAGCTACTCCTCCCCCTCTTCTCCCCTCCCTGTCTCTCCTATAGGTTATGTACCCTGGTATGTTAACATCCCAGTCATGGTTCTCTGTGTACCATGTTTCTGTGACTGCTACAATATCCAGACATCCCTCTTCCATCAAGGCCACCAGTTCAGGGAGTTTGTTGCCCAGACTATGGGCATTGGTACTCATTACCCTCCATTTCCTGATGGCCTTACTCCTTTTTGCCCCTTCCCTGTCCTTATTGCCTTTGTCACTTTTCCATTTACCCTGCCCTTCTCCTTATTGACATCTCTATCTTGGTGTTTACCTCACTTACTACCCTGACTTTTTGGGGGCTAGGATTTTCCTGCTCCTTTCTAGTGCCTCCCCTTGGTTAGTTTAAATGCTTGCCAATGAAGCATTTAAACCTATCACCTAGGATCCTGGTTCCCCTCCTGGACAGATGCAGCCCATCATGCCAGTATAGGCTTGCATCACTCCAGGTGGACCTCCAGTCCTCAATGAAGCCAAATCCCTGAGCTCTGCACCAGTTTTTCAACCACTGATTGAATCCCATGGTGTGGAGCACCCTAGCCTCACCTATGCCATAGACAGGCAGCCCCTCCGAGAAGGTTACCATGCGTGCTACTTGTCTAAGGCCCCTCCCCAACTCCACAAACTCTTCCTGCACTGCTCTGATCCCTTTCTTAGCCAGGTAATTTGTCAGTAGGTTGACAATAACATCCAGCTCCCTCCCCTGTGCAGCTGCTCCGGCGATCCTGAGGATTTGCTCCCTGTCCCTCCAAGCCATGGTGCCAGGCAGGCACCTTACCTCCCTCTCCCCTTCCTCCCCCAATTCTACCTTCCTAACAATGAAGTACCCCACCAGAAGTTATTTCCTTCCCCTGTGTGGTCCCATGCCACCCTCCTGTGGGTCTCCCTTGTGGAGGTTCCCAGCATCCTCCTTGGTCTCCACTGCGGGTGCCTCCATAGAGGAACCACACTTTGCCAGAATGGCATAAGAATTGTGGAGAGGTACAACTGGAGGGATCTTTATAATTCTACACCCTCCTCCTCCATGGGCCACTGTGGTCCAACCACTCTCTTTCTTGGTAACCTCTGGAGGCAATGGCAGTGGCCCTGGTGGTCCCTGGATGGATGAGGAGGTCCCACAAATCCTGGCCATCTCAGCCTGGAGATGAGCAACCTCCTTCCTCAGCCCAGAGAGGTGCCTGCAGATGGGACAACACCGCATCCTCCAGAACGTCTCCCGGAAGACTGCTGCTCCACAGCCACTGCACTGCACCACTCCCATCATGTCTTATTTCTGGTCCCTTCACTATTGTTTGGAATCATTATTCTTTCCTCTGTTTTTTTTTTTGTTTTGTTTTTTTGTTCTCTCCCTACTTACTTACTGCCTCTGTGCTTGTGTTGTTTTTCTTACTATATTTACACACCTTGGGTATAAATTTCAATACTTCAGTCATGATTTTCGTAATCAGAATTTCATACATCTGATTTACTGATTGATCAGAAAATGCAGTTTCCCAGTCCCAGACCACCATTACTTCTTTTAGGCCATGGAAGTTTGCTTTGTTAAAATTCAGCTTGTAAGTTAGGCCTTCGTTTCTACTTGTACTTGATTCCCCTTCCATCCTAAAGAACACTGTATTGTGATCATTGTCCCCCAAGGGACTATCAACCCTTATATTATTAATTTTTTGTCCCCCATATTAGTTAAGACCAAATCCAATATATTTTGACCCCTGGTTGCTGACATCACTTTTTGTTCTACCCCAATCTGGTCAATCTCTTCAAGGAATCTCTTTTCTATACTGGCCTTTCCCCTGAAGTTTATCCAGTCTATTTCAGGCATATTGAAGTCCCTTGTCAAGAGTATATCTTCTGCCTGGTCTAAATTGGAAATGTATTCCAAGAGAAGGTCCTCCTCCAGTTTATTCATAGATGGAAGCCTATACACCAATCCCAATCTAGTTTTGGCAGGAGATTTATACATTATTTTAACCCACAACATTTCTACATTCTCCAATTGTATGCTTTCCTGTTCACTGTTTATGGTTTCTTTGATGTATATAGCAATCCCCCCTCCTTTCCTTTGAAGTCTAGAGCTAGAAAACAGCTTATATCCCACGATGTTGCTCTCCCAAGTGTCAATATCGTCCCACCAGGTTTCAGACACCAGTGCTATGTCTATGCTGCTAGATGTTAACATGTTCTGGAATTCATCAAACTTGTTTGTTAGACTCCTTGCATTTAGTAATGCTATATTCCAACCTTTATTTATATTCCCTGGTAGGCCCGAGTCATTCATTTCCCTCATGTCTGTAAATTCGTACTCCTCCCTTTCCAGTTAAAATGAAAGCGTATCACCTTATTGAATTTGGTACCCAGTATTCTAACCTGAGGAATCCACTAATATTATTACTCTTTGCAGTGCCCCTTTAAGTCTGCACTGCCCTGGAGCCAAATAGAATGTTATGCTAATTATGGAATGTTTAACTCATGCATTCATTTTCAAACTGCCCTATTCTAACTGCCTGGATTCTACCTCAAATTTTCTGTCTCCGCTGCAAAGTTCCGACTCCCTGGAGACCTCTCTCTATCAAGGTTGTCTAAATTGTGCATAAGAACAAAACAAAAAAAGTAAGTATTTTGTATTCTTTTTTCATTAGTGCCTTATTCTTATTGTTATTTAGTAACTTTACCTCATATGTAAGTTCTTTCGTTTTTTTTATCGGTACTTCGTGGTTCCTTTGAACTGAGGGGGAACTGATTGTTTTGTAAATTTAAAAGGAAACTTTTAGTTAAGTTTCTGTGTGTTTTTTCTTCTAAAACATTTAATTTTACTCATTTTAAACCGAGGTGTTACGGTTCTACTAACGGTTCTCGGTTCTTGAACCGATCGGAACCATGGTTCTGTTTAAAAATTGTCGGTTTCGGAACTGATCGTTTTTTTATTTAAACCTACCACAAAATCTTAAAATCCTTCATATTTCAGTGGTTTTGAGTCCTGTTTTCTACATTAGGTAAACCTGAAAAGAACACATGACCTACAGGTTTTAAGAATTGTATTAAATGTGCAGAGGTTTTTGCAAGAGCTGACAAACATGACCTTTGTCTGCTGTCTTGGTGTTAAGCACTTCAGTGAAGATTGTAAGATTTGCAAGTCTTTCCCTGAAAAAACTGTGGAGAAGTGCAGGGAGAGACCTAAGAGAACGCTTGAAGAGGGGTCCCTGGGCTCTGACGGGTCCAACCCCTTAAAAAATGTGGCAATTCCTTCTAGAGCCTGCAAATCCACCCCTGATAAGGGTGAGGGCTCTAGTATGAGAGGCAATCAGCCAGCTGACTCTCCGGTGCCTGCCAAGAAACTAAGAAAAAGTAAGCACACTGACACCCCGGCTGAAACGCCTCAAGGGGTCCCTCAGGTGCCGATACATACTCCCTCTCCTGCTGACATTTCACAAGCTCTGGCTTTGTTACAGGTGCTGCAGGGCCTGCTCCCTCCCCAGCAACCTGTATCTGCTCCATCTGATAAAACTACTGCTGCTGCTACCCCCCTGGTGCCTGTTTCCACTATAGGTGGTGAAGTTGATGATGATGAGGAGGAGGAAGAAACAGAGCCTGAAGTGTCACTGGAGCAAGACTTTGGTTCCCCTCCTAGGCCTTCAGAGGATTTTTCCTCCCATTTTTCTTTTATCAAGAAAATGGTGGAAACACTGGACCTCCAGACAACTGAGGATGTGCAGGATGAAGAAGAGGTTCAATATATGGAACTAACGGGGTTAACACCCTCAAAATGACTTCTCCTTCCTCTTCATACATTTTTCAGAAAAGACATTCTAGAAATCTTAAAAGCTCCTCAGTCTGTCACACCTATTAATAAAAAATGTGACAAAAAGTACCAACTGGAGAGATCTGGTGCTGAGTTTTATTCGGCCACCCAGATCATCAGGGCATTGTGCAGCAGGCAGCCTGTGAGAAGGCCAAACCCCCCTTGTCTTCTCATCCACCTGAAAAAGACCCCAGAAAGGTGGACAGTATGACTAAAAGAGGGTACCTTTTAGCATCCCTTGCTATCAGGCAAACCACTTATCAGGCCTATGCTGCTCTCTACCAAAAGGCTTTATGGCAGTTTGTGGTGGATAATGCAGAGGCAAATCCCTCTCTCACTGTTTCTAAATTATTAGAGACAGCCAAATTGGGTTTGGAGGCTTCCAAATACCAATTCCAGATGGCAGCAGATACAAATGACACTGCTGCCAGATGGTTGTCTGGTACTAAAATCATGAGAAGGTTTGCCTGGCTGAGGGCTACTAACCTCACCCAGGACACTCAAACCAAAGCAACGGTTTTCCCAGCTGAGGGCCATTCCCTTTTTGGTGCACAAACCGAAACCTACATGAAGAAAGTAGATGAATACAAGGCTGCTTTCATAAGTAATTCCACCAGAGACAAAACTTCTCCCTCCACTTCTTATTCTAGGGGAGGCAGGGGCAGGTCTACTTTCAGAAGACCTTTGTTTCAGATGTAAGCTGCTCAGCAGGTACAATACCAACCCCAGCAGACGGGTTTCTAAAGGACCTGGGGCAGAAGGGGCTCCTGCAGAGGGTCCCATTCTACCCAACCTCAACAACAGCAAAAGCAGTATCCCTGACTCTTCCCTTCAGGCTGCCTCTCCACATCCAGTAGGGTCAGGCTTTCACACTATTTTCAGGACTGGTCAAAAATAACATCAGACAGGTGGGTCCTGAAAATAGTGGGTCATCGTCTCCGCCTTTGTTTCAAGTCTCTTTCCTCTCTAAGGGTAAAATGTTTTGCATTAGTTCCTCCATCGCAAAGAGAACTGCTGGAGCAGGAGGTAAAAAACTTATTATTGATAAAAGTAGTAGAGCTTGTTCTACACAATCAAAGAGGGCAAGGGTTCTATTCCAGGTATTTCCTAACAACAAAAAAGACTGGAGAGTGGCGGCCTATACTAGACTTCAGACATCTAAACAAGTATTTGGTCAAACCCAAATTCAAAATGGTCACAATGGCAATAATTCTGCCAGCACCACAAAAAGGGGACTGGTTGGCCTCTCCGGATTTAAAAGATGCATATATTCACATCCCTGTCAGAGAATAACACAGAAGATATCTCAGGTTCACTCCCCCCTCAGGCCACTACTGGTTCTCAACACTTCCTTTCGGCCTTACCTCTGCACCAAGGGTGTTCACAAAGTGCATAGCAGTAGTAGTGGCACATCTCAAAAAACTGGGTGTCACAGTTTTTCCTTATCTGGATGACTGGCTGATTGTAGGAAAATCCCAACAACAAGTGTCAGAACACTTACTGCTAGCTCAAGGTGTTCTCTCCTCCCTGGGGTTTCTTCTAAATTTAAAGAAATCAGTTCTCACCCCAGTCCAAGTATTGCAGTTCATAGGGGCAGAACTCAATACAATTCTGGGAAAGGCCTTCCTTCCCTTGGAAAGGGTACAGGCTATTCAGCTTCTAGCAAACTCATTCATCCTGGGCAGGCCAAAACCAGCAACTCAGTTTTTATAGCTGTTCGGACATATGGCTGCAGCAACAAGCACAGTCATGGGTGCCATATTCCAAATGAAGGACATTCAGTTTCACCTCAGGGCCCATTCGTCCCAGAGACAAGATCCACTTTCAAAACTAATCCCTGTAAGAAAAACTCTTCTACAGGCCCCCCAGTGGTGGAAGGATCCAGACAACCTAAGGGAAGGGGTTCCTTTCCTACAAGAACCCCCCCTCCTTGGTTCTCACAACAGATGCCTCCCTCCTAGGATGGGGTGCCCACCTATGGGACCACACAGATCACGGTTCCTGGAGTGCTGCAGAGTCACTTCTGCACATAAATCTCTTAGAGTTAAGAGCAGTGTACCTGGCCATTCAGGTTTTCACTCATCTTATAAAGGGAAAAGTGGTTCAGGTCAGAACAGACAATACCACCACAATGTACTATATCAACAAGCAAGGAGGAACAAGATCCACTCCACTATGCACAGAGGCAATGAAAATATGGAGCCTCCTTACAAGCAATTCATCTGCCAGGGAAGGACAATATACTGTCAGATGCTTTGAGCAGGATAAACCAGGCCCATCATGAATGGACACTGAACAGCCAGGTAGTACAGGCCCTATTCAGGCAGTGGGGAACCCCAGAGCTGGATCTTTTTGCTTCCCACCAGGATCACCATTTACCCCTTTATTGCTGCAGGGCTCCAGTGAAAGAGATTGTCCATATGGATGCCCTGCTTCTCGACTGGACAGGCAAAAACCTTTATGCCTTTCCTCCTTTTCCCTTGATTCTCAGAGTACTCATCAAGCTCAGGTCACAGCCAGCCTCGATGATTCTGATAGCACCAGACTGGCCAAGATAGTCTTGGTACTCCCTGTTACACTCAATGTCAGTGAGCGAACTGATCTACCTCCCTCAGAGGTACAAACTGCTGACTTCCATCCAAGGCAGAGTGGTATATCCCAATCTCAGTTCTCTCAGACTCAAAGCTTGGCTCTTGAGGACTTAAGAGTATCCAGACTCACAATACTCTCAGACAGTTTTGGAAGTCCTTAGAAGTTACAGAAAGCCTTTTCCTAAGAAGACTTGTACTTCAAAATGGAAAAGATTTCTATTTGGTGTACAGAAAAGGGCTTAATCCCAGCACATGCTGGCATTCCAACCCTCCCAGATTATTTGTTTTATCTGCATTCCCTGGGGTAGCAGCATTCAACCCTAAAAGTTCATCTGGCTTCACATTCTGTAGGGAAAGAGGTATCTTAAGCCTCAAACCCCATATTTAGAAGGTTTTTAAGGGCCTTCTACATCTGTTTCCCCTTACAGGGAACCATTGCCAGTTTGAGACCTCAACATTTGCATAGCCCAGCTTATGCTCCTGCCATTTGAACCTTTAGCTACTGCAGAGCTAAAATTCCTTACCTGGAAGGTAGTTTTCCTTGTGGTACTTACCTCTGCTAGGAGGATAAGTGAGTTACAAGCCCTGTGTGTGGAAAAGGACTATATTTCTTTCCACAATGATAAAGTGGTTTTGAGAACTAATAGAAAATTCTTTCCCAAAGTAGTTTCTGACTTTCATTTAAATCAGTCTATTACCCTACCAGTATTCTTTACAGCACACGCCAGTTCTGGGGAGCGTAGGCTGCATAGTTTGGATGTGAAGAGAGCATTGAGCTATTATATAGCCAATACCAAGGATCATAGGCAGGGCAAGCAACAACTGTTCCTTACCTATGCGGAAGTAGGTAAGGGATCTCCTGCTTCAAAGAGGGCTATATCTCGATGGATAGTCTAGTATATTCAGTTTTGCTATACAAAGGTGGGCAAGGTCCCTCCTTCTGGTTTCCAGGCCCATTTCACAAGGGGCACAGCTGCCACCATTGTAGCTGCTAGAGATGTTCCTCTTTTGGAGATTTGTAAAGCAGCTACCTGGAGATCAGTCCACACCTTTACTAAGCATTACAGCCTGGACACCCAGTCCAGGAGTGATGCCAGCTTTGGAAGGGCTGTTTTGTAGAGTCTTTTACCTAAACAGATTCTGCCCACCTCCTAGTGGTACAGCTGCATAGTCTGCAAAGAGTAATAATATGAGTGGATTCCTGGAGTTAGAAGAAAAAATTACTCACCTGTAATATTATTACTCCCCGCCTCCCGTCCTCCCCTTAGAATCTCAGAAAAATAATCTATACAGCTGAGCTGTCTCTCAGTATGATGTGTATGTCAACTACTGTCACATTTTCTAATACTTTGCTGGTAGGTTATTTTCTAAGGGTACATCTGGCTCAGAAAAGAGGACTCATTATTTACTGTTTTTGTTGGCCCTTTCTTGGTCTATTATTTCTCTTTTTATGGCCATGTTGGCCATTACCTTTCTAATTATTAATGGATCTATATATATTATGGCCTCTTTGCAGGCTTCACAGAAATCTGAGGTAGAATCCAGGCAGCTAGAATAGGGCAGTTTGAAAATGAATGCACAAGCTAAATATTCCATAATTAGCATAGCAATCTATTTGGCTCAGAGGTAGTGCTGACTTAAAGGGGCACTGCAAAGAGTAATAATATTAGTGTATACTTGGGAAGAAATAAGATTACAGCAGGTGAGTAATTTTTTCTTCTCCCCCTCAGACTCACCTTTAGTGTCTCCCTCATCCAAGATCCTCTCTCCCTGGGCAGGCCTGGCCCACAAGGCATCACTTCTTCTTCGCCTCTGTCTCTAGCGTACAGCAGCTTGAGTGGTGGGGGGTGATGAAGGATCTTCTACAACATCTTCGGTATTTACCACGTTATCACCAATAGGCAGTAGATGGTTACGATGAATAACGTTGTGCCCGCGAGTCTCTCCCTCAGGCTGAATCTTGTACACCAGTAAGCCTTCAAACTTCTCCACAATGACATACGGGGTGTCTCCCCAGCAGTCGGCTATCTTATGCTTCCCTGGTATGCCCAGCCATCGTAGTAGCACTCTGTCACCTGTTTCCAAATCTTGGGCCTGCACTTTCTTGTCATAGTGTTCTTTGTTATATTGTTTCCTCTTAGTGGCTATTTCTGTAGTGAGGTGGTATGTGTCATCAAATTGTTGTTACAGTTTCTTCACATACTGTAAATAGTACCCTGCCGCCAGACCATTCCAGGAGACTCCAAAGCACAGGTCCACTGGCAAACAGGCTTTCCTCCAAAACATGAGCTGGTAAGGAGAGAACCCTGTAGCATAATTTCGTGTGCCGTTGTAGGCATGAACCAGGGTGCTCACCTGTTGATTCCATGTGCGCTTGTCCCTGGGATCCAAGCTGCCTAGCATATTTAACAAAGTCCTGTTAAATCTCTCCAGTTGAGGGTCACCCTGGGGATGATATTGTGGGGCATCAGGAAGTTCTGGACCACACCTTAACAGTAGTTCTTTGATGAGCCGACTTTCGAAATCACGGCCCTGATTGGAATGGATCTTCTGGGTGGCACCATAATGCATGAATAACTTTTCCATCAATGTCTTGGCCACAGTGGAAGCTCACTGAACCTTGGTGGGGTAAACTTGAGCATATCAGATGAATTGATTGGTGACAACTAATATGTTGGAAATATTGCATGAGTCAGGCTCCAGCGTGAGAAAATCAATGCATACTAATTTCATAGGGCCACTAATTTTGATGTTGACCAAGGGAGCAGCCCTCTGGGGAAGCGCCTTCCTTTTCAGACATCTCATGTAGCTTTAGGAATATGTCTCTACATCTGCCCCCATGTTAGGCCAATAGAAATGATTCTTAACCAGGTTCAAAGTGCATTCAATGCCCAAATACCCCATATTGTCAGGTAGAGCCTTCAACACAGTATTAACAGCAACTGCTCCCGAGGGGCCCCTTCTGTTCCTGGGTCACCCTGTGCAGTAACCCCTTCTTCAACTGCAGTTTAGGCCATTCGTGTAGCAGGAGCCATGCCGGGGGGCCGGGGAGATGGCATCCACTTGCTCCTGGCTCCCCTGTTGTCGCAGCACTCATATGATCTTCCTGGTGATTGGGCTGGCCCTTTGATCCTGTTGCAGGTCTTGAGTAGTTCATTGCAGGAGGGATCTTACATTCAGGGTAACCAGCCAGCAACAGGCAACTGTGAGGCAGTCTCCTGAGGCCCTCAGACATTCTACCAGACAGCGGGTGTCCTCGGGAGAAAAGGTCTCTTTACCGTCATGTTTCTTGCACAAGGCCTTCACAGCTTGTTCTGAAATTCTTACCCAGCTGGAACTCTCATCAGTATAGGCTTGGGGCCTCCTTGGCAAAGCATCCACACCTATGTGGTTCAGGCCTGGGTGGTACTCCACGCAGTAATCATAGGTGGACAAGGCTGACAGTGGTTTGCACATAGGTGAGTGGATTATTATCTGTCTTCACATTGATCTTGGTCTCATACAGATAGTCATGGAACTGGTCGACTATGGCCCATTTCAATGCCAGGAATTCTAACTTATGAACAGGATACCTCCTCTCTGAAAGGTTTAAACTCCAACTGGTGAATGCAACTGGACACAAACCTTAGGGGAGCTCTTGATATAACACAGCCCCAAGTCTACTAAAACTGGCATCAGTATGAAGGACATAGGGCTTCTTCGGGTCTGCATAAGCCAGCACTGGGGCATGAGTCAGGCAGTAGATGATATCCTCAAAAGCTTTATCGCAGTGCCCATTCCACCTCTCGCCGAAAGGTTCAGATGGACATAAATAGCTGGTTGGCTTAGCAGAGTCCCCAGGCATAACAGCTTTCTTACTTTTGTTGGTGGGTGGATACCCCATAACAGATTCAAGAGGGGCGGCACTACGCGGGTGTAATCCTTTACAAATCTTCTATAGTAGATGCAGAAACCCAGTAGCCACTATAATTCCTTCAGAGTTTGTGGCTTGGGCCAGGTGGTAAGAGCCTCAACTTTGCTGGAGTCAGTCTGTATACCTTTTTCCAAAACTATATGCCCCACATACTTGACCATCGAAAGAACTGACATTTATCAATGGACAGCTTCAGTCCAGATTCTTCCAGTGGGTCCAACACTTTCATCAGCTGAGCCTTGTGTCCCTCCAGAGTCTTCCCAAACACAATGATGTCATCCAGATAGACCAGACATTCCAGAAAGTTCATGTCCCTTACGGCTCTCTCCATCAGGCACTGGAAGGTGGCAAATGCGCCCGAGATCCCCTGTGTTATTCTCAGAAATTCGTAAAATGGGGACATATGAAAGCCATCTTCTCCTGATCCTGGGCGGGGGGCATCAGAATCTGACAATAACCACTTCTCAGATCCAGAACTGAGAACCACTGACTTCCATTGGCATAGTATATTGATCTGGCACCATCCACTTATTCAGGGTGCGGTAATCCATACACATTCGGATGGCACCGCTTTTCTTTCTCACCACCACAACTGGCGATGCATAGGGACTCCTGGATTCCTGAATAATCCCCGCAGCCAGCATTTCTTGCTGGTGCCACTGGAAGTCATCACTATCAGCTGGGGCCAGCCGCCTCGACCTTTCTCAAAAAGGCGTGTCATCCATAAATCGTATCCAATGCTGCTCTCCACTCGCACATCCTACATCCCATTCGTGCAGGGAGAAAACATTCATCCGAGCAGCCAGCTTTTCACTCACTCTCTCTTTCCATTCCTCCGGGGATGGGGAAGTTACTCAGGTCAAACAATCCTGGGTCAGTTCCCACTGGAATGCCTCTGCTCGCTGCAGAGATGTGCACTACCGTGTTGGCACAATATACTTGAGCCAGGGTGTGCCCTTTCCGCACTACCACTTCCTTATCTGTGACATTCTTCACTTGTACAGTCACCCTCTGAACATATGCGTGCACTCTGACTGGCAAAACACTGGGCTTGACTAACAGTCCCACTGGCAATCCATGCTCATCCAGAGTATCCAACATCGGTACCTGATTTTTGACATCCTTCTTTAACCTTACCACTCTAGCAATGTTGCATTTTGCATTTGGCAGGAGCACAATTTAATCTCCGTCTCTTCTCCACACTATTCCCACTGGATCATCAGGCTCCCCAACAGGGGGTTGCCCCTTCCTTCTGTAGTTCTCCTGGACCAGGGGGTGTAATGGGCATTTCTACCCATTTCTTTCAGCCACTTGAACATGACACAACTGGGCCAGATGCCCAAACATATGGGCATTTGAGCCCACTAGCACAGGCACCCCGTCGAAGATCTTAGCTTCTGGGCAAATCAAAGCTATGGTCTCCAGCTTTACTCACTCCTGCCACTTTAGCAGGGATTGCCATCCATACTTTGACATAGCCGAAATAAGGGTATGACTTCTTGCTGAGACCCCACATGTGCAGTCCTTCAAGTGACTGTATCTCCACATCTGGTATATGTTGATCATACCAGGACTTAAAGATAATGGTGACCTGGGAGCTGCTATCCAGAACAGCCTGGGTGGGGACTCTATTGATGGCGACGTTGGTCTCGTTGTAGGTCCCACTAGTTTATGCATGTCCACTGGCGCTGACATGGTGGTTCTTTTTTTTTTCAAACATTTTATTGATTTTGTTTTTTCCGTACAGACAAAACATACAGCCATACATACAAATACTAACCCAGATTCCTCCTACATACAAACACTAACCTGGATTCCTCCATGGTGGTTCTGCCAGATGAGACTCTTGTGTGTGCCATGGAGCTGGACCTGCCAGTGCACTCCTCTACTGGGCCCCCTCCGTAGTTTCTCTGTTTGCGGGCTAGGTTGGCAGGTGTCCTATCTCTGCTAGACGAGCAGTCTAGAGGTACCCTACACCCACTTTGAAAATGACCTTTGCCCCCACACCTACAACAAATGACAGGCTCCCGGGGCCGCGGCTGGTCTATCACCACCATACGAGCCTCAGGCATTCCCACTGGGGCACTCTGAGCTGCGTGATACTATTCTACAGCCTGCTCATTTCTCTGGGTGGCAACCAGCACCCCCACTCTCTCTAGCTCAGCCACCCTCAGGACTAACTTCTTCGGGGCAGCGGGACCCAGTGACAAATGTAGTTGGGCCTACATTAGGGACTACACCACTCATTCCAGGAGCCTCAGTTGAGCCTGAACCCACAGGTAGTTTAGCCGAGGTGACTACATCCTTGTATTCCCTCAACAAATTCCCCAATTCTTGTACAACACCAGGGGGTGTTCCATCTGCATCACAGCCATGGTTACCCTGTGCATCTCCCAGTGACCCTGCTCCTCTGCAGCTTGCCGGACCTCCCGGACAAAAACCCAATATGGAGGGGGATTATGTTTCCTGTCTGCTAAGTGCAACTGTAACAACAACAAAGGGGAATAACAAGTGCCCTTCACTACTGTACGTGCTCCAATTTGATCCGACTTAGATCTTGGGCCACAATCCCCCCCTTTCCGGAACATGCTCTGCAATGCCCTATCTACCTGGGTCAAGAAAGCAAACAATGGTTCTCCCTCCCACTGTCTAGTGGTTTTAAACTTCCACATGTGGTTCTCACAGGATTTGGGACTCCCAAATATGTTTTCCAGGGCTGTAAGGTATACCTGGGCTGGGGCTTCGGGATCTGTGTCTCGTAAAGAATGTATAACCTCCAGAGCAGGACCCTGTACTCTCCACTAATCATTTCTGCTTCTCAACTTCAGAACACTGCCAGTCTTGGACTAAAAGGGTGGCACCATCCATCCAGGCTTCCAAGTTGTCTTTACTATTCAGGGTGGGTTTAACCCCTGAAAACATCCTCAATTTGCAGTACGACTTGAAGGCCACAGGCATGGAACCAGGATGGACTTCTCAGACTTTGGCACCCTTGGACAAGATCCAGCCCCTCGACTCCTTCCCCCATGGAGCCTAAGTCAATCCCTCCACCACTAAGGCCCCAAGCATCCAGCTGGCCTCTGTCGTATGAGTACTCTCTATCAGCATAGTCAATGTACCCCTAGCTGAGTCAAATATTTTCCCTTGTACTTTTACCTTTCTCAGTCTCTTTATGGTGGATACATACTTTTCAAAATCCCCCTCCTTCATCTCTGTGGGTACCCCCAGCAAAAGATAAAGATGTCTAAGGATCTATTTTCATTCCCCCACTTCATTCCACCAGCTTCCCCTTATCTTCCTCGGCAGGCTTAAACTTGGACTGTGGCGGAGTGAGCTTGGGGCCCAGGGACCCATCAGGGGTCCCAGCACTCAGATTTTCTGGTGCAGACATGACTGGCAAACAGGAGATACCAGTGGTCCCTCCAAGACGTAGCACCAGCGCCATATGCCTGTGGGCTACCACCCCCCGTCTGCTGTCCCTGGTACCGGGCAAGGGGCCAGGATCCTGCTACAGTGACAATTGGGGGTTCATTCATGAAATATTGTTAATAGCACGGTGCCTCCACCCAGAGTAAAGTATCAGTGGGCCAGATATCCACTCAGCACAGTCCCTTGGGATACTGTACCTTCCCACCTCATCAACCAACCACTCTGCACACTGTGTCCACAAACACCTTGCTCCACCATAAACCATATATCTGAGCAATAAGGGCATGCAATGAGTTTCACCAACACAGCAGTTTCAACAAACAAACTCACAGCTTTATTCATGGGGTAAGGACTAGGGAAAAGATACCAGAATGTAGGGAGGCAGTGGTAAGAGAAAAAGGTTAGTGAAATAGGCAACAATAACAAACAGATGGGCCTGCAGGCCAAGCCCTCTCCCACTGGCACCAGTGTCCCCAAACTGTCTCTAGGGGTACCTTCTAGGTGCAGGCCTGATCGATGCCATGGGCTGGCCAGCTGTTGGGGCCCTGAAATATTTTAAAAAACTTTGGAATGAGAGAACAGACCAATTCCCCTTTTTCCTTTCCAGGAGCCAGGTCCTGGGTACTCTCAGTTTGATGATCTCAGCACCTGGGGTATGGAGCTCCTTGTTTAGTGTAGCAAAGCAGAAACAGGCCGGGCAGGATCCCTCTGACTGGATGGAACTTGCTAGAGTATCCTGCAGCTGGTCATCTTGATTGTAGTTCTGGACGCTTGTCACCTCTAGTCACTTCTGGCCCATTGCAGAGCACTATGACAGGACAACATCAGCCCCAGAAGTCCCAGACCCAGGAGTGGCTCCACAGCCTGGCTCCCCCAATGGGTCACAGCTTCCCCAGTACCCCAGCAAGTTCTGGTGACCTCCTGAGACAGTGAGTCCCACTTGGAAGGGGGTAGCAAGTTCCCTCCCTGACTCTGGGTGAGAACTCCCAAATGGTGGGGGTCCTCCTGCAGTCCCTGCACTGGGTTCCAAGCAAGAAAAGTTCCAGGCAAACGCTCCAAGAAAAGTCAAGTGCCAATTTGAGTGGGTGCTAGCCTTCATCCCAAGAAGCGCAGGTGCAATCCAACAGGGGAATCCGAAAGCAACAAACCCTGCATACCAGTTCACACTTTTTAGTTAAATCGTGTCCACAACCTTTTCCTCGGCTGCAGCTAGGACTCAGCTCTCAGTCACTTTTACCAGTTCACTCAGGACACGAGCAGCACCTGGCTAGCAACCCGACGACCAGAGACACTGCCACTTCAGAATTTCAGCCACAGTCCCACACAAGCAAACATCCTCTCAGCAGCAATTGTAGCACTCAGATAATCTGCACAGTTCTCTTTTCTAGTTCAGTTTCCTAGTGTAGGGTTTCTGCAGCATTCAGTTTCTCCCAACAATAGTTGAGCAACTTCTCAATACCTGGAGAAACAGGATCACAGTTCAGCCTCTTTTTTTCTTTCTCCTTCTCAATTCAGTCCTGCAACAAGCACCTGGGGAATCAGAATCTCAGCTCAGTCTCTTTCCTTCTTGATCCAGTTCTGCACAGCAATCTCCAAGTTAGGGCCTGGGTAACCCCTGAAGTCCAATGTCCACTCTTACAGGGTATTCCTGACTCATACATAGCCCTGGAACAGACTGATGAAATCCCATGAAGTCCACACAGTTTCAGTTGAGAATTCAGTGTGCTGATTGGCTGATGAAGCCTATCAATAATTGATATCTATGGAGATATATATATATATATATATTTTTCCTGCTCAGTTATTGGGGCATGATCTAGGCACCTGAATTAGTCCCTTCCTTTTCCCAGGATTCCCTCTGTCCAAGTTTGGGTACCTAGACCACGGATTGGCTGCAATAAAGGGGTCATGTGTCACAAACATATCAGCTCCTATTCAGCTCCATGGAGTCAATAAGTTTAGTGCAGTTTCTCCCCTTCAAGAGTCTGGTGCAGCCCAACACAACCCTATATTTTATTTATTTAGTTTTTATTTAGTTTTTGTTAACCGGGTAGGTGCACTGGGCATAGAAACACCCATTTTTAGGTACGACCCGGGAGGGTACATCACAACAAAGAACAAGACAAAACAGATACAGCAATAGTAGCGGAACAAAAAATGTACAACAGTAGAACAGGACAAATCAATCCAAATAATGACTGGAAATACAAAGTATGATGAGATATATATGTACCCCACTGGATTGTATCTCCAACTGCCCCCTGTCAAACAAGCCCATTGGCAAAAAGCCCTTGTCAAACAGCTGTTGCTGCCACCGAAACTCTAGGTGGCAGCCAGCAACCTCATTAATATTCATAGCCCTTGAGTGGTTCCGCTGTCCAAACTTCTATTTTATTGCGATTGCGGGCTTCTGCCTGATCCACATCAGGTCTTCGCTCCCCAGGGACAAGAGGAGGGGCACTGGGACCACAGACAAACTCCTCGTCTGACTACTGCAAATCATGGGTCGGCACATCAAAGTGCAAATCTGCGCATGCGCAATTGCTCTCCCGCTTAGTATCCAAAGAGCGGCAGTGGATTGCATCCTCAAAGCTTTCCAGCCCATGATGAGCAAAACACCAGAAATGGGGTTGGAAAGAGACCACGGGACACCAAGAATGGGAGAGAATAAGGGGAAATTGAGGGGCGACACAGGTAAGCCCCCAGAGAGGGTTACATATCCTTAGACCTGCATTTGTTTTTGCTTATTTGTCTTGTATATGCACTGTTCAGTTGAAATTAGTTAGCCTAACCCCTACTTTGCATTTGTGTTGAGTTCATCCCTATTTGAGTTATCCCTGTATATGGTTTTTCTGCATAGACACTGCTGCCGTTCACTAGTTTAGCTTAACTTATCACTATGTTGCCAAGCTACCTAGCTGTTTAATTACATATCCTGCAACATCTCATTAAGAGTCTAATTTTGTACCATCTTACCAAGACTGCTGTTGTGCAGTTATAGTGTTGTGGTTACTGCTTGCCTTTGCCTCCCTCCTTCTCACAGTAATGTTCCTTGCACTCCTCTGCCTGCTTCATTTCCTCCTCCTCCTACCCTTTCCACCTCCCTTCTCCATCCAACTCACCTACCCTTCCTTCCTTTCCCTTGCACCCGTCTCTCAACTCTTTCTACTCCTTTCTTCTTCTCCCTCCCTATCCACCCTAGTCTCTTCCTTCCCCCTCCCTCAACCAGAAGTTTCTCCTCCGTGCCCTCCTCTCCCCTGACCACCACACTTCTCCCTGCTCTCCTACCTGCTCCAAGGGTAGGAAGACCTACTTCATCCTTCCCCTCATTCTCCTGCTCCTCCTCCTCCTTCTGTCTGGTGACATGGAGACCAACCCTGGCCCCCCCCCCTCCTCCACTATGGCCAAGAGCATTAGCGTTTACCATCTGAATGCTAGGAGCCTTCTCCCTAAGCTTGACCTCCTCTCTGTCTGAGTTTCACGACACTCTCCTGATGTCCTCTGCATTACTGAATCCTGGCTCTTCTCCAGGACACCAGACTCTAGTCTGACCCTTCTTGATTACCATCTCTTCAGGCAGGACAGTGAATAAATGTGGAGGTGTTGCCATCTACATCTGCCAGAGTTTCTCATCTACTGTGGCCATCAGGGTGATCATACCCTTCTCCCACGAGTTTCTCATAGTTAGGCTCTCATTCCCCTCCTCTGTACTGATATTCATTGAGGTTTTCTATGCCTCAGCTAAGATCTCACACTCATCCTGGCTGACTCCCTTTCCTCCATCTCCTCTCCTTCCTCCACATGTGAACTCATCCTTCTCAGGGATTTCAACATAAATTGGATTTCCCCATGCTCCAACTCTACTATTCGTAGGAATGAGTCCCTTAATTTGTCCCAGGCTATTTCAGAACCCACCTGGCTCAATCATCTCTCCGACAACCATGCACTTTTGGAATGGGTTCTAATGTCCCATCCCCACTGCATTGTTGCAGCAGGTATACTGCGGTGTTAACCTGGTGACCACTGTATGACATTCTGTGTCAGGAAAATCCAGCGTCCCCCCCTTCACCAAAACACATCCCGTCCAGGTCTCTCCAGAGGACAAACATCAATGCTGTACTGAGTGTCCTCTCTGCAACAGTCTAGTCAGCCATCCACTCTGCGTGTGATATTGACATGGCCCTTGCCCTAGTCCACTCCAAATTCTCCTTTGTCTGGGACAAAGAAGCCCCCTCTCAGGAAATCCAGGTTAAAAAGTCCCACTTCCTGCCAGCCCAGTGGCATGGAGGGCTGAGGCACTGGTGCCTTATCTCCTACTATGCTGGTGAACTGGGGTCAGGAATGGACTCGAGTTGCTCGAGGGCTGGCAGGATGAGGAAGGATTGAGCATCCCTAGACAGCTCTCCTTCCTTGGAGAGGGGGTTTGATGTGGTGCATCATTTACCTGACACCCAGCAGTGGCTGGATGGCAGTACATGCACACCATCACGCATGAGAAGGGACTCCACTTTCAGGATGCTGTGGTCATCTCTGCAGATGCAGAGCACGTACATTGTATCCATTGCACATCTGTAGGCCCTGGGAGTAAAATAGGATGAAAAACAAGTGGGTTGCCAAAGGTTGGTCAGGGTGGAAGAGGATCGAGCTTCTGGAGGACAGTTCTCCTTTCCTGGGGAGGGTGGCTTGGCAGTCCTGTCAAATGACTGCCCCCAAGTGGAGACCCAAGGGCAGAACTGGTCGGGGACACCAATGAATGGAGGATGCTGTGGGACTCTGTTGTGTTTGTACGCATGCCTCCATGTACGCACATTGACGAGTCGCACCCCAGCATCAGGAAAGGGAACACAGGGAGAAAAACAGGTGGAAAACACACTCAGTGGTGAGATGAAGATTGCACCCCCCAACAGGCTCCGCACCAGTGTCCAGGCACAGCCTCGGTCCTGTGGCAGAGGACACAGCAAAGGTAAGTCCCATAGGAGCCGGGTGATGGGTCGGGGGGGGCGGTCAGATGGGGCCACTAGGAGACCAGGAAGATAAAGTAGAAAAAAATACCATTTCCTCTGGATTACCTCAGAAACTATTGACCTATGCAAGTCCTGTGATCTCACCTGGGCCTGCTATAAATTATCCCACTCCTCTCCTGACCTCATCTCATACAGGGCTCTGAGGAACAACTACACTAAGGCTGTCCAAGCTGTGAAATATCACTGTTTTTTTTTTTTCTTTTTTTTCCAACTATTTTTCCCTCCTGGTCACGGTCCACGGGGCCTCTCTCAGGCATCCTGCCTGTTCCTACCCTGCCTGAAGTCCTCCTACCTGAGCCTCCTCTCTCCTCCTCCTCATCCCACAGTCGGCACCCCAGCTTAACCCCTCCGGGGTGGGGCCACCACTCCTCTTGAGTGCACTTACATACATAGACTCCGACTGTGGGTGAGGGCCCTAGTGGAGGAACCTGGAAGTCCAGGCAGGATGGACCCGGCCATGGGCATGGGGGCAGGTACCGTTGCCTACTCCGTGGATCGGGCTTTTCCCAGTTCTGATGCTCGCCCCACCCCATGCATGACACATGCCCTGACGCAATGGTGCACAGCAATCTGGCCTTGCATCAGCCACGCTGATTAGTAGTGCTGCCCTACGTGCTGCAGTGCCACCCAGTCTCCGAGAGCCACTGGCATGCTGGGAAATCCCCAAGCCTCCTCCCCGGGGAGGAGAGCACCTCAGTGGGCTCTCAATTCTCAACCAGTCTCTGCTGACCCCCAGCACCCAAGCTTGCTCCCAAACTCGGGTTGCCGGCATAGTGCAAGGTGTGGCGTTCAGCGCCTCAACCCTCGGTGCCACCGGGCCGGACTTGAAATAGCACTAGTTAGAGGCCTACCTCCAGAAAAAACTCAACTCCCCAGCTAAATTCTGGTAGGTTATCCATTCCCTTTTCGACCCCCTACCCAGTCCATTCCCCCTGTCGTCCTGGTCAATCATTCACCTATGTCTGACCTTACTGCTGTTGCTGCTTGCTCCAATAAGTTGTTCACAATGTGTGCCCTCCCTTCCTCTCACCCTCCTGGCTCCACTCTTTCCCTTCCTGATCCCCTTTCCACCCTCCTCCTGCACTGGGTTTCCACTGCCCCCTCCCCATCACCATCCAGAAAACCCTACTTGCCCTTTCTTCCCTTAACCCATCAAAGTCCAGGGATGGCAGTCTGGACCCCAAACTCCTCCGCCTCTCAGATTCTGCCATTGCAGCTTCTCTTACACACCTGCTCAACCTTTCCTTCTCCCTCTGCACTGTTCCTCAATCCTGGAAGTTGGCCAAGGTTACTCCACTTCTCAAAGGGGGTGCTTCCTTTTCTCCTGGCAACTTCCATCCCATTTCTCTACTCCCCTCCCTCCTAAGCTGCAAAAGAAACTTGTCCATTCAAGACTCTTCAACTTCCATTTATCTTCCAACTTTCTGTCACCCTTCCAATCTGGGTTCTGGAAGCACCATTTCACTGTCTCCTCCCTGCTGTGTGTCACTGGTTCCATCTTCTCCGGAGTGGATCAGAGGAGCATTACAGAGCCTCCATGTTCATTGTCTGGCCAACGCCTTTGATTTAGTGTCCCATCCACTCCTCGTGGACAAGCTGACTCTGCTGGCTTCTCAGCTCCTGCTGTTGATTGGTTTCATTCCTACCTTATGGGCCATCAACAGTCAGTACAGGTAAGAGGCATCCTGGCACCTCTACTACCCATCCAGGCTGCCATCCCATGGAACTCCATCCTGGGTCCCATCCTCATCTCTGTTTTCCTGAATGACCTGCCCGTTCCCTGTTCCAACACACTTATCCACAAGTATGCAGATGACACAGTCATCTTCACCTCTGGTCCCTCTACTGCAGCTGCGGAAGACCTGCTCCAGTGGGACTTCAGCAATGTTCTGCACTGGGTCCCATCCAACCAACACTAAAAAAACAATGTCTATGACCTTTGGTGCCAGCTAGAAACTGGCCAGACTCAATTCTCCCTCAGTTTTCACCACTCTGGATGGTATGCCTTTTGAAGCAGTTTAATCCTTCAAGTGCTTTGGTGTGTGGCTAGACAGTTGCTCATCCCACATTGATACCATCCATACTAAACTCTGTCCCAAGCTCGGTGCCATGTACTGCAACCAAATGCTTATCTCCTCATCTCTGCAGGGAGCTTATTACCATCATGGTGCTCCCGGTCTTCGACTACATGAATGTGGTCTATGGCACTGCCCCTTCCATTTCCTTTGCCAGACTGGATTCCCTCTGTAACTCCTTCTGCCACTTTGCTACAAACTCCCCTCCTCTTACCCACCATTGTTGCTTCTGTTCCGCCCTATCCATCCTCCCTCTGCACTCATCTTGCTAGTCTCTCTGTACCACTTTCATTTCCAAATATTGGTTTGGCTCCCTTCCCTCCTACCTCTCCTCTCTCCTTTCCCAACTACCCCCTGCATCCTGTTCCCTCCATTCTAGAGACCATCACACATTCACCACTCCCCACTCCCATGCTTCACTGGGCAGTCTGCTTTTTCCTATCACCTTCTCTCACTCTGTAACCAACTTCCTGCCTCCCTCTGCCTCTCCTCATCCCGTTTCCCTCAGTCACCAGTTGAAACTCCAGCCCCACCCCAACTGCTACCTTTCCTCTTGACACCTCCCTAGCCCGCACTGCTACCGTGCTTGGTGAGACAGTCAGCTGGGTCCCCGCTGCCTGCCATCTGGTTTCATTACCACCCTACCTCTGTTTCTCCATCCATTATGAGACCAGGCAGCAACTTATTCGACAGGTCACTAATCAGTTGTCAATGTGTTTTGCTGTCATTTTTACTTTGCACTTGTATAGGTGATTAGTTTTGAGTTGTAACTGCACTTTATTTTCCATACCTACTATTAGAGGGATTACAGCCTGTTTAAAGCCATGGTCTGCCAAGTAATTTAGAACTAAATTACTAATTATTGTTAAAGGTTTTTTTATTTTCATACTAAAATCTGTCAGGAAAATCTCAGTTGCTCTTGGCCTCACCTAATCTACCTACTTTGCTGCCATTTTGTGTCTCTGGCGCCTAGCGTCTTATCTAACTACCTAGCTGCTACTCCTGTCCTCAACCCCTTCCCCCCACCTGCATTCAGTTCTTCAACCTGATCTCAATTCTGCTACTTCTGTCCTAGGCTTCTCTCATCCCCAGCCCCCTTCACTTGTTTTTCCACTTGGTCTTAATGTTGGGAACACCAACGACCCCCTCCTTGACCTTTCCCCTCCTCTTCTTGCTGATTCCCATTTTTACACCTGCTTTAGCCATCCTTTTGTCTCCCTCTATTTTTCCACCTTTCTACTGAATTATTCTAGCCCTGATTGGGCATTGCTGCTACAGCTGTGGCTCTGGCATTCCTACCAGCCGGCCACAGTCGCCATATCTGCCCGCCTTCCCCGAAGTCTGTCCAGGTAACTAAATTACTAATTATTGTTAAGTTTTTTTTTTTTTGTTTGGCTACTTTCCCATTTGTAAATTATACTGCAAAGCCACTAGAGGGCAACAACTCACAGAGGTTGTAATCCTCTTCTTAGTGCTCTTCCCTAACACTTCTAGTCCTGGGTCCTTCAAAATCTTGACTGCTCCACAGTGGCTGTATGCTCCAGTTTTAACTGAACTTCCCTCAGAGCATTGGAATATCGTTCTCAGCATAAATTCACCCCACGCAATCGTTGACAAGAACTCTATGGTCACCACAATGACCCTCAAGTCCGTGGGGATTTCTGCGAGCCTTGTCCTGCTCACTATAATATCACTTGCAGTTCCACCCAGCAGACTGTGCCCTCAACCCACACAATGTATCTCCCAACTAGCAGTGCTAAATGCTTATGGGACCATCACATCCCATGGCATTGGAGTTTCCGAGCACACCTCGCATAAGCGCTGTATGCCCTGGTCGTGAGAATACCAGCTTAATGGCCCATACATGCTGTCAGTCTTCCCTGGGATGGTGACACAATTTAACACTGTGAAAGAGTGACCATCAAGGAGAAAGAAACAATGAAGGAATCTAAAACTCCTAATGTGCCATCTTGCTCACCTGATCATGCTCCTACTCCTACTATCAGGCAATGTGTACCCCAACCCAGGCCTGCTGCCACAACAGGTGAATCAAACGACCAAGCCAGCTGGACTTGCTCTTGCCTCAATTAACATATGCAGCCTACTCCCTAAATTGGATAACCTGAAAGTATGGGTTACCCAACACAGTCCTGACATTCTCCCAGTGGTGGAGTCTTGGCTCTCTCCCAAAGTACCAGACTCTGCTATCGTTTTTCCAGGTTACACCTCATTCAGACAGGACCATCTCTCGAAAAGAGGTGGGGGCTGTGTCCTGTACATCAGGGATTCCCTTCAGGGGCACGTCCTCCCTTCCCCCAGTAGTAGTGATAACCTGCAGGTCCTGACTGTAAAACTCCTTCTGAGGTCAAATAACAGGGCTCTCACTGTATTCTCTGTATACATCCCACCCAAACTCACTGGGGCTGGTACTGGGGACCTGATGGACTATGTGAGCACCCTGAGTCTTAATACTGAAATCATGATGCTGGGAGATTTCAACATCAACTGCTGCTCCTCTACTGCCACCTCAATCAAAGATGCCTTAACAGCCATCCATTTCTCACAAATGGTTGAGACTCCAACCCTTATCAACTACAAAACAGGGACCAGCACACTCCTTGTCTGGGTTCTATCCAAACATCCTGCCAGCATCCACAACACTACTGTTCTCCCTGATTGCCTGAGCTACCACTCTCCGGTCACATGTACTTGGTCCTTCAACAATTGTGAATCACCCACCAGAACAATTACAAACCGAGTCTTACTAAAAGGGCACCAGTAATTGCTAAAATGGACCTCAAGAGCGCAGATTGGACAGCACTCTATAATGCCAATAATAAGTACACAGCCCTGGATCACTTCATAAAAACTTTCAACACCATCTGTGACAAGTATGCCCCAATAAAAACCAGAAAGATTAGAGGGCACCAAAACCCCTGGATTACCTCTGGCCTCCTAGAGCAACTAAAAGCCAGAGATCACTTATGGCAGATAGCGAGAGCACACGATACCACCACTAACATATAGAGGTATAAAAAAGTTCAGAATGAGTGCACTAAAGCTGTCTGACTTGCCAAAAGCAACTACTACAAAGAAGCCCTCTCCAGCACCTGGAATGACAGCAAGTCATTCAAACAACATGAAGTCTTGCTGTATTCTGACATATGCAGTTAGCCCCAGCACCAGAACTGCTCTGGAGAGGATAGAGTTAAATTCTATGCAGGGCATAGAACGTTGAGCTCGACCTCAGTTCAAACCTCTGTCTGCTGCACTTTGAAGTGTAACTGTTAGATTCTTTACTCTGCCTAACTGAACAGTCGCTCTGGAGATTTCTCCTCTGCTCACAGTTCTTGATCAGTTAAAGTCGTCAGTTTTACTGATAAATTCTTTGTTTTTTCGGTTCAGGTCCCTGTCTGTGGTACAGTAAGTACGTAGGTAGTGGACTAGAGTTGGAAAAACTTGTGGAAATTGTAAATTTGATATTTCAACTGGTTTGGCTGAACTGGTTGCTGTGTAGAACTTGTGTTATTATTTTTCTTTCCTTGAATTTTGTGTGTGGTACCGGTCTTTATCGGTTTAAAAAAAAAATTGTTTTTGCGTTTTTTTTCAAATACTCGTGACATGGTTAGAAACCGATAAAGTGGTCTTGCCTGGCTGAAACCGAGTAAAGGGTAAGTTTTCTGATTGAGGATGGCTACGTCTGAGAAATCCAAAAGAAAAACCGGGCCCACTGGGTTTCAACACTGCAGTGTGTGTGGGGAGGCCTTTGCTAAGGTTGATCCCCACACCACTTGTGTTTATTGTCTGGGGTTTGACCACCTCAATTCAGACTGCCAAATCTGAAAGAATTTCCCTAAAGCCACCCTGGACAAAAGATTGGGCAGGCTTATGGAAAAGGAGGCCGAGAAGTCCGCTGACCCGGATGGCCAGCCCGGTTTGGTTCCTACCAAACCTGAGGGAGTGCCCACTGACCTGGGTGAGTCTCCATCAGGCAAACAGAGAGTCAATCCTGAAGGACTGGTTCCAGCAAAAAGAAAGAAAAATCGGCCAGTTCGGATCCAGAACCGCATCATCCGACCGCCAAAGAAATTCCCCGAGCGATTCGCATAGTGGAATCACTTCGTTCGGTTCCGACAGATCCGGCGCCTTCTGGCAGACGCTCGGTTCAGTCACTTCCTCCGGTTCAAGATTATACCCCTGAAGATTTTTATGACTCGGACCCGGAGGGGGATGATGGTTATGATGATGAAGGTGATGATGATGATAGAATAGAAGACCTGGATGAGCCCATAGCACCGAACATCTCCCCAGACAGGCCTTCTGGTGTTTCCCCTCCTAGGCTTTCTGAGTCCCCTTCCAACTTTATGTTCTATGTGAAAGTGGCAGAAACTCTCCAGCTCTCTATGAAAGAAGCTGTTGAGGAACAAGAAGAGCCTGACTATGTGGAGATGATGGACATTCCAAAGTCTAAAAGGTTGTCTATTCCCCTTCATAAGTCTTTTGGAAAACAGACACAAAAATTGTTAAAAACTCCAAATTCTTTACCTCCTGTGGACAGACGGATGGACAAGAGGTACATGCTGTCAGGCTTAAGTACAGAGTACTTGTACCAGCAGAGCAACCTTGTTGGGGTCGTGCAGGCTGCAGCCTGTGATAAGGCTAACATTTCCTTGGCTTCACACCCCTCAGATAAAGACTCCAGGAAGTTTGATGCCATGGCAAAGAAGCAGTACATGGCATCTTCTTTGGGAATCAGGCAGGCTAATTACATGGCCTATACAGCAAGGTACCAGAAGTCCAGGTGGGACACTGTACTGGAACTGGCTAAGCAGCTTTCCCCCCAGCTTGCCAAGGAGCTGGAGGAGGTGGCTGATGATGGGATTGAGGCATTGAAGATCCAATTTCATGCTGCTCTAGACTCCACTGATGTATCATCTAGAGTCATGGCTACATCTGTGGCTCTTCGGAGACTTGATTGGCTCAGGTGTACTAGCCTATCTCAGGATACCCAGGCTAAGGCTATGGATTCCCTGTAGTTAATAATTCTCTGTTTGGGGAGCAGACAGACAATTATATGAAAAAGATGGATGAATACAGAATCACCTATAGGAGTGCACAGGCCAAAGAAAGGCAGGCAACTCCTCAAAGGCAGCAAGCTGGGGGCAGGGGCAGGCCTTTTCATAGGCCTTTCTACAAAGCACAGGCCTCCTCCCCTTTTTCACAGAGGGGGTTCTTCAGAGGGAGAGGCGGAAGGGGGATGAGCGGGCTGCATCGACCTCTCAGCCCAAGGATCCTGCCAAGCAGACACCCTGATGTGTCAGCCCAGGTCGACTCCCCCATTCCGGTAGGAGGCAAGGCTGGCTTACTACTTCCAGGACTGGAAGTCTGTTACCTCAGACAAGTGGGTCCTGGAGGTAGTAAGCAAGGGACTGGTTCTCAGCTTCAAAAAATTCCCGAAGCTGAAAACCAGATCTTTTCCACTTGCAAACATTTCCGAAACCATTGCCCTAGAGGCAGAGGTTTCATCTCTACTGGCCTTAAGGGCCATATAGAAAGTTCCTACAATTCACAGGGGCAAAAGTCTGTACTTCAGATACTTCCTTACCCCAAAAAAAACAGGGGAGTGGCGGCCCATCCTAGACTTAAAATACCTGAACAAACATCTATTAAAGCCAAAGTTCAAAATGGTGACTCTGGGAATAATCCTTCCCTCACTAAGGCCAGGGGACTGGCTAGCCTCTCTGGACCTAAAAGATGCCTACCTTCACATTTCCATCAGGTGCTCCCACAGAAAGTACCTCAGGTTTGAACTGCCTTCAGGCCATTACTAGATCAAAGCAATGTCCTTTGGCCTAACATCAGCTCCAAGGGTGTTCACAAAATGCCTAGCAGTAGTAGTAGCATTCTTTTTTTTTCACTTTATCTTTTTATTGAAATTCGAGTATATAAGAAAGCACACATCTTATACAATAGAAGACTATCCACCATATACGGTATAAAATATCACTTAACAAAACACAGTATTTAGGGTAAACATATTGGAGAAGCCTTATATACATGTATTGATAATAAAATACAAATCTAGACGTAGTAGCATTCTCAAGGGGAAAAAATATCTCCGTATTCCCATACCTGGACGACTGGCTCATTGTAGGTCAGTCTCCAGACCAAGTCAAGTCAGATCTGCAAGTGACCCAGCAAGTACTCACTTCTCTAGGATTTCTTCTCAATCTTCCCAAGTCAGTTCTTGAGCCAGTACAGCTTCTGACCTTCATAGAGGTAGAGTTGGATACTGTCAAAGCAAGAGCTTTTCTTCCCCTGGTAAGGGTAAGGGCCATCATAGAGCTGGTTTCTTCCTTCCACCTTCTGATTTCTTGACCAGCAAGGCACTTCCTTCAGCTTCTGGGCCACATGGCAGCTTCCACTGCAGTGGTCCACGGGGCCAGATTTCAGATGAAGGACATTCAGTTTCACCTGAGGGCCTTTTGGTCTCAGAAAAAAGACCCTCTAACCAAACTTTATTCCAGTGACTCAGACCCTGATCCATACTCTTCAATGGTGGCAGGATCAGGACAATCTCAGGCAAGGAGTCACATTCATCACTCAATCTCATTCAGTGGTTCTAACCACAGATGCTTCTTTTCTTGGGTGGGGAGCTCACCTGGGGATACGCACAGCCCACGGAGTGTGGTCCACTCAGGAGTCTCTTCTCCACATCAGTCTTCTGGAGCTCATGGCAGTTTATCTGGCCCTGCAAGCTTTCTCACAATCAGTACAGAACAAAGTGGCTCAGGTCAGGACAGACAACACCACCACCATGTGATATAGCAACAAACAGGGAGGCACTCGGTCTACAGCCTTGGGCACAGAAGCCATGAAATTATGGTCTCTGGCTTATTCTCTACAGATCTCTCTGGTAGTAGTCCACCTTCCAGTAAAGGACAATTGTTAGCAGATGCATTGAGCAGGATTTCCCAGGGCCATCACAAATGGTCCCTTGATCCCCTAGTGTTAAAAGCGATGTTTTCAAGGTGGGACACTCCAGGGCTAGAGCTCTTTGCAGGCCCAGACAATCACCAATTTCCTCACTTCTGTTGCAGACCCCCAGTCTTGGGATCAGACCCTCTGGATGCTCTAATTCTGGATTGAGAGGGAAATTTCTGTATGCCTTTCCTTCCTTTTTCTCTACTGTTCAAGGTTCTAGTCAAGATAAGATCACAGTCTTGAAAAGTGATCCTGATTGCTCCAGATTGGGCCAGGCAGCCTTGGTATCCCCTGCTGCTGTCCCTAGCAGTCCATCTTCTCCATATCTCTTCCCAGGAATCACAACCTGTTAACCTCCTCTCAGGGGAAAATCTGGTATCCCAACCTGCAGTCTCTTAATCTCAAGGCATGGCTCTTGAAGAGTTAGAATATGCAGGTTTGCGTCTCTCTCAAGGGGTTCTGGACATTCTCAAAGCCTCTCAAAAACCCTCCACCAGAAAAACTTATAATTCCAAATGGAAAAGATTCAGCATGTGGTGTTCCAAGAAGCATATAACTAGGGCTGCGTGAACCTCTAAAAGTTCTACCTTTCGAACTTTCTGAGTAGAACCCAAAAAAGTTCTACCTGGTTCTACCTGGTTCTACCAGGTAGAACCCAGTAGAATCAGGTTCTACCAGGTAGAACTGTGTTCTACCATTTATAATCAAGTTCTATCAAGTAAAACCAGATTCTACCAAGTAGAACCAGGTTCTACCAAATAAAACTAGTTCTACTATGTAAAAAAACAAGTTCTGCAAAGTAAAACCAGGTTCTACATGGTATAACAAAGTTCTATAATATATACTGCAAAAAAAAAGTTTACATGGTTGTACTTAATTAAGAAATCCACAGAAGTATTGTTTTTTGTTTGGGAAAGTACATGTAGTACTAAGAATGGTATAAGTACAATTAAGTATTGCAAATCTTTGGTGCATAGGATTCTGTCTTGGTGCTCGAAAGCTTTGCAAAACTTACCATTCTTAAAGTTAGAATCTTAATATTACATGTATATTCCCAAACATGCAAAATAAAATATGTGGATTTTTTTTATAGTTAAGTAGAACCAGGTGGAATGGGCTTACTGTTTATATATCATAGAACCACCTGCAGATTTTCTTTTATTTCTGATTCCTTTATTCTTTTTTTAAAGGGGACAGGACACTTGTGCTAGGTGGCAGCAGTTTGCAATGTATTTAATAAGAAAAAAATATATATATATAAGGGATATGCAGCAGTTCAGTGTGTGATAATGCATTTATCTTGTACAGTTTCCAGTGACCTCAAGTAACCTCACGAGTGCCGAAGGCACGAGTGGGAGTTACGAGGTCACTGAAACTGTACAAAATAAATGCATTATCACACACTGAACCACTGCATATTCCATTTATGCAATAGGTTTAGATGTTGTGTGAACATTTTGATTTTGGTAGGTGTAAATAATTTGTAAAAGGAAAGAAAATTGAATTTTATGCTGTTTTTGCTAATTATAAAAAACCAAAATGGTATCTATAAATGAAACACCACTCATTTTGTAGATATTTTTGAGCTGAACATTTTTCGTTCTCACAGTACCATGCTATCATTTTTTGTTTTAAAGTTAATTATATTTGTTGGTTAAAAAAGTGAACAAAAAATTACATTTCCGTCTGTTTTCTTGCTAACCATATACAATATACAGGGTTTATATAAATGAAACATTATTCATTTTGTAGATAATTTTGTGCGAACAATTTTACGTGCTCACATCCGTTTATCTTTTTTCGCTTTTAAGTTATTGACATTTAAATATGGTTAGTACTGCTTCTGAGGCCGAACATTCTAAATGAATTCTGAAGAGAACTGTGTAGATAAATGAGTTAGTGATGTAGTTACTGTGTGAATAAATGGGTGATGATGTAGTTACTATGTGGATAAATAAATTTATTACCATAGTAGTGAAGATAAATGGTTTTATTCTACAGTTTTTATCCTGACCCCTGTTGCATAAATATATATATATATATATATATATATATATATATATTATATCTATAGTAGGTTCCACAGTGGGCAGTCGGTACAGCCCTCCCATACCATCGGTCTGTCATCATCTTTTTCCTCACCATCCTCAACCGATCACAAATCTGTAAACGAAAAGGACTAAAAACAACACCCACCTTTCACCCCAGAACCCATTCCACTTTTCTTCTACAACCTTCATCTGTGCAGTAGCACCCATACCACCCTTACATCCATGTTAAAACCAACCCACAACCCTCATCCCCCTCAAGCATGTATTCCACCCTCCTCCCTCGCTCAAATGTTTAAACTACCCCCACTGTTAGTCATGAACTACCATTCATGTCACCCTTCTCTGTCCCTCACCCATGTTGAAACCCACTCCCCCAACCATCACCCATGTATTAACAACTATGCCATGTTTCTCCCTCCTGCATCCATGTTAAAACCAACCCCCAACCCTCACCCATGCACTAGCATCCATGCCATCTTTCTCCCTCTTGCATCCATGTTAAACCAACCTCCAGCCCTTTCCCACCCTCGAGCACCCATTCTACCCTCATCCCCCTCTCAAATGCTAAAACTACCACATGCTTACTCAAGAAAAATGAAACTCTTGCCTCCAAATGAGCCATACTTAACTGTTCCTTAATAAACAACACTTATTTGAAAAACTGTCTTTTCAATTGCTTTCTTCTTATGGACAACATTCTGTACAGTCCTCTTCATGGAACCAGTAATTTGAGAGTTGTTGCTATTATGCCATGGTCTGTGTACAACAGAATGTTAAACACGAGCTATTGTGGTATGAGACCTATGCTTACAGAATATGTGCTCAACCATGACATAGGTAAAACTCCAGATGACTCTGTTTCCCGAAGAGACTTGTAACAGGATGCTGCCCACAGAAACATAACAATACAAAATACAGTTTTTCCCATAATTTTTTATTCAGTAAGATAAGTTACATATGGATCATTTTGGTTTATGGCTAACATTTCTGTAATTGAAATAATAATAAACAGCTACCAATTAGAACTCATTGTTTTGTCCTCTTTAAAGTTGAGAAATAGACCGCCCCGGTCCCAGACCATACTGATGCACCACAAAGTCACAGAAGGTAAATCCAAAAATACATGTTTGCACTTTAACTATAAATAATATGATACAGAAATGATTGACATGACAGTGTTCCTTTTATGCCAAATTTGGGCCTGTTCCCACTGATGTTAAAATTGCCCTGTATATAAAACTTGTTGACTTTAGACCCTAGCTACAAAGCAGTTTGCCATGAAATGGTGAAAGTTTTGTGGGGTATACAGTCCAAGGTAGTAGATCGAGAAAGGAGAGAGAGACAACCAAAGTCATCACATTCTGTAAAAGTTTCCTTTTTGGTGCAGAGAGACTCTGTCCCACACAATATTTACCCGTCACCACCATCTGAGTTATCACCATCAACATCCACAACATCAGTCACTTCAGGATCAGTTTGTATACTCTTGTAGGGATACGAAAATCTTGACTTATTAACTTTAATAAAAGTTAACTTGTGTACATTTTCTGGCAGCAGCCTATTTCTGGTGTCTGTCACAATATTGCCAGCTGTACTAAACATGCATTCTGAAGAGACACTTGTTGCAGGATGTTACACGAGGTCCCTGCGCCCTAATTGATACCCTCAGGGGTACACCGTAGACAGCTAATGTTTAGGCATAGGCTATACTAATACATAGGGCTAAGGGCATCTACTGTACAAGAGTAAATGTCAGGATATGAATACATATTATTGTAACCCACTTTGCTTGCTAATGCACACATATTATACCATGTATTTTCTGTCTATTTCTTACTTGTCAGATGCCAAGACACCTGTCCTTGAAGTAATTGTATGGGCAACATTGCCATCCTTTGGTGATGTGCACCACTTCACCTTGTTATGTAAGACTCTGTATAAGAACGTCTTTGTTCTAAAACTGATGACTTTACAGAATTATATAATGTTATCTTGGACCGTGGAGCCACCTCTAATTTAGCGAATAGGGCTCATCTCTGTAACTAGAAATGTTTCTATCTTTTAGTAGCCATAGTAATTATCACAGGTATATAATGTTATGCACAGGCTTTACACCTCAGAGACCCAAGAGATCCCAAGAGACTACAGAGAAACCTTGAGGTGTAGGGAATGCTTAGCACTGGCTCCTGGTTCATATTGGTAAGAACTGCTTAGGGCAACTGTGATTTATCCCTTTTGTAGTAATAAACTTGTTTATTACTCTAATGCAACTTATTTGTGATTATTTGCATTCCCAATATTGTCAAGAACCTGAAGGTGAGGTTCAGACCTCTTACAAGGACAACCAAGATATTTACAGGCTTCATCATACAGCTCTGTCCAAATCGACTTTTTTGATCTCCAGTATTCAAAAGGGCAGGCATCAATAGGAATAGGCAGTTCTTGCAGGTAACTGTCTACCATGATGGACAGAGACCGCTCAGAAGAGGAATCAGCATAAGCTGATATGGCAGCAATTTGGGAAAGGTTTTGCCACAGATTTAGCTTGCTACTAAGGGATGAAGAAGTGGCAGTTGTGGAACAACTACTGTTAATGTCTGGTGACTTTTCCAGTTCTGTATCCCTTTGTGAAGATGAACCTGCATGTTGTGGTGATGACAACCTGAGGGTACTGTGTGTGTCTGTGTTTGACTCCTGTGAGTGCTGCAGCTCATCTAGCAACAGACATTTGTACTGCTCTATATCATCTGTTTTTGGAAGATGTATAGCCTTGAACCTGGGATCTAAGAGAGTTGCAAGGATGTAGTGTTTTGATTTTGTCATTGCAGCTAATTTGTCATTGGTTTTGAAGCGCTCACTCATTCTCTTTACGAGATTCCCATGATACAGGCGACATGTTGCCTGAGCTTCAGATCTGTCTTTTTCTATTTGTAGATTTAGAACACTAAGATGATGTGAAATCAGCATTATGAGTGGGATAACCTGACTCACAGATGCGCCTTCAGAAGACATGTCCCTTGTAGCTCTCTAAAGGAGCTAGGATGCAGCACACTGTCTCTATTAATTTCCACTGCAGCACAGACAGCATAATGCCTTCTCCAATAATGTAACTGGAGCAATACTCATGTACAGCTTGCTTTTGCTCAAAGAGGCGCTGCAGCATATAAAGCGTTGAGTTCTGAATGGAAACATTTTGAATCAGCTTTTGCTGGGGCAGCTTGTGTTTTTTTTTTTCAGTTCAGACAATGTCCGTATAGCCTTGGTTGAATGTGAAAAGTGAGTCACAATTTTTTGCAAACAGCAATCATACTGTCCACTTGTGTTTCATTGCTGAGAAATCCCGTGACAATTAAATGTAAGCAATGTGCAAAGCAAGAAGCATGCATAAATCCTCCATCCTGTACTGCTTTCAAGATGTTGGCTCCATTGTCACTTACTATGAAGCCACATTTTAGAGCGTGAGAATAAACCCATTCATCAAGGAGGTAATTTAGTTCCTGCAAGATGTTTGCAGCTGTATTTGCCCAAATTTCTTTATATGCAGCAGCGTCATCTTCTGCGGTGTCTTTGTTTTTGAAGAACCACAAGAAAACGTTACCCAATGAGCAGTAAGGGACATGTAATCTATGTTTTGAATGCTGGTCCACATATCTGTTGTGACATGAATAACCCCACCATCTGCAGTTTTAAGTGCAAGCATCATTGTCGCTTTTAAAGCCTGATAAATGTTTGGTATTTCAACATAGGAAAAGTTTGATGAGGAACTTGTAACGAGGCTCTGCTAGTTTCAAGAGCTCCCTAAAATCCTCATGATCTACCAAAGAGTATGGGAGAAGGGCTCCAGCTCACAGTTCACCAATTCTGTGATTAAGATGAAGGGTCTTTGGATGTTTTTTAGTAAAGGTATTCTTTCTTTCAAATGCTTGAGACACTGTTAACTGTTTACAACATATCTCTGCTGGTTTATTATACACCGTGCTTCGATGGGCAGATGGACACTGGGATGGTGGACTAGGATTTATACATTCAGTGCCATCACTGGATGTACAACTGGTACTAATGGTTCTGGCATTGGTGGTAACAGTGATCCTAGGGCTGGCAGTGGTTCTGTCTGCATCAAGTTCAGACAATTCAGTATCCATTTCAGATTCCTGACCCTTCTCACATGAGGTCTGGAAGATGGAGGACATGGGTTTTGGACAATCAAGCAAAACTGAATGCTTTTTCAGATGGTGTTTAAGAGCTGTAGTGCCAAGGCATGACACAACTTTATCACGGCTTACACTCTGTTTACACAGGGAACAAATTGCTCTGCATGGATCAATTTTACTGACAGAGAAATGATTCCACACCTCAGATGTGACAGATTTTGTACGAGTGCTAGGAAGATAGCTAAAGACTGTTTGCATCTTTTCACCTGTCCTAACAGAACCCATGATATGCTCCTTGGTGCTAGAAGAGTGGGCAGAAGACTCTGATGAATTTTCGTTACTGGCCAACACAGAAGTGGTGGATTCAATGGATATGTCCTTTTCATTGCCAACAGTGCTGGATGTATTTGCAAGTGCACTACTTGATTCATTGTCAGCAGACTTACTCATTTCACTTTGTTGAAGAAATAATGATACGTCGCAAGACACAACAGTGTCGGACTGAGACAAAGAGCTACTGTCTGAGTCAGAGATGGACTCACTGTCACTTGCATTATTGCTGCTAGTCACAGGGATGTCAACAGCATGAATGACATATGTTATGGTGCCTCTCTGTGTGACCCCAGCAGCTGTACAAGTTTTCTTAAAAGGTCCCCCTTTACCACACTTCACTATTGCTCTTTTGCTGTTTCTTGAATTTTTATCAAATGAAACATTTTGGTTATTTCTGCTAACACCAAGATTACCACTACCACCAACACCTGCTCCAACACCAGCATCAGATGCTTCATCTATGTTGGTGTTAGCCATAACAGTACCAGTATACTGCAGTGAACACACCCACACCCACACAATTCCTGTGTAAGAAAGCAATGTGATTTGTGATCGCTGGCTACAACTCCAACATTTTATTTTGGTTGTGTGACACTGTGATGCAGTGGACTCAAAGTAATTAAAGAAGATGATGGTTTGCAACTAAAGGATCCCAGGTTCAAGGCTTACAGAATGATTGGGCTGCTGGGCATAGGCATACACATAGCAGTCAAGGGGAGCACATCAGCAGGGTGATGAGCTGACCACAAGAGACGGAGTTACACACACAAACCGAGGAAAGAGATTTTTCTGTCTCTCTCCCAATGGGGAAATATATTTTTAGGTTTCTGTTGTATACCTAAGGTTAATGCCACCACACAACTGGCTACTGGGCTTCACATGGTAACACACACTGGGTAAGGTGCAGTGCAGTCAAGGGGCGCCCAGCAACAGAGTGATGGGCTGACTACAAGAGACGGAGTTACACACAAACCGAGGAAAGAGATTTTTCTGTCTCTCCTCCCAACGGGGAAATATATTTTTAGGCTTCTGTCATGTATTTAAGGGTAATGACACCACACAACTGGCCACTGGGCTTCTCTCTGTAGCACACACTGGGTAGGGTACAGTGCAGTCAAAGGGCATACAGCAGCAGGGTGATGGGTTGACCACAGGAGACGGAGTCACATACACAACTCAGGGAATGAGAATTATATTTCTACACTTCTGTCATGTAAGGGTAATACCAACATACAACTAACCACTGGGCTTCTCTCTGTAACACACACTGGGTAGGGTACAGTGCAGTCAAGGGGCGCACAGCAGCAGGGTGATGGGCTGACCACAGGAGACGGAGTCACATACACAACACAGGGAATGAGAATTATATTTCTATGTTTCTGTCATGTTAGAGTAATACCAACACACAACTGACCACTGGGCTTCTGTCTGTAACACACACTGGGTAGGGTACAGTGCAGTCAAGGGACACACAGCAGCAGTGTGATGGGCTGACCACAGGAGACAGAGTCACATACACAACACAGGGAATGAGAATTATATCTCTATGCTTCTGTCATGTAAGGGTAATACCAACGCACAATTGACCACTGGGCTTCTCTCTGTAACACACACTGGGTAGGGTACAGTGCAGTCAAGGGGCACACAGCAGCAGGGTGATGGGCTGACCACAGGAGATGGAGTCACATGTACAACACAGGGAATGAGATTTTATCTCTCTCCTCCTAACCGTGAATTATATTTCTCCGCTTCTCTCATGTAAGGGTAATACCAACACTCAACTGGCCAATGGGCTTCTCTCTGTAGCACACACTGGGTAGGGTACAGTGCAGTCAAGGAGATGGAGTCACATATACAACACAGGGAATGAGAATTATATTTCTAAGCTTCTGTCATGTAAGGGTAATAACAGCACACAACTCTGGAGATGGGAGCAGGGAGTCACATACACAACACAGGGAGTGGAGAAGTAGAAGTCTCACACACACACACAGAAGTGGTGTTCAAAAAAATTACCTGCCTTCAGTCAGTGCCTTACTGCCAGTGCCTTGTGCTGTTGTATAAGGACTAAGGACTGGAATGTTTGAGGGTGAAAGAGGAGGATCCCCCTTAGCAGCACGCACAATGAGCACAGTCCTTATACTCTGTCCTGACAAATTTATTTGCCTATTTTAAGTTTTGTTGTGGGAGTGTTTTTTCCCCTTGTCAGAGCCGTAGGAAGGCATTTTGATGCCCTGGGCAAGAGACAAATTTTGCGCCCCACCCCAAGAAAAGAGCCAGGTGTCTGGGGGCCGCAAAGCCCCCAGAAGCTCTGAAGGTTTTACAAGCTTTGTGGTGAGTTTTGGGGCTTTTCTTGAAGAAAAACCAGACTTTTGTTACATGTTCCCTACCCCTGATTTCAGGGAATATTTTTCTCCAATCCATGGAATATGAGATGTGGGAGATTCTGGCTGGCTCCGTGGCACCAGAGTATGCAGCCGCAATTGTTGTTGATGAATGGCTAACCAACAATGCCTTCAACCACCCACCCTATATGCATTTCTGAAATACACTGTGAAAGATTGCTATATAAATGGTGCAAGAGTCTAACATGTTTCAATATAAAAAAAAATAGAAGGACAAGAAGACACATCATGAGATTAGAGGGAGGCTAATTAAAGGGTAATGTGAGGAAGTTCTTTTTCATAGAAAGGGTGGTGGATGCATGGAGGCCTACCCCTCAGGAAGTGGTGGATTTAAATACAGTGCAGGGCTTCAAACAGGCATGGGATAGGGTAGGCATAAGGGAGCAATACAGATGAGTATAAATAGATAAGCCATTGACAGAGTAAAGGCCTATGGCACATTCATAAGGTAGAAAAAATGGGCAGACTAGATGTGCCTTGTGGTCCTTATCTGCCGTCAATTTCTATGTTTCTGTGTAAGTTATCTGACTGTTTATTATCAGCGTAGAGGGTACCAGTGCCAGCAGTAGTAGCTGTACTGACCTGTTCTTCCTGGGTTGAGTGGGTCCCTCCTGGGTTTTTTTTTTGGTGGGAGTGAGCCAGTTACTGTCTTACTCCCTCTCAGACAAAACTGGAAGGGACCCACCCGACCTGGGAAGTACAGTACCACTACTACCGCTGGTGCTAGTACCCTCTAGGCTGATCATAAACAGATAACTTAAATCACTGGAGTCAGGTAAGGTGACATCACACTAGACTGAAGTGATTACTGGACAGGCTGGCTCTCTGGGACTGGGACGGATGACACACCGGTGTGACAGCCAGTTGTGTACAGTATTATTCTGCTGTCCGCTCAGCTCCCAGAGAAGTCTACTGTGTACCTATTTCTTGAAAATATAATGTTCTTTAGTAAGCCATATATTGAAAGGACTGGATGCTTCCTGAAACACATGCAGCTGCCACACAAACAGAATAAGCTTGTATTGCTCCCCCCCCCATGAAATTCAAGGCATAGGATCAACTTTTTTTCATTTTATTTAAGATTTACTCCATGTGTGTGTGTGTGTTCAGGAGGGAGTGTAACAACTGCTAGCTATTTAGAGGAATCCTGTCTGTCCATTCAGTCCTTCATAGGGCTATCCTACAAAGGTTAGGCAAGTTTTATTTCTCAAGTGCCCTATCCCTAGGTGTCAGGGCAATTGGATATGACAATAAAATACAATCCCTAAAGATGCCAACAACTTTAAAAGCTATATAAGAATACATATAACAATTATATGAATTACACTAGGTAGGCCTGATTACGTAGATTTTAGAGTGCACTTATGACCCCCAGCATGCTGGCATAACTAGCACTACTAGTACTAGATAATGAATCCTGGAGGCGTGGAGCTGCAACACTTAATGCACTGAATCATTCCCTATCTGCCTGCTTCAAGTGACCAGCTCTAGTCTGATGAGCCTCTTGGTGGCAGAAGCATGGGAGGGTTTGGATGTTTTCCAGTAGGTTTCATTATTTCCTATAGAAGCCAGATTGCTCTGTTTTCTCTTCTCCTATAAATAACCAATGTGACTATATGGGATTGGGAACAGTTGTACTGTAAATGGCTCCACTTCCCTGTAAAATACAGGAATCCTCATAGATATGTAAGCCCTGCCACCCAAATTATAATACACAACAAACTGATTAGGGATGGGTAATTTGTAGCCGACATCATTTTCTTTATCAAATTGTATCAATATTTTATACCGTATCCTAACAACTGATTTATCCAAGACAGTCCATCTCATTTCCAGTGGGATCATGTGTCTCCCTTCCCCTCCCTTCCTTCCTTCCTTCACAGTTTTGTGGTCTGGAGAAGCATAAAGAAGTTAAGCAAATTGCTTAGGGTCATGCACCCCAGTGTTTGTTCTAGTGGGGTTTGAAGCTGTGTTCTTAGTTCTGGCTCTCCAGTCCTGCCAGGGCCTGATCAAAGTGACAACAGTGCTTAGTGTGTGCTTGTGTTTTTACTCAAGTCAAACAAAAACCACTCAAGTTAGTAGTGGGTGACTGATTTTTTTAGGCTAGCAATCTATTGTGAGTCTGCTCTGAGTCAGAATAGATTGCTAGCCTAGAAAAATCAGTCATCCACCAACTACTATCTGAGTTAAGAGAGCTGCATAGACTGCACAGCGCTCAGCTGCTGCTTGTCTCTTGTTTTGGAGAGTGGACTGTCTCTGGCTGCTCAGTGCTACAGCCAGGAGATATATGAAGTGGCCGGCGACCACAGAGGCGGAGCACTAGAGACAAATAGTGATAAGTGATACCACTTAACCACCCCTCACACCCCCCAGTCAATCCCAACCTCTTCCACTCTACCCTGGTCAGATTTAAATAAATACCCTCAGTCAGTCATCACCTGGCACAGTGCCTCAAGCAGGACTGGGAGGGTGAAGGTGTGATCATAGGACTATCCCAGGCCACCTAGGTAAAGGCAAAGTGTTTTTTTCATCAACTAGCTGAAGGTCAAAGTGATCCAGAAGTAGTCTTAAAATTCAACTGTGCTGAATCAAAGGTAAAGGTGCCAAATTTCAGCACAGTCACTGAATACGAGTTCCACACTGGCTCATTCTGAGACTAATGTGACTAAATTCCAGGAACAAGGGCAAGGACAGAGTTAATTTGTTTTGTCTCCTCAAAGGCAAAGTTCTCAAAAATGTGTGAGAGTGTCAAGCTGCAACTAAGCACTGGCTTATCTATTGGGTGGAAGTGGAGAGGTCCCCCAGCTCAAGACCGTGGCTTCTGTTCAGGAATCGGGACTGGTGTGACAGGGAGTCATCACTTATTTTCCATTGATCGGACTACTCAGAATTAAAATTTGGATGACGAGTTCGTCGGGCGGGCGGAACAGATAATTTAACACCCCCCTCACCGGAGCTAAATGAAGGAGGAGACAGAGTGGGCCCACTGCCTGGACTGGACTCATCTCAGTGGATCATCGCCATCCTTGAGGCAGGGTGGCCGGTGTGGAGTCTGGAGCACAGACAGGGACAGAGGGACTAAATTAACAGCAGAATCAGCAGCGCAGCAGAGCAGAGCAGGTCAAAGGTTAATGATTCACGGTTCAATTGGATTTGACACCGACCCCCCAAGCAATCAGTCATCCAGTTAATTCATCATCAATGCCAACAAATTGCTTGTCGTTGCCTTACACACTGACCCAATAAAATATCCATCCTGAAGGCTTCTGTCTATCTAGCCTCACTCCTCCGACTGCTTGCTCCTCCTCCATTTATCTCACTGCACTTCAAGTCAGTCCACCTCTCTACTCTCTCTAAGTCTACAACTTTTTACTTTTTTTCCTAACTTTACCATCCGGTCTCTATTCTAACTACTGCTGTGCTGCTACTAGCTACACTAGCGCCTCTGACAACCACACGCGGTCTGCGGTCTGCCCCTACGTTTTATATGCAGTGCACTCACAGTGGGCACACCACATTACTTTTTTCACTGTAGCTACAGCAACAATATGACCCCCCCCCCTGCTGGTTCTGTCCTTCCACAGATGGACACCCCTGCTGACAGGCATCAGTAATTACATTGTTACATTTTTTTCTTTAAAGCTACAGCGTCTGAGCAAATGAATTTATTTTGAGTCATAAACTGCGCCCCTTAGAGGCATGCGCCTGGGGCAGGTGCACCACCCGCCCCACCTTTGCTACGGTACTGCCCCTTTTTATGTGCTTGATGCTGGCAGCTGCTGAGTGTGCAGTGCTTAAGTTGCACTGCAGTTTCACAATCACAAAGGTTCTTCTTTCTGTCTATTTTTTTTATTCTCTACTGATATTGATCGATCCCAATTCCTGATTAGTCCCTCCTGAACCTCCCCTAGTCCCACACCCAACTGTTAATTCATTGAGCCTTCCTCGGTCTCTCGGGCCTGAGCCCTGCCCCCTTTCCCCTTCCCCTTCCCCCTCGAACTTTTCAACGTTTGCTTTTTCGCAGGAAAATGGATGATGGAGGAATTTTTTAAATAATTCAGGTGAAGCAGCAACTAGCAAGTGCTGCAGTCTGATTTGTGGCCACACCGACCTGGGCCCTGGCCTATCAAGCAAGAATGCTGCGGTACGCTATGGTTAACTTGCTGCTGCCTACTGAAATCAGGATCCAAATCACTCTTGGGGCTTGCATTCGCACTTACATACCACTCCATGATCCCGCAGCTCACGCAGCTTACTCGACCCCCACCTGACCACCTAGTAAATGGTCAGGTGGTGAGGATGACTTGAGCGTAAGTACGCAAGTGCACTGAGAGAACTCGCGGATTCTGGCAGCCCCATCTGAACTACAGCAACACTGCTGCTGCTGCACCCCCCCCCCCCACATCGGGGCTGCCTGGGGCGTGCCTCCTCACCACACATAGACACATCAGCTGGGGCCAGGAAAAGACATCACGGGAGTTGGGACTCAGGACAGGAGGAACACAGAGCTCAAAACAAAGTAAATTAGTTAAACTTACAAATTCGAACCCTTTTGCGAACCTTTTAGTGTTCGAGTTCTAAGTTAGAACTCGAACACCAGGGTTCGAGAAGGGTTTGAATCTTTGATGAACTAGTTCTGACAACACTAGCGAGAGTCAAGTACTTTAAGCAGTAAGGCACAGGGATATTTTCTCCCTAACAGGTAAATACAGCACTGCTTGCTGCGTCGAGTCAAGTACTTTAAGTAGTAAGGCACAGGGATATTTTCTCCCTAACCGGTAAATACAGCACTGCTTGCTGCGTCGAGTCAAGTACTTTAAGTGGTAAGACACAGGGATATTTTTATTTTCTTCCTAACCAGTAAATACAGCACTGCTTGCTGCGTTGAGTCAAGTACTTTAAGTAGTAAGGCACAGGGATATTTTCTCCCTAACAGGTAAATACAGCAGTGCTTGCTGCGTTGGGTCAAGTACTTTCAGTAGTAAGGTGCAGGGATATTTTCTCCCTAACAGGTAAATATAGCACTGCTTGCTGCATCGAGTCAAGTACTTTAAGTGGTAAGACACAGGGATATTTGTATTTTCTCCCTAACCGGTAAATACAACACTGCTTGCTGCGTTGGGTCAAGTACTTTCAGTAGTAAGGTACAGGGATATTTTCTCCCTAACAGGTAAATACAGCACTGCTTGCTGCGTCGAGTCAAGTACTTTAAGTAGTAAGGCACAGGGATATTTTCTCCCTAACAGGTAAATACAGCACTGCTTGCTGCGTCGAGTCAAGTACTTTAAGTGGTAAGACACAGGGATATTTTTATTTTCTTCCTAACCAGTAAATACAGCACTGCTTGCTGCGCTGAGTCAAGTACTTTAAGTAGTAAGGCACAGGGATATTTTCTCCCTAACAGGTAAATACAGCAGTGCTTGCTGCTAATCAGCACTTTCAGTAGTAAGGTGCAGGATATTTTCTCCTAACAGGTAAATATAGCACTGCTTGCTGCATCGAAGTCAAGTACTTTAAGTGGTAAGACACAGGGATATTTGTATTTTCTCCCTAACCGGTAAATACAACACTGCTTGCTTCGTTGGGTCAAGTACTTTCAGTAGTAAGGTACAGGGATATTTTCTCCCTAACAGGTAAATACAGCAATGCTTGCTGCGTCGAGTCAAGTACTTTAAGTGGTAAGACACAGGGATATTTGTATTTTCTCCCTAACCGGTAAATACAACACTGCTTGCTGCGTTGGGTCAAGTACTTTCAGTAGTAAGGTACAGGGATATTTTCTCCCTAACAGGAAAATTCAGCACTGCTGGCTGCGTCAAGTCAAGTAATTGTAAGTAGCAAGACACAGAGATATTAGTTTCAACTTTCCAGGCTCTTTAAATATTTTTTTTCTGTTTGTTCTGTAAGCTTGTAGAACAGAGAGATTATTTTTTTAATGACGGTTTTTAGCCAGGTTTGTGAATGAGTGTTGCTGTACACACTCCTCTAACACTTATCTGAATTAACACACACTGAAAGTAACAGCACAGTCTGCACAGTGCACACTTCAGTTAGTGTGTGATGTTGGCATCAGAGTTTCAGAGAGCCCTCAGAAACCCACAATTTCACACAACACATATGGTCAGGTCAGACCAACACCACTCCACCAACATGTTATCTGCACAGGTATGCTCAGGTTTTTTTTTTTAAGGCTTAACGTTTTCTTTTTCTTTCCTCCCAAAACAAAAGCTGCCTAAGCCAGCTCGTCCAGCTGGCTATCACAAAAAGAGATGGGGGAAGAAATCGATGTTTTAATTTTTTAACTGATCCACCACCATGCTGAATGCCGGATATAGATAGACACAGTAGTACACAAGGTTCACAACAACCACTCTCTTTCAGTGCTGCTTGAGAATTGTGCTGCACACACTGCAGTGAGAAACTCCAGTGCTGTGACCCACGTGGGTATCTGTGACCCACTTCAACAGCTGGCTGGCTTGCTGAGGGACAAAAACATGAACTGACTGAAACACCAATCACCATTTCCCATCTAGCATGTTCCCTCCCTTCCCCACGGTCCTCCTTCTCCACCTCTTTTGAGAGTCCCGACTGGCACCTGCATGCTGTGAGCAGCATCACGTGTGCTACATCGGAGAGACAGTGAAGGAGCATGCGAGGCAGTGCAGTCCAGCATCTGGTATGTGTGTACTACTGTTAAGTACTGTTTTAGCAGTTTCTACAGGTGAACCAAAGTTTGCATTTTTGGGGGTGACGTTCTACCATGGGCGGACTATGGAGAACAATGGAGGTTCGACTTTTTTTCAAATTTGGTCGAACCGAACTTGCAGCCCTACATATAACCCCAGATACTGCTGACTTGTCTGCAGTTCTGGACTACATGGTTTTTCTTAATGGCTTAGGCCTCAGACCAGCTACCCTCAAGGTACACTTGTCAGCTGTTTCTGCTTTTTTGTCAGTGGGAAAGCCCTCCTCACTGGCATTGCATCCTGTTTTTTGTAAGTTTTTCAAGGGATTGCTTCATACCAATCCCTCCTTTAGGGATCCTGCTCTTGCTTGGGACCTTAATATTTGCATTGCTCAGCTTATGCAACCCCTTTTGAGCCTTTGTCCTCAGCAGAGCTTAAGTACTTGACTTGGAAAACTGTGTTTCTGGTAGCTATTACCTCTACCAGACATATCAGTGAATTGCAAGTCCTGTCAGTGGAGCCTGATTTTATCTCAGTTCATAGAGATAAGATGGCCCTTAGAACCAATAGGCGGTTCTTACCCAAAGTGGTTTCAGATTTTCATTTAAATCAATCCATGTCTCTCCCTGTTTTCTTCACTGATCGTTCTTCTTCAGGAGAGAGAAGATTACACAGTTTAGATGTTAAAAGGGCCCTTAGCTACTACATTGAGAATACTAAGGCACTCAGGTTTGACTCCCTCCAGTTGTTCCTCACTTATGGGGAAGTGGGGAAGGGCAAGTCTGCTACTAAGAGAACTATTGCTAGGTGGATTGTCTCTTGTATACAATTCTGTTATGAAAAACTGGGCAAAATACCACCCTCAGGCCTGAGGGCTCATTCGACTAGAGGTACAGCTGCTTCCCTGGCTGCTGCCAGGGATATTACCTTGCTAGAGATATGTAAAGCAGCCACTTGAAAAACAGTCCATACATTCACCAAGCATTATTCTCTTGATATTCAGGCTTGGAATGATGCTAGGTTTGGTACAGCAGTACTACAGATCCTATTTCTAAAATAGGTTTGAGTCCCTCCTCCATGGAGTGACTGCTTGGTAGTCTGCATGTCAGAATACAGCAAGACTTCATGTCGTTTGAAGAAAAAAATTACTCACCTTAGTAATTGTGTTTCTTCTTTTTTTTTTTCAATATAAAGTTTATTAAGTTTTACATTTTACAAAGGACAGGACCACGTTTGTACATTAATGCTTGTAAACAGATATGAATCATCATACATGATCCCATCCCCCTCCCTCCCCTACCTCCCCCATTCCCCTCCCGCACAGTCCCGGTGTACTAGTAATTGTGTTTCTTCTAAAGGAGTCTTGCTGTATTCTGACCTCCATCCCTGCCTCCCCTCTCAGAACCTTGTTTTTGAGAAATGGGCTGGCAGGTGCTGGCCCTAGGGGTGTATTTGGGCACTCCCTTTTTTTTTTAGAAGGGGGGAGTGGGTTTGTTTTATTATTTTGATAGTCATAAGTTGTTCACAACCCAGTTTTTGGTTTTGGATTTCTCGACTTGAGTCTTTGGGGGATCCAAAATATTTGGCTGCCATTTGGCTAGTAACATTTTTACAATTTCCACATGGCGGAGTTAGTTAGTTAGTATTAGCTCATAAGAATCTGATGGTTACACTTCAAAGTGCAGCAGACAGAGGTCTGAAGCGAGCTCGAGCTCAACGTTCTATGCCCTGCATAGAATTTAACTCTATCCTCTCCGGAGCAGTTCAAGTGCTGGGGCTAACTGCAAATGTCAGAATATAGCAAGACTTCATTAGAAGAAACACAATTACTAAGGTGAGTATTTTTTTCTTCTGGGATAACCTCAATGACATAACCAGCAAGGACCCCAAATCTGCACCAGCAATGCTCTTGATCGACGGCGTACCGTCCTTGGACCACATGCACATTGTCAACGCACTTAATCGCATTCAAGGAATTAAGCAGTGTGCTGCCAGCAGATTACTTCAACCACCCACCGCTAACTGATCCTAATATGGCCAAATAACCATCACTTAACCACCCACTCATCTACTTTAAAGAAGTCTCTCAAGCCAAAGCTAAAAAGTACCCGGAGAAGGCACTGGGGAAATCTAGACATAGCGGGGACACCCTGAACCTAAAATTCATCAAGCTTTATTTATTTATTAAAATGTTTCACCAGGAAGGCACACTGAGCAACAAGTTGCTCATCTCCCACTGCAACCTGGGGAGAAGGGGTACAATAGGAATGAGACAATAAACATTCAATTTACATGATCAGCATAAGCATACAGTTGTAAGGCAGGTGTTACAAAAAGTATTACAACAGTGTTGAGCATAACTTGTAGAAAGAGTGGACAATAATAAGTGCCAAGTAAATAAGTAAACAAGTGCTTACATGAAAGAAACGGGGGAAAGGGGAGGGAGGGTTGAAGAGGGGGAGGGGAAAGAGTCATGTCCCTGGATATCCCCCCATGGTGCGAGGAACCCTGCAATGGGACTAGTGGGACCACAGAAAAGGGGATAATGCAGTGTCCCAGAAAGACCCCTTTAGCATGGTGGGCGAAAGGAATAGATCAGAGATACAAGCCCCTTGGGGTGGTAAGTGAAGGTGAGTATAGAGAGGAGGGGTTTGTCCAGGGCTTAGAGGAGGGAATTAGATAGGGACATGGTAGGAGCAGCTAGGTGCAAGGTTATTTTTGAGAGCAGAGCTGATGGAGTAGTCACAGGATGAGTGCTAGATTTGAGGTGGGATTGAATTCAACATTTTTGGTAGGCTGTGAGAGTAACTGGATTGGCCAATTTGGGTGGATCTGCGGGGGACAACCAGGATATGGGAATCGAATGATCTAAGGAAATGGGAGGGTGGAGAGGGTGATAAAAAGGAGGAGGTGAGGTGGGAAGGGAGCTCACCCAACCAGTGCTTGGTGGTAAATTTAGTGCAGTGGGAGAGTCACCTATTTGTAAGAGATGAGAAGGATAGGGCATGATAAAGATCACAGTGATGGGTGTGAGGGGGGAATCCAGGGCAAAGCGGCAGAATTAATTGAATAGGGTGCCCAGTCTGGCCAGGGAGGACTTAGTGGCAGTACCGTAGACTATGTCACAGTAGTCAAAAATGGGAAGTATCATCTTCTGAACAAGTTCATGCCTAGCCATAAGAGGGATGCAATTAAAGTTCCTGAACAGGGCACCAAACTTGGGGCGTAGTTTTTTCTGGATGGTGTCAATATGTCCAGAGAAGTTTTGGTGTTGATCCAGCCAAACATCTAAGTACCTGATGGATGATGTGTCCTCAAGTAAAGTCCCATCAATGGCATGGAAAGTGGGTAGGGAGGGAAGCTAGAGAGTCTCTGCCTTGTGCCAAAGGTCATGGAGACAGTCTTCTTGGCATTGAGGAAAAGCTGACGATTAGCAAACCAGAGCTGAACCTTGTCAAAGCCTTGCTGTAAACTGGTTGCAACCTCATCAGGACAGGAGCTAGATGCATACAGGACTGTATCATCGGCATACATGTGTACATCAGAGGATGGGGAGCAAACAGAGGGAAGGTCATTTAAGAAAATGGAGGATAGGAGGGGCCCTAATACCAAGCCCTGGGAGACTCCAGTGCTAATCGAGAAGGGAAAGGAAGTGGCATCCAAGATCTTAACTGATTGGGTTCTGCCAATAAGGTAGGTCTTGAACCAGTTTGTGGTGGAGGGAGATATGCCAGCTGCCATAAGTGAGTCAAGAAGAAGGGAGTGAGAGATGGTGTCAAAGGTCTTGGTCAGATCAACAAAAATGGCAGAGGTAATTTGTCCATTGTCCATCCCAGTTAGGATGGCGTCTGTGAGCCGTAGGAGAGAGGTGCTAGTTGAGTGGTTTTTCCTGAAACCAGACTGGAAAGAGGTGAAAAAGGAAGTGTCAGAGAGAAAAGTGGTGAGTTGGGAGAGAACAATGTGTTCCTGAAGCTTGGCAAAGGTAGGGAGGAGAGAAATGGGGCAATAGTTGCCAGGGGAAGAGGGGTCACCCCCTTTGGGTAAAGGGAGGACAACAGAATGTTTCCATGAAGAGGGGACTAAGCCAGTAAAGAATGAGAGATTTAAGACTACTGAGAGAGGGTAGGCAATGGCTGAAGCTGGCTATGGCTGAAGTCCTAGGTTCACTCACCAAACTAATCAACCTCTCCCACTGCTTCTCACAGTTCCCCCAAAGATGGAAATCAGCCACAGTAACTCCAGTGCACAAAGGTGGCGACATGACCCTACATAACAACTACAGACCTATCTCCATACTCCTCCCTCTCTCTAAAGCCCTTGAGAGGATAGTGGTGGACCAGTTAATCGAACACCTGAACCAATACCAACTTCTCTGTCCTAAGCAACACGGCTTCCGATCAAGTCACAGTACTATCACGGCCTTGCTTGAATTCACTGGGCACAGTCACCATTCAATTGAGCAAGGTCTCCTGGTTGGGGCAACTTTCATTGACCTATCAAAAGCATTTGATATGGTGCATTATGAGTTCCTGCTGGACCAACTGTCAGCTACGGGACTCTCCTCAGAATCAGTACGCTGGTTCAGCAGCTACCTTCACAATTGCTCACAAAAGGTCAAAATAGGGGGGATCACCTCTGATAACAGACCATTCTGCTCAGGGGTCCCACAAAGATCAATTCTGGGACCCCTACTGTTCAGTTTATTCCTAAACAAACTGCCATTTGCATGCCTGGGCTGAATGCTCCTATACACATACGACATGGTCATATTCAACAGCAACCCTAATCCCGAACAACTGGCGGTGGATCTCCAAAAGGGTTCTCAGTCACTGAAAAATGGTTTACAGATCACAGACTAGTCATGAACTGCAAAAAAACTAAGACTATGACGTTCACCAGCACACAGAGCAAGCATAAGGCCTCCCCCCTTGCAATCAGGAATGCCAATGGGGACCCACTGGAACACGTCCGGCAGTTCAGGTACCTGGGCATCACACTCGACGCTACACTTTCGTACACCCAACACATCAACAACACAGCAAGGGAGATTATTACAAGAACAGGGATCCTATACAGGCATAGACACTGCCTAATACATGAGGCATTGAATCTGGCCATCAACAGCTCAATAGTTTCCCTCGTTGACTATGGCCTGGCAATCTATGGGTCGGCGATAGACACAGCCCTAAACAGCATCACTACTGCACTAAACAAGGCGGGCTGACTGCTCACAGGTACGGAAAGACTAATGCATACCTGTGAACTTTACACCCGGGCAGGTTGGCTACAACTGAAGGACAGAATAAACTACCAAACCTGCCTCATCGCCAAGAAATGCTCCCTTAACCAACTACCCACAGGGGTCCAGAACCTCCTAACTCCACACTCAAGCACTCGACCCACAAGAAACTCAGACCTGCAAAGTTCCCAGATGCCACACAGCCCTAGCACAATGTGCATTTTACAATTGTGCTCCACTATGGACTAATGCCTTACCTCCTGATGTTATCAATGCCACATCTATTGGATCATTCAAATGCAGACTCCAGCAGCACCTAGTAAAATCTATTAAATATGACTACTACCATTAGCACCCTCCTGGAGCATCAGCCAACTACCTGCACTTACTTGCTGATAACTCGTTGAGTGAGAGATCCCAATCCCAGCACTTTAGGTTACATCTACCCCCCCCCCAATCATGACATCGCTCCCACTTCCCTACCCCCTCATATGCTCCCAACTACCTTACTCCTTCCACTTGTGTCTGCAACCCCTCCTTCTTCTCACCTTGGAGAGCTTCCAAGTAGGGTGTTAACCTCTTACTCCGGCTAGCTGCTATACTGCCTAAGCTGTTTAATACGGTTGTACCCTGTAACTTACCTGTACCATATGTAACCCTGTCACCTGTATAGTATTGTCTATGTAACTGACATGGAACCTATAAATGAGTATCTGCTCACTGGTGTAATCCAAGACCTCAATAAATAAATAAATAAAAACTATTTAGTATTTATTTATTTTGTACCAGTCATTTTTCTGTTTCTGTGTTTCCCCTTTGCCTCCCTGTTCTCGCTTTCTGCTGGTTTTTGCCGCTATGGTCCTTCCTCTATGGTTCCTGCTGTCCCCCCTCCACTCCTCAGTCACCTTCTCCTTCCTCCCCTCCTCTTTCTGTGCTGCTGTACTTTCTTGCCTGCTCCCCTTTTTTACTTTTCTCTCCATTGCTGTCTTCTGCTGCTTGGCTTCCCCTGCGGTGTTCCAGTCAGTGGTCCTCCCGCACCCCCTGTACTGCTTGTCTCCTCCATGCTCACCTGTGCTTTCCTCCCTTGGTCTGCTCTCCTTTTTCCTTCATTGGTGCTCACTGTTTGATTCCTTTTATTTTTTGGAGGAAGGTCTCCTTTTGGCTCTGTTCTCAGAACCATCTCTTTTTTGTGGGTTTTTGATGTGGATGATGTCACTGCCTAGCTTCATGCTATATACCCCTGCTGGTTAATCCCAGAGAGGTATTAGCATCACCTGGGAGGATTCCTGCTCTCCACAATCTTGCCAGAAGAATGATGCAGTCTGGCATCCCTCATCACTGTGTGGGAAACTGAGGGATCCAAAAAGAGAAAATAATAACTAAAACATGGCATAGCAACATACTCCATAACATATGAAAATTAATAAGTGCAAAACAGAGCTCAAAGCATTTTTCTCCTCCACTATTCTCAGCAATTTCTGTATGTAATTTTGTTGAAATCTTCATTAGTAACTGGGGTTAAGATTGGTCATAACAGCTGTTTCTTTCACATTCCTGAGTCTCACGTGCCATGTGCAGTGCTCCAACATTCTCTCTCACTATCAATTTGATCTGGAAATGTAACGGAAAGTTCAGCCCTGTCCCTTCTCAAGACTGCACATACCCAGATAATCAATCCGTTTTCTCAATCTCACTTCTGCTCCTGCTTCCTGTAGCATTCATTCTCCATACTGTTCTGTTTCTTACTCATTTGTATGCTCAGTCTTCTATTTCTGCTTCCTAGCCTGGCATCTCTCACCTCCCTATTCCTCTCCTCTGCCTCCATTACAAATTCCTAAAGCAGTAGTCTGCTGCCTCTACTGTTTTTCACAGCTTTCACCAGTAGCCCTGCTGGACTTCATCTCCCTAACTTGTACCTTTAGGAGGTCTATGAGTGTAGGTAGAATTTGACTTTGTCCACCAGAAGTGGAGTCTGTAAGTTTCAGACCATCAGCAATGTATCAGATTCACACCTCACTTACTTGTTCCGGCAGTTCTTCAACTGATATGTGCATTAGGGCTTGGCTTTGTCCACCAGATGTGTGATTGTAGAACCTGCAAAGCTACAAAGTGAATGCAGTCCACTTGAGCTGTTTAATCCACAGCAGTGTCCAGTAACTGGTCCTAGCTGCCTGGGGTGCATTCTCCTTGACACTGCCAGTGGTAATGCTTCCTCACAAATCTTGTGAGAGAATACATTGTCCCCATATTCTTCCAAGGCTTGCAAAAGGCTCAAGTTCCTCTGCCAGGGTTCATTCCTCTGAAGTGCAATATGAAGTGGCGTATTGACATTATGGCTTCTACTGCTCCTTCCAGTATTCCATCCCCAGATCCTGAAGAAGTTCCTTCAGGGTCTCCTTGGACTTCTTCAGATGCAGTATGATCTCCCAAAAGACCTTAAATCAAATACTCAATAAAGGACTGGACTGTCCCCCGCTTTATGCCTGCTGTGCAAAGCTTTGTATTTCACCTTCAACTTCAACCCAGAAACAGGAACTGTCTGCTCTATTCATAGCAGCTAAATCTCACCCTGCCAAGGATTCTACACCTAACCCACTTGTTCCCCAGTCAGTCCCTGGCTGCTGCTTTCTTTGAAGGTCTAAAACAGGGGTTGTCAACCTTTTTTGGTCCAGGGCCCCCCTAGACAAACCTCAGCAGTGTCGAGGACCCCCAACTTATTAGATGCGGGTTGCATACTACTGTATGTGGTGGCGTGCATTGTAGTACCAATTTACATACTTCTATAAAACAACCAAAATAACCACACCAAACTACTATAACACAATATAAAAATACTTTTTATTTGAATTTTCCACTGACTGCACTGATACATTGTTAACCTGCCTTGATCAACCTGCAGTGCATCCAGCTGCTGACCTAACCTGCCATCATAACATCCGAACATTTTTATGCCACCATGTCACAATTTATTTTATCATTAATAATCTGATCCAGCAAATCTTTGCTATCCTGACCTGCCATTAACAATCAGATCACATTATCATGCAAACGTTAATAATCCAGACATTTAAATGACTGGGGGGGCAGCTGTCCTGCCATTCACAACTTTGTCCTGCCAGAATTTTATTATAATTAATACACTTATCCAGCAAGGCAGAGCACCATTTTCTTACCCTGTAGTGTGCCAAGCTGCCGGTAGATATTCTAGCTGCCAGTAGATATTGTAAAGCTGAGCCACGGCTGTGCACCACAGAAGCTGAATCAGCAGCGAGGACACTGAGGCACTGAATCTCTTATGCAGGAACACAGGCTACATGTATTTTAGTGCGGGGAACAGCTGAAGTTAATTTTAATATTAAGCTACTGATAATTATGTTAAGCAAAGAGGGAAAAATACACGACTGAACTCGGCTAAAAGGGAAATGAGGCGAAAAGAGTCACACCTGTGCTACAACACTAGGTATACAGCCATGGTAAACTAGTTGCTAATTGAAGGCTATTATGTCTCTCAGTCAAACGGTTGACTTAATCGTTTGACTGACAGACAAATTAAGCGTTGATATCTCGTTAGCAAGCTAGTGGAGAAGCTAATGAAAACGAAGACTGAATGAGACCAGGCAAAGGTCAATCTATTGAAACTGCATCTTTGTATTACTTGCGGTTTCGGTGCGGTTCATTTTTCAGTGCAGTTGTGATTTTTAGTGGGTGTTCTGTAGCCCACCAAGAGTTGCTCGCAGACTCCCTGGGGGCAGCAGACTACCGGTTAAAAAACCATGATCTAAAATATATAGTTCAGCTCACAACATCCATATCAGAGTTACAATCTTATATCCCTTCTCTTGAAGCTCACCTTCCCTTGCAACCTTCTCTAGCCTCAAACTTAGCAACACCTGCTGTCCCTCCATCCACCAACCATACCCAGGAGAGTGCTGCTTCTACTAATGCTATGTCAACCGTCTGCACTACAGCCACTTCAGAGCTGCCAGTTTGACTGAATTCAGGTACTACTTCCTCCTCAGCCACTTCTCCTCATTCATTTGTCCTATTTGCCTTATTCCTGGTCACCTCCAGAAGGATATCATAGCTGGGAAAGACAAATGTGATATCCCTTCTCACCTCATCTCATGGTACCACTGAAAACAGAATAGTATCTTGAGGAGATGTTTCTGTCATATTGAAGTCTAAAGATCCCAGGCCAGTGAAGAAATGGACTATAAATGAATTTGTTCTCACATTTAGCTTATAGCGTGATGTGCTTTGCTCTCCATTTCCTTTTAGACATGATAAACTGGACCCATCTTTCTATCTCTTGGTCTATCTAGGCATGCGATATGGAGGAACCCATTTCTATAATTATTATCAGTCCTCTGCTGCAAAAGTTGCAGCTGCTTTGGCTCATTTTAATACAAACTGAGTTGGGGCTCTCTAGATAATGAACTGTTGGGTCGGCACTTTGCTGGCAGCAAGCATTTGCCTTTGCCCTGTGCAGCTTCTTTGCCCATTTTGCTTCCCTTTGTTCTGTAACAGCATCCGGTGTCTCATCATCTACTATTCCAGCTAGGAGTGATAGATACACAGAAATGTGATGGCAGAGAAAGGCACCACGGCCCATCTAGTCTGCCCAACACCCTACCTTCCCCTTTATGTTATGCTTCAACCCTCTTTTCCCAACCCCTTAAATCTATCCCAAGCCCTCTTGAATCCCTCCACTGTTTCGGCTGCCACTACCTCCTCCGACAGCTTGTTCCAGACCTCCAACCACCCTCTTCATGAAAAACTTCCCCCTGACATTACCTCTGTATTGCCCACCCTCCAGTTTGAGGCTATGTCCCCTGGTGTTCACTCCCTTCTTCAATTTGAACAAACTGTTACACTCTACCCCATTTATTCCCTTCAGATACTTAAAGGTCTCAATCATGTCCCCCCTCTCCCTCCTAGTCTCCAGAGGGTAAAAATTCAGCCCTCTCAATCTTCTCTCATAGGGTACACCCTACATCCCTTGTACCATTTTGGTTGCCCTTCTCTGCACCCTCTCCATCAGCTCAACATCTCTTTGTAGGTGAGGCCTCCAGAACTGCACCCCATACTCCAGATGCGGCCTAACCATGGTTCTGCATAATGGCATCAGCACCTCCCTCTTCCTGCTATTAACACCCCTCACAATGCAGGCCAACATTCTATTTGCCTTTCCCACTGTCCTGCTGCACTGGCTGCCCACCTTGAGGTCACGCGATACCATAATCCCCAGGTCCCTTTCTGTTTCCTTCTCCTTAATCACCAACCCCACCAAGGGAGTAAGTTTCCCTCCTATTCTTCCTCCCCAGGTGCATCAGCGAGCACTTTTGTGTATTAAACTTCAATTTCCAGGTGTCAGACCACCTCTCCAGCCTCTCCAGGTCCTGCCTCATGGCTTGCACCCCACTAGGTGAATCCACCCTATTGCAGACCTTTGTATCATCTGCGAACAGGCACGCCAGTCCCTCCAGACCCTCCGCTAGGTCCCTAACATAGATGTTAAAGGGTATTGGTCCTAGCACTGACCCCTGTGGCACCCCACTGGTCACCACCCATTCCCTGGAAAGTGTCCCATTTACCACCACCGTCTGACTCCTTCCCTTCAACCAGTTTTCCACCCACCTGGTGATCCTGTTGTCCACCCCTAGTCTGTACAGCTTATGTACCATTCCACCATGCGGAACGGTGTCGAATGCCTTATTGAAATCCAGATAGGCTACACCCACTGCTCCTCCCTGGTCCACTATCTGTGTCACCCCATCGAAAAACTCTATCAGGTTAGTCTGAAAGGACCTTCCCTTGGTGAAGCCATGCTGCCTGTCATCCTGCATGCCATTCATCTCCAAGTATTCTATCAACCTGATCTTAAGTAGTGTTTCCATTACTTTCCTCACCACTGAGGTAAGACTAATAGGATGGCAGTTTTTGACCTCGTCCTTCCGCCCCCCCTTATGTAGTGCGACCACCTCTGCCCTCTTCCAGTCCATTGGCACCACCCCTGTAACCAAGGACAAGTTAAACAGCCTCACTAGATGCAGCACCAGTTCATACTTCACCTCCTTGAGAACCCTTGGATGTATTCCATCAGGCCCCGTTGCCTTGTCTACCCTAAGTCTACCCAGCTCTTCCCTTTCTCCTTCAACAGTGAATTCTGCCACAGCCACCTGCCTGTGGTTATCACCATCCCCACCCCATCCTGGTCCCCTACCCTCTCTTTCCTCCATGGAGATTGAGGTGAAATAGCTGTTTAATGCCTCTGCTTTTTCGAAGTCCCCTTCCAGTATTGTTCCACTTTCCCCCTTATCCTTCCAATCCCATGCTGTGCCCTCTTCCTTTCTCCAACGTACCTAAAGAAAGTTTTGTCCCGCCTCCTTGCCTGCTTCGCTATCCTCTCCTCAGTTGCCTCCTTAGCCTTCCTTATCTTTTGCCCAGCCTCCTTTCTTTTTTCCCTGTAGGTTTCCCTGTCCTCGTCCTTTTGTGTCCTCCTGTACCTCTTGAATGCTCTAGTCTTCTCCTTGACCCCTATCACCACCTCTCTAGTGAACCATAGAGGTCTTTTCTGTCTTCTATTCTTTCTTACCCTTCTTATACATGAGTCCATGGCTTTAAACACCCCTCACTTGATGGCTGCCCATAATTCCTCCACCCCCAGCACATCCCCTATTCTCAACATTTCTTCCCCAGCTACCTTCCTCATTCCATGAAAGTCAGCCTTTCTGAAGTCCATTACCTTGGTTCTTTTCCTAACCCTCTCCCTGCAAGCTCTCACCCTGAACCTGACAGCTCTGTGGTCACTGGTGCCAAGCTCTTCCCCACCTCCACCTCCTCCACACTGTCCCCATTTGTGAGGACCACATCCAAAAGGTTTATGCCTCTAGTGGGCTCACTGACCCTTTGTTGCAGGAATATGCCCTGAAGAGCCTCTAAGATGTCCCTGCTCCTTGCGGAAATTGCTGTCTGGGCCTTCCAGTTGATGTCCAGAAGGTTTAAGTCCCCAACTAGCATGATTTCCCCCTTTCCATGCCATCCTCGCTATTGATTCTTTAAAGTGTCTATCCCCTTCCTTCCCCTGCATAGGAGGCCTATAGACTACCCCAACACACAGGTTTTCCCCCTGTCCCCTGTCTAGGGTGACCCACATTATTTCTGTTTCCCCCCTTCTCATCCTGCTCTTCCATGGCCCCAATCCCTTCCCTGATATATAATGCCACCCCTCCCCCCTTCCCCTCCCGATCTTTCTTAAACAACCGATACCTTGGGATCACCATCTCCCAGGCATAGTGCTCATTCCACCAAGTCTCACTCACTGCTACAATGTTTAGGTTCTCCTCCATCATGGTGGCCTCCAGTTCCCCCATTTTGTTCCCCAGGCTCCTGGCATTCGCAACCAAAGCCCTCAAACATGTAGCCCCATCCCATCCTTCCCTGCTACTAAGTGTTCCCTTGATGAATGTTGTAACTTGGGGGGGAGGCTGATAGCCTCTCTGCTCTGCCTCACATAAGGCTGGCCCAGTCCTTAGCCACCTCCCCCCCCCCATTTAGTTTAAATTGAATTTCCTTGCCATGAAGTTCCCCAGTTTACTCTTTAGTGCAGCTGCCCCTGAAGAGCTCAGGTGCAGTCTGTCTTGGGCATACAGCTCCTCCTCCTCCTATGTAGAGCCCCAGTCACCTATCCAGCCGAACCCCATCTGACTGCACCAACCTTGCAGCCAATTGTTGAATGCCCTTATCTTCTCCTTTCTGGGTGTGCTCGCTCTTGGTACTGGCAACACCTCAGAGAAGGAAATGGAAGGAAAAACAGTGTTGTTTCTACAGAACCTAGCAAGTTCCTCGAACCTTGCCTGTACCTCCAGACTGTTCCCTTCCAAGTCATTTGTGCCCAGGTGAAACACCAGATATGTCCTTTCATCCTGCTGCTTGCCCCAGGAAGGACTGTCATCCCTGGCATGCACTATACCCATACTGCATTGTTTTTTGCTCCCTTCCTTCCACATTTTAGCCCCTTAATTATTGAGTCCCCAAGAGTGCCACTCTACTGTCCCCTACTTCCTGGGTGTCCTTTTGGACTCTAGCTTTGTGTCACGGGGTTTGGCTCCCTTTGAACTCCTCCTCATGTACCATCCTGACTTGGTTTCAACCCCTGCTCATCTTTTGTTCCCCATCACCTAGCCTATCCTGATTTTTATCCACACCCAGCATCTGTACCTCTTCACCCTCTCCCTTTGGCCTTTCATCAGACTCCCCCCTCCTGTACATCTTCATCCCTTGTACTTCCGCCTGGCTTCCTTCATCCCTGCAGACCCCTCCTGCATCACTGCTTGAGCATGATCCAATTTAACCTGACCCCTCCCCAAATGCTCCTGGCCTTCCCTCGTCTGCATCACTGTGTGAGATTGTGCCAACTGTGCTTGATCCCCCTCCAAATGTTCCTGTCCTGCCCATCTTTGCAGAAGGTTTTGAGCACTGTACCCCACTTGGGGAAGGGTCTAGTACGACTTCCCGACACTATTCTTACCAATGATAAATCTTCTGATGATAAGTTCCCATCTAACAGCTTCCCGCTCTGCTTGTTTTACCGATGAGATTATTCCCCGACATACCGTTTCCTCGTTTGGCATCAACCCGTAACTTACATTCTGTCAGCTGTAGTGTTAGAGCTCATTTAGCAGTCGGGAGGTATGGGATGGTGAGGCTGCATTTGCTCATGTCTGGGGTAACTAGACCTAATTACAGGAATCGTTCAGTGACAGTGAGTCAGCTTTAATGTTAGAGCTCATTTAGCAGTCAGGAGGTATGGGAGGGTGAGGCTGAGTTTGATCATCTCTGCGGTAACTTATTGCAGTTATTGCTGTTATTGCTTCATGTTATCATGTTGCAGTCTGTAGCATTTCTAACGGGGAAAGTAGCATTTCTATCAGTGTTTAAGTATTGCCGTTATTGCTGTTATTGCTGCTCCTCCCAAAGTTGTTTTGTTGCGCTTCATTTTAATTTAAACTGGGGCTGAGTCTCTTGTGTATGCTGTATGTTTCATATTGCTGTTATTGCTGCTCCTTCCATTTCGCTCAGAACACAGTAAGCAGTGTTTTGTTGAGCTTAAGTTAAATTTAAACTGGGGCTGAGTTTGGTGTATGCGGTGTTGAGCTTAAGTTAAATTTATTTTCGTTATATTTTTTATTTAGAACAAAGTAACGTTTCACATTGCAGCCCATTTCGTCGTTTCGTTATTGCTGTCGGGGGTTTAGCAGTCAGGGTTTAAGTATTGCCGGGGAAACAAATGATGGGATAAGTATTGATGGGATGTGACAGCAGTTGGGAAGTTGGTTGTGTGAAGTCAGTCATCGGGATACTATGAGTCGGGAAATCATACAGATCCCCTTCGGGAAGTATTCCTCCTTACCACCTGCTCTGTCTGCATATTTCCCCTCTCCTGCACCCTGCCCAGCACATGCCCCAGCCTCCTACTGCAGCTTCTACCCTGCAGGGTTTCCTCCAGTTCATTTTCAGCCTCCCAGGAGCTCAACTCCAGCTCTTCCAGTGCTTCCTTCCTGCCCCTTTTCTTATGCCACAGCTCCCCTAGTGCCACCTTTTGGTGTGTCCCTAATGTGCTTGTTCCCTCCTCCACCCCTTCTCCTACATGCGATGTGCCTGCCCTCTCCTCCCCCCTTCCACTGTACCTGAGATCTTTCCCCCCACGTCCCCCAGCTGCTCTGCACCCCCCTTCTCTGATGGCCTCTGCCGGACTCCTTTCTCTCCAATGTCTTCGACTAGAATACCTAGGAGGGCAAAACTATTTGTTACTTCCACCTTCTGGCCCATTTCACCTATGTCTGCGTTGTCCTTCATACTGGGCTTCCATCTGCCTTTTCTTGAGCCTACTGTCTTCCATTCCTCCTGATCCCTGACTGACCCCTTTTCTCCAGCTACAGGCATCATTTTTGTGCCTCTAGACTTCCTGCTGTCAGTTCCCACTGACTCCTTTCCTCCTGTCTTGGGCATCCCTGTCCCAGATCTGGACTTGTTGTTGTCTGTTACCACTTCTGGTCTATCCCCTCTGCATCCCCTTCTATCCTCTCCCCTCCCAAGCCCTTGACTTCTGGAACAGTGTGTCTGATCCTCCAGTGAATGCACTCAGCCCTTCCCAGTCCTTCCTTGGCTTATACCGTCCCTGTCTCCCTACCCCCTTTCCTCAGCTTCCCCCCATTTAATCCCCACCTTGGCCCCACCACTTCTTCTCTCAGCTGAGTGAGCTGCTTACACATCATACAACCACCCATCCTTCAAGCCCAATTTACGATCATAGCCGTTCCACACACACTGCACCCCACCACCCTGCCAAAGATCCCCCTCCCTTGGTTGCCCCTCCCTCTGTGCTGCCCTACCATTTCTTCCGTGATACTTAGACACAGTCCTAAAATCACCCTTACGTATTTTTTGGGCCCCCAACCCTCACCCCGTCCTCAGCCCCAACCCACAGTCAAGACTTTTTTATAAATAATAAAGCATGTGCAAACCATAAGCATCAAGAATTAATAATCATAGTCACCACGTTCAAGCCCAAGTCACCAAGTTCAAGTCCAGATCCCCAGCACCTCTAGCATCAGTAGTCCAAGATCAAGTTCCCAGCACCCCCAGTGTCAGTAGTCTCGACCCAGTTCATTTCATCTCAAATCAAGTCCAAATCCCCAGCACCTCCAGAGTCAGTAGTCCAAGATCAAGTTCCCAGCACCTCCAGTGTCAGTAGTCTAGACCCAATTCATTTCACCTCAATTTCAGCTCTTTTGTGAAGGATTTCTTAGTGTCTGTGTCAATTTCCCATATCCACCGAGGTTGAAGTCCAAGTCCCCTGTGGAGAAATGCAGGACCCAGTTCCTTTGCTGCAAACCAGCTCCTCACAGTGATTTCCTTAGCTCAGGATGCTCCTTGCTTCCACTTTAGTCCTTCTATCAGTCTGGCTGGCTATTTTTAAAGCCTATCGCCTTGGTGCCTCTCTTCCTGATTGGCCTGATCCTTCACCGCTGTCTGCAGTTGGCCAGCCATCCCTACTTCAGTCGCCAGACTGCCACCTGTGCCCCTTGCTAGTTCAGCTCCAAACAGCTCTGCTCTCCTTCCTCTGATCACCAACCTCGACCCTGCTGCCGACTGCAGCCACAGCTCCATGCAGCTCTCCACTCTCCTTTCTCTGGTCACTGACAGCGACCTGTTCCCCCACTGATAACACAGCTAACAAACACAGGCATGCACAGTCCAGTTTCTTTCTGTGTCACCTGGGCTATTGGTGCAACTTATGACCAGATCATTTTAATCAACTTCTGCTTCCTTTTCTTCCCCGAGGCTAAACCTTATGATTGATAACCCTAACACCTCCTTCCACCCCAACTTCTATTAATGAGGCAGACACATTAAATATTCAAGAGACAAACCAATTTGCTGTAACTTTAATGATGAAGGCTGTGCAGGCTCTAGCTGTCCATTCATTCATATCTGCAGTTTTTGTGGTGACGCTCACACTCTGTTCATTTGTTTGAACTGTCTGTTCCTAGCATCAATTCATTAATTCCATCTGATGAGTTCTCTGTCTTCAATGGTCACAACAATGCTGCCATTACAATCTTTAAAAGCTTTCGGCACAGATGCTGGCTCTTAAAAGCAGACATTACAGATTAATCTAAGTTGCTTCCCATTTACCCGTCTGTGTGCCATCTATATGGCATTAAACGGAAAGATTGCTGCTACTTTGCTGTTTGGCTGACCTTTGGCTATAAAAGCAGTTGAACTCATGTGACATGTTTTCTGAGATGCTTTGTTAGTCATAACGAAATGTATGTCATCATCCAGATGTTATTCATCTTCTGGATGACTTCCTTCTCCGTGGTCCTCCTGATTTACCCCTTGCAACTGGCATTTCAACACTCATCCAGAAATCAGCAGTTCCTCTGTCCAAGGAGAAAATGTTCGGATTATATACATACATGGAATTTCTTGGTATTGATCTGAACATAAAACGCATGGAAGCCAGATTGCCACCTGATATACTACACAGGATTCAAGCTCTTGTGGACTCTGTTCCATCTGTTTCTCCTGCATCAGATGCAAACTTCTCTCACTCCCAGGATATCAAAGTTTCACAGTGTGTATACTTCCACAAGGTCATTTATTTATTTCCTACCTACTAACATTGGCATCTTCTGTCTCTGAACTGCACTACCACATCAACATCTCTGCTGCAGCCAAATCTGATCTAGGCATGTAGTCCCATTTTCTAGCCTATTGGAATAGATGTTCTCTGTTTTACAAAGACCCATCTCCTGATTTATATCTCAGAAAATACACTGGCACATCACTAGCTCATGGCTATGGTGCTATCTTTTTGGATCACCGCTCCCTGGCCTCCTGACGTATCCACCCTTCTTGAATTTTCAGCAGTGTAATCTACCTGATAGTTACCACCGCATTCATATGGGGACATCTCTGGTCTCTGCAGACCATCTCAGTCCTTTCACACAACCAACCAACAGTGGACATAAACAATAAGGGCAGGTCTTCATCTCATTCCATCAAGTTGTTTAGGTAGAGGTTGTTTTGCATATCACTGTATCGTAATTTACTTTGAAATACTTTCATATCCCTGCTTACATGAATACATAGATACATAGACAGTGTCGGCAGATAAGGGCCTATGGCCCACCCAGTCTGCCCATTTAAGTTTGTAAGTTCAGTTTATGTTTTCCAGGAAGTCTGTTGCCCCTTACCCCTGACCTCCAGAATTCCTTTATGTCTATCCCATGCATTCTTAAATCCCGTGATTGTTTCAGCCCCCACCACTTCTTCTGGCAGGGTGTTCCACTTGTCCACCACCGTTCTGTGAAGAAATTCTTCCTCAGGTTTCCTCTGAATCGTCCTCCCTCCAACTTCATCCCATGCCTCTAGTCCTGGAACATCTTTTTGTTTAAATAGTGCATTACTGCACCCTGTTCCTCCCTGTAAGATACTTGTATGTCTCTATCATATCCCCTCTCTCCCTCCTCTCCTCCAGGGAGTACATGTTCAGTGCCTTCAACCTGTCCTCATAGGACTTGTGATGCAATCCATGCACCATCTTTGTTGCCCTCCTCTGAACCTTCTCTACCCTGTCTATGTCCTTACGTAGGTAAGGTCTCCAGAACTGCACAGTTGAATGAAGCAGCTGAGTCTTTATCACACTTCAATTCCAGGAATTTTGTTGTCTCTATACTTCAGCAGACTTGATCATGACTTCTCCTCCTGAATTTGCTGATCAAATCATGACCAGCAAATTATTGTCAGCAAGCTGAAGTCTTCATGTGGTCCACATTAGCGCCTGATACCCAAGCAACTTAAATCACTGCTTGGAAGAAATATTCCTAGGAGTTCCTTCTCTATCAGTCATGTACTGTACATGTTATTATAACCTACTGCCATCAGGCCTTGAAATTATTACATGGGATCATAAAGTAATCTTACCTGGAATCCAGTTTTTCTTACCTCAGTGAATCCATCCTTGTGTTTAATTTTATTCAGTTCCTTAGCTAACTCCTGCTTGGAATTCATAGAGCATCATTTACAAAAAGCTCCCAAACGACTCCCTATCGATGGATCTTATTCTGAAACTTTTTGGACATATTGTGTTCCATTCCATTTGACCCTACAATGAACATTGTGGTCTCATCAGCTATTTATTTACCTTTCTATGATTTCCTGCATCCCGGGGAGTTTACTGTTTCATCAGCCTTCTCTGCTAAATTCCTCACACCAATGTAAGACACCAAGCACATCTTTACATCCTGTTGTTCCCAACTTCAAAGACTGACAGACTGCACAAAGGAGTTCACATTTCATATAATCCAGCTCATAATAACTGGTGCCCAGTAGCTCTTTCTTTCTGATCAACTCATGCCTATCATGTTTGCTCCACTTCCTCTCAGCCCCTTCTGACTTCCAACAGTCATGCAGCAATGACTGCCAAATGGCTCATGGAGCATGTGGGAACTGTTCTAAAAACTCTCAGATTTCATTCTTACACTTACTCAGGACATTTCTTTGGATAGGAGCAGCATCACCAGCATCCAAACCATTCTTGCTCATATCATCAATAGACTTGGAAGATGGACCTCTTAATGCTTCAAAACATTCATCCTCAACTGGAAGAAGAAATCAGAACAAGAATTAAGACCATCTTCTCTTAGTATGCCCATAGGATGGGCAATTAAGTAGCCGTGGGTCCTCAGTGGTTTCCTCCCCAGGGTTTTTTCCCCTCTCCTGTGTGCTACTGTTCACACTCTCTGTGAGCTGGAGGAGGTAATCTCTCTTTTTTGGCCTTCTATTTCCCTAATGCTACTCAGCTCCTCTTCTGAGGATGGGAATAGAGACAGGTCAAAGTTAAGTATACGCAAGGACTATATCTTATTTGCCAAATACTGAATGGGAGATCTTTGCCTGAGATTCAGGGTGGGGGAATAACTCCTCCCACAAACCAAATAAAATCCAGCCTCTCCCAGCAGCCCATGCTAAGTGGGTTTCAAGCTCATACTGTCCTACCCACCTTCTCCTCTGGCACTCTTCTCACCCTTTGTGCTGGGCCTTCGATTTTCCTAATGCTGCTCATGTGTCTAGGGGGTCTAGCACAATCACGAGCAGCCATGATGACCACAGAATACGTTTTGAGCAGGAAAGCATAATAAAATGTAGCAGACAGAGCAGGGTACTGCTTCTCAACCTTTCTAGGCACTACAGGTAAGGTGTTAGACCTATGCAATGCAGCAAAAGTAGCATCCTTTACTGTAGGATATACAGAAAGAATCACAATGAAGGGTGCAGTAGAAACGTCCAAAAACTATTAAATTTCTCTTAGAGGGGTCTTCCTCCTCAGTTTTATATCCCATGACATCCTGGATTTGTCTGAGAAAAGTCTGAAAAGAGGCATCTTTAGGAGACCTGGGAGTACGCACCACATAGTTCTTACTCTATGAGGAGAGGATAGAGCTAGAAGGCACGCACCCTCATAGGGATCATGTTCCCTTTATCCATCCTCCAAATACTCCTCCATGTAAAGGAGTTCAGGATTATACACCTCTTCATTATTGTCTGAAAAGACAATGGGAGCAAAAGTCAAAGCTGTCTATAATGGAGAAATATTAGATGTGCTTCTGGATTCATTCATCAATGACAGTGCCACCGTGGGAGGCCATATCGATGGGAGTGCCATTATCATCTTCATGAGTGATGGTAACAGTCAGCGAAACAGTTCACAGAACAATGCCAGCACAGGAGTCAAGTGCACCCTGCAAAGGGTCTGGGAATACTGACATTGAAGGCGTGAAATCCAATGATGAGGGTGGCATACCATCTGTAATAGTTATGGTAGCAGCAGAGCCAGACTTTGACCTTGGTGTCTCATTGATGGTCAGGAAGGGCTGTCACTGTCACCACCAGAGCAGACAACGCTGAGGACTAAACCTCCTTCAATGGAGACCTAGACCTCATGGGTGAAGCATGACATTTTTCTTTATGTTTGTAGTGATGGCTGGAAGAGGAGGACTTCAACAACTTTTCCTTGTCCTTGGCCTTGATACTTGATGACCACTGCAGTGTCAGTGGTGCTGAATGCTGTGGAATGACTGCCCCTGAGGTGGTCAGGTGAGAGGGTGACACCAGCTTTGAGCCCTCTTCCTTGGCTTGAGTTTTCATGGCCTTTATAGTGATGAAGTTCTCTCTAGAGTCTTCTTTCAGTGTCTCCTTTAAGTTTGGTTGAATCCCTGGCAGATCTTGTAGGCCATGACATTGTGAGACAGACCCAAAGAGGAAACATAAACTGCGTGAGTCTCATGTTTGAAAACTGTGCTGTGAACCAAACAGTGCAGCATGTACGTACCTATTCTATGGCATTTTATTAATCTTATTACACTCTGCAAGGATTACTGAAACTAACCTTACTCACTATTCAAGATCTCTATGGGGTGTAATTCTTTCCAAATTATCCCTATTTTTTATCAAATGTGTTGGGGAGCTGAATCTATTAAAACATTTCACAGTTTGGATGTACAACAGTAAGAGACACAGACAAATCTGCATGTTTTCTTTTTCCTAATGGAAGGAAGAACCTTGTCTCACATGACAGTTATGTAACTAGAGGACACCAGGAATCTTCTAAACATAAAATGCAAACACAAACAAATTATATATTTGTCATGTACATTTATTTTCTTTATATTGAAAATTTTACAATAATTTTTGCATTCATCATTTTGAAAAATGCATACACAGCTGGCTCGGTGGTGTAGAGGGCTGAGGCGCTGTGTGCGCCTCACCTCATCCCACGCCAGCAACCCGTGTTTGGGAATGGACTTGGGTCACTTAGGGGTCGACTGGGAGAGGGAGGATTTAGCATTCACAGGACTGCTGTCCTCCCTTGGGGAGGAGAGATTCTGCACATCGCTGCTTGGCTACCATCTGGAGGAGTACAGATGGCAGTGCACGAGGCTCAGTAAGTGGGGAGGGGTGCGCAGTCAGAGCACTAGTACATCTCTGTGTAGGTGGAACACATACGCTATGCTCCTTGCACATTCTGTGCAGCCCAGTGGGGAGAAAAGAAAAAAAATATCCTGTCACGGAGCTCTGTCACACCCCTGGGTCACCTCCCAGGAGACACCCTAGATGTAAGCCTCGGCTGGGGCTTCTGGTTGAATCTGATCTCTCTCCTGGAGCGCTAGGACAGCCCCATCATGGGGTCAAGTTATGGGCCACCCCTAGCTGGGTAGTCAGTGGAAGATCCAGGAGAACTGTTCAAGTGCCGAATGGGGGTAAGAACCTTCCCCATTCCCACTCATGGTGGAGAAAAAAAATGAAGACTTTATACAAGATTTTACAATATATATATATATGAGGGAAAAAATTCCATTTAATGCATTAGTTAGGGTTGTTCCACAGCGACAAAAGCGAGGAAATTCGGTGTTAGGGTTGGAAGCCCCCCTTGGATCCCCACGCCCACACCCCCAACCGGCATCGGGGTGCGTGTTGGGGTTGCCAGCCCATATCTCTCACCCCATCAGATGTGTGAAGAAGCAGAGGTATAGGAGAATGGCTGAGCATTAGGACCGGCAACTCCAATGCGCACCCCAATGCTGGTTGGGGGGTGTGGGCGGTAGGCAGGGGCTTTCAACACGAGGATCCCTTTGTCACTGAAACAACCTAACTAATGCATTAAATGGAGTTTTTTGTCTCTAATTCCTTCTTTTTGAGAAGGATAATGAGAAATAGTGAATGTAATGCAGCGGCGGGGCCCCGCGCTCCCGCCACGTGATGTCTTGTCACATAGTAACACGGTGCCCACAAATGCAAATGGTAATACGCATGGTGATGCAAACTGAAAAAGAAAGATAAACAGTACTGTAGACAGAAATGGTTAAAATAACACAAACGCAAGTGCAAATGGAAACGCGAAGGAGTAACGCACATGGTGCCGTAGACGGGAATAGTAAGTGAAATGGTTACGGAACCACAAGCAGAAGTGGTAAGGGTAACAGTAATGTAAGCACACAGGCTAGTTTTCCTGAAAAGCTGCATAGAGAAAGACAGTGAGTACAAAGAATGTATGCATAATAATGGGTCTCGGAGCAGAAAATGAGTTGGAATAGTAAATTGCTTATATCTCAGGAACCATACGAAGTAGAAAAAAAATGTAAAAGTCATATGATTTATGACTCTCCTGGCTAGTTTTGTACTTAGGCCCCATTATGGGGCTAAGCATTTTTCCGACGAAAAGTCGGTATCTCGCACCGTTTCCAAGATACGGGCCCTGAAAGGTGCAGCGAACACCGTAATGCTATCCTATGGGAAAAAAAGAGAAGTTCGGAGTGCCATAACTTTGGCTCCCTGTAATATTTTTTCACCAAACCAGTAAAAGGCACATCTGTGGGATGTTGGCTTTCTTCTCTCCAAATTTCAGCCCAAAAGACCAAACCGTTATTTTGCAGCAGGGCGGCAAAGGATTCCTGTAATGCAGCAGATGCTGTAATGTTATCCTATGGGAAAAAGTGTCAAATTTGGAGTACCGTAACTTTGTTGCCCTGTAATATTTTTTCACTGAAACACTGAAAAGCACATCTGTGAGATGTTGGCTGCATTCCTTCCAAATTTCTGCCCAAAAGACTAAACCGTTCTTTTGCAGCAGGGTGGCAAAGAATTGCTGTCATTTTCACACAGCCTCGAGAAGTATTGTCAAACTTTGCGAAAGCTTTAGCAGATTCATTCGATACTGTCACAAGTGCAAAAGTACTTTGTGAAAGTACTTTTTACAGAAATTTGAAAAACGTATTTCTGGGGTGTTTTACCCCCAAAATAAAGACATGCCTAGCATCCTCAGGGTCCGACTAGGTGAATACAAAAATAATTAGGTTGCTAGAGGGTCCCAAATTTAAATGCCAAGCATTTTTCTGATGACCAACTGAAAACAAAATGGCAGATTTGAGACAGTAAAAGGGCCATTTGCGAAAGCAAAAACTGCATTTGCGACACTGACGAACTTTTTGTTAACTTTTCCCATTGACTTATAATGGGAATTTGTTTTTTGAATAACTTTTGAACTGTTTAATATATTTTCATGAAATCTTCCAAAGGCACATCGGGGATGCCGGCCGCACATTCCTGAAGATTTCGGACCGTCACGCATAACCGTGCGACCTCTAGAGACGACCAAAGAATTCCAAAAAAGCATAAATGTGCTCGCAGATCACGCTAAATAACTCCACAGCCATATATCCGAACAGTACGAAAGTTGGCAGATCCTAAGATCTATGGTTTTTGATTGTGTATTCCAAATTTCAGGCACATCCGTTGAATGGTTGCAAAGTTATTAAGGTGCAACATTTTAGGTTTAACATGTAAATGGCTCCTCAACACTAACTATGATAGCACTACCATGCTACCATAATATATATATATATATATATATACAGTATATATATATATATATATATAGATATATATATAACAACTGAATTCATAAAAATCTGTAACACTATCAAAGAAATATCATTATACCACACTATGATTTATTCTCCTTCTCAATCATGATTTTTAAATAGGGGTCAGATCTATTTTTAATATTACCCCTTCAACGACAATTATCATAGATAGTAGCATACATATGGCACATTACTCAGTTATGATTTATTCTTTTCATCAATCATTATTTTTAAATGTGAGTCAGATAAATTTCTGATGTTACCCTTACAATGACAGTTGTCACAGATAGTATCTTGCTTTAGCACATTACTCAGTTACCCTTTCCTGCTTCACTTTTACACAGAGGGCATTTACATTATTAAGGTGGTAAGAGACAAAGATTGGTCAAACATTATTACACAACTCTGCCTTATTCCAGTATAGCGCAGAGCCTTAATATGAGTTTTATAATTAAAAGTAAGAGAGATCCCTACGTACGCCTATGTCTCTGACATAAGGACAGGTATCAGAAGTGAGATGAGTCTCTTTGCGGATGATTCAAAACTGGGGGCTGGTGGTGGATGGGGAGGACTGGAGGGTGGCCCTACAGGGGGACCTGGAGGCTCTGGAAAGATGGTCTGGAAAGTGGAAGCTGAGGTTCAATGCAGGGAAATGCAAGGTATTGCATCTGGGGGCTAGAAACCCGCCAAAGTGTACACCTGGGGGAGGAATGCTACAAGTCTCGATGGCTGAGAGGACCTGGGGTGGTGGTGGATGTCAAGATGAACAACTCGGAGACTTGTAGGAGGGCAGCAGCCAAGGCCAACAGGATGCTGGGATGCATCGCTAGGGGGATCACCTCCAGAAGGAGGGAAGTGATACTCCCTCTGTACAACTGCTTGGTGAGGCCGCACCTCGAGTACTGCATGCAGTGTTGGAGGCCACACTTAAAGTGGGACGTTAAACTCCTGGAGAGGGTCCAGGGGAGGGCAACCAAAATGATTTGGGGCTTGGGGGACAGGACCTATGAAGAAAGGCTCGAAGAGCTAACTATGTACACATTGGAAGAGAGAAGGTACCGACGGGACATGATAGAGGTCTTCAGGTACATGAAGGGGGTAAATAGGGGAGGAACAGTCAGGGTGCTTCGAAGGAATGAGGGGAGGCCACTAGAGGGCATGGGTGGAAGCTGGAGGGGGGAAGATTCAGGGGAGAAAGGAGGAGGTGCTACTTCACAGAGAGGGTGGTGGAGCCATGGAATGCGCTGCCTAGGGGGCTGGTGGAGGCAGAGATGATGGAGAGGTTCAAGAGGGGGTGGGACAGGCACAGGGGAAGGGTTCTGGAAGCAAAATCCAATGCAGCAAGAATATCCGGAACTGGGAAGGGAGAAGCCAGAGAAGGCAAGGGGGGAAGCAAGGTCAGCTCCAAGGGTGGGGGCTGACCAAACGAGCAGACGCGAAAGACCGTTAGGCCTATTCTGCTGGCATTTTAGTATGTTAGATCCATTTTATTGAGTATGGGAGAGTGTTGTTACTCATGGAATTTGATTGGAAGATACACTTGTATCATTGATGTGACGTCATTTTGCTGTTGTACCATCATGAGTACATCACATCAATGGTACAACAGCATTGGACATTTCCACACATGCACCTTTGCCAAAATGCAGCACATCAGGGAACGGCCACAGTGGTGAGAAGAAGAAGACCGGAATGACAGCAGCGATGGCAACAGCAGTAAAAGTAATAGCATTCTTGTCTTTTGATGTTCCCTATAAAATGGCAGACTGTATATGTATTTTAAAAACACACAGAATTGGTTCAGTGGGATCGGGGGATACAGAATAGAGTGGTGCGTGTACTATGGTTGTTGCGAGGGCAGAGGCGGAGGCAAAGTCTAAAATTGAGTCGGGTGCCCAAGGAAGTGGTCCCTTAGTGATTTACTGTTGCCCATACACTATACAAGATATTGGATGGGCAAGAGTAAACAACAAGCAGAGTTCACTTCTCACAGTTGTCATGACAACCACGCAGAGCTAGAACATTTTTTTTTTGAGATGCCTGTCCAAGGGACAGGTGGGATGTAAATTTTGCCTGTCTGGCCAAAGTTTTACCTGTCCACATTGTTGTGAGGTGAATTATGAACTTAAAACATAAAACAGACTGTAAAGTGGAAATAGAGAAAACTTGCTTTTGCGGGGTTATTTTTCAAGGTAAAACATTAATTGAGTGTAGTTTAGTCTATTTCTGAATCAGAACTTGAAGAATCTCTGCAGCCATATGTTCTCACATGAGGTCTTCTCTTTTGTTTTCCAGATTTGAACCATAGCGCTATGGCATCCTGCAGGTCAAATGTTGCAACGCTCGCATCTGACAGTTTGACAAGCATTGGTACAGATGTAGTTGTAGGAGACAGACAGGACCACCAGTCAGACTTCACTCTGCCCAGCAAGCTGAATCCTCTCTCAACCACTGCAGTTTGGGTTGTGATCAGTGGAGCTATAGTGACTAAGACCAGAATATCAGGGAATTGCTGTTCATATGCATCATTATGGAGAATTTTTTGCCAGAAATCCAAATAGTGAAATTATGGAGACTCATTCAGTGATTTTTTCCATAAGTGGTTTAAGCTCTAACCATTGAGCTTCAATCAAGTTTACATTATGATTGTGTTTCTTGAGTATGTCACCGTAGTACTCTGTGAGGGTTCTGACTTCCTCATTGCCATAAAGGGGTGGCTGGTCACTGTTATCTGGCAACTGTAATGGGTTAAATAAATGACCGTAGGACTTTGTTTTAAAATTGGAAAACCGTGAGTTAATATTTTCAATTGTCGATGAAAGAAGGCTCGTAACATCACGTAACACTGCCTGCTTGGTTCTATCTATAGAATATCCCCTTTCTAAGTTAAGGAAGATATCAGATCCATGGTACTGAACCTGAGTACTGGCTGAGCCTGTCAGTCGACTTGTGCTAGTGTCACTGTCAGTTGTGTCAGGGTCAGGGAACAAGAGCAAGTCGTTACAGACTTTGTCAAGTTTATCCTGCACAGGGTAGTTCTCTAGCCAGAGCACTGTACTTTCAACCTTACTGACTATTGTTTCTACTGTTGAGCTATCTCTCTGTAGAGTTAGACTGAAGACCATCATGATAGAAAGGTATTTAGCCAGAAACTGAGTAAAGAGGACAAATCTTACAGTACTTATTGTTTTGAACAACCCACTGGCCTGATCTTTTGTTTGCCCTGCTGTGGAAGCAATGTGCTGTAAATGTACAACTAATGCCTTGTAGTTGGATAGAACAGACAGCGCTCTCTCTCTCTCTCTCTGTGCAACCCACCATGTTCCTGACATGTTAACTGGTTTGTGAATGGTGTAGCTCATATAACTGGCTAACTCTTTGAGACTGGCCCAGTTTTTGGGAGACTTATGGTATATTTTATAGATACCGATTAAAGACTTCATCTGTTGTTTTCATGTATGGAATAGGTATTGCCGATTGCTTTATAGCAAGCTCCAACTTGTGGGCACTGCACTGAATCCCTAACAAATGAGGCATGTCTCAAAATCCTGCCAAACACTCCAGTCACTTTACCTAACAAGACAGGTGCCCCATCAGATCCAAAAGCAACCATTTTTTGTTTCCAGTCTTTACAGTCCAAGGTGAATTCTAAGGCATCACCTATTGAGTTATAAATGCTTTCACCATTTGGAATAGAGACCAGTTGAAGGGAAACAAATTTGTTTACTGGACAGAAATTTTCCATTGTCCTACTATAGACTGCCTCCTCTTCTATTACTGAGGCATCAGTGCTTGAGTCACATACGACAGAGATAAAAGTGTTACTATTAATCAGTTTTGCATCTTTTATCCTTATCGATTGTGAAATAAAATGTGTGAACGTTGCTGCCTGTTTGTCACTTCTATAACTGACTTCGACATTTGCACCATTTACATGTTGTAATTCTAATATGCCAGGAAAATCTGTGAATGGGCGTTCTGAATTAATCAAATAAAGAGTTGTTCTAAACAAATGCTCCATTTGTGTCACCTCATTTTTTTCCATTTGTATTATTCCTCGTTCTGTTGCTGAGTTGGAAGGGTCTGTGCTAGACACAGTAGTTTTTATTCATTAGCTAATTTGTGAGGTTTGGAGAGTTCATGAGCACGTACATTTTCAAGTCTCATGCTCTTACAGCCAGTCATGAAAGTGTTCGTCTCTCGTAAGTATTTTTTGCAATATGAGCAGGTCATGCCCACATCAGGCTCATATAGAAGCCACTCCCAATTTTTCTTCGAGCTCTCCTGGAAACCCCTTTTTCTTTTTGTCCCACTTTCAGTTATGACAGTAGTAGCAAGCGTTGCTGGCGTATCAGCATTGGCACTGGCAGTGGCACTACCACTGAAACTAGTTGTCACATCTGTGGCCACAATGGTGGGGTGAGTAGTTGGTGCTACTGAGTCTGTCACTAATGGAGTACCAGGAGTACACACAGAGGAATCCAAACGTTCTCCTCCCTCTTGGCTTGAAGAAGCTGAAGGCTTTGCAGTAATTTTTTTAAAGCCAAACTTTAACAAAGACTTTTTTTCATTTTGGTTTTTGCTTGTCTAGATCAGGTGGATACTGAGTCTGTAGTGGTAGTGTAATTAAATAGAGTTCACACTAGACAGAAGATAGGCATACTGTGATGATCAGATAAGGTTGTTTAATTGTTCTCAAAACCCCTGAAAAAGGGCTTTTTATTTTTTCTCTGCTTATTTAGAATTACTCCACTAGCTTAGTGAACACTCTGGTGGGTTGTGCTTGTGTTACTGTCACACTCCTTTTGGCAGTTGACTGTTAGCCTGTAATAGTATCCCGCCCTTCATTTCCTTTCAGCAGAGCCCCTGGCCCCTTCCTTGAATTCTTGTTGTCACACACTTTTATTTTTATGTTGGCTCACGCTTGCGCAGCCAACATATTGCAGTAGTAGCAGATTTGGAGGAGCGGTCACTGTGGGCGAATGCAGGGCACGCATCAGTAGGTACGTCCCTCATTCCCCAATGAGGCAACATGCAGGTGCCACACCAGCAACACATAATGTTGCAAGCACATCTAAGGAAAGGTCCGCTGCAATGATAACCAAGCTCATCATGCAGTGACACCTTCTGATGTGCCTTTGCTGGTGAAGCAAACATGGCGGCAGTCCACCTGCCACCATGCCAAAGTTCGGGGGTGCCGATTCCCAATGTCAGCATGCCCTAACCCATTTCATGTTCCAATGGGGGAGCCTACTCCCCATCGGCATAATGACCCCCTCATTTGTTGTGCCGAGGGGGTGCCCAATCCCACTTGGCACTTGCCCCCCTTTGGTTTGTGCTGGCGTGGGAGCCCAATCCCCCATCAACTAGCCCCCCCAAACACTCAGGTGGCATGCTGGGAGCCCACCTTAGCATGTCAAATGCCCCTGTAAAACAAAAAATGTCCCACAATGTTTTTTTGTTTTTTTTAACCTGTAAAAGAAGAAAACAGTCCCTCGTTGTCCCCCCCTTCGGTATGTGCCAGTGGGGATGCCCAATTCGCTGTCGGCTAGCCCACTCACAAACACTCAGGTGGCACACTGGGATTCCACCCCAGCATGCCAAATGCCCCTGTAAAAAAAAAAAGTCCTGTATTGTTTTTTTATTTAAACCTGTAAAAGAAGAAAACGGTTCCTCTGTGCACTCTGCCCCCTATGTTTACCTCCGGAGTCGGTGTGACGATCTTCGTGGACTGGGAACATGTCTGCACTCTTCAAAGCCGACCGTGAACTAAAGCAATGCCGATAAGCTGTATAATGGCATAAATAGGGTTTTTTCAACTTTGGTGCATATCTTGGGCATTGTTAGGAATGTTGGCACCACATTTTCAACATGGGGTTATTTTGGCCCCTCCTCATGAATTCAGTCACTGTTATGGCATTATTCGGTCCCGAAAGGTGATTTCCTGGTCCCTGCGTGGAATCACCTTTCAGGACCAATTAATGAAATAGTGCCACTGTTCATGAGGTGGGCTCTCAAAAAGCCTATGTTGCAAATTTGGTGAAACAAATCCCCAAAATTACTGTTTTACGCCCATGCATTGTGCAATTTCTTCGCACGCTCATAACTTCGTGAATTTGTAATATTTTCACTTCAGATTTTCACCATTGGCATTTTTCCACACCTCCTTATCAACAGTACAGCTGTCATTTTACATATCCTGGCCGAAATGTGTTTTCGCACTTCTGCTGCAGAATAACGTGGTTGCTGTGCAAAATCAGTGTTTGGGACAGTTTGACAAAATGGCAGTGACACTCTTCATGAGCGGAGGTCCTAAAATGCATATGTTGAAAATTTAGTGATGAAAGTCCATTAAATGACTGTGTTATAAGCATGCGTTGCGCAGTTTCCACGCACCCTTGTAACTTTGCAAATGTGCAATATTTTCAAGCCAGATTTTCAACACTGGCATTTTTTACACCTCCTTATGAACAGTACAGCTGTCATTTTTTACATCCTGCCCAAAATGTGTTTTCGCACTTGTGGCGCAGAATGGTTGGTCGCTGTGGGAAATCATCTTCTGGGACAAATTAACAAAATCACAGTGCCACTGTTCAAGAGGGGAGATCCCAAAATGCCTATGTTGAAAATGTGTCTCTTCAGGGTGGGAGTGAGGTTGACATCAGTTCAATACTTCACTGCCATTCCTATTATGCATCTCTAACTCCTGCACTACCAACGCCAATGCCGGCGAGACAACATTCGGCATTGACAAATGCTTGTTTATTCTTATTCTGTCCCACCCACTCCTCTCCACTCCACAGCTTAGAGCCCTAGTTTAGGCTTCTGCTGCAGCCTGCACCCCAAGTCTCTAGAGGTCTGTTTCTTATTTTGTGTACAGTTACTAGTGTACAGTCTACTTTTTTAATCAGACAGTCCTCCTCCTTTCCACTCAAATATCACAAGGGTTCTGTGGGCTGTTTGGCAAGGCTAGGGTAGGTACTACTCAGCAAATTCTGAAAGGAGCTCAATTTATTTTTTTGTCATATTTCAGCGAGATGAGAATCTCAGTTAATTTCAGTCCCTAGTCAGTCATCTCCAAGCGCACAGAGAGCACAGTGGATAAACCCCTCAAGGCAGCCCTTCTTTTCCCCCACTGAAGCTTTGAAAAGAGTTTCAATTATCTGCTTCCACTTTCTAGTGAGATGGGGTGTCTAAATTCAGTAACCCTCCTCCTCTTCCCATTCACATGCAGTTCACAAACACAGCTACTGTTTGTGCTTTACCTTTTTTATTACAAATTACAACCCTCAACAAAAATAGTTAAACAGAACACCAGTATATTTTCCTTAAGTTGTATTGCAACTTGCTTTTTTTTTTACCCCAGGAGAGCCCTGAAAAGAGCTTTGTATTTTCCTTCTTTAGACTTCTGCTGCAGGCTGCACCCCAACACTCTGCCTGGAGTGGAGGTCTTTTTCTTTTCTTTTTTCAGTATACAGTAGTGCCCCTGGCTGCTGCCTTGACTTATGTCCTCCCAATCCCTTCTTATACTTCTTTAATCTTTCTTAAATTATTTATATATCTCAATTCAATTCCTCCCCCCCCTCCTCACCATGTGCAGAGAGCCTAGTGCACACAGCTCTCAAGGTATAACCTTAGATGTTCCCTTAATTTTTCCCCAAATTCCCACAGACGATACAGAGTAAGGGCTGTTTTTTCATACTTTCCCCCTAAGTGAGAGATTAGAATTAGATTGTTTCTTAATTCAGTCTCACTCCCTCTCCTCTTTTCAACCACGTGGAGAGAACAGCTTATATTCAGATTTCAAGGCAGCCCTGCCTTAACTCTATGTTTTTTAAGGCTTTTCCCCCTTTTATAATGAAATCAGAAGTAAGTTCAAGCTTCCAGTCACTCTTATTCCCTCCTTTGCCCCTCTGCTAGCCTGAGAGCTAATTCATTTTTTTGATTTTCTTCAGTTGCTAGGTGGTCTAGACAGACAGGCAAATTATTCTGAGTGGAGCCTGGCAAAATGAAGTCAGTCAGTGAACTGAAGCATTGGCCCCTAGCTAGTAAGCTAGAAAACACTCACTCTGCTCTCGATGTCCATCTCCTATGAGATCTATACTGAAAATGAGCAGAGCGAGTAGTAAAACATCAACCGTGCATGTGCAACAATGATCTGCGCATGCGTGGTTGATGAGAATGCCCGTTTCTTACACCAGCTCTTCCCATCCACAAGGACCACCAGAGCAGACAGACAGATGTCAGGTGACTGGAGCAGTGGTAAGTCACCTGACTGATGGCATTGGCAATGATGGACAGGGCGGGTGCATGGGTATACCATGTGCATGGCTCCTCCTCTCGGCTCGGCCTCAGCTCCTGACACCACTGGGTCCTAATGCCTGTCCCAGCCCCAGAACTTGCTGCAGAAAAGGCAGGGAGGATTCAGTGCTAGCGTTGCTGTGGTACTAAAGCGCCTGTCCCAGGGACAGGCAGGAAGGCAAAATTAGCTGTCCCATGTGAAAACCGTCTGTCCCAGACAGGCGGACAGAAGGTTATTTTGAGTCCTGCAACCACGTAAATCTCGAGCATGAAGCATCGATGTCTTATTGCTTAAGTATTTCTAAAACAAGTCGATGAGAGCAGACAAATGCATACTTATCCATTTATTATCAAACAATGATTCATATACTGTTATTCATAGAAATACATTACATATGCCACACTTGTTCTTCCCTGGATTGCATTGTTCATTAAATGTAAAATGTAGGGAGTCATTAGAGGTTCTGTACGTGTCTTAAGAATGGGAATACAAAGTAGGTGGAGTGGGGCAAGTTGATTAATCAGTTACTTACTGTCCCCAAAAACTTTTGCTAAGATGAGAATTAAATGCATTATGGTTATGCCATAGCCTGAATGAAATATATAGTTTGTATATGTAACCCCTAGGTGGCACTATCTCAAGGGCTACTACCCCTGCCTGTATGGCTAGTGACAGGTTAAGGGGCCTAGGTCCAGTGACGGGTGCCTTTACCCAGAGGTTAGGGTTGGTAGTGGTTAAACTAGCTTGGGCACAGCCCTATGAGACACTGTGACCCCCTTTGTTCCCACACAGTACACGGGAGTTACCTTCCCAATACCCCACATATGCACACTTTTTACACATACAGTACTCGCTTACCCTCAGGACTGATTCTGCAGCATGTCCCTGAGGACCCCCTGTAAAATAAGGTTAAGCAATACCACAACCACTATACAATATTCTCTGCTATATATACAGTATTGACACCACTAGTAGGGAATAGTTTAACAAACATAAATTTGATGTATTCAGGGTTAGTAACAAGGAAGGGGAATCAGGTTAATTTTGCAGTATGACATATAAATCACAGTACTAGGCATGAAACTTAGGGTCCAAATGTCACATTCATTGGGTACCCAGAGTGGTGGGGAACTAGTTGGGTCCGATGCCCTGGGGTTGGCCGGCTGGTGCAGGAAAGAAAGGCATGCACAACAAAATTGTAATCCAGAGCCGAGGCTCAGTTCAAGAAAAGGAAAGCAGAAATAAATAAATCAGATGGCACACTTTTTATTCATATATTGTTGCAGGGGGTTGTCCTGAATTGTACTCACTATACCCAATACAGATTACAGGATGGATGGTGTTGTTTCTGGGTTTCCTGCATTTAGCACAAACTGCACAGTGAGGGAAATTAAGATCGCAATCTCCCTCCAAAGCACATTTATATGTAAAAGAAAGTACTGTACCAAGCAGACTGCTCCACGATCCCGATCACAATTACTGCAAAATACCTGGGAGCACGTACAGCATCAGCAGTCCCTGACAAGCCTATCGTGTTCAGCAAACTTTCGGTCTTCTTTAGGTTAAGCCTGGTTCCCACACTTCTGCTTCTACTTCCTCCTCAAATAATCGGATTCAGTCCGAACTACGATTACCAACAGCCACAGACCAACTTTGGGGCCTACACACATGCTTCCCACGTGAACTACTCGCCGATCAAACAGCAGGGCTCCTTCTCTCTTCACTGTCACCTCGGATCTGGCTTGCCAGCAACAGTACAAGGCATTTCCCTTAGATCCACTCTAGTTCGGTTGGCTGATAAAACTGTCAGTCACAGCAGGGCTCCATCTATAGGTGCAAAAAAGGCACCTTTGGACCAGAACTACACTTCCCAGGGGCTCCTTCCATTTAGCCCCCTTGTAACAAGCTCCAGCTTAGAGTCCCTTTTTTGATTGGCCCAAGCAATGTCCATTTTAGGGCTTCCTTAACCCAATTGGTTCAGTTCGGCAGTCCAAAACCAACATGGTGGGGCTTCACAGAACAGTTCATGCTGCAAAAAGGCCAGTTAGAACAAACTATACTTTCATATTTTATCTAACTAATAATCAGAAAACAATTACATCCTTCAGAAGAGCTCCCACTGCACCATTAGCGACGGCAGAATCAGAGCGATTTCTCAGAAGCTCAGGCAGGATTCGAGCAATGAACAGACAGTCCCCCCAGTGCAAGCTAATTGTATCTGCAAGCAAGCAGACCTTAAAGAGATAGCACTCATAGGCTTTGAGGTGCGAGCAGCGCCCACAACTAAATGGCATTTCGCTGAACGCCAGCTAGGCAGGGAGCACCTAGGCAAGCTCCTGAAAGGCTTTAAGGAACCCCCATTTGCAGGGGGAGTTACATATACAAGTGTGAGGGGGTAGGACTGTAACTCATGAATGGCAGAACCCAAGCAAGTTATGAAAGTCCCACCCCTCACAAATGATAAACTGCATATTTTGAGCAAGACCATTGTGTATTTGAGCTATTCAACATCCGTTTAATAGTTATAACTTTTACATTTGTTGTTTGAAGATTTATCCTTTTCTTTCTCTTTCATGTTAAATGCTGGCTTCAGTGCTGCACTAGGCAATTATGAGGTCATCAGCATTGTGAAAAGACTGGTTCAGTACTCCTTATAAAACAGGGAGAGAAAATCCTGTGTTTTGACTGGTTTTTACCTGTGCATCAAATCTGTTCGATGCACAGGTAAAAAACAGTACTCAAAAGCAGGACCACGCTGAAAAAAAAAAGAAATCACCGGAGGACATATGAAGAGAGACTTAAGGAGCTTAATATGTATAGCCTCGAGGAAAGGAGGGAGAGGGGGGACATGATAGAAACTTTAAAGTACCTCAAGGGAATCAACAAAGTCCAAGAGGGTAGCATCTTTCAAAAAAAGAGGTGTGCAAGAACAAGAGGGCACAATTTGAAGATAGAGGGGGGGCGGCTCAGAGGTAATTTAAGGAAGTATTTTTTCACAGAGAGGGTTGTGGATGCATGGAATGGCCTTCCGGAGGAGGTTGTGGAGTCAAAATCAGTGGTGGAATTCAAGCATGCATGGGATAGTCATAAGGCAATTCTGGGGGTTGGGGGTAGGAAGAAGTAGGCTGCTGGTTAACTAGGATCTGCAGCTTATCCAGTAGGTAGGGAAATGGGCAGACTGGGTGGGCCAAGCGGTCCTTATCTGCCGTCACATTCTATGTTTCTATGTTTCTATGTTTCAATGTGCTGTTAGAACGTATGATTTTCAACTGCCGCCAGTTTTTTCTATTGCTAAGGTTGCTCATCCCCGACTTGGCGTCTGTTCAAGGAAACTGGAAAAACAGATAAGTGTTAAATTAAAACTTAGCGCTGCAGTGCCAGTTCAGTTGTAATAACTCCCTCTTACCATAACCAGACCCATCTCCATCAGTCACTCCGTCAGTGCTCTGTCAGTCACTCCATCAGTGCTCTGTCAGTCACTCTCTGTTTCTCTCCTCAGTGCTGATCCCCACCGGAAGAAAACCTCACTGTCCTGCTCTCTGTTCAATACTCGCTGCAATTTCAAGTACTTTTTTTTACCACTGTCACTAATTCAGATAAGCTCTCAGACGCATGTGTGTGTGTGTGTGTGTGCCGGGGTGTGTGTGTGTGTGTGTGTGTGTGTGTGAAACCCTGCAGTACAGCCGCTCAATCTGTGTGTGTGTGTGTGTGTGCGTGTTTGTGTGCATGTGTGTGTGGTGGAGTGACACTGCACTACATGTTCCCGCTTACTGCAACAAGCCCCAAAAATTAAAGGACCGAAATGAGAACTAATGAAAACACAGAATTGAAAACACTGACACTGGTCGTGGGAGAAGGGGTGGGGAGTTGTGACCTGCTTCCTTGATCCTATATTAACTACGGATCTCTGCAAAGTACAAATATCCTTAGCAAACACACACACACGCACAGGTGCACACACACACATACAGACACACACACTCACACATCATACATACACACACATATACCAAGGCAGAAGGACTATTTTAAAATAAAAATGGCAAATAAATTCACTTTTTTCATAGCTAAACATTTTTTATCAGGTTAAAATGATGTAGAAAAAGGAACACATTTTATAAGTGCAATAAGTCATAACAAGGTGTGCATTGAACAGATATTACTGCACTTCCAGGGGGTGGAAGGCACTCAGCCTGTGGCCTTGTGCCTCAGCACGCCCCTGGGCATGTGGTAATATCTGTTCAGTGCACACCATGTTATGTCTTATTGCTTACATAATGATAAGAGCCTTCAAGATGGCTAACTGTGACATCACTAACAAGATATTTTTAATTTTTTTTCCAATTGTTTAACCAGGTGAGACACACTAAGCTGAAAGCTTGTTTCCAGGTGCAACCTGGGAGCACAGGGAAGTTAAGTGACTTGCTCAGGGTCACACAGTATGTAAGTGGGGGCTGTGGGATTCAAACCCAGGTCTCCAGATTTGCAGCTCAGAGCCTTAAACCACTGCACTACACTGCTATATATATGTGTGTATATATATATATATATATATATATATATATATATATGATATATGATATCTTGAGGTTAGCTTCAAAGGTATCACTTAGTATTATTTCTCTCCACTGGTGTTGTATAAACAGTAATACAAATTTACAAATATATTTAATTTACTGTAAATCTAAAAACAAAACAAAATGGACATCTTGGAAACTATTAAATGGTGGATCCCCAAGGGTGCCAATCTCTTGTCGCCTCTGTGTTTTTCACCAGTATCCATAAATGTAAAGAACTCTACTGCACTAAGCTCTGAAAACTTCTTCCAATCATAAAACTGACTAGCATGGCACATTGGCTGTGATTCATGAAGGGGCGGGTTACCTGTGCAAAATGGACATAACCCGTCTGTGTGGCTCTGCACCCGCTGTCAGGTGCACAGTGATCAGCATTCATGTTTGCCAGCTACCATGTGCCTCCCATCTGTAAACTCAACCACCAGGCACTAGTTCGCAGGAGTGAATCAGCAGACACGGGCAGGCAGCCAATGGGATGCCCACACCCAGTCAGCTAGTGGATTCCTGGCCCCACATGGTGTGGGGGTTCTACAAACCTGTGGACTGGGTCCATGTAGGGGCACCAAATCAGTACCTAGGTAGCTGCTCCCAGCCCCCTCTGCATAGTCCATGGAGCTGGGGCGGCATGGTGAAGGGATCGGCAATGCTTTGTGATGGCCAAGGGTGGCACCAGAACGGGGGCACAATGGCTACAGCTCCATCCCCCATGGAGTGTATGAAGCCCTGAATGGCACGCAGTGCCATCATGAATGGGCACCACCACAGATCACTCCCCTGGCATGCCCCCGACCCAGTCCTGGTGTGGCGCAGTGCCTCGTGGCTGGCTGGGATCCCTTGCTAGGGGTGCCAAAGCTCCCATAGGTGAATGCTGCTGGGGTGCACAAGGCACGCTTCTTGCAGACATGGAATGCTTCACGTGTTGCCCTTCTTATGTGGCATGTGTAGCCATTTGTGAATCATGGTCATTGAGTGTAAAACCTTAGGCTGCCAGTAGATTTACAACATTTATTTATGTATTTATTTATTTATTCATTTGGTAACCGAGTTGGTGCACTGATCTGAAGACCTTTTTCAGGCATTGCCCAGTCCAGAAACTGGCACATACAATGTAAAAATACAGTGAGAGAGCAGCGTGAATCATACTGAGAACATAACAGTGTAGGTCAAGCTAACAGAGAAAATATAAGGTAAACAGTACCAGGTACATCAGCAATTGAGCAAACAAGGTATATAACATTTAGGTAAACAGGGTAAGGTTGCTCCAACATTCAACAAAAGGAATAATAGTATTCAGAGCAGGAGAGAAGAGCGGAGTACTAGAGGGGAGAGGGAAAGGGTGAGCTGCAAGGGAAATTAAGCCATGCTAGTGGCCTGTGGGCAGACACAGGTCATGGTGGACAGAAAGTGCATTCTTAACAGGAAATTTAGATTTAGAGGTGGGCTGGCGCACGTAAGGAGGAGGGGAGGTCGCTCCATAGTGAGGGTCCAACTGCAGAGAAGGCTCTTAGGCCCATCCTCGTAGTTATGTTAGGGCATTCTAGCTGAAAGTGTGAAGACTGACCTGAATTGTGGCAGTGGGTTCTAGGCTGGATAAGAAGGGACTTCATATAGAGACGGAGAATGACTGCAGAAAAAAGATCAATGGTCCATCCAGTCCAGCCATTCAGGACTCGTACAGTATAACAACCCACAGCACAGATCTGCAAGGACAAAAGTCAGCATATATTCATCCTGTGTTTCTTTTTTTATTCAACGTTAAGCAAATAGTTTTGTAATTTGGTACTCTGCTGGGTGTCATCGAGGGACAGGTCAAGAAGCATAGAGAAAACCCAGGAGCAGTTGTAAAATTCCACAAAACTGTTTATTTGTAGTTGCAGTAACATACAATAAAGTAAACCTGTTCAGAATAACTATATACAGAAGCAAAATAAAATCTCTTGTAAAAAATCTCCCTTGCAGCTCAGCTTAGCTGTTTTTATAACTCTTTTCCAACCCCCATTATTTGCAAGCATCCTGTCCTTTGTAAATTTCAGGAGCTGCTAGAACATTGAGAACTTCCTGAGGTCCCCACAGCAACTGAAAAAGGCTCAGACATTTTCATCCAAATAACCTCTAGCTTTTTACAGTTATCTCAAATTATTAATACATACATTTCAACAGTAACACACTTTTCTAAACAAAAGTGATCCCAATATCAGCTACATTTCTATACATTGATTCTTACATATTTTATTTTAGCAGATATAGATATGCAAGGAAGAAAGACAGCAAGAGAAAACTGAGAGGCAGTGAGAGGCAAAGAATTGCGAGACTGTTTGGGTTGATCAAGTTCAAGGTCTCTCAGGAAAATTTGGTTGTGCAACCAGACAGAAGAGACAGAAAAGGAGAGAATACAAATCCTTGCATTTAAATACTTTCTCCAAAACAAATGGGACAGGGTCCTATTCTACCCTGTCACACTGGGCTGCTGCTGGCATCTCCTTAATTACCCACCATGTCCTGATGACCCAATACATCACTGAACTGCAGAATCAAAGGTTGACTAGTGGCAACTTATCTGATAAATATTTAGACTACAAAAAAAAAAAAAAAAGCAAAACAGGAGTGCTCTTTATTTTATTAAAACAATACAAAAAAAGATAAATTGAACTTACAGAAAAAAATAAAAACATGTAAGCATAAATTAACAGTCATCAAAGACAGTCATGGAAGATGAAGACAAAAATTCTATAACGTAAATTTTATCAAAAAAGATTGTCTAGCCAGATACAACACAGTAAGAGAAAGAAAAATTAAAATGCCAGAGCAAGATATAAGTGCATTGTGTAGGCATGACCATCATCATCCAGTAAAGACAAGTTAGTATCATAGAGGTGAGCTGGAATACGGAGAGGCAAAGCCCCAATCAACGAGGATCACTAGAAGTCCTCCCATTAGAAACAGGTGCAGGTAGGAGGTCTGAGGAGTTTCTGAAGGTGTCAGGAGAAGTGGAGAAAGAGAAACTTGTTACAGAGTGTTGGAAGGCAATAACAGAAAGCAAATTGTCCGGCAGAGGAGTGGGGGTAAGGATTGGAGAAGATTCTTGGTTCCCTGGACTGGAGGGAGCATGGCACAGGGAGTACCAGAGAGAGGAGTGTGGAGAAGTAGGAAGGAAGGAAACCAAACCAGAATTTGGAAATGAAGGAGGAGCGGACTTCTGGTCAAGTCATCACCTAAATGGCAGCTTAATCTGTCGACTCCAGATCTGCCCAGCAAATAAAACAAATTTTCTGTGGACAACGCCAATCATTTTTGAACAAAAGGCCTCCAAAACAAACAGAAGATGGCAAGGTATCAAAAGCCAGACCAGATTTTACTCAAACATGAATGCATGACACAAGATTCGGCACCACACAACCACGAGGCAGCAGAGAATCGTCCCTGGCAAGCGACCAGGCCTCAGAAGCCGACAGACACAGAGAGGGAGACCCTTACCAGATTGCATTTTGATTCACTCCTGCATGAGATTAAGCAATTTAGGAGTGAAAATCAAGCAGAATTTTGTAAACTAGATGTAAAGTTGAATGCCATAGAATCCAGAGTACAGGAGGTCAAGGAAGGGGTCTCGCAAGCAGAGGATGGCATGGTTCATATAAGACAAGTGATGGACTTTCTATTTGAGCAGCAGGAGGCTCTAAATGGCAAATGCCAAGATCTGGAATCCCGCTCACGAAGGGATAATCTTTGCATTTATGGATTGCCTGAGGGGGCTGAAACAGGGCAGATAGTGGATTTTATTGCAGATTTCATACAACATGTGGTCACTCTCCCAACTACATTTCAGTTCAGACTAGAGAGAGCTCACTGGGCCTTAAATCCCCGCCAAACAGACCCAGCAGCAAGACCACACTGTTGTGGTCAAATTCGCCAGCTAACGGGACAAAGAAACTGTCCTACAAGCCACTTGGGGAGCGAAAAAAGTAGACTACAATGGATCCCACCTGCTGTTTGATCATGACTACCCCATAGAAATCATGAAAAAGCGTTTGGAGTACTCTAGGATATTGAGAGTGCTAAAGGCCAACCAGATTTGATTTATTACTCCATTTCTAACTAGGCTTAAAGTCTTCTGGTACACTGGGGCAGAACTTTACAACACACAGCAAGATGACAAGCGATCACTTCAGTCCCATGGAATCAATGATACCTCGGATCTTCTCAGTGCATCCAGTCCACCACCACAGAGGCAGAGGGAAACCCAGAAGGTATCAGGACAATTCGGCATAGCAGATAGACGACCACCTAAAGTGACATTCAGGGACTTCAGAAAACTACTGAGCAGCTCTAGAAAGCTGCCCGCGATGCAGCAGGTGGCAACATGAACACCCCCTGTGATTCAAAATGCTTTTCTTTCTGCATTCAAAATTCACAGCAGTGAACTAGCTCCTAATTTTAAGGTACTGTGTATATTTGCTTTTTAACATAAAAAGAGGATTCGTATAATCACCTCTCCACAATGTGGCTCCTCTTTTTCTTCTCCTAGAACGGGGCTATAGTGGGAGCAGATCAGTCCACTACCCCCTCCAGTTTTTCTTTTACCCTTTCACTGACATGGAGCCAAGAAGCAGAAATCCTTTAGAAACGAAGGCGTTTCTGAAGCGGATTTTTTTTTTTTACTTTCCCTAGCCAATTAAGATCTATTATTTTTGGCCTAGACATCTGAAAATTTAGGCTCTGGGCTGCATTTTGGATTTCCACAGGATGAAACATCTGAGGCCCCCTAGCGGTCCTGCTTTCGAAGGAATGGGGGAGTTAAATATTATTTGTGTTGATTCTTATACACAGCACAAGCTGGAGAGGTGACTGTCTTCTTTTTATGTGGACTGATAATAGTTAAAGGGAGATATTGTTTAACTAAAAGAGTCATATACTTGCAGGAAGTGTAAGTTTAATTATTTACTAAGCCATTTACTCTAGCCAAAAGACAGGGTGATGTTCAAGTATACAGAAATTTCCCTTTTTTTAGGTTACGCTGGGCTGAATTGAGATGAGAGCTCCTAATAGGTCTAACACGGCGGCACCACACATAACCTGGTTATGTGCCACTATCCTGCTGTGTCAGGTGATGATGTCAATAGCCCTTCTGGGCAACACATGGTTAGAATATCATGGAATGGAGGCCCTAATGGATGTAACCATAATTTTTCCTCCAGACTGCCTCCACCCTACTAACGTGGCATTTTGATGGTCTAATAAGGGGTATAGACCCCTCTGTTTTGGAAGTCACATAAGAAATTTAATTGCATATAGGTTCAGTTACTGTTACACCTATTTACATGTTATTTGTTATATGTATTTTATAGGTTATTGGTTCTGGGTTCAAGATGCAGATTACATAAGGCTGAGATATCAAAAGATTATTGATCAACAATGGAAGAAGAGTATTCGCCACACCCACTGGGGGTGGGGGAGATGCAGGCACATCAATCCTGGGCAGTTCCCTGGGTGTCCCTTAAAACCCAAATAGGAGGCCTGCCAGACATAAATGCAGGAGACAGGAGGGGGAATCTGGGGGAGTTGGCTCAGATATGGGGAAGAGGAACAGATCATCCAGCATATGGGGTGGCTGTAACTCAGAAAGTAGAGATATACTATTATATAAAAAATAAGACAGCAGGGACAATGCAGTAACTAGTGGGGGTGGGAGGGGTGGAATTGGAGAATTTAAACAATCTCCAGCAACTAATCAGCAAAGACAAATCAGAATTGTAAAATGACTTCACAGTCAAAAGTCGTGGTCTCCTCCCAGAATGTAAATGGACTGAATAACCCAATCAAGCATTACAAGATGCTTTCCCTGCTCGAGACACAAAAATCAACTTTCATATTGATGCAGGAAATGCACCTTGACAGCACAGAACCTGGAGAAATTTGGCTTTAGCCATATAATCTCTTCCTCATGCAGTGATGGTAAACGGCGAGGGGTGGCGGTTTTAGTTCCCCGCACTAGGCAATTGCAGTTAACTGCAACTTACTCTGAACCTGAGGGAGGTCTGACCATCACAGTGGGTAACCTTGAAGGATCTCTCCTAACCCTGGCAAGTTTATATATTCCACCAGGGTCAGATACCATGACAGTTCAAGCTTTATTGCAAAAAAGCATGGAATACCAGCAGGGAGTCCTGATTGTGGAAGGAGACTACAATATGACTTTAGATAATAGAGGTACTATTAATCCTCATCCCCCAAGATGCTCAGCAGCCCAGAGGATGTCCTCGAGATATATCAGGGAAATAGGGTGGTCAGATACAAGGAGATCCCTGAATCCCACCAAGAGGGGGTATACTCATTACTCTGCCCAACATAAGGTATGTACTCAAACTGCCCTGTGCCACATATCAGGTGAGCATGGATACTTATTGGAAAAATGTGAGATTCTCCCTTTGGATCATTCCAAAATCCTTGTCACAGTGAGATGGCAATCTCAACGAAAAAATAGAGACAATTGGTAAATAAATGAACCACTCAGCAAATGTGTATAAAGTATCATTAATTATTTTATTTTAGTACTTTTTTTTCTTTTTCAGTGTAGAAAATGCAGGAATACAGCATCAATATCTCTTAAACGTTTCGGACCATGTTCTTCCTCAGTAACATTGTACTGTATCTAAAATATATATTATTAATGATTGAAAATGTCATCAACAATTCAACAAATATATAAGTAATGTACTGAGACTCTAGTCTCTCACCATCAGCTACTCAAGGCTTTTTTCCAGCTCATATTGAGTCCCCACAGGTAAATTACCTGTAAAGACAACCCAAAAGGACTAAACACACAGCACCATATTCATAATACAGCAAAGTAATTACTAATTTATAAATAGTTCCAGTATCTTATTGTGATAACCATCACCAATAATGCAGGTAATTAATTTCTTAATCAAATATCAATCAATTGTTATTAACATGTTATTATTAACAACTTTAAGTACCAACGTCTGGAAAGAATACATCAAATACAGCCTATCCTGCTGATGATTTATATCATAAAATCTCAAAATAATCATTTTTCTATCCTTAAATCACATCCACCAATATTTATCACCATACTTATCCTGCAATACATTCTAAAAAACAATATTATGTAGCATACCTAAGGTATGCGTATGGATTTTTGTGTGCTGTAAAAAAGATAAAAAAAAAGCATTTTTTTCAAGGAAATTAGCATCTCTTGCTCATCATTCATTAAGATATTATAATCCAAGTACATTCTGCTGTTGCTTTTTGTATGTTAAATCACTTAAACAGGTGCACCAGATATTTAAATGCCCCAAGTTCCAGCATTTTTTTTCCTTTTTTTAAACTACCAAGGTTTTTCATTTATATAACAAAAGCCCACAAAAGCTCATTTGTCTACAGTTTAAATTGTAGCACAACTGTTTATTCCCCCTTGAGAAAACAAATATCCGATTGTCCAAACATTTAACACATCTCCAAACATCATAACACATTTACCCCACACTCCAAACCGAATATACCTATTGCATTAAACATGCCAAAAGGTTCAAACTATTTGTTTGCATACTAAATCCTATAATAATTTCATATGTAAATCAGTCGTACCTCAGTGTTTCTTTTTTTAGTTTCCTTCCTGAATAATCTACAAAAACAGTAAGATAGGTACTGTTGTTTAGTTACTTAAAAGTAACTCTGTTTGTAGAGCAAAATAGCGAACAGCATCCAAGTTGCAAACATTTTTCAGCGTTATTTTGTACATAAGGATTAAGCCTTACTTTAGAATGTAGAAGCTCTTTTTAATTGTATCCAACAGATGCACTCTCTCCTGAAACTCTCTCAGGCAATGGAGATATCTGAGTGGCGTCTTGCGCAGCATTTTAAACCAAATTTTCCACTTGCTAGAGAGTCGGGTGTGTGGGCGTCAGCATCAGATCACATGATCTGTACCTGTAGCCCTCCACGCCTGACCTGCTAGAAGCAGCACCTAGAAAAAAGCACAAAAGTGCTGTTCTAGGCCTCTCCACAAATTCTACCATGTCCTTGATTGTCTAGACATTATGATTACAGCATTTCTTTAAAATTTGCAACTGATGCCTTCGCTGTACTAAATCAGAACATTAACCACCATGAATTTGAACTGGTGTGTATATTACCTAACATCAAAATGTGCTGAATGTATTTAGAAAATATATTCGGAAAGGCAGGCACCATCTACATCAGGGCACAATAGCGGGGATATTTACAACATCTCTTTGAAATTTGCAACTGATACCTTCGATGTATTAAATCAAAACATTAGCCACCATGAATTTGAGCTGGTATGAATATTACCTTACAAAAAATATGTAAAATGTCTTTTAAACAGGCACCATCTCGGTCAGGACATGATAGCAGTGGGGGGGATTTTACCAATCTAAACCTATTGAAAAAACTACAATGAACTAAAACATCTCCCTTATAAAAAATGTTTAAACTCCTAACACCAATCTTGCTAACATCCTGTACTGAGTGAACCATCAGCAATCATCTCCTGTCTAAATACAGTATAGAAATCATCCACTAGAGAAGATTATTATATATCCTATTTGACTAGCACAAGTCATCTGTCAGTTTCTTTTGTTTAACCCTTCATCCACTTATATAGATTAGAGGATAGGTAGCCAATCTATTGCGTCATTAAGCTCATGTCTAGAATAAGTGGAGCCAAATCTGTTAATAAAATAAGCTTTTCTCTCCAAAATATATGTTCTATAATCACCACCTTTAGGGTTGGGATTCACTTTTTCAATATCAAAAAACCTTTGGTTAGTTATTTGATGTCTGTTATCAACAAAGTGCCTTGCAACTGGGGATGACAGATCAGATCTATGAATGTCTGACTTATGTTCCTCTATTCTGCTTTTAAGTGCTCTCGCAGTTTTTCCTATATATATTTTGTCACAAGGGCATTTAAGACAATAAATAACTCAATCAGTCGAACAGTTCATGAAATCTCTAATTTATATATCGTCATTTCTTGTCTTGTCATCTCTCTATTTGTTCATTTGCCTTATTGGTAGAGAGCTACTCCCTTTAATTGGTTTTTACCCTTTTTTTTACCAAGGTTGGCTGTACCAGTACTTTTTCTATTTGAATCTGAATGAGAAGCCACCTTGTGGTGCCTCAACAATTTCTTATTAAATAGTAAAAACTTTCAGGGCATGATCAAAATCAGAATCCCCCAAATATTAATAGAGAATGATACTCAAGGAATTAGCCATGTAATTATTTGGGATACCTTAAAGGCAGTAATCAGGGGAGACATTATAAGTTTTGCTTCCCAATACAAGAAACAACAGACTGCTCAGCTGAATGTGCTGCAGCAGCAACTTAGGGACTTAAAGCAACAACATGCTGATGGGGATATTTCTATTTTTCCCCTTCTAGAGGCCACAAAGCAGCTGATACAACACCTGTTAGATGTTAAAACTGAACAGGCATTGCAATTCCTGAAACAAAAATATTATGAAGGTGGCCCATGGGCCAACAGGATTTTAGCACATAGACTAAGAAAACGAATGTCACAAAATACAGTCACCCAGATGCGCTCTCCACGGGGGGAGGGGGGCTCAGTAATACACCTCAGGAGATTGCAGAGACCTTTGAGGAACATTATAGGAAACTGTATACCCTGGAGAGGGTTGGGAACCCTCAGGCCATCACCTAGTTTGTAGCAAATTTGAAGTTTCCACAACTCACCCAGGAACAAACAGAATGACTAGAGGCTCCTATTACATGGGCGGAACTGGAAGGGATAATGCAGAATCTGAAAGCGGGTAAATCCCGAGGGCCTGATGGCCTTACGGGTGAATTTTTAAAAACTTTTAAAGACTTTCTGTTGCCCCCTCTACAACAGACATGTCAGGAGGTGGTGGTGGGGGACCCAATCCCCCCATCGTGGAGATATGCTGTCATCTCGAACATACCAAAAGCATGAAAGACCCTAGCTCCTGTGATTCATACCACTCAATTTTGGTATTAAATATTGATTATAAAATATATACACCCATCCTGGCTAAACGGTTGGAGGGAGTCTTGTCACTGTTGATAAACCCAGATCAGAGCGGTTTCATAACATCCAGATAGACCCAGAACAACATTAAAAGAATGCTCCATCTTATACACCACACCTCCCGGTCAAGGACTCCATTTTTTGGTATTAAGCCTTGACACAGAGAAGGCCTTTGACCAGGTGGCGTGGCCATTTTTGATGGCATTCCTGGGTTTGTTTGGTTTCTCAGCATGATTTCAGCAACTAATAATGGGGCTGTATGACCATCAATGGCATATATCAAGATTAACATGGCTATCTCTACCCCAGTCACATTAAATAGAGGCACCAGACAGGGGTGTTCCCTTTCACCCCTGTTATTTGCGATATACTTAGAGCCTCTGGCACAGGCTATCAGGCAAACAGACACTATATCTGGATTGATGGCACGAGGAGAGCACCATAAGCTTGTGTTATACACAGATGATTTCCTAATCTACCTTACACACCTGGAGCACTCACTGTGCCCCCTTGGGACCTTACTTGAAGGTTTTGGAGAGGTGGTGGGATATAAAAATAATGCGACTAAGACGGAGGTGTTACAGGTAAACTATTCCCCCACAGACACCATTAGAAGAGACTTCCTTTTTAGATGGGATGGCTCACACTTGAAATATTTAGGATTCGATACAGCTATATCAACACAATTATATCCCTTTGTTATGACAGGCTACAGCAGACTTGGAAATATGGAGTACCATTCCACTCACATTCATACAGAGAATAGAAATGGTTCGTATGAACCTATTACTGAGATTTCTATACCTGACACAATCATTACCGATTATATCCCCATAGTCCTTTTTTAGAGAAATAAACCGAAAGATAACTTGCTATATTTGGGATTCCCACTCCCCAAGGGTGAAATTTTCAACATTACAGTTGCCCTCCAGGTCAGGAGGCCTGGCGTTGCCATGCCTCTATAATTATTATATAGCTTCTCAAATGAGAATAGCCTTCCTGTGGCTGCACTATGCTTATGAGGTGAAGTGGTTTAAATTAGAAAAACAGGAGGAGGACCTATTTAATCTTGAGAAAATACTTTTATATCAACCCCCAACCCCCCTAGTGTCAATAACAAACAACCCATATACTAGAAACACATTAGTGTGCAGGAGGAAATTTTGGGCATCCAAACAACTGCCACCATATAAACATCTCTTGTACTCTTTACCATATGCACAGACTTTTCACACAGCTAGATTAGGTCAGGGCTTTTGGACTTGGTTATGACTGAGTATTCAAACGCTCATTCAGTTTTACCAGAAGGGAACTTCAATATCTTTTGATGATGTGATCCGCCGCTACAATTTGACATCAAGATACAGATTTAGATATATGCAGGCCATTAATTATATTAATACATTACCAAACCCCCTTGTAGAAGGAGAAGAACATCCTCCTTTGTTGGAGATAGTTAAACTAGCACTTTTGGGAGCTGTACCACAGCAACATGTGATATCCTAGCTCTATAAAGCATTATTAGATTTGAAGAAAAATACTCTGAACTCTGTAAAACATTCATGGGAGAAAGACCTGAATATTAACATAGACTCTCATGTATGGGACACCCACTTTTGTTTCTTACATTTGGGTACAAGATCATATTTATGGAGAGAATTCTCTTGGAAGTTGGCCCTGAGATATTTCTAGACCCCGGTGATACAAACTAAATATTGCCCAACTAGGGGTCAGCATGCTGGTGGTGATGTGGACATGCCCCAGCCACCCATGTTCGTATATTCTGGGGGTGTCCACTCCTCAGACCCTTCATAACAAGTGGAGTGAGCAATGGGGGAGGTGATGGGGACACCAATTCAGCTTGCCCCGGAGCTTTCCTTCTTTCCTAAATTAGAGAAGGGGATGAGGGATACTTCTAGTAGGAAACTTCTTCAGGTATGCCTTCTTACTGCCAAGAAATAAATAACTAAGAGATGGCTTTCTCTGGAACCCACCTCAATTAGGGAATGGCAAGATCTCATGACTCAAGTATATAAAATGGAAAAACTCACATCCCTAGTAAACCACTGTAAAGAGAATTTTGAAATCCAATGGAGAAAATGGGCGTTGTCTATCATGTCCCACAGACAGGATTTTGTCCCCTAAAGATAATGTTACAATGGGAAACCGAAAATGTAGGAAAACCCCTACGTCATAAGAGCAACAGAGCCACCTTTGGGAAGAAAACCAATTAAGTATTGAAATCCCAACTACTCAGAAATCCATTTCCATGTTATAGAGGGATTTTGCATATATCAATCAATTAAGATGACTGTCTTTTTAATTTATAAAACCCACCATGGAATTTATGTATCCCAGGAAAAGAATGCTTTACTGACTCCTTAAGATATGAAATGTACAACCTGTTTCGAGATATAAGCACTTGATCAGTCTTTTTTCCTTTTCCTTTTTGTCTTCTATGATATATCTACCTACCTGAAATTAGATATATGAACTGCAAGACCCCCTGTTATGTACCTATATTGGAATGTTTTGTATTTTTCATGTTATGTTTGAAAATACTTTTAAATAAAGAGTTAAAAAAAGGACATGAAGGAGGAGCAATGTGACTGGTGACATGAAGACAGCAGAAGGATGGAAAGGGTGAAACTGATGGAGCAGTGGTATGTGAGGGGAATAGAATTTTGTCGCAAAATGACAAAATGTATTGCAGAGGGTGTCCAGTCTAGCTAGGGAAGTGAAGGGGCAGTGCCATAGACCACATTAGCATAATTGAAGATCAGCAGCACCATTTTGGTGAGAAGCTCACAGCAGACCAGTGGGGGTAGGCAGTCTTCACTGTGGTATGAGGCATCCGGCTTAGGATGGGATTTAGCATGAACAGCACTGATGTGGGTTGAGAAATCAAGCTTACTGTCAAGTCACATGCTGAGATACTTGATGGAGTGCACCACTTCTAGAGTGGAGTCATCCAATGTGGAGAAGACTGCGAGTTTCGAGAGTCTGGCCAGTTTCTGACTGGTACCAAAGGTCATGACACCATTTTGGGGGGTATTGACCTTGAGATCATTGGGAGTGGAACCAGCACAGGACATTGTGGAAATCCTGCTGGAGCAGATCTTCCACAGAAACGGGATAGGATCCAGAGGTGATGATGACTGTGTCAGCATACATGTGTATATGCAAGCTGGCACAGGTTGAGGAGAGGTCATTCAAAAACAATTGAGAACAGGATGGGGGCCAAGGATTGAGCCCTGTGGGACCCCAGCCTAAATAAGAAGGGAAGATGAAAGCATGTCATCAACCTGAACAGACTATAGTTGGCCAGTTAGGGAGGAACAGATCCAATCAACAGCAGGAGCTGAGAGGCCAGCTGAGTGAAGCTTATTCAGGAGGAGTGGCTAGGACACCGAATCAAAGACTTTGGCCAGATTGATGAAAATGCAGCCGTGATGTGATGGGTGGTGGCTGAAGTGTTATTTCACACACATAAGCGTGCACACACGCGACACACATACACACACACACACTAAACAGTAATCTGTTTGTTGCTGGAAGCTCACTAGGTAAGAATCAATGCACACCCCAGCATATGTATTATTGAGTCTATAATTAACATTTTGGATTGCCATGGTTCAAAAGCTAAAACCTGCCCAACTGCCAAAGGAGGTGACTGCTCAAAATTCAGATTATTTCTGAAAAGACACTGGCTAAAAAAAGTTAAGAAATAATAGTAGTCTTCCATTAAAGTATTTATATTTTATATAAAACTAAAGGAACTTTCTGATCAGGGTTCAAATTGATCCTCTAAGAATAAAAAAAGGCATCACCCAATGGGCATTTCCAGAAAAGTAATCACATTTAAAACAATTTTTTTAAAAGTTAACATTTAAAATGGAATGATATACTATATCTGCAAGGCACAACATAAGCGGGTTCGCATCACAATTTGTGACTGAAAAAAACAACATTTGCTAATGAATCTCAGACTTGATTTGCTGGAGCTGCTAATCGATTTCTTTGCTGAGCTGTACATGTGTTTTACAAAGTCTTCCTAAATTTATTTCTGTACTCGACAGCTTGAGGTCCACATATTCCCAAGTCACTGACTCTGTCTCTGCTGCCTAAACCCACCCTCATTTAACAATCTGACCAATGTGCTCTCATGCTGTTTTCTTTGCTGGACTGTTTTAAATCTTCCAAAAGATTGTTCCCATGCCAGTGGGTCTCTCCACCTGCTGGCAGCCAATCGTGAGTGACAGAGAGGAAGGGTAAGCAGAGCTGGGAAGCTAGCCGAAGACCGACTTGCATGGGAAAAATCTTCCAGGAGCTGTTCCCCAGTCACTGATTGGGTCTCTGTTGCCTAAACCCACTCTCATTTAGGAGTCTTACCAATACAGTCTAACATCGATGTAAGCATGCAAGGAGAGGTTGAAGTTGGCTGGGAGCAGTGCATCTGAACTGAGAGACTACCCTAGAGAAAACTACAAGATCCATCCAAAAAGCCACCACTGAGCAGTCCAGGTAAGAGTGACCTGTTGTCTGATTACAGTTTTCACTGCCAGAAAAGCTCTGTGTCATATCATGAACTTGGCACTGCTCAGCTGCTGTCTTTAGCCAGTACTGGAAATCTCTAAGGCATGCTGAGCTACTGAGGTAAGAGGCTGCCTCAGACCATGTCAGAGGTACTTCTATCTATAAGGTGTTTATTGTGCAGTGACAGGCAATGCAAGAGCTATGGTTCTGGGACAATGTGACTTGAGGCTATGAAGCAAGCCTGTGCCACTCTGGGCTAATTGGAAGTGGGCAACTGTGAATTCAGGCTGCTGTCTGCCAGGATTCACATTGTCTACTCTCCAAAGTTACACAGATCATGTAGGAGTAGGCAGGATGGTATGTCTCTTTTTATCCCTTTTATTAGGTTGAGGCAAAAATCAGTGTAAGAAGTTGAATCTGGGATCATAAAAATTAAACTGAAAGATATAACAAAAAGACAAATACCATTACAGAAGGGAGGGAGGGAGGGAGGAGGGACAGAGAGAGAGAGAGAAAGAGAGAAAGAGAGAGACACTAAGGGACTGGGGTCCAATACTGAAACTGCATAGAAAGGATATGTGAAATTGGGGTGACACCAAACCAATCCATGGTGAAGTGCTCTGCAAGATGATGTGCAGCTGAATTTTGTGTGCGGTAGAATTTGTGTGTGTGTGTGTGTGTGTGGTCTTTCAAGGTGGGAAAGAGAGCAGAGATTATAGCACAGTGATTCTCCTCTAGCAACTGAGGTATGCATCCGCATCTGAAAAATCAAGGAAAAGGGTTGTTTTTCAAGGTCCAGACATGGACGCTTGCCTCAGTGTTTCTGTTAATTAGGGTAGTTTTTTCACTGTTCCCTGCAGTGAGGCTCTGGTTAGGGGTGGGTTGGAGGAAGGGAGGACAAGTGAAACAAATGATTCACAATGTGTTGTGTTTGCTATGCTCTGTTGTGTTTGCTGGGCTCCTTTCCGTTTGCTCCGCTTGATGTTTACTGCGGGGTGCCAGTGCCACTTATCAGACAAGTGCTACAGTAAATCAAACAAATGAAGGTAATGTAGCTTACATGGGAAGAGAGGAAGAAAAAAATGTCTGAAATTAAACACAGCAAACCAAACCCTGTCATGCGCCCCCACTCTGCATACCCCAACTTTGCAAATAATTTATTACAGAGAATGTCACAGGATTTGAAATGGAGATACTGTCTGTTTCCTGCCTTTGGAATGTTGTGCATCATTTCTGTAGATGAGTGGGTTAGTGAGATGTAAGGCAAAGTTTGGAGGGTGCTATTGCACCTGGGACAATGGCTGTGCCTCTGGTCAGAAAACACAAATGTACATTCGGAGGATAAAAAGCTTTGGAGACCCGGCACCAACCAAGGCAGTCTAGTGGCAATTGACTTTTTGCTCTTTGCATCTTCATTTTAAGCGAAATAAAGGCAGCAGTGGATAAACTCACCCAAGGACTGTGGTTCAAAATCCAACAGATAATCCTTTATTGTGAAAACAAGTAAAATACAATTACTCGGCTGCTTGCAACAGCTCACTTCCTGGATACCACTCCCTACGTGAACGTATCACATCAGCAAGCACCTAACATGTTTCACTTGTTTCAACAAAAGGGGTACATTTAGGTTTTTAAATGTATTTAAGGTAGTATTTATGTCAATGAATTGTTAGATACTTAGATATGTTATTCTGTTTATAACCACTGTGTGGCACAATTAAGATACACTGGCACTTTAAATTGTTATAAATGTTATAATTGCTCTTCGATTGACGCTGACTTGTGATGTCATCATCTCTATGATATAAAAGGATGTACCCCTAGACCCTTTGATGAAGGAACTTGGTTCCGAAATGCATCAGGGCTGTGCACATGGCACCTTTAATAAAATGAAGCACTTTATTGGAAGTCTATGGTAAGCGGTCTTTTCATTGTGTTAGCAGAGTGTGGGATTTCTTTGTTTTTTCAGACTTATGCTCTTATATCCCTGCACCTGCTTCCATGTGCAACCTCTTCCTTTGATGTATGTATGTTGCCTTTGAGGTATATGCACTGGGTTCTGGGAGATATTTCTTCAGAGTGAAAACACACCGTGGACTAGCATTTCACCCTTTCAAGTGCAATTCACAGCCTTATATGGAGTATCAATGCAAAATGAATGACGGGATATCAGCATTGCTTGAAAGAACGCCGAACTTAGTGTTCACGGAAGTTAGTCGCGTCTCCCACACGAACCTTCCAAACAGCAATCGAGATATGGATCCTTTCTGTTTTGTGAACATTTTACTTTCGGAAGCATCACACATCAACCCTTTACTTTTGGAAACTGGCAATATACAGGGAGTTAACGGTGGAACAGCCTGCTCTCCATGGGACGCTTTTAAACAACTAGAGCACACTGTGATGAAGGTAAGGCGCATACAATGGAACATAACCAGTCCTGAAACATATTTAAATGTTCAGCGGATTCCACGCAGTTTAAGAATTCTAAAAGAGCCAGTGTTTGGGTTAGATGTTGAAACCTTTATGTTACAGTGGAGGCAGATACTTGATGAAGCCTCAAAGAAATGAATGCAGCTCATTATACAATATGGGAGGGAGGTGAGTGTGGCCCTTAAAAATGAAATAAAGGAACATGAAAAAGACATGCTGAAATTTAAGGGACATACAGACTTTGAACATTGTAATAGAAAACTATATGATACTTTGGAACAATTGGACTTTGAACTTAAAAAGAAAAAACTAACCAAATTTAAAAGAGATCTTGGGGACTACCAAAATAATAAAATATAAACATGGAAGAAGAAGGAACAATCTAAAGGAATTCTCAGAAATGAAAGGTGGGTATCCTTTAACATAAGTACAGACATTAGTGATGTAAGTAGTAATGAAAATAATACCTCCAGAGAAGACTCTCTAAATACGCAATCTAATATAACTCCTGAATCTCTATTAAGAAGAAGCACAAGGCCCAATATGTACCAGGGTTTTCAGACAACCAGACAGAGCTGCCCTGGCAGGGGGAGTTATTACAGAAGAGACAGAGATCAAAGAAGACAAGAAGGGGAAGACGTAGGAGGAGAGGGGGATGGGGCTTGGAGAAGCAATCCATATCAAGAACACCAACAGGGGAGACAACAGCAGGAAGTGGACAATTCCCACTCCAGACAACAGCAGGAAGTGGACAATTTCCACTCCAAATAACAGCAGGAAGTGGACAATTCCCACTCCAGACAACAGCAGAAAGTGGACAATTCCCACTCCAAACAACAGAACCAAACACCTCATCTTCACTCCCCCCATACCCACCCTCATCCCTAGTACACCAAAACAGACAAATCAGTTCAAACAATACAACCCTCGGGGACCCAGACAGAACTACTACCCTCACAAGAGACAAGGCAGATACCAGAGTAGGTGATTAACCTATCGAGTAGGACACTAACAGAGGCAGAGGAGAGGGTCTTTAATAAAGGCCTGTCCTTTGTACCTACAGTAGGTATAAATAAATTTGAAACATTTTTGGACCTTCAGAAGTTTTGTTGGAATTTAAGCCTTAAATCCTTTTTGGAAAAACAAGGACACAGAGAAGTCATTGATACTAGCCATGTCATTACTTCTAACCAGACATTAGATACTGTTTTGAGTAGCACTGAATCCAGAAAGGAAACATTTTAAGGGCCAGTCTGACTTCTACCCCCCCATGTAGTTCAGCTATTTTAACATTTCAAAAAGTTTGTGAAAATGAATTTGAAAACTTTTTTTTGAATCTGCCTAGAATTAACTGTGACAATCTATCTAGAATAGAGAGACAAGCCTTAGAAGACCTGAAAGGTGATTTGAATATTGTCATTAAACAGGCAGACAAGGGGGTTGTGGTTGTTTTTCAAGACACTACAGATTATATTTTTGAAATGAACAGACAGCTATCTAATACAGAATTTTATAAAAGACTTGAATCAGACCCCACTATTTTTTTCAAACATCACATTGATGAATTTATTACAGAGGCCTTTAACAAAGGTTGGCTTGATTCAAATGTAAAAAACTTGCTAACAGTAGATTTTCCAGTCAGATATACTATTTATACACTATTTATACACTACCGAAAGTACATAAAAATTTTGAGTCCTTACCACCACCAGACAGACCTATTATAAGTGGGATCAGATCATTAACTGAACCACTATCACAATATGTGGATTATTTCTTTTTTTTTTACTTCATTTCCCTCCGGTTGCGGCCCCGTGGATCCTCTCTCGGGCATCCTGTCTGTGTCCTGTCTGCCTGCCTGAGGCCCCCCCAATCTGTGCCTCCTCTCTCCCCCCTCCCCGCAGCCAGTACCCCCAGTTTAACCTGCCCAGGGTGGGTCACCCCCTCCTCTTGGGCGCTCTTGTAAGTCAGGTTCTGGCTGCAGGGTAGGGCCCGGGTGCAGGAACTGGAAGGCCAGTAGGAGTAAGTCCGGCAGAGGGCATGGGGGACAGGTGCCATCGCCTGTCCATGGTGCCGATGTTTTTCCTGTTCTGTTCTCTACCCCAGACCCCCCTCCTGCATGGCGCACGTCCGACGCACTGGTGCAAGGTAATGCTGCCTGCATCGGCCACACTGATTGTGTGCCACCCGGCTTGCTGCAGTGGCCCCCGGTCTCCAGCAGGGCCACTGGCTCGCTGAGATATCCCACCCCTTCTTTCCCAGGAGGAGAGTACCATGAGGGCACTCATCCTCAACCCTCCCCTACTGAGCCCCGGCACCCAAGTTTCCTCTAGAACCCGGGTCACCGGCATAGTGCGAGGTGTGGCGTCCAGTGCCTCAACCCTTAGCGCCATCAGGCCGACATGTGGATTATTTTTTGAGACCCTTTGTTTTGAATTTAGGGTCTTATATTAAAGATACAGGAGAAATCTTAAGAATATTTGTGGAAATTAAGATAGACCCCAATGCATATTTGATTACCATGAATGTAGAATCCCTTTATGCCAATATTCCACAGGAGGAGGCTTTGGATAGCCTGACATATTATTTGAACTCAAGAGAAGCAGATGAAGAACCTTGTACAGAATTACTTTTAAAACTGTCAGAATTTGATTTAAAGTTTAATGCCTTTTCTTCCCTCAACCATTATTATTTTGCAGATTAAGGGGACAGCGATGGGGGCTGCCTTTGCATCAAGCCTGGCTGATTTGTATATGGGACAATGGGAAGATGTTTTTGTCAGAAATGTGGACAATAATCCTTTGTTTTGGAAGCTTAATTGGTATCATTGCTTTATTGATGATGTATTTATCATCTGGGTTGGAGACCTAAATGAATTTGAGTCCTTTGTTTCTTTTTTCACATGAATTCAACCCTAATATATGCTTCCTCTATCAGGCAAGCCAGGAAAGTATCCATTTTTGAGACTTAAAAATCAGAAAGGGAGAGAATAGTACAATACACACAGACATCTACAGAAAGTCTTGTGAAAGGAATACTTTACTTCTGGCCTCTAGCTGTCGCCCTCGACATGTGATGAGGAATATTCCAAAGGGACAGTTCCTCCGGATGAGGAGAAATTGTAGTGAAGAAAGAGATTTTCAGAAAGCAGCTGTAGATTTAGAAACAAGATTTATGGAGAGGGGGTATCAGAATGAACACATCAAGCAGGTACATAAAGAAGTAGCAGCAATGAGAAAAGAAGAGATACTGATACACAGACTCAAGCATCAGAATACTGAGAGTTTACATTTTGTCAGTACATATTCCATACACTCATCTGGAATTTCTAACATTATTTTATCTAATTGGAATATTTTGAAGGGTGATCCACACCTTAGTGCATATCATGAAAGACCACCTAGGATGACATATAGAAGGGCAAGTACCCCTAAAGACCCGCTAGTACATAGTAGACTGATACTACCAACAAAAGAGACCTGGTTGAAACCAAGTCTAGGCAGTTTTAAATGTGAAAAATGCAGTATACGTACCAATATACTTACAAGTAAAGAATTCACATGCATAAATGTTACAAATCAGAAGAAATATTGAATCAGAGAACTGATAACTTGTGATACCAGTGGAGTAACATATATGGCTACCTGTACCTGTAGAGCATTTTATACAGGGAAAACAAAAAGACAGCTCAAGCAGAGAGTAGCAGAACACGAGAGCCATGAGACATAGGGACTCCATTTATGCTACAGCACAACATACCATAAATAGTAATGATGTGAAAGGCATACTTTTTCGTTTCAAGGGATAGAGAAGGTTTTCAGAAACCCAACAAGAGGTGGTGATTTTGACAACTTTCTTTTAGAAAGGGAAGGGTTTTGGATATATACCCTAAATGCATATAAAGTACCAGGATTGAATGAAAAGTTTGAGATAACCCCCTTCCTTAGAAGAAAAAGACAACCACCTGTTTTTTCGCTTCTGGAACTTTTCTTATTTTGTCTAACTTTGCCCCATAGTTATTTCAGCATGTTTTGATATTAATAGTAGTAATTATACCACCTAATGGTGGATTTAATAGATAAATAAGAGTGTGCAAAATGTTTACTGAGATGTTTCTTTTAAACTTTCTTTTCTTTTAGATTTTATTCAGCAGCATTGTAATCAATGGAGCATACTGGGACTCCAGGTCTTGGCCTTCATCTGATTCTGCTACCTGGGCAATTCCTGCCATCCAAACATTCAGGTTTTTAAATGTATTTAAGATAGTATTTATGTCAATGAATTGTTAGATACTTAGGTATGTTTTTCTGTCTATAACTACTGTGTGGCACTATTAAGATACACTGGCACTTTAAATTGTTTTAAATGTTATAATTGCACTTTGATTGACCCTGACTTGTGATGTCATTATCTCTATGATATAAAAGGTTGTACTCCTTTTGTTGAATTAGACCCTTTGATGAAGGAACTTGGTTCTGAAACGCATCAGGGCTGTGCACATGGCACCTTTAATAAAATGAAACACTTTGTTGGAAGTCTATGGTGAGCAGTCTTTTCATTGTGTTAGCAGAGTGTGGGATTTCTTTGTTTTTTCAGACTTATGCTCTTATATCCCTGCACCTGCTTCCATGTGCAACCTCTTCCTTTGATGTATGGGTAAGAAACTGGTTAGGTAACAGAGACTAGTAGTAAATGGAGTTCATTCCAAGGAAGGGAGGGTGATAAGGGGAGTACCTCAAGGAACAGTGCTGGACCCAGTCCTTTTTTAATGTCTTTATAAGTGAAATTGCAAAGGAGCAGGAAGGGAAGGTTTGACTCTGCATAATGCCAAGATCTGCAGTGGGATGGAAAAGTACGAGCAGAGACCTGAGAAGACTTGAACAGTGGTCAGATGTATGGCAGCTGGGTTTCAACAAAAAACTGAAAAATAATGCAGATGGGGCACAGAACTCCAGGGGCAGAGTACAAAATGGGTGGAGTGGTATTGACAACATTAAGAAAGTACAAAAAATGTAAACAGGCTTTTACATACTGCTGATTACTGTTTAACAATATTATGTGTACATCTGATGCACACCCATAATCACATTCCTCACTTGAAGTGAAAGGGGCGGGGGTGGAGGATGTAACTGACTCCTTATTTTTGTGTTAAAGGGGTCCATTTTTTTATAGCAAAAACAAGGAAAGGGGTCATTTCTAAAATGCGCAGACCCATGGGTACTGCTTTTTTCAGAGTGCCACAACCGGGTGTGTGCCTCGGCCCCTGCTGTGTTGGATTTAGCAGTTTTCTCACTGCTGACTCTGCCTTCAAGGACAGTCCTGCAGAAAACAGAATCTGAGACTTTAGTGCAGTCCCTGACTCTGTGCTGATCAGTAACAGTATGGCCACAAAGTGTACAATTGGCAGCCTGCAGGCCTTCTTGCAATTCATCTGAGCGGTTTTGAAAAGAAAATGTATTTATTTATTTGAATTTTTGGTAACCGGTTAAGTCCCCGAGACAATTACAGTCCCTTTTTCAGGGGTGACCCAGGAGAGAACAGCAATATAAAGAACAATACAGACACACCTTATGACATACAAAAGACAACAGCATGCAGTTGGGAACTGACATCAACTAGGAGTCAACTTGGAGCATGACAATTCACCAGAGGATACAGAATTGCAAAATAAACAGAAAAAATAATTAAAAATGGTGTTTTATGTGTTTGTTTTACTGTTAAATAGCAAGTACAATCAGTTTTAATATGCTGTAGATAAAAATAAGCACTTTTAGAAATTGCTCCTCAAAACCAGCTGATGGCTAACCATTTCTGATTTCGATTAACAATGCCACTAATCAACCCTCCGGCACTAATTTATGCCTTCTATCTGTACTATGATTATTTTCTGCCACTAAAAGATCTTGTGGTTTTAAGCTTTAATTTCAGACATTCTGTATGAATTTCTACTGTATGTCCACAGGTTGTTTTTTTTATAAATGCATACTTCTAGAACAATTGGGGAGCCCTTTTTTATTTACTAAGGCCAGAAAAATGGAATATGCTCCTCCCTGGGTTTTACTAGGCATGTTCCTCTAGCAGCGAGCAAATCTGAATTTGTTAATTATAACAACAGAACATCAGGGGCCAGATATTCAAAAATGTGCGCAGCGCTAACTGGTGTTTACCCATGCAAACTGGGTTTTGTGCTGGAACCCAATATTCAAAAAACTCAGTTGCACTGGCAAACAGGGTTAGTGCCCACATAAACCAACAGGCATTTGTCAATGCCAGATGTTTGCTTGCATGTCTGTGCTATGCAGGTGTTTGGTACTGATAGTGCACAGATGCAAATGCCCTGTGCCAAGGGAAGACTCCATCCAAGGGCCCTGCAGTTCCGTGCAGTGATAGATGTCAAGAATTCATAGGATTGTCTGGTGGGCTGCAGAAGCACAGGGCCCTGTGGCCCTGCACTTCCATGTTGCTGCAGATGTAGATGCACAGGGCAAAGAGTGCATCTGTCAGCTGACGCACAAGGCACTCTGCCATCTGAGGGTGGAGAGGTGCAGGGCTCTATGCCAAGAGGACAGCTGTCTTAACTATATGGTGCCTGAGCCCACGTGGACAACCCTGCACCGTTCATTCCCTGGCTAGGGGATGTCGCATAACAGCACCATTTCCCCACCCTTACCTCACCCAGCTGGGTCACTGAGCTCACCCCGAACTCAACTCACCTGCATAAGATCACAAAGCATGGCTGCTGGGGTGAAGACTTGCATTACACAGAAAACTTGTTAAACAATTATAGTTTTGTTTTTAATTTTGACCTCAACATTTGAAGATATTCACTTTATGATTCACCTTATAAACATGACATCTACCATTTATAGTATGTTGGCCAAAATGTCATTTTGCACCACAAGTGTGAATACATGTCTCATCCAGGAGTTAAAAAATTACACGTCAGGTTTATGAGGTGGTGTGGAAAATGGCTATATTGAATGTTTGGAGTCAAAATACTGAAAATTAACAAAGTTAAGCATGAACATTGAAATACTGTAACATTCAGTCATAACTTGGACATTTTACCATATTTGTACACCAAATTGTCAGCATAGCCTTCTTACTACCACTCCTCATGAACCCAGTAGGTGATGATTTTCAAATCCCTGCCAAAATGTTATTCTGCGCCACTGAAATGTCATTCCATGCCACAGATGCAAAAATTAATTTTGGCAAGGCTTTGAAAACTGACAGTTGTCACGTTCATGAGGTGGTGTAAAAAATGGCTACGTTGAAAAAGTGAGGTCAAAATATTTAAAATGACTACATTTATGAGCGAGCATAGAAAAATGTCAATGTACAGTATGTGCATAACTTTGACATTTTTATATATTTTGATCTCAGTTTTTCAACATAGCCTTCTTATGAGACCCCCTTATGAACAAGGGCAGTGAAAATGTTCAAATCCTGCCCAAAGGGTGATTTTGCAGAGTGGCTGTGAAATCACCTTTCTGTCCTGATTTGCATAATTCCACCACCACCATTGCTTATGAGGTGGGATCCCAAAAAGGCTATATTGAAAATCTGGGGTCAAAATATGCAAAAATTACAAATTTATGCATCAAGGTTCAAAACCCCTTTGAAATACATTAACCCATGCTTACCTTAGTTTCTCATATTGCAGTCGGTGGTTCCAGCAGTAAGACGTGTCTTCGATTGGAGAGTGGATCTTTGCCCTGGGACATGTTCAGGTGAGGGAAGGTGTGGGGTTGGGCAGTGGGTGCTGAGTGCGAGATCGGGTGGGGTGTGTGGGGGAGTGGGGGGGCAGATTGGCAAAGGACCGTTTTCTGTTTTACAGGTTAAAAAAATACATTGAGAGATGTTTTTCTTTTTTCATGGATATTCCTACACTGGGATTGGTGTCATAGAGGAACAGTAGCAGGCAACGTGGAGGGAAGGGGGGCTGAGAAAAGTGGTAATGGGTGGGCACCAAGACCGCTTAAATATTAAAAATTTGCAAGACTGGGTAGGGGTGGGTGGGGAGCCACTTGGAGGGTGGGGGAGTAAGAAGTGGTACAGGGGTGTCAGTACTCTGGGCTGCTTATATATTAAAAATATATAAGGCTGGGAAGGTCAGGTGAGCCACCAGGAGGGAAGGCAGAAAAAGAAGCACTCTGGTCTGCTTATTAGACAAATTGACAGAAAGACAGATACATAGAAAGAGAGAGATACAGAGGGAGGAACAGAGATGGATAGACAGATAGATAGATAGATAGACAGACAGACAGACAGACAGTTCATGGAACCATTCTGGAGCTGAGGGTGAGACTAAACAATGCTGAAAACCAATCAGCTGCTTGCTGACTGGCTTTGCGCAAATGAAAGGACTGAGGTCCCCTTTGATAGGAGTGGCTTCAGTCCTTTCAACTACATGAAGTTCCCACCCAGCAAGCAGCGAGTGGTGTCATGACCACAGGGCACCCTGTTCTATAGATAAGGTGCATGCTTCCACCCTGGACATACAGGGGCTGGCTGAGGTGTGAGGAGGGGCTACATTGGTCACCTTATATATCCATGGCACTGAGGATACTGATAAGGTGACTGGGATGGTGGGTGCTTGGTGCTGTGGTGGGGGACCACTAGCTGCCAAGGAGTAGGGCAATGTGACCAGTAGTACCATAGATGAGTGCCCAGGGAGGACCACTGGATGCCAGGAAGGGTCGTAACTTTTACTACAGGGTGGCTATCGGAGGGAGGGTATTTTAAATATGGGCTGGCAATCAGAGGGACCACTAGCACCAGAGAGTGTTTTTTTACATTACAGGCTGGCAATCATAGGGGGGAGCCACTAGCACCATGGAGTATATTTTAAATACAGGCTGGTGAGTGGTGGGAGGGGGGACCACTAGGATTGAGGAGTGTAGTTTAAATACGGGTGGGTGATTGGAGGGAGGGTGACCACTAGCACCAAGGAGTGTTTTTCTTTTACATTATGGGCCAGCAACTGGGGGATGGGGGGACCACTAGCACCTGGGATAGTTACATGTCTGGGACCGGGGAAAGTGTGGGGGCAGCACCATGCTAACCTGCATCCACTACCATGCATGTGGTCCCATAATGGGCATGCAAATGGCCCTTTAGTGCCTTGCATGCCCAAGGGGCACATTTGCTTGTGTCCCTTTGAATACTTTAGCTAGTGCTCTAGTGCTGTCCACTCTTGAGGCCCACATTGGGAGCCATGTCTAGAAGCACTACTTGACTTAGTACTGTGCTAACATGGCGCTATATTCAGTTGGATAGTGCCAGTGCCCTATCCAATTGGATCCAGCATCCTTGGACCCCTAGGCAAATGCAAAGCACAGTGCAAATCTTTGTGCTGTGCTTTGTGCTGTACTGAATATCAGGCCCCATATCTTGTCCAGGAGAAACACAGGGTAAAAGTCTTCATGTTGAACTTCAGTGATATGATAAACAGTGTGGTACATATTCATGCAAAACAGTGTCAATGCAACAAAACAAACAAAAAGAATAGGTAAATCCCAAGGAGTAACTTCCTTTTTCTGTCATAGCCTGACAAAAATAACTGAGACTACTAACAATACATTGTTTGTATACTGTAGCATTCCACAGAAATGTTATTTTTTGTATGAAAGTTCCAATGATTCTCCCAAGCTGGGTAATCTGTACTTCAGTTTCCGCAGTAGATTACTGGTGCAATAATTCCAAAGTAAATCTTAAATGCCACAATGCCGAGTCCAGCAAGAAAAAACAAACAAACACAATCTTCATGATGTACCCTAATTTCCAAAGGCCATGTCAATGCGTCATATAGTCATGATTTCTGTAACATTAATGTATGTACAGTATTAAGTATGCCAACTTCCTTATGTCTGGACTATTAGATCTTTGTTTTTGCACTGCTTTTATTTTCTTCTTTTTTCATTTGTATCTTGTCTGGGTTGTACCTGTATGCATAACCATATGGACGGAGATGATGAGCAAGATAATATAAAATATACATAGATGTAGGGTCAACATAGTGGAATGATACTGCAAAATCGGAACAGCACCCAGGACCCTGAAAAACAGAGATTAAAAGCATTAAGATAGAGTAATGGTCTTCATGATTTTGGTAAAGTGTGGGCTGCATATTTCTAAATGGATATTGACAGCTTCTCAAGTTTTTTTGTTTTTTTTTTACAATTCTGTTTGTCTCCCCCAGTACCGGAACTCTCTCAGACCTCTCTGCTGGCCAGTGCCGCTCTACCACCCACTGTGAACCCCGCCATCCTCAAGGTCATTACTTTCTCCCCGTGCCCCTGGGAGGGACATAGGGCCTGAGGAGATCGAAGGGGTGGTGGCTGGGCATGTGGCGGCACAGATCTGGGAGGGCTGTCGCCTATCTGGGCCGGACGGTTTTTTGTGAGATGTTTACGCCCCCAACGTGGGATGTGTAATGCCACCAAACCCACGACATGGGTGCCCCCACCCACGTCTGGAAGACAGCTGCCCGACATCATCCCCTTGCTTGTGATCCCCTGTGTGTAGCAGTGCCTCCGGTCTCCACTGGGGGCTGCTGCCATGCCGGGCTACCCATGGATTCCTCCCCGAGTGAGGAGTGCAGTCCTTCAGACACTCGATCCTCTCTCTCCCCTGCTGACCCCAAGCAGTCTGGGCTTGTGCCCGAACCTGGGTCGCCGGCGTGGCGCGAGGTGTGGTGTCCAGCACCTCAACCCTCAGCACCACCAGGCCAGCTGACAGCTTCTCAAGTTGATCCATGCAACGTATATTATCTATACAATGCATAGCACTATGCAAAGTACCATTACTTTGCACGGCCTTTGCATAACACACCACACAGCATAAACTTCACCAGGCAAAGGTTATGTGAAATTACATTTTGCATGCAAAGTGCCACTTTGTGTAGCATTTCACTAGGCAAAGACCATGATATCCCACTTCATGGTGTGCTTTCTTTCACTTAGTTTTTGTTTAAAGTCTCTCTTCACCACTCTCTTGAAGCACTCTACCACCCTCCTACCACCACCCAGCCCTACATGGTTTTAGTCCACAACACCACCCCCTGGCCCCACTGCAGAAGCACCCACAGTCCACATCTTCCTCCCCAACATGGCAGAAAAACTCTTCCCCCCACCTTATCACAAACCCAATGAATCCCATTCACATGTTCATAAATATGATGAAATGTACATTCATGTAGTTTGGTGTATGTGGCCCACGATTGAATTGAGTGTCGTTATTTATATTTAGAAACATATGTTGTAATAGTTAGGTTAGGTTCAATTACATTTGTATTTTGTGCTATTTTTACATGTATGAAATGAGAATGGTTATTGTATTAATGTTATATGTATGTAATGTGAATTGTTATTGTAACATAAATGTATTTATGTACAGGACAACTTTGAAAACAGGTCCTTGGATGTAAATTTACTTCCCATCTAAAAATACAACATTTTAACAACATAACAACAATAACCTTCTCCCCTATGCCCACCATGCCAGCATTAGAAGATACCCCTTCCCACCCACTGCAGCACCCATCTACCCTCCAACCCCAAGTCTCCCTGACTGACACCAACAGAAAATAGACATTCTGTACAGAGGGACAGTGACTGGCACAGGCCCTCCTCTCACTGTCTCAGCTGGCTGCCATCTGAATAATAATGTATGCCCAAATTAGACATAGCTGATTCCTATGAACAACCACTCATCATTCAGACAGTGGCTGGTCAAGATGGGAAGAGGGGAGTCTGTGCTCGGGTCACTTTCCCTCTGAAAAGGATGTCCTTTTTCTATTGGGGCAGGTCTGGGTGACATGGAGGGTCAAAGTGTGTATGGGTACTGCAATGTATGGATGTGGCAGGGGGTATCTTCTAATTCTGGCACGCTGGCTGGAGGGGAGGAGGTTGGGAATTCGATTCATTGGATTTGAGATCAGGTGGGGGAGGGTTCTTTCTGCTATGGCAGGGTAGTGGGAGGAGGGTGGTGGCGGCTCTTTTGCACTGGTTGGTCCTCACTTTGCTTTGCATTAAGGCACATGTGATCACAATCTGCATGTACAAATACTCATACAGTTATTTCTGCTGATGTGTGTGTATGCCGTGTGTGTGTGTGTGTGTGTGTGTCAGTGTTCTTCAGTCCCCCTCCATTCAACAGAAAGTCATCACACATCTTTATGTTCAGTTCTGTGGACACTCAAAGGTGAAATGTAAGATATTTTGTTAGTAAAACACCTCCGGCATTTTATATCCTGTTTTTTATTGTGCTTCTCAGTATGTGTTTGTGTCATCGTATGCCTTGTTAATTTGCCATTATTGTTATCCCACTTTGAGCAGGTTGGAGCCCACTGGAATTCTGCCACCTCAGTGGACAGTCTGGTCTGTGGCTCCTCGCTGGAATACTGATCCTCAAGACCTCAGGACCACTCAAACGTCACAGCTTCCCTGTCCAGCCAAGCCATTAGAAACACTCAGCTGTCAGACTGGAGGTCACTGTGTCGGGAAATGCAATCCCAAGCGTACTCACACACCAGAGTTGATGAAATGTAAATCGTGATGTTGTATTTTGTCTAATGTCTCAAGCAACTGTGAAGAAAAGTGCCAAAGCAAGGCTTTCTTATTCCCTTGATGTTACATGAAAGTGACTGTCTTCCGGCTTGTCTGTGTTCGTGGTGGTTGTCAGGGAGTGCAGTCGGTATTGAAACTCAGTGCTATACGAGCTGCTGTATTTGTCACTGATAATGTAGGCTGGCAGCTTGTGGTAGTTTTCTCATTGTGAGTGCATTTATTTGTTAGGGATAACAAGGCTGCAATCTCAGTTGTATCCTTCTATGTGTGTGTGGCATTTTTCAGTCATTGGTGCACCTCAAGTATTTTTTTCCCCTCCCGGTGTAAATGCCAGCAGCCTCACGGAGCCACCATAGTGTCTATACAGGCAACATCGTCAGTGGCTCAGCAGGTAGCATACTCACCTCTGAGGCTGGGAGATCAGAGGGCTGTGGGTTCTATCCCCACACCAGGCACTTGGGTTAAATCCCACTATTGACACTGTAGTGCAGCATGAGGGGGGTGCTGCACTCCTGAGGTGCCGTCTTTTGGATGAGATGTTAAACTGAGGTCCCATCTGCCTGCTCTGGTGTTAGCTCAGGTGGATGTTAAAGATCCCATGGTACTTCTCGAAAAGAGTAGGGCAATTTCCTTGGTGCCCTGGCCAAATTTCCCCCATTCACTAAAAATACCACCAACAGCTTAATCTGGTTTAAGGTCAGTTGGCATTCATCTGTATTCCCCTCCCTTAGGTTGTGCTTGAAAATAGGCAGAATTTTTTTAGAGCACTTACACGGTCAACAAAAACTAAAATAAAAATAAAAAATATGTGGTGCTGCATAACATTCATTTTCATGGTCAAACTGAACTATTTTCTGCAGTAACACTATTTCTGTTATAGCAATATGCTGTCAGTGTGTGTCCCCGTTTAGATTTACCTGATGAATATGCCATTGCAGGCACTGTAGTAATTCAAATAATGACTAGTATGCATTTATTGCAGATGAGTGTCACGTGCGGTGCTGGTTCTAGGGGGGTAACTGCTGTTTTACTGAAATATGTAATGGAGGTCTCTGAATCAGGAGGTTTCCTTTTTTGTTTTGAAGTGCCCATTTGAATTATACAAGCTTGCCTGCTTGACATGTAATGACTCTGAGTCCCCTGTGACAAAATCACACTGGCATATTTCAGTCAGCTAATGCTGAACAGGGACACATACTGACAGCATGTTACTAAAAGAAATAGTGTTACTGCAGAAAACAATTCAGTTTAACAATAAAAATCACTGTTAGGCAGTTCCACACATGAAGCCTGCATAGACACTATGGAGGTCCTTGGGAACACTGACTTTTACACCCAAGAGGGACAAAACCACTGAGACACAACCAATAACTGAATACTGAAAAACACCACACGCACAGAGGGATACAATTATGACTGCAGCTTTGTTATCACTAACAAATAATCCAATCATTATGAGAAGAATACCATGAGTGGCCAGCCTACAACATTATGAGTGACAAAAACATTGTCCGGTAGCCCCCCATTTCCGCCCTCTCCCACATCAAGACGCACACACAGATCTTGTAGGATTGATGCTAATATTGCTTAACAAGAAATTGTGCAGCGTGTGCTGCTGGGAGGATGCGCAAAACCTCAGGCACCTGCACTGCCCACCAACCTGGGCCCCCCTAGGTGTGTGCTGAAGTATATCCAGTGGTTACTGGGTAGATCGTGTGGCCAAGGCTCCTGCAGCCACCCCCATCCAGCGCCGCTGTCCCTGCAGTATGTACTGATGGGATTAGACTGTGATCCCCCTTATAAGCCCAGGTCTTGCGGTCGACTATCCTCATGCTGACCAAGGGCGACAAGTCCTTCAGGAGAATTGGGCTCGTCCCCCTTTTCCCATTACCTTCATTCTGTGCTGCTCCTGAGCCACCTCACTTGGCTGCAACAGCAGCAATTAATGAATGTTACTAGCCTTCTACTTTTATACAGGGAAAACCAGGAAAAGTCACTCCCCAGCTCCTACTACAGTCACCCATATTGGGTCAAAAGGGGCCCTCACTTACCTGGCCCCCTGCCCTGATTTTTGAGGGCAGCAGTGTGGGTATCCAAATGGTGAAGGGTAAAGAGGGCAAGACACTGGCCAAATGTCCAGTTAACCATCTTACTCCTCCCCCGCTGGACCCCCCCCCACTGGTGGCCTGGTGATACCTCCTCCTGTGGCATGTCCAGAGCCTGCTGTCCACTCCAGGGGAAGGAATCTTATTCCTTGGCTCTGGGCAAGGGGGAAGGGGGCCCGCAGACAAATGTCCGGCCACTGCAATACTTAGGCAGCCTCTCTAGTGTCCTGTAGCCCTTCATTTTACTCCTCACAAATCAAGACACACTCACAGATCTTGGAGGAAATGGCCACAGCCATGAGTTTATTTAATAATATTTAATATTGAAATTAATATTAATGTTACTACTGTTTAAACCATAAATTGAGCAGTGTGCGCTGTTGGGAGGATGCGCAATACCTCAGGCATCCTCACCACCCACCAACCTGGGCCTCCCTAGGTGCGTGCCGAAGTATCTCCAGAGGTTACTGGGTAGGGCAAATGGCCAAGGCTCCTGCGGCTGCCCCTCCCCCGATCTATTGCTGCTGCCCTTGCAGTATGTACTGATAGAATTAGACCATGACTCCCCTCCCCCACCATCCTCACACCAACCAGGGGTGACAAGTCATTCGGGAGAATTGGACTTGTCCCCCTTTTCCTCACTACCTTCTTTCTGTGCTCCTCCCAAGCCATCACAGGCTGGACCTCATCCAACCCCCCAAGCCACTCACGCAATTTGTTCCTCCAAGATCCTTCTAAAATCCTCCAATAAGCTATCCAAACCTTCTACCTGCACTTGCCCTTCCTCTCCCACTGCCAGGCCATGGCAGGTGGTGTAAATCATATCATACCTCAATACTGCACCCCCCATGGACTCCATAAATACTCTCATCTCTCTGTTAACCCTCATACAAGCTCTGTTCAACACTACTCCCTCTCTTGCATGAGGCCACTGCTCCCTAATCAATATGTGTGACCAGACGAGAATCGTATGGGGCCACCAGGCCTTAATGGAGCATAAATCTTCCTTCATCGCCAGCAGCAGATTCATTATCTTCCTGTACCCCAGGTCATCCCCACCCAAGTGAATCAATAAGATGTCTGGCGTCTTCTGCCTGCCAGCCTCTTCATAAAGCACTGGAAGCAAACCTTCCCAGCACATGCCCTTGATCCCTAACCACAATATCTGCACAACTTGCTGTGACATCGATAGGTTGCTCCCCCCTCCCCGGCTAGCCGGCTGGCTGCTCTCTTCACTGCCCAGAAGAAGAAGGAGTGCCCACATATCCATATGTTCCTGAGACCATCCAGGGAACCTGCAAGAGACAAGACGACATTACTCTAAGTGGGGTTGGACATAGTGCAAGAATGCCTGGGACTTCCACCGGCCCAGGGCCTGTATCTACTTATCCAACAGGCCCATACTTCTGGCATTTGTTGCTGCTCCTATCCGAAAGGAATGGGTGCCAAAATCCCATTCATTTAACCCTACCTGCTGAATAGCTTTTTCAGAATGCACCTGACTTAGTAAGCCAGCACCATTCTACCATTCTGATGATGAAAGAAGGTCTTCACTAACCCGGGGCAGAACGCTCGGTACTCATTGATCTTATGCTCCATGGGCCAGCTGGACCTGACTGAGGCTTGCTCCTCATACCAACGTCCTACTCCTCTCTGCTCTGTCTTCGACTTCCACAGTCGTATGTAAATCCTTTGTGCCACAGACACCACATCATTCACTGAGGCTCCTTTGCTCTTCATGGCCTGTGTCAGCTCTGAAACCCTAAATGCCCTACAAAATGCCATCAGGAATAATGTTTTGAACGGTCATGTTTCATAGGGACAGAGGGAGTAAGGTAAACTAGGCGGGGGGTACTTTTGGGCAGACTGGATGGGCAAGGGGGTCCTTTTCTGCTGGCAAATTTTTCTCTTTCTATGTAAGCACTCCAGCACACCATGCACAGACCCTCCCAAATGCAGGTCATAATTGCTGGGGTAATGGGGTGGTCTCATCTGGATGACTATCCATCCCCCTCTGCCATCCGTCCTGGACCTTCTGCACCTTGAAAGCCCTAGCATTATTAGTAAAACCCATGACCCTTGCCATCCATGAAAAGCCTGAAAGATAGTATCCCACTGCCCCTGGTGATAATCCTGCCCTCTTGTCCCTCATTATATACCTGCATAACTGGTCCACCAGGATGGGCCATAGATCCATCCAACCAGCAGCTTCTTGTGAGGCAATGTAATTAATGTTCAACCCCCTGACAATAGGCATCCCTAGTTTGTGGTGCAATAATTGTCTATGCATCTCCAAGTCTCCAGTTCACAATCTCCCACAGAAATGGTGGTACCCTTTGTGGCTGTCAGTCCACTGCTGGAGCCAGCTTGTTGAACCTCTGCCACTGTGAACTAGATAAAGCATCAGCAATTCCATTTTCAACTCCTGGTACATGTACTGCCCTAAAGTGAATGTTCAGTAGCATACATTTTAACATAGACACCCAAATCAAGTCTCCACGGGGTCCCTGCGGGCCCAACTGATGATTGATGGTGTGCACTATGCCATATTATCAGATCAGAGGTGTACTACTCTATTCCTCAGCCTAGTGCCCCAGATGCAAAGAGCAACCACCACTGGAAAGAATTCCAGCTGTGTGATCTGTCTCCCCAACTCCACTGCCATCCACCATGGTGGCCATTGCTCTGTGCACCATTCACCTTGAAAATAGACTCCAAATCTCAGCCCTCCTGCTGTGTCCATATATACAATTCTTTTTTTTCCATATTGCATTTTTCTGTTTTCTCCCCATACACCCCCTCCCCCTCGCGTCATGAACATGCATGTGTGGAGCATGCGCATGTCACATCTCTGCTCTTCTGTGTCTCCCAACCTCCAATTCTGCCCCCCAGCCTCCATTATAGGTCAGCCAAGGAGCGGAACGACAGCCCTCCCCTCACCAGGAAAGGAGAGCAGTCCATTGGATGCTCGATCCTCTCCCTCTCCTACCAACCCCCGGAAACATGAAGTCACTCCTGACCCCAGGTCACCGGCATGGCATGAGATGTGGTGTCCAGCACCTCAACCCTCAGTGCCAATGAGCTGGCAAATCCATTTACAATTCTAATGGCTCGCCAACTCCTAGATCTTGCCACATGGCCCACCCTATTAAAATTATCTAGAAATATCTGCCACACCTGTAGATCTTCTCTAAAGTCTTCTGTGACCCTTATTCAGTTATATGGTTTTGTACATCCCTGGCCCTCTTTGCCAACCACCTCATGAATGTCCTCCCCATGGGTATGACCTGACATGCAAAATTAAGATGCCCTACTAACTGCTGCCCTCTCGTAGAGTAACTTTTTTGCCCTCTCCACCTTATGCAAAATGACCCATAATGTCTCCAATTTGTCAATAGGCAAGCAACATTGCCGATCCCCAGAATCAATTTCAATGCTCAAGAAGGTGAGCACTGTCCTCGGAGGTTCTGACTTCCCTGTTGCCAGTGGCACTCTGAAGTACTGAAACATTCGCTCAAAGGCTGCCAAAGTCACCTCACAGATCTATGTCGCAGCTGGCCCTACAAACAAAAAATCATCAAGGTAGTGCACCACAGCATCATTCGGATCCACTTGTGCGGTAACCCAATGCAGAAAGGTGCTAAACTGTTCAAAAATGGTGCACGCTACTGCACATCCCATGGGAATGCAATTGTCAACATAATATTCATCCTCAGACTTCATGCCCAATAGGACTCTGTCCTCCAAATGCACTGGCAACAATCTGAAAGCAGACTCAATGTCTGCTTTCGACATTAGTGCCCCTGGCCCTGCCAATTGCACTACCTTTATTGCTCTCTCAAAAGATTCATAGTGCATCGTAGTGTACAATGAATCTATGTGGTCATTGACCGAATCACCTTCTGGGTATGAAAGATGATTAATCATCCTGAATTCCCCTGGTACCTTCTTGGGCACTAACTCAATAGGTGATACCTTCAAATTATCCCAGGGAGGCACAGTGAATGGCCCACTCACCCACCCCAACTGCCTCTCTTTTTCCAGTTTCTCCCAGATGACTTGTGGTTAATCCTTGGCTGACCTCTAGTTCTCCACCTCATACACCCTCCTGGAGCCCAAGTATGGGATCCTGAAGCCCTCTGAGAACCCTTTTTCCACAAAGTCGGTGGCTGCTCTGTCCAGATACTGGTCTAACCATGGTTTAATCTTTTTTCCCTGTACCGGGGTGGGAAGATTTCCCACCCTGCGGTTTGGAAGACTTGCTTCATGATCCTCAAAGGCCCCCTTTTCCCCTGCATGATGAAGAGCACTGCAGAAAGGGATGCAACTTCCCGCTGCCATGCATACGTGGCAGAACATACAGTTGCTCCTGGTGCATCTTCTTTAGTTGTAAGCATAGCACATCTGCTGTGCCGTCCCCTCCTGCCTCCCCCACCTTGCATCACATCCATTAACAGGGGCATGTCTATTTTCTCCCACCCATGGGAGGTGTCTGCTTGAGCCTGTGATGAAATTCTTCACTGTAGTCAAGCCACACAGTTTCCCTTTTTTCTTGTGCATCAGCGAGATGCGGTGCATATAGTTAAGCAACTCCACCCCTTGTTTCTCATCTGTTTGCAAAATAGCTGTGGCATAAATGATGAATGCCACAACCCAATTCTCGTATATTTGCAGAACCTAAACCTTCTTTTTATCCAGCTCTTCCCCTATTTCTTTCTTACCCTCAATGGGCTCCAAGTGCTGATTCAGGAGGGAAAATATATCCACATGTTCCAGGTTCCTTATTTGCTGCTTCACCTTTCGGGTGAGGTGAGTTCCTACTGGCATATTGAGACCAGCGTAGGGGTTCTCTGGTGGAGGTGGCACTGGCTTATCCACTGTGCTTCCCTCAGTCCCTGTGGTAACCCCTCCAGCTAGCCCCAGAATCATCTTGTTCTGGAACTCAGCTACCAAGTCAGTCACCACCCCAACTAGCTGTTTCAGCTGCTTGTCTGTGGCTGCCCACAAGTTGGTCCTTGCCTGTGATCCCTCGGACCCACCGACTGCCCCACCTGGCTGCTCCCCTACTAGGTCCTCCTCTCCAGGAAGGTTTGGTGCCATCAGCGTTTCCCCATCTTCAAACACCAAAGCTCCTCTGTCTGCTCCGTCTAACTTGCTGCCAGACCCTTCACCCATTACAGCCCCTAGCACTTGTCTTGCCTCCTGGGCCCTTACCTGTGACCCATCAGGGTGTAACTTAATTGCTGCTTGGGGTACATTCACTGGAGGCAACTGTTTTTCTCCTTCTACCCTCTTCTTTGCCTTTGCCAAAGTCGATGGACCAAACGGACCCTCCAAACAAGCTTCTAACCATGCTGCTTCATTCTTCTGGTACAAATGCCGCAGCTTTTCTTCAGTGGATGCCAAGGCTTTAAGTGAGGGATTTCTCTGCCTAGTAGACATGTTCCTGTAATGATAACTAATCCTCCCCCAAAAAATGTCATTAGATTTGCTCTTCACCAGATCAGCGCTGATCCAAATCAAAGGTCGTGCCTGAAAATAGTCATTTCATGGCTAGTGCACCTACCCGATTAACAAAAACTAAATAAAATGTCTGACTTCCTGTCTCCTTGACATCTGTAACAAGTTTTTTTTTTATATATATATTTAGGTGCATGCCCAGGGGCTCCTATGGCGCACTCTGCTTTCTGGTGCCAGGGCCCCCAGTGCCATGTACTACCCTACCCAGATGGAGTGCTAATCAGGCGATCAAACCCACCTCTGATGCCGCATTCTGACACTGACCACTATAAGTCCCTGAGGACACTTAAGAAAATAACATTGCAGTTGTACTGCATGTGAGGGATGTCGGAATCAAGGCTGAGGAACTTAAAGCCCCTGATCCGCTGGGTACTCTCTACTTCTTCATCCCATTTCATTTAACCTGCATTTTTTTTTTTTATATTTCCCTCTTGCAACTTTCCATCTTGGCTGTTCCAGTCCCAAGCCACTGGGACAGTTATTCGACTCACTCAGAATTAGACTGCATGTCAGAGAAGCCAAGGAAGCTGAACTTGGGTCTACTGGACGTGTTCTTCTCAAGCACCACCAGGCTATCCCCAGGAATCCCTTGTATGCCTCTCCCAATATGGTGGCTCCCAGTGGCCACCATCATGTTGAATGCTGCTTCATCGCAGCTCCCCCTACTCCAGCAACAATGGCAGGACATGTGGCCAGAAGAAAAACACCTTCCCATTTCCCCGCATCGGCGGGGATACCTTCTGCCCTGCTATTTTTTTTTCTTTTCCCCACCTATCTCTCACATTCCTTCCCAACATGGCCACTGAAATCTCACTTCCCGCGAGACTCTTGGTCGCCAATCGGGGTCTAAAGAAGTTGGAATGCTCATGGCGGGAACCACTGATCAGCAAGTTCCCCACCAACTGGCCCCCTGCTGCAGATGAGCTCCAGACATGCATGAACCCCACTCTCTTAGCCCACCACTGACCTACACTCCCTTCTGACCACCCTGACTGGCTGTCCGACCACCACCGGCAAATTCTCTGGGCCACCGACTATGTGGCTGATGATTGCCAGATGGACCAGGCCCTCCTCATTTTTTCTGCATCCACAAAACCACTGGCAGGTAAGAGAGCCAGGTCTAGTGCAGGAAGGTGAAGGGGAGTGAGACCTTGGCTCCAGCTTAAGCTGAGCGCATTGGTGGGGGAGCCAACTGACTGGGTGGACCACAGAGCCATTGCTGATAGTGTCATTGTAGAGCCAACAATGTAGAAGCATAGATCTAAAGGCCCCTGTAACTATCCTGGGTACCCCGGTTAATGCCGAAGAATCTTGGAAACAGGAGCCTAACCACTATACATGTGGTGGCGTTGCTTTCTAATAGCCCTCCCACTACTATTTTCCCGACTGTAGAGGCTGGATTACATGCAGTTGGCCGTCGATAGCCTGGGCTGTGATGCTCTCTCCCTCCCTCCTCTGCTGGGCCCAGAAGTAGGCCTTACCTGTCTGTGCCAATCAAAGTCTGGGCCATCCATTGTATCCAAATGCTGTAGGAGAAAGAGGGTGAGACACTGGCCGAATGTCCAGTTAACCCTCTGATTCCTCCCCTGCCGGACCCCCCCCATTGGTGGCTTGGTGATATCACCTCCTGGGGTGTGTCCAGGGCCTGCTGTCCACTCCAGGGGGAGGTGTCAGCGTGGCTCAGTTGGTAGCACATTCGCCTCTGGACCAGAAGGTTGTGGGTTCTCGTTCCACACCGGGATTGGACTTGCACCTAAAAATCACTGGCATACGAGTGCAGTATAGGGGGGTGCTGTACTGCTGGGGTGTGCTGTCCTTCGGATGAGATGTTAAACCGAGGTCCATTCTGCCCATCCTGGTGTTGTCCTGGTTGGTGTCCAGGTGGAAGTAAAAGAACCCAGGGCACTCTTTGCAAAGAGCAGGGAACATTCCCGGTGTCCTGGCCAACATTCCCCTTCCCATAAACAGGTTCATGCAATTATCCAGGCTGTGTGTGGGTGATGATGTGTGATATGGCCGCCACTACACATTCAGTCACTTCACTACCAGTCTAGCATTGCTTGTAAAGGGCTTTGGGATACTGTGTATGAAAAGCACTATATAAATGCTGATTCTTCTTCTTCTTCTTCTTCCTTGGCTCTAGGCAAGGGGGGAGGGGACCCCTGGACAAATGTCCAGCCACTGCAATGCTTGGGTATCAGCTTTAACAGCTCGCATACTACTGAACTTCAACACTGACTGCAGTCTCTGACAACCACCACAAGTACAGATGAACTGGAAAATAGCAACACTATCAAGTAATATTGGGGACTAAGAAAACCTTGCTTTGGCATTGTTTTTGACAGTAAATTGAGATGTTAGATAAACTACGTCATCACAATTTATATTTCATCAACTCCGGTGTGTGAGGACACTTGAGACCATGTTTCCCACCACAGTGACCTCCCATCTGACAGCTCAGTGTTTCTGACAGCTCAGTTGGACAGGGAGTCTGTGATGGGCGAGCAGTCCCAAGGTCCCGTGATTAGTATTCCAGCAAGGAGCTGTAGGCCGAACCATCCACTGAGACGGCTGAATTCTAATGGGCACCAACCTGTTCAAAGCAGATTAATAATAATGGCAAATTAACAAGGCATACAATGACAGAGACACATACTGAGAAGCACAATAAAAAAAAAAACAGGACATTAAATGACAGAGGAGTTTTATTAAAAAATCCACAAAACTGAACATAAAGATGTGTGATGACCTTCTTTTGAATGGGGGGGGGGGGTTGGTGAGGAACACTGACACACGTCATCAAAAATAACTGAATGAGTATTTGTACAATGCAGATTGTGATCACACTGTACCTTAAAGAGCTAGTGGAACCTAAACAGGCAGACAGGAAAATAATAAAAATTTTAAGTAGTAGTCAGATGTAACTTTTTATTTCTGAAGTATTTTCCTTTTTCCTTTTGCTCATCAGAAAGTTTTCTATGTGATAATATTGTGCTGGATGTGTGGGAACAGCTCTTAGCCTGACAGCTGACATATCTAACTCTGCTGCCCCACACTACATCATCAGCATTGGGATCTCACTGACAGTGGTCTCACTGGTGAATGACCTGGCAGTCACTCACTTGCTGTTCCTAAGTAGCAGTGAGTTCACAGTCAGTGAGGTCACAATCCTGATGATGTAGTGTGGGGCAGTAGAGCAAGATATGTCAGCTGCCAGGCTAAGAGCTGTTCCACACATCGCACCTATTAAAATCAGCTAAACAATCTTCTAATTTAACAAAGGAAAAATAAAAAGTACCTCAGATGTAAAAGGTAATGGATGTCTACTTTTAAAATCTGATCTTGGTTTAAGGCAGTACACTTGCTCTTTAATGCACAGCAAAGCAAAGTGACAAACAGTGCTGATGATTCATCAGAATCTGAATCACTGGTATAGTCTCAGCTATCACACATGCTGACAGCAATATTTGTTTCCCTTGACATCAGTGTCACAGTTCAGCACCACAAAGAATTGAAAGGGGGTGTGGAAACAGGAGCCCTAGTCAGGAAACAAACGCTGTGAAAAAACAAACTTCAACTACGTGGAATTTAGAAAAAACACACCGACACTTCCAAGAAAGGGCTTGTAACCACAATATCTATTAAAACAAAACTAAGAAAATCACTTTAAGAAGTCACTGTATCTTCTGTGAGAATAGGGATGTCACATTACCATGTTTGGAGTATCATTTCATTTGTGTACATGTTTAGAATTACACACTGTCATGATAATTTTAGCATTAGATTGAGGGCAGTGACAATCTGATTGGGGAGTAGGGTAATAAAATCAGGACTGTTTATCACTATATATTGTGCTGCATGATAATTACGGTAGTTCAGGTTTTACAATGGTACAAATATAGTTAATGGGGACATATTGTGCTATATCACCATACTGAGTAATCATGACATACCAGCAGGACCATTGTGAACATGTAGCAGGGATGGTTTAACAAGATGGACCCAAAGTCCCTTCTTTCATCACCATACAACAGGATGATGCCTAATTGAGAACTGGACTGGTTAGACATGAAGGGACACATGCTGCTGCATTTTCTATGTTCCTTTTGATGGGAAATCAGATAAAGCCTCTTTGTAGTTGTGCACTCAAGAATATGCATGCGTACCCTGCTGCTCTAAGAGACCTCACAAAAACAAGATGCAGTATCTTATGGGGCCATTCCACTATCTGTTTGATACCAATCCCCAAAAAACACACTAATGTGATGTCTACTGATGTTATTACTGCTTGCTCCAAAGTGGAGGACTACCATGACCAATGTGCACTTGCTTGTCAATGGAATTGACAACCTGCAGTAGGTGAAGCCGGGCTGCAGAGGAGAGACGTCTCAACTGGGAGACATTCCAGCTTTTGTAAGGATTTGTGCTTGAAGGCGTTCTGGGCCAGGGTTCGGACACGGTATTATGGGATGGTAGACGGCAGGCTGCTGGTGCCTGGCACAATTAGAGGGGCAGTGTCACATGACTTCTGGAGGTCAAGCAGGTCCTAGCAGTCCAGTGCTTTAAAGAAAAATGCTGGAAAAAAGACACAGCTTTCCTCAGACACTATGTAAACTCTCAATTAGTGCTTTCAGGCAGTAACAACTTTTTTTAATGATTTAAAACAGCTACCCACAACTTCCACTTTCTGTTGCTGGCAGCCACCATCTCATGAGCAGCAGTGAGATTCCTGAGCTCACTGTATGCTAATATGTCTGTCTGACCTCTGCTATTGGTTGGCAGGACATATTAGCATAAAGTGAGCTCAGGAAGCTCACTGCTACTCATGAGATGGTGGCTGCCAGAAATAGAAAGTGAAAGTTAAAGGCCACTGTTTAGATCATTAAAAATCAATTGAGTTAATTAAAAAAAAATGTTACTGTCTGAAAGCACTAATCAGGCGTGTTTGTAGCACCTGGGTAAAACAGTGCCATTTCCAGTGTTTCCCTTTAACTCTGCAGGACAAAGCAACCCAATAATGTGAGAGACCCAGAGTGTTAACTGAGACATTTAACTGTTAAAGTAACTCCAATCTGGGTACACCTTCAGGGAATCTAGGGAACAGGGAAGTAGTGGCATAATCAGGATCTACTGGGATAAGCAGGAATATAAAAGGATCGAGTGGAGGAATGGTTAGTATGCTGGACTGTGGGACAGTCATGGTTAGTAGAGGGCTCTGGAAGCATGGCTTCTGCCTAAACTGAAGGAACTCCTTGCCCTCATGGTCAAGCTGCAGGCTGCAAGAATTGAAACATTCTACTTGAACTCCAGGACAGATCAGACAGTAAGGTCACTAGAAGAGCTACTTCCACAGAAGACTTCTTTGTGCAGCAGGGAGAATGGGCAGTAGTGAGGGTGGACAGGGGGTTGTATGAGAAGGGATGAGGTTGGAGCAGGGTAGTACCTACCATGACCCACATCCTATCTCTGGAAGCACAGGTTAAACCAGATCCCTGGATCAAGAAGACTAGGGCTAGTACACTTGTGAAAGAGGCACCATCAAAAATAGGATGGGCCAGGTAAGGGTGGGAGCCTAAAAACAAAATGTCAGAACTAGGAAAGTTTTAGTAGTTAAGGACTCCAGAGAGAAGGGTACAGAGCGAATGGTGTGTTTCATAGACTCAGAAATGAGGAAGATCCACTGCAGCCATGGGGCCTATGTAGGTGTGAACAGCCTGGCCAGAAAGACTGTTAAATACATTCAGAATGTGTTCACACTACAGCATGGTAAGGGAAACCGTTTTTTAAAATGAATTAATTACCGTGCTGTAGTATCCGTGTTCTAGCATCCGCACTGCTGCCAGCGTGTTGTAAACCATTATTAAAAATGGTTTACAGCATCCGCACTACTGCCTCTGCACCAAATTACCTGGCAACCGATTTAGATGTGGGGACATCCAACTTCATTTTGGGAAACCGTGCTTGAACGTCCGCACTACAGGTGAATCCGAGTTAACTTCTGAAACATTTTAAAAACCGTATTTAAGCCTAGGTCTTATCAGGGTTTAAACACGGTTTTAAAAAATGGATTCCAATGCATGTTAAGTGTGAACGCAAACCGTGCTAGGGCACTTTAAAATGGTTTAAGCTGCTTAAACCGTTTTAAATAGCCTAGTCTGAACAAGGCCATAAAGAAAGGGCAGATTCAGTAAACTTCTCTAAGGTCAGACAAAGGCCATGCAAGGGAGAGAAATTACAGTTCAGGATTTTTCAATTTGACAGGTGGCTGAGGTGATTATGTAAGAAGGAGGGGTTTCAGTATCTGAGGGATTGAGAACATAAATGGAGGGGTGGCAGCTGTTTTAAGAGAGATGGTTTTTATTTCGATGAGAAGGGCGCCAGGATGTCAGGGCAGTGATTTGCAGCACACATTACAGCTCAGTTAAGCTAGATAAGGTGAAGAGGAAGTAGACATGGAGCTAGGCACACCTACTCAGTCAAGGGGGGCCTAATGGGACCCCCACCCGACAGTGACACTTATGGAACAGAGTACACAAATACAAAGTAAAAACAGAGACTGGAAACATTTGGGTGGGTGGGGTTCAGGGATAAACTAATTAGAGCTAGCAGTGAAGGTTAGGAATTTGGGTAGAGGAAATGCAGATTTAAGACAGGGACACATAGAATCTCCAGAGGGGGACAGAGGACAAGCAGCATCTATGAGGGCAAAGTGGTAAAGAATGAAAGGACAGGATCTGTGTAGAAAGGGCAGGCAATCAGGATTTGTGAAGAGCAGTGTACGTAAATGACAGATGCCTAGGAATAAAATATGTAACCTCTCGGCATTAGTAACTGAAGACACAGTTGGACCTGGTAGCTGTGATGAAATATGTGCATGACAAGGATAGAGAGTTTACTCAAGTGTAACTATATTTCTACTACTATTCAGTTCACAGTCGCACTTTTGGGCAGTTATGCTGGGCACAGCTCAGTCACCATTCTTCTTCAGGCTTGGCTCCTCCAAACACTCATGGTACCGTCCTTTGGCTCCACCCCACCTGATATCAGATCTGCATGGTGGAAGCAGGAATCTGAGCAAGTATAGCAAGGGGAGGTCAGGTGGGCCGTGTGGATGTGAACTGAATACTAACAGTAGAACTATGGTTACAGGCAGGACTAGAAATAATTTGTTTGAGATGCCTGTCTGAGGGATAGATAGGATGTAAATGTTGCCTGTCCCACAAAATGTTTACATGTCCACACTATTTTTATGTAAATTTTTAAGAACCTTTCAAAAAACTGTAAAGTGGAAAGAAAAAAAATTGTCGGTGGGGGGAGGGGTATAATTTACATGTACGAGTCTCTAGTCTTCTGAATCAGAATTGATGTTGCCATGTGGTCTCACATGAGGTCTTCTCTTTTGCATGCCAGGTTTAAACCATAGAATGATGACATCCTTCAGGTCATAAGTAGGGAATGCTAGCATCTGACAGCTTAATATGCATTAGTTCAGATGCGCCTGAAGGAGAAAGATAGGATCTCCACAGTCAGATTTAACCCTGCTATCAAACTGAATCCTCTCTCTATCATTGAAGTCTGTGTAGGAATCAATAGACCAACAGTGACTAAGAACAAAACATCATACTGAACATATGAATGCGCCAGAAGATAAAAGCTTTATGGTCTATCTAGTTTGCCTGAGTGTGCAGTTCCTGCTGTATTTACAGAGAGAATTGCCCCCTCATCCTCCTTGACCCCAATCAAATACCCTCTCCCCCCCACCTGCAACTTTGTGCCTCGCACCGTCCCATCCTCTCTTGAAGCTGTCGCCATTTTTAGGAATACCACCTCCTCTAGCATCTCATTCCACATAGCCACCACCCTCTCAGTGAAGAAGTGCCTCTTTGCCTCCCTCCTGAACGTCCCTCCACCAGCTTTAGGCTGTTACCCCTAGTGGTCTTTTTTCCACTAAGACTGAAGAGGCCATCAGTGCTCACCTGTTCATACCTTTAAGGTACTTGAAGATTTCAATCATGTTCCCCTCCCTTTTGTCCTCAACAGAGTACATATTGAGCCTTGTGAGCCTCTCTTTACAGGTATTGCCTTGCTGGCTCTGGATCATTTCATTTCATTTTTATTTTTTTATACTTGTTAGCAAGATGAGCAAATTGCCCATTTTCACAAGCGACAAGTAGAACATTAAGACAAATAGTCAAAAGGACATAGTATATTAAACACTATACTGTACATATTAACAATAATACAGACATACATTTAACATTAATATCTTAATGAAAACAGTTACAATGTGAAAGAGTAGTCAATAAACAAGCTCATGCTTAAATGATCTGACTGTTTTACAGTTAATCGTGGCCAATGGAATACTATTAAAAGAAGCAATGGCCCGATAGACAACAGACCTCTGTCAGATTGTCTTCTTATAAAAGGGATCCTAAATAAACCTCTAGACTGAGACCTTGTACCTAAATAAATATGTGGACAGGGAAGAAAATCTTAAATAGTTGGTGGAAGTGAACCCTGCATTCCCTTATATACAAAAACTCCCAACTTAATTTTAATCTTATCTGAAAAGGAAGGACAGTTGGCTTCCCTTATCAGTACACAGTGGTGGGTTCTCAAGGGGAGTCCAGTCATAAAATGCAAAATGTTATAACAAGTGACAACGTTTCTGTAACATTTTATCTCTGGTTCCTGAATAAATCATCAGACCATAGTCAAATGCACTTAGCAAGAAACTATGAGCCTACAAGATCCTGGAATAAGGAAAGATTTAATCCTAAAAAGCACTCCTAACCTCTGACATATTTTTTTGATAAGTTTACTAACTTGGAGGTCAAAAGAAAAAGATGAAAAGGGATCATCTTGGTTGCTCTTCTCTGAACCATTTCCAGCAAGTTAATAGCCTTCATAAAATAAGGGCACCAATACTGCACACTGTACTCAAGGTGTGGTCTCACTATAGATCTGTACAGCAACAAAATGATCTCCGTCTTCCTGTCTGTAATTCCCCTCGCTATGTGGCCCAGCATCCAATTTGCATTGGCTGCAACTTTCCTGCAGTATGCAGAGTGTTTCTGGTCACTCTTGATAATTATACCAAGGTCCTTTTCTTCCTCTGACCTAGTTACTTGCACACTGCCTAGCCAGTATTTGGTTACTGGGTTTTTCACCCCCCCCTCCACTTGCATAGCTTTACACTTTTTAGCGTAGAACCCAGCTGCCAAATACCCGATAACTTCTCTAACCTAGCCAGGTTTTCCCCGAGTTTCTGTCTCCTCTTCCATGTCCACCCTCCCATAGAGCTTTGTGTCACCCATGAACAGGTAGATCTTATCCTTGACCCATCAGTGATGTCACTTGTAAATATGTTAAACAACACTGGTCTGAGCACAGAGCCCTGTGGGACCCCACTGGCATCTTGGGCCCTCCGTCCTCTCTGTCCCTCCTGCTGCCAATTCCCACCTATATGCCCTTTTTTCCTCCTGTACCTGTTGTATCCCCCAACCCCCTACCCCAGCTGTCCCCTTCCTCATCGCCTCCTTCCAATCCTTTCTCTCATCCAGCATGTCCCCTATCTTTCCCTTCTGCTGCTCTCCTGGCCTGCCCCCTCATCCTCCTTTGTCCACCACTCCCTTCTCTGCTCCACCTGCCCTCCCTGTCCTGCCTGAACTCACTATCACCTGCCCCTCCTCCCTAGATTCCCTGATATCCCAGCTACTACCTCGTTGTCCACCACTCTCTTACCCAGTCAGCTCTGACTGTGAATTCGTGACTCACTTACTCTGTGATGAGAACAGAAGTGGGCATTTAGTGAACTGGGCAGTTTCATATTTTTATTTTAAAAAAAGTAGCATGGAGCGAGCAGTGGAGAGATGAGAGATATCTGTGAGGAGCGAGGAGCAGACAGACTGGAACAGGAACAGTATAGCTAGTCTACAAAGAAAGCAGAAGACATCAGTGTACTTTTATTCTTGACTCCCTGACATAGCTGGTCTGTGGGGGAGGCTGCCCTTATGTAGAACAGGTGCAACCTGTGCCTCAAGGGAGCACCCATAGAGACCTCAAGCAACTCCTATCAATGCGATCTCATTTTTCTTCTCTCTGCAGATGGGGACAACCATCCCTTGAGGGTGGTGTCATGCTGCATTACAGCAGGCGCTTAGTAAACTGGGCGATTTTTTTTTTAAAGAGTAGCATGGAGCAAGCAGTGGAGCAGGTGCTTAGTGAACAGGGCAACTTCAGGTTATTTTACTGTGATTTCAGTTTCTCAAGGTGTTCCATGGACCCCCTGGCAGGCACTTGCGGACCCCCGGTTAAAAACCACTGATCTAGAGGGCAACATCTACCGAGAACATATGGACTAGCCTTCTTTACTGGTGTTTCATCCTCAGCTTGATGCTTCAGATGCCCCACATACTAACTGTTGCACAAAAAGGGGCTACCACTATCTGTGCAGATGTGATGTGTTCGATGTAATCATGCCTGTCTGTGGTTACACTCCATGTTTTATGGACTTATCCTGTACCCTTTATGGACCTCTTTCAAAATGACTTTAATGACCCTGCTTCCTGCAAATGCTACATCACCATCTACTTTAGACAAATCGACACCCAAGTCATCGAACTCCAAGTCTGCCAAGGCCACCTCTCCAGAAGATCTTCAATGCCTCACCAGCAAAATCACCAACTCATCCTTCACTCGGCAAATGGCGTCTTCCCGAACTGCATGTGTCATACAATTTTGATGGTCTGTATTGTGTTGCTATGAATCATAAAACTCTTTCTTATGGACCTTTACTATGTAATGTTTATATGCCTCACTATTGTTCTAACCCCAGTAATACTCAGGTATTCATAACTGTACGAAGTCTTCCTCCTAAGTAGAACTGCCCAGAGAGAATTTTGAACATATGCAAATGATGGAATCTTTTGCATGAGCCACTTTTCAAATGCTGTCTTATACTAACTGCCTTATTTCTAAACCCTTCAGATTTCTCTCTCTGCCTAAGTCTAGATGCTCAGAGATTCTCTCCTCTTCATCATCTTGTTCTGGCATGAGAAACTTTACAGAATATGATAAGTATTCTTGAGCATTTCTTTTGCTGCCTGTTACATTTGTAATTTTAAGTAAATCTGTAGTTTTAGTGTTTAAATTGTAGATTTTATTGCATTTACATTCAAACTGTCTTTTAAAATGAAAAAGAAACTGGTGATCCCTCAGTTTCAAACTCTGTATTCTGTGTGGTGAAATTCTGTTAAGTTCCTTTTGTCTACCCATCTGGACATGAACATTAAAAGCAGAGTGAAATCTGCATTCAATGGCCTGTAATAACTATTGAAAAATGCCTGGAATATGGCTAATAAACTGTGAAAACTATTGAAAAATGGCTGGTATGTGACAAAAAAAAAAAAAAGAAATAGAAAAGAAAAAGGAAAACTTTCACCATCTAAGGGTCCCTCCAGCTCTGACCAGCTGACACCCTAAATTACTGTGGGTGAAACCACAACAGCTAATGTAAACTGCTACCCCGAGACAGGTATACAAACAGTTCTTGAGAGGCTTGCTGAACTGGCTGACTACCTGGTTCCCTCTAAGAAATCAAATAAAACTAAGCACATGGAGCCCCCTGCTAGACAGTGTATGGGGACTTCTGTGTCTGCTAGAAAGCCTGCCAATTCCTGTAGATTGTTACCTACGGTGAAGCCCACCAGGATGAGGTACAGTGTCTCAGGCTTACTGTATCACTAAAGGGATTAATTCCCACTGAAATAGTATCAGTTACTGCAGAATTTTGTAGCACTGTGCTTCATTCTGGTGGGTTTTCACTGTGAATGAAGGTGTGAAAATTGTAAACTTTTCTAAAAAAAAAAAGTGTGAAGATATGCCTGGAATGGCTTAAGAAAACACTTTTAGGCTTACAAGTGCTGTCTACTTCTCCGCAGCAGACCTCTGCACAGCAGCTTGTCTCCTCTGATCAGTCTCCCCATTATCTGGAGGAGGACTATGTGATTTCATGGAATGTTTGGGGTTTTTACAAAATAAATTAAGATTATCCCTCACTCTTCACATTTGTGAGAAATGATTGGGCTGACACCCACTAAAAGCTTCCCCTTCCTGTGAATAAATTCATTGAGGAAGACACTTTAACGATTTTACAAACTCTAAGCTTTTTTCCCCCTCTTGAAAAGAGGGTGTATAAGAAACATCAGCTAGACAGGGAGGGAACTCAGTGTATTCCCTCATCCTGTACATTAAGGAGTAGTTGAAGTAACAGCCTGTGACAAGACAAAGAGATCCCTGGCATCCTTCTCTCCTAACATGGATCCCAGGAAAACTGACATACTGTCAGGTCCATGTTACTCCCCTGCCAGATCTAGATGAAACAACTAAATTTAGTTTGGAAGCAGCCAAATAACAGTTTAAATGGCTGCTGCTAGATGGATAGTAAATACGGTGGTTCAAAGGGGGGGTTCCCTGGTTGTGAGTCACCAGCATAACTCAATATTCCGAAACCAAGGCTATGGATTCCAAGTCGAGGGTAATTCCTCTTTATGGAAAAGATAAAAGTTAAAAAATGGATGAATACACCATAATAAGCTACTTTTGTTGTATCAGACTAGGGCTGTTCTTCAGTATCAACAATACCTACAGCAGGGGTATTCCAGACACCACAGACAAGTGATCATGGATGTAGTAATCAGGGATTGTCTCTGGGTTCAAATCCCTTCAAAAAAAGTTTTCAAAACATCTACAGATGTAGAGAAAGAAAATTTCAAGAAAAAGAGGTTCAAATCCTGTTACTGTCAAAGACATATGACTGTGTCTTGGTATAGCAAAAGGTATTACAAAAAGGATGGGGAATGGTAACCTGCCTTAGAGGGTACTAAGCAGGCATCTGACAAAGCCAAAGTTCAAAATGGTGCTTTTGGCACCGATTCTGCCAACACTCCTAAGAAAGGTGAAGATTTGGCATCAGTGCACTTAAAGTATTCCCACATCCCCATAAGCACAGAAAGTACCTCAGATTCAGACCCCCATTAAGTTATTATATAGCAGTTTGCACGATGGTTGTAGTACCTTCAAAGACAAGGTGTCACAAGTTCTTTCTATATCTAGAGGATTGGCTGTGGTTGTAAAGTCACCCCAGCAAGTGGATCTGCAACTTACCTAGGGGCTCATGGAGTCTCTAGGGTTTTCTGATAAATCTAGAGGCAGTTTGTCTCTCAGCCTGCTCAGGCACTACAGTTCGTAGGAGCAGACCTTAATACCTTGTGAGACAGGATCTACTTGCCTACAAGCAAGGCAAGTAGTTTTCCACTGACAGTGGTTTCATTCATCCTGGATGAAATTAATTAATTAAAAAAAACAAAAAACTGCAGAACAGTTTCTTTAGCTACTGCACATGGCACCTGCCACTGGTGCAGTCTTGGAATCCAGGTTACAAATTACTATTCAGTTTCACCTCAGGATTCACTGGTGTCAGAGAAAGGACCCTCTGTCATAACCAATTTTACAGGTCTCCAATGGAGAAAAAAACTAAACCAATCTAATGGAAGGAGTTTATTTTTCAGCAAAAAGCTTAATCAGTTGTCTGATAACAGAGACATCTTGACTTGAGTGTGGCCCCACTTGGGGATTCACACCTCCATCGGCACATAAACCTGCTGGGGCTAAGAGTAATATTACTGGCACTAAAGGTTTTACATAACTACTACAAGGTGAGGGGTACAGGTCCACAGTACCACCACAGTGCATTACATAAACATTTCAGGAGGGACAAGGTTAAGCCCTCCCTGCACAGGATTCATGAAAATATGGGATCTATCATGCTCAATGGGCCCTTTTAGGATATTCATCTGCCATTGCCAGGTAAGGACAGTACCTTGGCAGATACTTCAAGTCAAATCAGCCAGCTCCATCATGAATGGGTCTTAAACAGTCAGGTGGTGCAAGTTATCTTCAGCAGGTGGGCCACCACAGAGGTTGATTTGTTCGCATCCCACCACAACCACCACCTGCCACAGTACTATGACAGACAGCCAGATCTGGGAACAATTCCCCTGGATACTCTGGCTTTGAGTTGGCAAGGGAAGTAAGTGCATCTTTCTTTCTTCTTTCTTCTTCCTTTGAGTATACAGAGCAATTTTCTCAAGCTCGGGTCCCAGTCAGCATCAATAATCTTGATAGCACTAGAATGGGCCAGACAAACATGTCTCTCTCTCTGCTACCCTCCATGCTGGGGCCCGAACCAATACACCTTCCCTCGGAGGCACAGTCTGATGACCTCCTATCAGGAGGCTCCTCTATCCAAACCTCGGGTCACTCATGTTCAAGGCATGGCTCTTGAGTACCTTTGGTATAATGTGCAGGTCTGCATCTTTCTCAAAGTGTCTTAAGCATGTGATGAGATTACAGGAAGCTTTCCACTAAGAAAATCTACACTTCAGAATGGGAAAAAGTTTTATGATTTGTGTTCAACCAGGAAATTGGTCCCAGAACATGCTGGGTCCCAGCTGTCTGACTGTTTTATCTATTTACAGTCACTGCCTAGTTATTCTGTACCTTTAAGATCCACCTAGTTGCAGCATCTGCTGGCATATTAGTTGGACAAAATATTTTTATTGCTTCAGATCCTAGCTGCAAAAGACTCTTTATGGGCCTAGCACATGTCAACATAGGCTGGTGTTCCTGTTGTGCTGGTCTATCTTACCTATTTGCTCTTACTGGGCTTGCAGTATAGTACCCTAAATGTCCACCTGGCTGCAGCATCTACTTACACTTCAGTTGGACAGAATGTTTTTCAGGCCTTGGACCCTATCTTCAAAGGGTTTTTTAAAGGCCTGTCCCATTTGTGCCCCCTCGCAAGGGACTGGTGCCAGCATGTGGCCTAGATGTGTGTATAGTTTGGCTTATGGGTCCCCCTTTTTGACCCTATGTCTTCAATTTATTTGAAATATGTAAAAAAAACAAAAAAAAAACTGTTTTTCCTGTGGTAATCACTTCTGACAAAAGAATCAGTGAGCCCAAGTCTCTCTGAATTGAACAGATCTATATTTCATTCCACAGAGACAAAGTTGTCCTGGGAACAAACAGGAAGTTTCCTTTTAACATGACCTTTAATTATCATTTCAACCAAACCATTATCTTACCTGTCTTTTCAGAGTTTTATTTAACTCTAAAAATTGATTAGTGTTTTGCTCATAAAAGTTCTAAAACATTGCAAAAATGCATAGCACTTGCCTCACTGTGTTTAACAAACATAACACTGCTAGAAAACCTATATAAATGTTTTCTGTACAGTTAGTATTGTCCCAAGAAAAAAACTGCTAATCAGTTATTTAAAACCCTGCTTTTTCACTGAACACTTTAATCCTGGTGAAAAAAAGTCTTCATAGTCTGGACGTCAAAGGAGTTTAACTACTTTTTGACAGCCACTAAAGCCCTTAGGCAGGACAGAAAACAGCTGTTTCTGACCTATGGGAATGTGAGAAAGGATAACCCAGTATCAAAGAAGGTCCACTTATTACTGGGTAGTACAGTATAACCAGTTTGGTACTCTAGTGGAAGAGGAGCCCTTGAGGGTGGCTATTCATTAAGGGCACAGCTGCTACCATAGCAGCTGTCAGGGATGTTTCTGTGAATCTCTAAAGCAGCTACCTGGAAACCAGTACACAACTTTATAAAGCATTACACTCTGGATTATTTGTCCAGGGGTGATGCCAGATTCGGCACAGCAGTCATGCAAAGTCTGTTCCTAAGATAGGGTTCTGTGCCCACCTCCAAAGGTACTGCTTGGTAGTCTGCATACAGTTATGAATACCTGAGTATTACTGGGGTTAGAAGAAAAAATTACTTACCTAGTAATCTTGTTTTTTCCAAGTGATACTCAGGTATTCATAACTCTCCCACCCTCCTCCCCTTCTGGAACCTTCAGCCTCTGCACTCCTGAATACTGTGTTCTCAGGGGCATAAGTGCCATTTATGGCACACATGTTGTGATTGGGTTCCCTGTTGTTATCCCTGTCTCCTTTTTTTGATAATTTGGACATTCTAGGGTGTTCTTTCATAGGTTATGCAGTTATGCCCTCCAGTTGGAGGCCCTTTTTTGGGGGTTAAGGGAGTTCTCTCTAATCATTATTATTATTATTATTATTGCGCTTAGTGTTGAGGGAGTGCCCTCTGTTGTTATTGTTGTTATTATTATTATACTTAGTCCCTGTGGGCCTGTCTTTTCAGGCATCCAGGAAATCTGAAGGGTTTAGAACTATGGCAGTTCGTATAAGGCAGCATTTGAAAAGTGGCTCATGCAAAAGATTCCATCATTTGCATATGTTCCAAATTCTCTCTCTGGGCAGTTCTACTTAGGAGGAATACTGCATATAAGTATGAATACCTGAGTATCACTTGGAAGAAATAAGATTACTAGGTAAATAATTTTTTCTTTTGTTCCACAGCAAAGCACAGTTATTGGCCATGCGGTTATCACCCCAGTTCCCACCCCGGAACCAGATTACATTGATCGTGATTAGCACAATGTCACTGTGCACAGGAGAAAAGGGATGTGCATGCCAAAACAAAGAACTGGCAAGCAAACACCACAGGTCACGCTCACTGCATGAAGTGAAAATAAAACAAGGTCAACCTACTTGTCGCATAAGAAATTTAGTATTAGAGCCCAGGTGAGTCAAAATCCCTTGGTGCTTCATGTCTAAACATGATGCTTCATCAAGAGGACTAAGCGTCACGTTTAGACACAAAGCGCTGAGGGATTTTGACTCACCTAGGCTCTAATAATTTCTTATGTGGCAAGCTGTTTGACCTCCTTTTTATTTTCACGTCATGCAGTGAGTGTGACCTGTGGTGTTCACTTTACATTGATAGTGACCCCGACTGTCTCGATGCTGTTTCACAATACATACCTGTATTCAGTGTACACATTGACCCACTTACTCTTAACCTGAGAACTCTTTTAGAGAGAAAAGATACCCATTTAATCCATATTAGCAATAATATTACTAAAGCTGGAAATTCTTTAAATGCTTTATTTAACGATGAAGAACTCTCCACTACCTTATCTAATACTACCTTAGACATGACATTTAAAGGTTTTGTTATTCAAGTGTTTTTGATATTTTTCATGATTATTACCTTATGCTGTTTGAGATGTACTCTGAAGCAACTCTGTGAACAACAGAAATTTCTTTACAAAGTTTTTACAGCTGGACTGTAACTGAGATATTGTACCAACTTACTTACCATCATTGTTGTTGTCTCCTTAGCAACAGGCAACAAAGGGGTGGGGATTATGTAGATCTACATACCCTAGTAACCCTCATGACACTGCCTTCAGTTCACAGTATAAGGGAACATAGCATGATGATGTAATGTTTTATTTGTGGTCTTAATGCCACCTACTGATATTAGCTAATATGCAAGCTCAGCATGACTTTCTGAAAAGCTCTTTTGTTACCCAAAAGTATGGCCTGTCAACAGTACTGCTTATCTTTATGTAGATGTGAAAAGTTAAAGTTTTGGGCACCGAGATGCCCACCTTATCCACCAATGAGGCCCTGAATGGGTCAGCAGATGAGAAGCTACTTAGGTAATGGACCTTATTATCTATAATATATAATATAGTAAGGGCGATTGTGCATGAAAATCGATGGAAATACACTGCTGTTGTACCATCGATGTGATGTCAACATGCTGTTGTACCATCTTGAGTGCGCCACATCGATGGTACAACAGTATCGATTGTCATTGCGCATGTGTATAAGTGAAAAAAGAAAGACAAAGGGAGGGATAGTGAGACTGAAGGGGGAGGATGGGGGCCGCGTGGAGGATGACAACTGTAAAGCTGACATATTGAACAGGTATTTCTGCTCAGTCTTTACTGAGGAAGAGGAGGGTAATGGGTCTGAAGGGAGTACAAGGGGTGAGAATGGTGCAGAAATGGACACAAGTCCCTTTACACGAGAAAAGGTCTTGAAGGAACTGGAAGTAATAAAAGTTGATAAAGCAATGGGGCCAGATGGGGTGCACCCCAGGGTCCTTAAAGAACTAAGAGAGGTGGTGGCTGAACCTCTGGCTATCCTGTTTAGCCGATCACTGGAAACAGGGAGGTACCCAAAGACTGGAGGACAGCAGATGTAGTCCCCTTATACAAAAGTGGGAACAAAGAGGAAGCGGGGAACTACAGACCAGTCAGCCTCACCCCGGTAGTGGGGAAGATCATGGAAGCACTACTGAAGGAGAGATTGGTGGAACATCTGGTTGTCAATGGACTACAGGACCCAAGGCAGCATGGTTTCACCAGGGGAGGTCATGTCAGACCAACCTCATTGAATTTTGACTGGGAGACTAGGGAGGGATCAGGAGGGCAGTGGACATGGCCTATCTGGACTTCAGCAAGGCCTTTGACACTGTGCCACATAGAAGACCATTACACAAACTGGGGAATATGGGTGTGGGCAGGACAGTAGTGTGGTGGGTAGGTAACTGGCTGGGTGGCAGGACACAGAGGGTGGTGGTAAATGGCTGTCACTCCACAGAGGGAAGAGTGACCAGTGGGGTACCACAGGGATCAGTGCTGGGACCGGTCCTATTCAACATCTTCACCAGTGACATGGCATGGGACCTAGAAGGCAGAATTTCACTGTTCGCTGATGACACAAGCTCTGTAACAGAGTAGACACACCAGAGGGTGTAGACAGAATGAGAAGCGACCTGCAGAAACTTGAAGAATGGTCAGGGGTTTGGCAGTTGAAATTCAATGCAAAGAAGTGCAAGATAATGCATATGGGGTACAAAAACCCTGGCACAATATATCAGTTGGGGGGTGAGGATATAGCATGCACCAAGCAGGAAAGGGATCTTGGGGTTATCATCTCTGATGACCTCAAGGTAGGGAAACAGTGTGACAAGACAGCAGGTAAAGCACATAGGATGCTGGGATGTATAGGCAGGCATTACCAGCAGGAAAAGGGAGGTGTAATTCCGCTATACAAGACACTAGTGAGGCCCCACCTGGGTACAGTGTACAGTCCTGGAGACCATACCCTCGTAGGGCATAGGGTACAGAAGGTTCAGAGGAGGGCAACAAAGATGGTGCATGGATTGCATCACAAGTCCTATGAAGACAGGTTGAAGGAACTGGAACATGTACTCCTGGAGGAGAGGAGGAGAGAGGGATATGATAGAGACATACAAGTATCTTACAGGGAGGAACAGGGTGCAGGAAAACACTATTTTTAAGCGAAAAAGATGTTCCAGGACTAGAGGTCATGGGATGAAGTTGGAGGGAGGATGATTCAGAGGAAACATGAGAAAGAATTTCTTCACAGAACGGGTGGTGGACAAGTGGAACACCCTGCCAGAGGAAGTGGTGGGGGCTGAAACAATCACGGGATTTAAGAATGCATGGGATAGACATAAAGGAATATACTGGAGGTCAGGGGTAAGGTGCAACAGACTTCTAGGAAAACAAACTGAACTTACAAGCTCAAATGGGCAGGCTGGGTGGACCATAGGCCCTTATCTGCTGACACTGTCTATGTATCTTTGTATCTATGTGCACTGGAGTCCGGGAAACTGCCGCGCCATGAGTGCTGGCTTCAAATTGGAACTTCGCGGATCAAACCCCTCCAAGTAAGGACAGCAGCAACATTTAAAATGCTTATGGTAGAGTGAGGGGCCAAGTTTAGTGAAAAATAAAGATGTTACCGTAAAGGTGGGTGATTGTTAATGTGCGGGGGGGGGGGGGAATCGAGACAGAGCTTGTTCTTGAGTTGAGGCAGTGGGTGTCCGAGTCATAAAATCAATGCATACCATTGATTTTACCATTTAAAAGTTGCTGGTGTTGATTTTACTGTTGTCCCATACACTATTCAAGTTAATGGATGGGCAATAGTAATCAACAACAGTTGTTACTTCTCGAGGTTGTATGACAACCAAAAACCTCTCGGACTTCACTCTCGAGGTTTACAGGGTTGTCATAACAACCTCCCAAAGTGAACAACATTGTTGTTGTTAACTGTTGCCAATCCATTATCCACTATGTGATGCAAGTTCTTTGTTCACTGAGTTTTCTGCTTGATCACGTGGGTATTCAGAGAGGTGCCGAACTCCCAGCTGTTAGGTAAGCTGCTTTTTGTATGTACTGGATAATAAACTTTGTAGACTGCAACACCTTTCTCTGTGTATTGTCTGTCATCAGGTCAGGGTATTCTGTCAGAACCCAGCTTGTCAAAACCAAGCTTACAAATGTATGCAAAAGGGCAATTTTTGTACATAGGCCTTTGACTAAATAAATAAGTGATAAAATGAAAAATAAAAACTAAATATGTACTAGCATGAACATCTAGACGTAATTTGCATAAAAGCATGCTGTGCTGATGTCACAGGAAAAGATCAACCACATACAGACAGCAGTATGTGTTTGTGTATGGCAGATATGGTGGGTGGCAAGATAGGAATCTCTCTGTACCTCCTTAAATAGCACCTCCTTCCACTGCAACTACGTGTAGGGCCCTGGTATTGCAGTCAAGGGTGAGGAAGAAATCTGGCTAGTGATCTGATTTATCTGTTTCGATCATAGTAAGCCCCAAATAGAAAAGCAATTTAAAAGAAGACTTCAGTGCGGCAGAAGAAGACAACTTCAGAAGAAGGATAAGGAGGAGAAAGAGAATGAAATGGAGAAGAATGAGAAGAAGAGGAACCATTTTGCATTTATATAGTGCTTTTCACATGCAATGTGTATCTCAACGTAATTTACAAGCCATCAGAGGTTGGTTTTGCAGTGACTGTAGGTGTGTAGTAGTAGCCACTCCATTCTTCAATATTCACACATCGTTGTGGTCAGTTGTCTAAACCGGTTTTATGGGTGGATGTTGGCCAAGACACTTTTGGATGATTTACTACTTTTGCAAAAAGTGCCATGGGTTCTTTTACTTCCATCTAGACACTCACCAGACAGCACCTTATATGGGCAAAATGGACCTCAGTTTATTGTTTGCCGTTTTTGTTCGCTATCTAAGCCTACGTCTCTCTGTTTTAATAGTGTGGTTAAGAACCAACTAAGTGTATTGGTATGACCCACTTATTTTCAATGTAATCTCTTGGAGCATTTAGCAGGCCTTTTAAACGTTTGGGGGAGCGGTGGTAGTTGTTTTCGGCCTCCGCTTCAGAGGAGTTGAGCGTTGGTCTGTGAAACTGTACGTTTTCTGGGCCTGGTCCACTTTTGAATTCCTCTGGTTTGCTTGTTTCGGCAGTGACGTTGCACTGTGGGGTGTGGATGGTGGGATTTTCTGCCCCCTGGACTAATTTTGCTGTCCATTCCAGTTCATCCAGCTCGTGCATGAAACTTTCGAATCTTGGACTTTTGGAATCTTGGACTCTTGGATTACTTTTGGAGTGCTATGTTCCTATTTCTGCAGGGTTTAACTGGGACCTGTCATTTGTGAAGGACGTGTTTTGGACAGGACTGATCTTACATTTTTCTGCATTTTTGTTGACCCTGGCATTGCACTTGTGGCGTTTATTCCATCTGTACTGAGTGACCTGGTCCTGTTTGTTGCTGGAATTGTGGGCTCCTTTGGGGGTCTTAGGGTTTTTTGGGGAGTGGGGCCAGTCGGAGGATCAGTGTTCTGTTCCCCTTTCTTAGATTTGTGGGGTGGTCAACCGGAGGCCTGGCTTGGCCCATGGTTGTAGTGATGTGCCACTGATCTTCTGAGATATTTTCCCCTAAAAGCAGCTGAAGAAATCTGTGGGCTCTGGGAGGATCTTTGTTGGAAATTTCTGAAATTGAAAATCTGGGATTTGTTGATTCCTGACCCTGTTGGATATTTGTTCTGGCATTATGAACTCCGTGAATGATTGACTGAAAGCAGTGTGTTTGACACTTTTGCTTCTTGAACTCTTCTGGACAGCAAGTACTTTTTAATCTTTGTGTATTACCAGCCTGAATTTCTCCTGTCATTAAGTTTTTATATTTTATTTTTGGAAATCAGTTCAAACAGTGAGAGGACACAGTAAAAATCTTTTATCTCAACCTCATATTGATAAATGTGAGAGGTTTACCTGGAGGGTGGATTCTCAAATTTTTTATTTTTTGGAAATTAGTTGAGCAGTGAAAGGGCTCAGTAAAAATCTTTAATTCTACCCTCATATTGATAAGTGTGAGAGACTAATCTGGGGGTAGATTACGAAACTATTTTCCTTATATTTATTTTGGTTTGTTTAGTTTATTACTTTGTGTTTCATGTGTATTTAGTTATTCGTTAATTATCTGTAAGATCATCCCCCATTGATATTTGTGAGAGATTTCTCTGTTGGAGGGTGATCTTTTGGATAATTTCTATTTTTATGTTTTGTGTTTTTACAGTAGCACCAGGAAGTGAGAAGCTTTGGTGTGTTAAAATTGGTTCTTTTTATATTTTGTTTCCCAGGTAGTGAGAGGACCTGTGGGTAGAATTTAGGTTATGATAGGAAGTTAGGTTGTTATATCTTAAGTTATTTAAGTTTGTTATTTGGTATTCTTGTAGTAGGTATAATTATTTAGTTGAGGATCGGGAAGTGAAATTCAAGATTGGTTGAATTTTAAGGGTATTATATTATTGTTTTTAGACTGTTTAGATTTAGAGCGTAGGGTTAGGTTGTAGGCCTGGGATATGTTTTTGCCTGTTACCCCCTGGGTCGTGAGCGATTCAGCCTCCACTTTCCATGCCCTCTGCCCTTTTCACCTCCCTCCTTTGGTTCTCTCAACCTATCAACATTGTTGGGCCTTGGGTATTACCTGTAATGGGGGGAGGTGGTGGGGGGAATGAACAGTGGAGGCTGGAAGAGCGGGACTCTCTCATTAGGGTGGCTAAGCCCAGAAGACACCCTGGGGCAAGGTGGAGCTTGTAGCATGGGCCATCTTGTTTGGTCCCCATACCGAAGGGCACCATCGCTGGTGATGGGCAGGTAGTTGGGGCAGCCCAGGAGTTCTGTCCAACCTGGGCATTGTTGTGCAATGCCAGATCTGTCCAGAACAAGTCCGCCGTGATTTCTGATCTTGTTGGCTCGACAGATCTGGCTTGTATCACCAAAACCTGGCTGGATGATAATGCGGGCCCAATATGTGAGGCCTCAATTCCAGCTGGGTATACAGTGATACACCGCCCGAGGTTGGACCACGGGGTGTGGGGGGTTGCGGTCTGTTTCAAGACCGAGTTGGAACTCACAAGTGTTCCATTTGAGGAGTCCACTTCTTTTGAATGTGCTGTAGTAGCAGGTGTGGGCTAAGGTATTGCTCTCATCTATTGTCCACCCGGAGACAGGAAGCAATTCATTAAGGAAGTGTCAGACTTCATCATCGACATGGCATTTGAGTCACCCAGGCTGATGGTCCTGTGTTATTTTAATGTCTGAATCGACGATGAACTCTCACAATTTGGACAATACTTCCTCCAGTTAATGGATTCACTGGGCTTAACACAGGTGGTTACCACTGCTACACATAAATGTGGCCATTCTCTTGATTTGGTCTTCCTCCTGGGGATCGAGGCTTCTGACATGGGGGTGGAACCAGTCAGCTGGTCCGATCACTACACTGTGAGATTCAATTCTGGCACCCCACCTCGTAGGCCGACCCCTATGGAGATGGTCAAGTACCGCCCTTTATGGAATATTACTTCCGATGGCCTTGTTGTGGTCCTTGACCTATCGCAATTTCCTGTGCATTGCAATGATCCAGAGGCATTAGTTTTGGCTTATAATAATGCCATTACCTCTGCCCTGGATTCTATTGCTTCAGTACATGTGCATCCTCTCTCCCTTTGACCTCGGGCTTCGTGGTTTGGTGAAGCCTTGAGGGAGTTGCGGCGACTAGGGGGCAGGTTAGAATGTTGTTGGTGATAGTCCGGCTTGCATGCCGACCATCTTAGACTGTTAGAACATTATTGGTTCTGTCAGTCAGAAATCTCTCATAAGAAGGCAGAGTTCGTGTCTGGGGAAATTTCTGCTGCTCAGAATCAACCAGCTCAGCTTTCCAGAACTGGGGAGAGATTGTGCAATCCAACCTGTTTACAGCTCCGAAGAGCATTTTCACAATTACAGTGTGATGAGCTTGCTCAGTTCTTTGCTGATAAGGTGGCTAACATTAGGTTGGAGATCCTCTTGACACATTCTATGCTAGTTGCTAGAGATCAGGGCTTGGCCACCACCCATCCATTTTCCTGGAGTACCTTCGACCGCCTGGAAATCATAGATGTTATGCAGATTGCCCAAGGGATGCACTCTACATGCTGCAGTTTAGATCCAGGCCCTACATCCCTGATTATGGGGTGTGGTGATTTTATCTCCCCAGTTCTAGCACAGATAGTCTGGTGCTCCCTCGACTTGGGTGAATATCCATGTTCCTTAAAAGAGGCAGTGGTGACACCCTTGTTGGAGAAAGCTTCTCTGGACCCAGACTCTCTTGCAAACTATAGGCCTCTCTCAAATCTCCCCTTTGTGGGGAAGGTGATCGAGAAAGCAGTGGCGGCCCAACTGGAGAACCACCTGACCACCCATAGCATCTATGAACCTCTCCAATCAGTTTTTCGAAAGAGGCATAGTACTGGGACTGCGCTGGTTCGGGTGCTCAATGAACTCTTGATGGTGGGAGACCAGAGAAAATGGTCCATTTTGGTACTATTAGATCTGTCATCAGCGTTTGACACCATTGACCATGGGGTTCTGCTTGAGCACCTGAGATGTATTTGTGGGCTTTCTGGGGTAGTCCTCAGATGGTTCACTTCATACCTCACCGGAAGAACTCAGAGGGCGGTTTCAGTTTTTTTTTCCTCTGATCCCATCTCTCTGTTTTGTGGGGTTCCTCAGGGCTCAATATTATCCCCCATGTTGTTTGCGGTGTACATGCTTCCCCTGGGAGACATTGTGAGATGGTATGGGCTGAGGTTTCATTGCTATACCAATGATACCCAGCTATACCTGTCTTTGGCCCCCGCCCAGGAAGGAGCAGTCTCGGTATTTAATAGCTGCCTCAATGAAATCCAGGATTGGATGAGGTCCAGTTGGCTGAAGGTGAATTCTGGGAAGACGGAGGTGTTGGTTTTGGATCCTGATCACTGGATAGGGGGACTTGTGGCTGGCTCCCCATCAAGATTGTTTCTTGGGGGTGCCGAGTTACAGGTCTCTCAACAGGTGTGAGACCTAGGGGTGATATTGGATGCAGGGCTGACACTTTGGACTCAGGTGTCAGCTGTGGTTAAGTCATCTTTCTATCACCTAAGGAACATCAATAGGATCAAACACCTTTTTCCATCTGGTGATCTGCCAACTTTAATTCATGCCTTTGTGACCTCGCATCTAGATTACTGCAACTTGCTATACTTTGGGCTTCAAGGGGTTGATATCTGCTGCTTGCAGCTGGTGCAGAATTCTGCAGCCCAGTTATTGGTGGGAACTTCTAGATCTTCCCATATTACACCGGTGCTGTGGGAACTGCACTGGCTGCCAGTCCAGTGGTGGGTCACCTTCAAAGTCGGATTACTGACTTATAAAGCCCTGCACGAACTGGGCCCTGATAACCTGAAACAGCTCCTGATCCCTTACCACCCTGTGAGACCACTCTGCTCAGCCGATGAGGGTTTGCTAGAGATTACAAGGGTGTCTTTAAAATCTGCTGGGGCCCGTGCTTTTATGTTTGCTTTTATGTTTGCAGCCCCTTCCCTCTGGAATTCTCTACCCCGTCAGATTAGGGAGTGCACGACCATGAGGAGTTTTAAACAGGCCTTAAAATCTTTTCTCTGGGTCAAAGCATATGGTTGTGTTGACTGCTGATCTGTATTGCTATTTATGATGATGATTCTGTTTTTATGGTATTTTATTGTCTTATTGTATCGTGCCTTGATACTTGAAAGGTGCATGACAAATAAAGCATTATTATTATTATTATTAACCTTTCATCCAAAGGAGGGCAAACTCAAACAGTGCAGTATCCCTCCAAGTACTACACTGACAGTGTTTTGGGGTATGAGCCCAAGTCCGAAACCCTGTTTACATGGCCATATTTGCACTGCAGCAACCTAAATATTTGGATTGCTGCAGTGCAGATGTAGCTGTGTAGGCACTTACCTGATCATGGTACGTCAGTCATCACTCCAAGCTGCTTCAAAGTTGGGAATGCCATTCAGAGCAAGGTGTGTAAGCAGCTGTGTGGACAGGCTGCACTGCTTGCTCTGACTCACAGGGGGCATTCCAAGGTCCTCCTCTGCCCTTCCCAGCTCTGGGTCAGAATGAGGAAGTTCAGCAATGTGGTGGACGGGCTGAGAGCATTAGCCGACAGCATCACCGATCGCATCACTACTCCACTAATGACAAATAAAGGAGTATTGCAACTTGTCTGAGGTTATTTTCGGGACATGTTTGACATGTGCTATATAGGGTGATGGCCTTGACTTGTAGGAGTTGCTCATGTGATGTCGACAAATAGCTGCCCCCTGACTCATATGACCCCTCTCCAGCGCGTCTTGCATAAGTGCAGGGGTCATCTAAACGTGACTTAACATTGGCTGAGAAGGTGGACACAGCACTAGAGAGGGATGTCATGTAGAAGTGGTGTGGTTGTACAAACAGGGACCTAGTTTGAGACTAGAACCCATGACCCTGTGGCCCAGAGGTGGGTGGGCTAGTGCCTACTGAGCCAGGCAGACACCTGAAGCAAGATTTACCCTGGAAGGGCAGTGGAAATAAAGCCATGTTTCAAAGAAATACCAATCTCTTAACTTCCCTGTGCTCCCAGGTTGCACCTGTAAACAAGCTTTCAGCTTAGTGTGCCTCAATTGGTTAAACAATTGGGAAAAAAAAATAAAAGTCCACATCCCTCACAAATGCAATGCACCTGGTAATTTGCATATTTCCCATGATGCTTTGAACTAGAGTGGCATGTGTATTTTGGTATACTATGAAAGTCCTTATATGAGGTCTCTACGGGGATATCATTGGGCAGGCAAGGTTAGGTGGAGGCACTCACAAATACAGTCTATGAGAGAAAAATAAATTTCCACTTCTTTCCTGTCAGACATATGCTTGAGACCCCAATAAACATACTGGCTATGCAAAGCAGCTGTACAAAATTATTGACCATGTTGGTCAAAGGCCCTCAATGTCCATAGAAATTGACATGCATTTCTTATTAAACATCCTTGTCAAAAGGGATGGAAATTAATTGCAAGAAATCTACACTGAGGTACCAGTTAGGGCTGAAGGTGTTTCACTCCCTGCTGTATCCTGTCCTGGGCATGCCTGGAAATTAACTCCAGCTCAGTGTACTAGTCCCAGTTGCCAAATTTTAAATAAATAAAATAGAATATCACTGACTAAGCAATGCACTCTTTTCACCGCCTTATCTTCTAATTCTTGTACATCTACACTTCAGTATCAGCATGTGGGTATTGCAAATAAGTTTTTTTCTGGCATAACCTCACAGCTAACAGCAATTGTGCCTGTTCCCCTGGCCATCCCTACTACCCCATGCTGTATCCATGAAATACTTTTAAACATGCCCTAAACACAGAGCATTGACTTCCCTTCTCTCTCGTTCTAATCTCCCTTTTCTCCAACCCCAACGCCTACCCCCCTTTTCTGCTCTTTGCCTGTATTCCCTTTTACCTTCCCCCTTGCACTTCCTCTACCCTTCCCATCACTTACCTTGCACTCCGTTTTATCTAATTGTCAGTCTTGACAAGGCCTATTAGGCTGATTCTTATGGTTTGCTCTTCTGTGTAGCTACTGTCTAATGAAACACGGAGTGCTTGCTGTATACCATACATTCAATGCACAAGTCCTGTCAAATTGTATCATGTTGCTCCTGTAATGTTTGTTAAGTTGTGCTTTTCTGTTTTACCTCTGATACCTGTGCCTAAATCTACTGACATGGAACCTTTGTAAATGAGTTTACTGCACAAAGGTATTGTAATCCAAGATTTAATAAATAAATAAATAGCAGACTGCATTAAGCAAAAATAACTTACCTCTATAGGAGGGTAGTAGTTGTATTCCCAATACCAGAATGATTTGGGGAGATAATTTGTAATCAAGTGACTCTCTGGCATAAAGGGATGAAAGGTTTCTTTTTGGATTGTATCTCTTGAATCTCCAGCTTCTACTTTCATAGTTTCCATGCATCTTCCTAATGCCAAGTCTTCAGTGGAAGTGAAATGAGTACATTTCTGTGTTTTAAATCCATCAACAAATCTCTTTAGTGCCTCTTTGCTTAATACATATCCAGCTCCGCCACTCATATACCCCTGGTTAATATATGGCTTAAATCTCCTTCCAAAGTAAATGGGTTGTTCAGGGCTATATTTTGAAAGAAGCCATCTTAAGTTGTCAAGTATTACAAATGTGTCATCATCGGCTTTCATAAACCAATCTGCTTCATCCATGTGATGGTCATGTACGTACTGGAAGGCTTTGATAGTTTTCCAGTACAGTTGGTCCCTGCCCTCTTCAGTTTCCAGCCCCACAGTGGGGAAGTCTTTGTTTTCCTCTGAGCTCATGAACAGCACTTTGTTGCAGTCCCGGGCCCAGGTGATTTTGACATGTTTAGCTTTTGTTTTCAAATTCAGTGGTGCTGTCATCACCCAGCAGAGAATTCTAACCTTCTTATACAGTGCTTCTGCAACACTTTTGTCTTCCCCTGTTTAAAAACAAAAGTGAAATAACTCATGACCTGTCTCAGAGTTAATTTTTTTCCCCTGCACATATATGTTGGGGTGGAGAGAGAAATTCATTTTTAGCATCTATTCAGTATAATCAATACTGGGAATGTAGACACCATAATTAAGTCAAAACTGTTCAGAAAAGGCCAACAGTCACAAATGAATGTGAGTATACATTATTCATGAAATAAAGGACATTCTATGTTTTATTATGGGTCCATGACACCGTGTACAGAATTCCTCAAGGAGTACACAATACAGACTCCGCCTGAAGAACTGTGTGCAGTTCTGGTCTCTTCAATGCAAAAAGGATACTGAGACAGTCCCAATGGTACAGCATAGGGCCATAACAAAGACTAGGAGTTTTGGGGACAGGGGCTGCAGTGTTAGGAGAGGCTAGTGGCCCTTAAAAGAAAATGTAATATTGCAAACTCCCCACCCCCAAATCCTTACCCCACCCCCTTTTAGCTACTCACAGTACAAATTATTTTTTGAAGTGGTCCTACTTACAAAACTTTTATTTTCTAAGACCTGCAATCTTAAAACATGGCAGGTGCTGCACGGGACCATCCCCTTTTTCAGTGCGGCTCTGCACCGCTTGCATGCACTTTTTTCAGTATAAATGGGTGGCGCAGAGCTGCACTGTGAGAGATGGTGCTGCACAGCACCCACCATATTGAAAGATCACAGGTCTTAGAAAATAAAAAAAACATTTTTAAGTAGGGCCATGTCAAAAAATCCTATTCTACTGAAAAAAAAGAGCCTAATGGGGGATATGGATTTGGGGCTCGGCAATATGCAATATTGAGCATTTTCCTTTATCAGGTTTATATTGGCAGGGAACGGAAGGCTGGAAGGGCACATGATCTTAGTTTTCCACATACTTGTTTTGTTTCTTTAAAAATCTGGTAAGACCATGGGCTAAAGGCCTGTTCTTATGGGTGACCTGAACATTTAACAAATATTCAATAATAAACAAAACAATTAAAACACGCCAAATAAATATACATTACAAATCAAGTACTATAATTAGATAAACATTTATATTAGCAGTTGAAAAGAAGGTAGTTTTCAAAGCATGTTTGAAAGACGTTATAGGGCTGCTAACACAGTATAAGGATGACAGTACCGAAATACTAGAGGACAGTAAATTGTAAAACACCGTTTTTTCACCAGTGGAGGCTCTCATCCTGGAAACAAAAAAATGGAAAGTCCAAAGATGACTGGATGGAAACAGTACTAAGGTATTTTCAAATATACAGTGAAATAAAATAGGAACCTTATCCAGGATTACCTTTTTAGCAAGAATGTTCATTTTAAATTAATACCTCTGTTCTAAGGGAGTGACCATCCCACTTGTTTATACAAATTGCAATGGTGAGTGTAATGTGGCAGCTGTGTTGCAAATCTTGTTATCTGGTTTAGAAGGGTCCTCACCTTGGCCAAGGTTTCACATCAAGATAGCAACTTTAAAATGGTGACAACCGAAAACGGCACACACAATAAAGTGTGACCACATATGGCGATCACTCTTTTTGTATGGGGCTTCATCTCTGCATCCCTCCTTGTCAGGGACTTTGCCCCTGCACCCCCTTACTAAATATACCAACTCCGGGGGGAGGACACAACTCTGGGAGGGGGCAGCCTACAGTTGCTGACACGGCACTCGTGGTTCTCCTGTGCGGTTTTTGCCTTCAACATTTTAAAGTTCCTTTCTTGATGGGATAACCCCCTCCCAACCAGCAACCCCTCACCAGTTGAGTAGTGAAACAAGATACCATACTAATTACTAGGAGAAGAAAGCTCTGGGACAGAAGCATCCTTATTGAAGGGATGAGTAATGAATTTAATATATGTATAGTGATCCTAGTCATTGATGAATTGCTTTAATCATGAAGTTTATATGCTGTTCATAGGAAAGGGAGCTATCTAGGGTGAGGCTACGATATTTAAATTCCATGACCTGTTCATTTATCACCCCCTTTAAAGTACACAGAGAAAAAACTGGTTCAGCAAGCAACTTCTTTCTATGATTATAGAACACCACTCATCTATTTGTTTAGTTTCAGAACTAGTTTTTTTTAACTTCTTTTTTATAATTTTGTACAATACAGTACAATATCATTGCAGGAGAGCAATGTAATCAATTACTTATTCGATTAGTTACAGCAGAAAATGTAATTACACCCTTTTCATCACATCCTTGGAGGGAAATCAGAAACTGCAGTGACAAAGCACTACTGCCTACATTTTAACAGCAATATTGAGTAACAAAATGAGCTTTAAAGCAGCCAATGGGCTGGGTTCCAGGTTAGTAAATATAAAATATATCAAACTTTACAACATAGTGCAGCCAGCAAATAGTGACGTGACCCCCCTCCCATTTTACCTAATGACAGGCAGCAATTCAAGGTTATAGACGTAAGAACTCGCACTTACCAACCATTAACATGTTGTGGACTTAAACCCACGTGACACCCACTAGGGTACCATAACCAGTTTATTTAAAATAAACTATTTTTGTAATTGAACAAAATCAGATACTAATTCATCTTGAATAACAGGCAAACTAGAGCAAACAGGGTGGATATGGGTTGGACCAGAAGGTGGTCCATCAGGTGAAGGGATTAGAGGGTTGCCTGGAAGAGGGCAAAAGGTAGTGGCAATGACAGGGACATGCTGTGGGACAGACGAAGCCAGGTATATGGAAAGTGAGGGGGTCTCCAGAGTCTGAATAGAAGGGAGGGCTAAATGGGAAGGGTAGGCAGGAGAAGGGAGAGAGGGTTGTTATCCTAGAAGATTCAATACTGAAAGAATTGAGAAGGGGGGTAAGTCTGCAAGCAATTGTCACACATGGGTGGAATGTATGCCCAGCATGACAGTGTGGAGGATAGGGCCTCTTGTACCTAAGTGTGTGAGGAAAAAGTATGGGAAATCTCACACTGTGATCCATATGGGGACAAATTACCTTGTGGGGGTATGAGGTGGGTAAGGTGCAGGAATGGTTTAAGGTAGTAGGAAGGATCTGCAGTGTGGTGGGAAGATCAGTATCCTTCTCCGAAGTAGTACTGGTACCTAGAGCAAGTATGGCTAAGAAATGAAGAATCGAGGAATTCAATGGATGGTTGGGGTGGTGGTGATGCAAGTCCATGGGCAATGAGTTGATGGGAGGTGGGGTAGGACATGGGAAAATAAGGACCTGTTTACACCAGATAGGTTGCATTTAAACAAGGAGGGTACCAGGGTCCTGAATAGAGATGCAGCAAATTTTTAATCCACTGGTGAAGTGAACGTGAAGTGGGCACTGTAAAGTGCTCACTTCATGTTATCATTATTACTTCATATTGCCATTATGCCTTAACGCAAAGAAAGGCGAAGTGACAAGTAAATAGGCAGCCCCACACATCACATGGCTTTCAGTACTATAAGTCACATGCTTTAGCCAGGCAGTCAGAGAAGCAGTTTCACTCTCTCCTTTGGATTTGCAGCGGGAGAAGGCTTTGTGGAGAACTCAGGAGAGCAGTGTAGAGTCGATGCTTTATTGCCTTTGTGTGAAGAAAGCAACAGCTTTTTAAAAGCTATATATTTATTTAGTTTTTTCATTGTGTTTGTGATTGTTTGTTGGTAGTGAATTGTTTTATAAGTTTTGTTTTATTTTGTGTGTGTGTGACTGTGTATGTCAGCATGTGTGTGTGTGTTGGGGACTTGTGTGGGAAGGATGGACCCTGGAGAAGGTGAGTCGCTGGCCCATGGGCATGGTCAGAGGAGGGGAGTACAGACACGTGGGGGCGGTTGTGTGATGCTGGACCACTCCCGACTCCTGGGTGTTGCTTCCCCCCATGTGGAAGCAACAGTAGCAGCAGCAGCAGCACCAGTGCCACCGGTGACTGCTGTGCATCCACCTTTTCCGCCACTACCACCACCACTGGTAGCAGCTGTAGGGGTCCAGCAGCAATCCCTCCACCACCTCCACAGCCACAGGAGGTGCCCCTGGAAAACATAGGTGGTGCGAGGACTGTGTCTGGCCCCCCCCGCAGCTCCTCAGTGTGGGAATTTTTAACTCTGTGGAGGGAGACAGCACAGTCATGGTGTGCCATCTGTGTGGTGTGCTGGTGCACCGTGGGCCCTGGGGGACACGTTTGGTGACTGGTGGCAAGTGCACCCACATGTTCAACCACCACAAGGTAGAGTGGCAGGCTGCCGTGGAAGGGGCCAGGCGTCCACCTGCTGGCCCTTCTGTGGCAGTGGCTGAGGGTGCTGCTGGGGTCAAAGTTGTGCCTCGCCACCGCAGCAGGAGGAGGGCCAGTACAATAGCTGCACCACCACCACCACCGCCACCACAGCCACCAGCACCACCCTCTCCACCACTACCACTACCTGGATTTCCACCTGCAGTGGACCCCGCCACAGTCTCTGCAACAGAGGCTGACATTGCCCTGGTGTAGGTGGCCCTGGAGGAGAATAATCAAAAGGTTGGTGCTTTGCAGCAGCAGGTCGACACACTACAAGAACAGCTGCAGCAAATAGTCACAATGCTGCACCTGCTGCTGGACCACCACGGCCAGATTAAGGGATTGTTTTCTGGCCCCCCCACCCCACTACTGTGTCGTATTGCTTTTGTGTGTTTTTTCTTTGTTGTTGTTTAATAATACACATTTTCCCTTTTTTCAGGGGCATCTTTCTTGTTCCACATAGTGCAATACATTTCTGTGAAAACCGCCCACAATCTCATTACAGTGTGTTATGTGAAGGAGAAATTCCCATTCTGAAAAGCCACCCACATTCTGCCCCCCTTCTCAGCAACATCAGGACATGATGCCAGGGAGAGCATGGGTGCGTGCTCCATTACAGTGAATGTCCAATTATCCGGCAGCTTTCTGAATGTTTCTTTATGTTATAATGGTCAATTTGTGGTGAGACGTGTGGGCACGTTTCCAATAAGAAGAGCCTTGTTAGTGGAAACATTCCCACATTTCACCACAAAGTGAACCTTATAACATAGCAAAACATTTGGATAGCTGCTGGACATTCACTATAGTGGAGTATGCACCTGCACTCCCCCGACATCATGTCCTAACGTTGCTGAGAAAGAGGAGCAGAATGTGGGTGGTTTTCTGAAGTGGAGTTCCTCTGTCAAGCGACACACTATAATGAAATTACAGGTGGTTTTCCCAGAAATATATTGCACTCTGTGGAGCAAGAAATACTGCACTGGAAGTAATGCCCCCACATATTAGGTTACGTGCATCACCAACACCATAACTATGTAACATGGTGAATCTCTGCAAAGCAGCAGTGCAACAATCTGTTAAGAACTCTAACCTATATTTTTTAATGCTATCTTACAACTTCCTTTACTTACATCCTGACTGGAATGATACGAGAATTTCCAGTAGTTGAGTCTGCTGTACTACCTTTTTTCATGTGTCAAATAATGAAAGGAGCATTCCTTTTAAATTGGTGCTGACCAGGTCTTTGTCATTGTTTTTCTCTGCTTTTCTCTATCACATCGGTTAGTTGTAATATATCACTTCTGTTGTAAATTAACAGTTATGCAGCAGGCAGTGTTTTATGAGACCACAGAACAATATTTATTGAAAAGCAGCTGCAAATAAACACAAACCTGGTCAGAACAATACTGAAAGGCGTGCTCATTTTTTTTCATACATGAAAAAAGTAGTCAACTAAGTAAAGCAGACAGAAATTGTGAAAAGAAGCGTATCATTCAAGTCACGACTCAGAGGTAACTAGTGGCTGTGGCAATGTAAAGTAGCATAAAAAAGTACAGTTCAAAATTGTCATGACATTCTTGCAATGCTGCTTTAATTGATAATGTCAATATGACATCCTGAGCTCGCAACAATCACACAACACACAAAATGCATCCCCAGAATTAATGGTGCACAGAGTCAACCGATTTTTTCTGCAGGCCCAAAATGCATCCTCCTTGTATGCATAAAATTTACAAGTGGTTCCACAGTGAAATTAGAGTGTTTCAGCACATACAAAGTCCCCCAGAATTAATGGCGCACTCAGTCATGCACTCAGTGGTGGCACAAAGTCCCCAGATTTTTTCTGTAGGCCTAAAATGCATCTTCCTTGTGTGCAGAAAATTGACAAGTGGTACACATTCATCATCAGCATCTACACCACCATCACCTGATATTTTTTCACTACACTATAAATCAGAATCCTCAGGTTCAGTTACCGGGATGTTACTGGGAAGTATGACATCATCTACACTGCCACTCACTTGCATTGCTTCACACTCAATATTTTTGGAAATGGTACACTAGTTGGAATTCGAACTTGACACTCTAATACTAATACTACTACTACCACCACCACTAACACCAGTAACACTAACATTACCAGCTGGGAAAACATCATCTCCTCCAACTATGAGTGAAGCTACAGATTCGGCTGTAAAAAACATTGCAGGAGAAATACCTTTCCTCACATCAGGAATGCACTTCTGTGTCTGTGTTCTACCACTCCCACAGACTGCCTCACTGCCAGCATGGCCATGGCAAGAAACAGCTTTACGTGCACGTCTCTGTGGGCATTTTGGGGGATCAACCACAATATTCTAACCAAATTTAGATTTTGATATGTTCACTCTCTGATTGGGGGGATGCTGGATGTGAAGCCAAAAAAACAACTGTAGCTTCAGCAACAGATAGAGACTGTCACGCAATGAAAACAACTTCAGTAACCAGTGGTGCTGATGAGGTCACAAAAACAATCCAATCTGGTAAAAAATTCCTTTTGTCGGTGGGGGTGGGGGGAAGCACTGATTGCAGATTTTTACAGCAGTACAAGCAGCAAAATGAAGAACAGATACTACGACTGCAGTACAAAATTAGGCAGCTGCAGTGGATAGCAGGTTCACACTACGGCACCTGCAATTCCTCTAGTCTGTGGTGACAAAAGTAGTAGACCAGGGAGGGGCTGTGGACATGGTCTACCTAGATTTTAGCATGGCATTTGATACAGTCCAACACAAAAGATTAATATATAATTTAGTCAGACTGTGAGTGAGTCCCAGTGTGGTAGCCTGGATAAATAATTGGCTGGACAACAGAACACAAATGATAGTAGTAAATGGAGTCCACAGTGAAGAAAGGAGGGTTACTAGCGGGGTACCGCAGGGTTCAGTACTGGGACCGGTCCTTTTTAATGTCTTTATAAGTAACATTGCAGAGGAACTGGAAGGAAAAGTATATCTCTTTGCAGATGACACAAAGATCTGCAACAGGGTTGATACACAAGAGGGACTGGAAAGGATGAGAAGGGACTTGGCAAGGTTGGAGGAATGGTCAAATGTATGGCAGCTTAGATTCAATGCAAAGAAGTGCGAGGTAATGCACCTGGGAAACAAAAACCCAGGGGAAGAGTACACAATGGGGGGTGAGATACTGACAACAACAAAAATAGAAAGGGACCTGGCAGTAATTATATCAGATGACCTAAAGGTGGGCAAGCAATGTGAGAAGGCAGTAAGGAAGGCTGGGGGGATACTGGGATGCACAGGGAGAGGCATCAACAGTAGAAAACAGGAAGTTGTTATCCCTCTGTACATTCCGTTGGTGAGACCCCATCTGGAGTACTGTGTGCAGTTCTGGAGACCCCATCTCCACAAAGACATAGATAGAGTGGAGGCTGTCCTGAGGAGGGTCACCAAAATGGTATAGGGTCTGCACCAGAAGACATATGAAGAGAGACTAAAGGAGCTTAATGTGTATACCTTTGAGGAAAGGGGGGGCATGAAAGAAACTTTCAAGTACCTCAAGGGAATCAACAAAGTCCAAGAGAGTAATGTATTTCAGAAAAAGAGATGTGCAAGAACAAGGGGGCACAATTTGAAGATAGAGGGGGGATGGCTCAGAGGTAATGTGAGGAAGCATTTTTTTCACAGAGAAGGTTGTGGATACATGGAACAGCTTTTCTGAGGAAGTCATGGAGTCAAGAACAGTGGGGGAATTCAAGAATGCATGGGACAGACATAAGGCAGTGCTACTGGGAAGTAGGAGGAAGTAGGATGTTGGTTAACTAGGATCTGCAGCTTATCCATCAGGTAGGAAAATGGGCAGACTAGGTGGGCCAAGTGGTCCTTATCTGCCATCAAATTCTATGTTTCTATTTCCTTCTCCCTAAGTCAGTGCTCTAAGCACTACAACACAGGCATGTTACAGTGCACTAGCTTTGAGACCACAAAGATCCTAACATCAGGTGCCTGGGATTATTGTCCTGAAAGCTTGAATGCTATGTGCAGTCTCTGTTATGTTTGTCCAATGCTGTGTCAGACTTCTAGAGTACAGCATATACACAGCAGTTTACCAAAGACTAGTACTGCCACAGACATTCTAGCAATATTCCATTAAATATGAGGTTTATTCAATAGTTCTGCAAATGTACTGACTAACTGTAACCACCAATAGAATTTGAAATCAGGAACTTAAAGCAGCTTCTGTATGCACTAATGTTCTGCTTGCCATTTGAACAGAAGGCAATCTCCTTCCTCATGAACAATCCAGGTATTTCACTTGACTGCTATAGATACAATCAAGTAAATGTCCCATTCAACAATTTTGATAACATGATCTTAAAACTCAGGAGATATTTGTATCCTTTTTTTGGTAGCCCCATTATATAGTCCACTATCCTATTGATGGGATCCTATCAATAACGAGTTCTGTCCAGAGCCAGTATGACTACAGCTGAAGTTTCTGAGGAACATGGCATGGTCCACTGTGTCCAAGATGGCCACTGGAGTTTTCTGCACATGTGCAATGACTTGTGCATGCTCACTGAACTCCAGTGGTATGGCGGCACAGTCCACCGTCTTCAAGATGGGCACTAGAGTTCAGTGCACATGCGCGAGTCATCATGCATGCGCAGACAACTCCAGTGGCCATCTTGGACATGGGTGACTGTGCTGCCATGCCACTGGAGTTCAGTGCACGTGCACGAGTTGTTGCAAATGTGCACTCCAGTGGCCATCTTGGATGCAGCAGACAGTGCTGTGTTCGACCAACCAGACTTTTAAATAGTGGGGTGAACATGCAGTGATTGCTGTTCACCTCCACTATTTAAAAGTATAGTCGGTATCTGGTAATCCTCCTTTTCTCTACTGTGCTCACAAGACATCTGCAGGGCTACACCCACTGCAGCTGTTAAAAATGAACTGGTAGGTAGTTCACTAGTTGTTTTCCCCATTAAAATGCTTTTGTGCTTTGAATAAGTATATTTTTTAAAGATATCTCCAGATTATCTTAAAAGTACAGTAGATTGCAGCATACAATAATTCTTAGGCACTCCAAACTGTGTACAGAGAAAGGGAGAGAGAAGACCTAGAAGAATGTATGTTACTAACAATGTAATGTAGGAGACTATTGGGCAGAGGATATAAAACAGTTGTAGATCATGCCCCACTTAGAGTTAAAGATATACTGGCTTGGTCTAACATAAGATGAACGAGCCTCTCCAATCTCAAGACTTCCAAACATTCCGTCTTCTATTCATTAAAAGATGGTACATGGCTCCCTAACCATATACTGTGTACAGAATTCCTAACCTTGACCGAAATTAAGGCTATAATACAACATTGTTTTTTCCTCCATAATACTGATTCACCAAGATGACCGACGCGAACAGTCTTTTCATTACATTTCCCTTCTAGCCATGTAACATCCTTTAGGAAATCAGAAATCTTTTCCCACAAAGAAATAATTTGGGGACAGGCCCAAAACATATGTATCAGGTTGCTATTCAGATTTTCCTTTAATTCAAGGGAACAATGATTCAAAGGATAGTGGAGTAACATCCCTCAAGTATTAAAGAGTTTCTTTCTGGTAACTGTTTATGGACTCATAGTTATTCACTTAAAGATTCATCTGTTTATTTTATTTTTGGTTTAGCTTTAAATGGTTGCGCATGGATGTATTGATGAATTTTATGTATTTTTATGATAATCTATTATGCATTTTATCCTAATAACATTTTGTTGACAAAAAAACTCTGTAGAGAGGTCCCCTTTTTTGCTTTCACTTGTGCTTGCACAAGGAACATCTTGGGACAATACAGCATATGACAGGTGTGTCACTGCCGAGCCAATTACAGCTGAAACTGCAGTGGGCTTGGCAGTGCACACCAATGAGCAGGCACTCTGGTCATGACATAAATTCAGCTTTGTCGACATGGCACGTTCTCTAGTTAAAAGAAATAAACCGCTCCAATGGGAGAGCTTCATTTCTTTCGGTAGCCATAACTCCAGCCATGCGCATTACAGTTAGCACTAATGTGCATGGCCAGAGTTACAGCTAGAAAAAGCCATTGGCACTCGATCTGTGCTAGAGCAAAGTAAAGTAAAACAGAAGCCATTAAAACATGCAGGAATGCGAGAGAAACCAAATGCTGTGATGTGCTGCTGATTGCTGGAGCAAGAGTTTCTGTTGGTTTCCCGTCCGCTCCCGATGCAGTTAATCACCCACATAGAAATCTGTGGTCACCCATGTGGTAGTGGCATTGTCATTTGCTTCCCTGCAATGGTACGACAGGCAGCAGTAGGAACCATTTGCTCCCAGTGAATGCAGTATGTCTACCCTGTACACCTACCCTGGTCCCTTACACGAAATGCCAATTTTGAGTGGCCACAAACAGTAAACACTGTATGGAGACACAGTGGCAGAGGTCCTTGTGCTGCCAACTCTCCAAGGGGCCATCCTGCATTGTCCCCGTCCCCCCAAGGATCTCTGTGTCGATCTTTGTATGTGACAGTAATAACCCCATGTCTCTCCACCCTGTCCCCTTCCCCTGTCCTGGCGCGAGAGAGAGAGAGAGAGAGAGAGAGAGAGACTGGGAGGAGTGATCAGTGCATAGCTCGGGACAGCATGTAGTGTGTCTGTATTCCCTGACCTACAGTCCCAGCCAAAGACACGGCCAGATATTTCCTAAAATTTCTGTGATATTTCTAAATAAATGTCCTCCTTTCTACATTTACACAGTAGGGGCATCAGAGAGAAACTCTTTTGAAATTTAGAAAAATATCTGGAAGTATTTGGCCATGTAAGTGGCTACTACTGTAGATGCTGCCGGGGAGAGAGAGAGTGACACGTGGCAGATACAGAGAGATGGGGTTCCAAATGACAGGCAAGCTCTTGTGGGCAGTGTGAGCAGTCTGAGAATATAACAACATGTTGCTGGTTTTCTGTTTTTTAGTGAAGGTCATCATCAACCATGTTGCTGATTGCAAACTAACATAAGGAGAGGCAGCAGGGTTGTGGGGCATATCTCAGTGTTACAGGCATGTGCAGAGGTGGCCAGGCAGGCTTAGTGAAGTGCCACTAGTATTGTGCACAGTGCCACTGGTTACTGTGATCATCACAGTAGCCATGCTCCTAAACAGAGCCTAAAATAACCAGAAGCAGCAGAGTTGTGGGCTGCCATGTCTGTGTGTTACAGGCACATGATATTGACAGCAGTATGGCATGAGTGGCTAACGCTTGGAATAGGAGCGGGCGAGTGACAGTAGGTCAGTCCTTGCTATCCAGATGCATTATCTATGCACCTCTGCAGCCGGTGAATGATACCCTGAGAAGCAGACATGAACTGAGAGAAATTGGGAGTCACTACATTTCAGGGAAAAGTGCAGACTCTCCTGAGTACAAGTGTTTTTTTTGGGTTGGGGGGCTCATCCAGACATGTTGTCAGCAGTAAGGATGTGTTCCATACAGCAGCACAAACCTGCAAGTAAACATTCGGAATTGACAAATGCTTGTTAGGTTTGATGCACATGTGCAACAAACCTTTTGTTATGAGTGGAAGGGGATTTCAGAGGTGTGTCTCTGTGAGTCTATTGCAGTTAAAAACTGTAGGGGGTAAAGCGGTGTAGACCAATTACCATGCACTTTAACTGTGACACGACTCTTCTTCGGCTGAATGCACTTCAAAAGAACCAAGCCAATAAATTAGAGGACTTCAGTCCCTTGATGTGAATGAAGCTATTCAACAGACAGCTGATGGGCTGTCAAAACCAGCAGCCTGCCTTACATCAGCAGCAGTGACAACCTGAACAGACTACATCAGAAAATTGAGGGGCGATCTACAGAAAGTTTTAACTGTGTTGTGCCAGTCTTTATTGTTTTATTACTGTTTAAGGTCTCCCTACTTCTTCTGCTTAGTCTGTAGGCAGTTTGAAACTGGCCATGATGTCTTAAATTACAGCCTTTTTTCTCCTCAGCTAGCAAGTCTCCGAAAGAAAAATTAACCCTTTCTTGCCTCTCTGTAGTATGGAAGTTAGTCTCCTTACTGTGGCAACTTTTAAATATAGGGAAAAAATAATACTATATCTCTGTTTTTCTCCACCAGCAAGTGTATATTGCAAACAATGTTAACCTAGGCAAAGACACATACATTATAAACTTTTTTGTATCTATATTACATGAAAGCCATTTGAAAGGTGAACCCACACTTATAGAACTGTGGGTATATGGATGACACCAACTTTTGAAATCCTCTCCTGCCCCCTCTCCCCTTATTTCCTTTTTCACCACCCCTCCTCCTGTAATTCGTATGTTCCCCCCCATGCCCTAACCATCCATACCCCTCCCCTGTACGCTATCCTTACCCCTCCCTTTTTAGCTCTTGCATATATACCAAGACCCGCCATGATCTGAGTGATGCATAGATCTTAACATGGTTATATTACATATATTGAAATTCAACAATAAGAAAAACTGGCAGATCCCTACATGTATTCGCTTTTTTCAAACAACATGAAGTCTTGCTGTATTCTGACATATGCAGTGATAGCCAACCTTTGAACTGCCCCAGAGAGGAAAGAGTTAACTTTCCATGCAAGGCATGGAACGCTGAGCTCGAGCTCGGTTGAGACTCTGTCTGTTGTTGTTTGAACCCAAACCGCCAGATTCTTTACTCCGCCTAACTGAACAGTCGCTCTGGAGATTTCTCCTTCGCTCGATTCAATTTAGTCGGTTAAAGTGTCATTTTTTCCTTGGTTTCAACTGAATTTCTTCCATCTAACCTGTCAGTTCAGTTTCTGTCTGTGGTACCGTGAGTACTAGATAGGTTTATTATTATTAGCTTCTATGTGGAACTTGTAAACTTCAGATCGGTTCGGTTTGAACCGATCAGGTTTGTAAAAAAAGTTTGTTCTGCTTTTTAGAGTGTGGTAAGCGATCCTTATTGGTTCTAAAAAAAACGGATTTCATTACGTTTTTTTCCACGACCTGTAACATGGTCAGGAACCGATAAGGGTGTCTCACCTGGCGGATTGCCGAAAAAAGGGTAAGTCTGGTTAGGACTGGCCATGTCTGAGAAACCCAAAAGAAAAACTGGGCCCACTGGGTTTCAACACTGTAGTGTGTGTGTGGGGAAGCCTTTGCTAAGGCTGATCCCCACACCACCTGTGTTTATCGTCTGGGGTTTGACCGCCTCAATTCAGACTGCCAGATTTGCAAAAGTTTTCCCACAGCTACTCTGGAAAAGAGAGTAGGTAGTCTGAGGGAAAGGGAGGCCAAAAAGTCTGCTGACCCGGATGGCCAGCCCGGTTCGGTTCCAACCGAACCAGAAGGAATGCCCTCTGACCAGGGCGAAACTTCTTCAGGCAAAAGGAGAACTGACTCTGGGGAGTTGGCTCCAGTTAAAAGAAAAAGAAAGGATAAGTCTGCTGGTTCAGATCCACAAATTCTTTCTCTGACCGCTGATGAAATAGCCAAAGCGATAAGGATTGTTCAATCGCTAACTCCGGTTCCGACTGAACTGGCACCATTGGTTAGGGGCTTGGTTCGGTCGGTTCACCCCTGTTCCGGATTATAATTTAGAGGATTTTTATGAACTGGAGGAGGAGGAGGGAGAGTATGAGGATAGTGATGGTGATTATGAAAGTCTGGATGTGCCCGTTGACCCGGACATCTCCCCAGACAGACCTTCAGGTGTTTCTCCTCCTAGGCTTTCTGAGTCCCCTTCCCACTTTATGTTTTACAAAAAAGTGGCTGAAACTCTCCAGCTTCCTGTGGAGGAAGCAGTAGAGGATTAGGAGGAGCCTGATTATGTTGAGATGATGGACATCCCAGAGTCTAGGAGGCTGTCTATTCCCCTCCATAAGTCTTTTGGGAAACAGACATTTAAAATTTTAAAGACTCCTAATTCTATACCTCCTGTGGACAGAAGAATGGACAAGAGGTATACTCTTTCAGGCTCAGATATGGAGTTCCTTTCCCAGCAATGCAGCCATGTTGGGGTAGTGCAGGCTGCTGCCTGTGATAAGGCAAATATACCCTTGGCTTCACACCCCCCAGATAAGGACTCCAGAAGGATTGATGCCATGGCAAAGAAACAGTAAATGGCAGCATCTTTGGGACTCAGACAGGCTAATTATATGACCTACACAGCTAGATACCAGAAGTCTAGATGGGACACTGTGATGGCTCTAGCAAAACAGGTCCCTGGCCAGCTTGCCAAGGAGCTGGAGCAGGTGGCTGCAGTTGGTAGTGAGGCATCCAAGGTGCAATTTCATGCTGCAGTGGACTCCAATGATGTTTCATCTAGAGTCATGGCTACATCTGTGGCCCTTCGTAGGATGGCTTGGCTCAGATGTACTAGCCTATCACAGGATACCCAGACTAAGGCCATGGATTTTCCTGTTGTTGGTAATTCTCTGTTTGGGGAGCAGACAGAGAACTACATGAAGAAAATGAATGAGTACAGGACCATCTATAGGAGTGCTCAGGCCAAGGAAAGGCAAGCCACTCCCCAGAGGCAGCATTCCAGGGGCAGGGGCAGGCCTTTTCATAGGCCTTTCTACCAAGCCCAGGCCTCCTCTTCCACCTTTTCCCAGAGGGGGTTCTTCAGAGGGAGACGCAGACGGGGTATAAGCAGGCCTGCTACCACCCCTCAGCCTAAAGCCCCTGCCAAACAGGCACCCTAATGGGTTTGCTCGGGCCGATTCTCCACTACCAGTAGGGGGCAGGCTGGCTTACTTTGCCCAGGACTGGAGGTGTTTAACATCAAACAAATGGGTCCTGAAAGTAGTAAGCCAGGGACTGGTTCTCAGCTCCAAACAATTTCCCAAGATGAGAACCAGATCCTTTCCACCTACAAATCCTTCAGAGGCCCTTGCCCTAGAGGCAGAGGTCTCTTCCCTCTTGGCTCTGAGAGCCATAGAAAGGGTTCCACCCCTACACAAGGGAAAATGATTGTACTCCAGGTACTTCCTAACCCCCAAAAAGACAGGAGAATGGTGGCCCATCCTGGATCTCAGGTATTTAAACAAGCACCTTTTAAAGCCAAAGTTCAAAATGGTGACTGGGAATAATTCTACCCTCTCTAAGGTCAGGGGACTGGTTAGTCTCCCTGGACCTCAAAGATGCCTATTTCCACATTCGTCAGATGCTCCCACAGAAAGTACCTCAGGTTCGAGTTGTCTTCAGGCCACTATCAATTCAGAGCAATGCCCTTTTGCCTAACATCAGCCCCAAGGGTGTTCACAATATGCCTGGCAGTAGTGGTTGATTTCCTAAGGAGAAAAAAGATGTCCATCTTTCCATACCTGGACGACTGGCTCATAGTGGGTCAGTCTCCAGACCAGGTCAAGTTACACCTACAGATAACTCATCAACTGCTCACTTCTCTAGGATTCCTCCTGAATCTTTCAAAGTCAGTTCTAGAGCCAGTGCAGCTCCTCACCGTCATAGGGGTGGAGCTGGATACAATAAGGGCAAGAGCCTTCCTTCCCCTGGACAGGGCAAGGACCCTGGTTACTCTGGCCTCTTCATTCACCCTTCAGGTGTCTCGACTCAGCAAGCAGAGCTTTTCTGCAGCTCCTGGGCCACATGGCTGCCTCTACAGCAGTGGTCCAAGGAGCAAGATTTCAGATGAGGGACATTCAGTTCCACTTAAGAGCCTTCTGGTCCCAGAGAAAGGATTCTCTGACCAAGTTTATCCCAGTGACTCGAACCCTGATCCAGGCTTTGCAATGGTGGCAGGATCAGGACAACCTAAGGCAAGGAGTCCCCTTCATCACTCAATCTCATTCTCTAATCCTTACCACAGATGCCTCCCTCTTGGGCTGGGGAGTCCACTTGGGGGATCTGACCACCCGAGGGTTGTGGTCACCTCAAGAATCTTTGCTTCACATCAGTCTATTAGAACTCAGAGCAGTGTTTCTAGCACTTCAAGTTTTTTCCAGGTCTGTTCAGAACAAAGTAGTTCAGCTCAGGACAGACAACCACCACAATGTGGTACATCAACAAGCAAGGGGGTACTCAGTCTACAGCCTTGTGCAAGAAAGCACAAGCAAAGTGGTCTCTGGCATATTCCCTGAATACCTCTCTGATAGCAGTGCACCTCTCAGGGAACGACAATGTCCTGGCAGATGCTCTCAGCAGGATATCTCAGGGCCATCACGAATGGTCCCTAGATCCCCTGATTTTGAAGGTGATCTTCTCCAGATGGGGCACTCCACAGATAGATCTTTTTGCAGCCCCAGACAATCACCAACTTCCTCTTTTTTGCTGCAGACCCCCAGTGTTGGGCTTAGTCCCCCTGGATGCTCTGGTTCTCATTTGGGAAGGGAAGTTCCTGTATGCTTCCCCCTCCTTCCCTCTCCTGTTCATGGTACTAGTCAAAATCAGGTCTCAACCCTGCAAAGTGATTCTGATTGCTCCAGACTGGGCAAGACAGCCCTGATACCCTCTTTTGCTGTCCTTAGTAGTCCACCTTCCTCTGTCTCTTCCCAGGAATTACAACCTGTTAACATGTTCTCAGGGGAGGGTTTGGTATCCGAATCTCAAATCTCTCAATCTCAAGGCCTGGCTCTTGAAGAGTTAGAGTTTGCTGATTTGCATCTCTCTCAGGGTGTTCTGGATATTTTAAAGGCTTCTCGAAAGCCTTCCACCAGAAAGACTTACAACTCCAAATGGAAAAGGTTCACTATTTGGTGCTCTGGTAAGCATATTTCTCCAGAATCTGCTGGGTTGCCTACAGTCCTGGACCATATGGTTCATCTCAATAGCTTGGGACTCAGACCAGCTACACTTAGAGTGCATCTGGCAGCTGTCTCTGCCTTCTTGTCAGCAGGCAAGTACTCTTCCCTTTTGGATCATCCTGTATTCTGTAAATTCTCCAAGGGATTGCTACATACCAATCCTCCCTTCAGGGACCCTGCCCCTGCTTGGGACCTTAATGTTTGCATTGCTCAGCTCATGCAACCCCCTTTTGAGCCTTTGTCCTCAGCAGAGCTTAAGTACTTGACTTGGAAAACTGTGTTCTTGGTAGCCATTATTTTTGCCAGACGCATAAGTGAGTTACAGGCCCTGTCAGTGGAGCCTGATTGTATCTCTTTCCATAGAGATAAGGTGGTCCTCAGGACTAATAGGAAGGTTTTGCCTAAGGTGGTTTCAGACTTCCACCTTAATCAGTCTGTGTCTCTTCCTGTTTTCTTCACTGACCATTCCTCCTCTGGGGAGAGGAGGCTGAACAGCGTGGATATGAAAAGGGCCCTTAGCTACTATATAGAGTGCACCAAGGGTCACAGGTTTGACTCCCCTCCAATTGTTCCTCACTTATGGTGAGGTTGGCAAGGGAAAACCTGCCACTAAGAGATCTATTGCCAGGTAGATTGTCTCTTGTATACAATTCTGCTATGAAAAATTAGGTAAGATCCCACCCTCAGGCCTGAGGGCTCACTCTACTAGAGGTACAGCTGCTTCCTTGACTGCTGCCAGGGATATTCCTATCTTGGAGATTTGTCAAGCAGTCACCTGGAAAACAGTATATACTTTCACCAAGCATTACTCCCTGGATATCCAGGCTAGAAGTGATGCTCGGTTTGGCACAGCAGTGCTTCAGAGCCTGTTTCCAAAGTAGGTTCTGTCCCTCCTCCATGGAGGTACTGCTTGTAGTTCATATATATACAGAATACAGCAAGACTTCATGTTGTTTGAAGAAAAATTACTCACCTTAGTAATGTTGTTTCTTCTAATGGAGTCTTGCTGTATTCTGACCCCCGCCTCCCTCTCAGAACCTGGGTTTTGGGATGTGGGTGGCAGGAACAGTGTTGGCACCCTAGAGGTGCCCCCCTTTTTCTTTCTCACCCTCTTATGTTTGGGTGTGTGTGTTGTTTTTGGGTTTCTGACTTGAGTCTTTGCTTGGAACCAAAAACCTTTTTATTAATTTAGTTGCCAGTTTGCTGAGTGTGAGTTTACAGTTTCCACACAGGACGCCCAATGAGTGTAGCTCGTAAAGATCTGGCGGTTTGGGTTCAAACAACAACAGACAGAGTCTCAACTGGGCTCGAGCTCAGCATTCCATGCCTTGCATGGAAGTTAACTCTTTCCTCTCCGGGGCAGTTCAAAGGTTGGATATCATTGCATATGTCAGAATACAGCAAGACTCCGTTAGAAGAAACAACATTACTAAGGTGAGTATTTTTTTCTTCTTGTGCACAACTGTTTTCTTTGCCATCCTTCCTACAGTGATCCCAGTATTTGCCTTCTGTCCATTGTGATCCTCTGCACCAGCTCTCTGCTAGTCTCAAGACAGTTATTATTCTCCTAAATGCCCTGTCTATTCAGGACCTTCATACCTATCTAGGTATAAAAAAACAAAACGGATTTTTTCCCAAAGTGAATCATGCACACTCAGTGTTGTCCATAGCATCCTGTAAGAGAGCTGTTTGCCGTACTCAACATTCCTTGCACTTGCAGCGCAAGTGCCCATGTGACATCTGAGGATGTACTGGTGCAAAGCATCAAACCTTTGGCATTGACAAATGCTTGTTATATACAGCCCTATCCCCTTCCACACACATCATAGGCTCCACTGTCATATACATCCGACCCCTTCAATTCTACTGCTGCTGTTGCTATGGGTACAAGTCATCATTCATGGGGCAGGGGGAATATCACTGTTTTAGATAGCTGAAACACCTTTAGGTAATAAAAAAGGCAATAAACTCTCCTCACAGACTGGGAAAGCCACATTATGTGTGTGTGTGTGGAGGGGGGGTTGACCTGGCATCAGTCACAGCACATGTTGCTGGTTTCTCAGGCTGAGCTGTGTGCTTCAGGAAAGAGATCTGAGCTGATAGCCTGAGCTGCAAAGAGTTAAGTAATCCTCATTCACATGGTGAGAAATTTACTCCTGCACCATGTAATTCATTCTGGACATGTTGCTGTGGAGCAGCATTCAGACAGCATGGCTCTGGTGCACTGGAGAGATGCTCCCTGAAGTTCTGGTGTTAGGAGGAGGGTTCCAGAGGGTAGGGGGCGATCAGGGATGGGTCTTCCAACTGAGTTCAGCTTTAGATTGTTTCTAGTAGCATAAACAAAGCTGAACTTGGGGAAGTGATTCTTTTAGAAAACCCAGGGCTTAAAAGTGGGAAAAACACTGTCTTGGCGTCAAGAAGTGATACTGGGCATGTGGTTATACATATGCATAAGCGCATGCCCAGTGTCACGGCTCGACTCTGAGACTGTGCTTTTCCCACTTCTTGGCCCTCGGTTTTCTAAAAGAATCACTTCCCCGAATACAGCTTTATTTATGCTACAAGAAACAATCTTTAGCTGAACTCGGGTGGGAAAAATTACTGTGCCTGCAAGGGAAAGAAACACAAGTGCAGGCTAGGAAAAACCTGTCACAATGTTGTGTATGGTGTGGGCTGTTGAGATGGCATAGCACAATGGCACAAAATGCCTACACCACAACCCGATCGGGAAGGGGGCAATCAGAGCCCAGATCCGTGACCAGCGGGGTACCTGCAGAGCTCTGTACTCAGGCCAATGTCTTTTAAGAGCTTTATTGGTGACACAGCGAATGGGACAAAATAAAATCTGCCTGCTTGCAGATGATACCAAGCTATGTGGGAGAGTAGACACAGAGCAGGGGAGGCAGGAGCTCAGGGAAGATCTGGCTAGGCTCAAAACCTGCTTAGATATCTGGCAGCCGGCATTCAATGCCAAGAGGTGCAGGGCCTTGCTCCTGGGATCTAGGAATCCAGGGAACAGCTAATGGCTGGGGGTACAGATGCCCAGTTCAAATAAGAAAAGGGATCTGGGGGTCATAGTCAGGGTAGACATGAAACACTCCACACAGTGCTATAAAGTGGCAGCCAAGGTGAATAAAATGCTGGGATGCATCGCCAGGGGGATTAACTCCAGGAAGGAGGAAGTCACACTACCCTTGTATAAGTCACTGGTGAGACCACACTTGGAGTACTGCATGCAGTTCTGGTCCCCTTGAAAAAAAACACATCAGACTATTGGAGGGGGTGCAGCATAGGGTGACCAAGACATCCAGGGCCTGGGGGATGAATCCTGCGAGAAGAGACTGCTGGAGCTCAATATGTATAAGTGAGATGGGGATATGATAGAAACCTTCACATGCCTAAAAGGTATAAACAAGGTTGGAGCAGGGGGCTTATTCAATCTGCAGATGGAAAGGGCTATGAGGAGACAGTCTGAAACTAGTAGTGGGGAAGATTAAAAAGGAAATGAGGAAACAGTTCTTCATTGAAAGGATGGTGTTCGAGTGGAACGAAATACAGTAGGAGGCGGTCTCATTGAGAACAGTGGATAGTTTCAAGAGGGGGTGGGACAAGGTAAAAGGGAGAGTCAAAACTGTTGGTAGGAGGTGGTGGGGGGTAGAAAGGGTGGAGAAGATAACCCCAGGGGGAAAGGGTCAGCTGCAGTGTAACTTCTCTTCTCTCCCGGGTCATGCCTGAAAATAGTCATTTTATGGCTAGTGCACTTACCCGGTTAACAAAAGCTAAATAAATAAATGAAATAAAACTTCTGTGAGCAGACTTGAGAGACCATTTTGGCCTATTTCTGCTGGCATCTTGTAGGTATGTTTGTATGTATGTATGTATGTATGTGTGTATATATGTATGTATATATGTATACATGTTTGTATGTATCATTAAGGAGGGAATAATGGCTGCCACAGAGGAGTGCACTAGGCTCAAGGGGAAGAACCCAAGAGCCAAAGCACCCAACTGGTTTACTACTGATATCACACAGGCAGTATCGGACAAGAGGTTAGCCTCTAGGAAATTCAGGAGGACTAAGAGGAGGATGGGGGAATTACTTCAACAAGGCTAGCAAAGCAGGTAAGGTAGCCCGGTAGGCTAAGGCCCAGAAGGAACTGTAAATAGCTGAGGTAGTTAAGAAGGGGTAGAAGGTCTTTTTTCACTATATAGGTAAGAAAATGGACAAGAAAGATGGGATTGCTAGGCTCAAGAAAGGGGATGGATGGATGGAGGAGAATGCGGGAAAAGCAGATGTACTGAATGGGTACTTCTGTTCCATCTTCACCAGGGAGAAACACGGGCCAGTGCCAATAGGAGGGGGGGCAGAGAGCACAGATGTGTTCATAGAGATTGATAGAGTGAAGACAGGGCTGCTAGCTTGAAGGTGGACAGAGTACCAGGCCAGGTCAGCATACTCCAAAGGGTACTGAGGACACTGGTAGAGGAGCTTGCAGAAGCACTGACTTGCCTGTTCAATATTTATTTGCAGTCAGACATTTTACTGTGTGACTGGAAAATGGCATTTAGCCCAGGTGCCGTGTGCCAATGGGCTACTACCCCTGCCTGTTAACCCTGGTACAGGTTGAGGGTCCTGGGTCCTGCTACAGTGAGAGTTAGAGGTTCTTTCCCAAAGTTAGAGAAATTAGTGTGGTGTCTCCACCCAGAGTAAGTTGTAAATAGGTTGGATGACTGGTTGGTACAGCCATATGGGTTGCTGCACATACGCACCTCCCTGACCAGCCACTCTGCACACTGGATCCCCAACAACTTCTTCCCACCAAATATCATAGATATGTCAGAAGTCAAAAATGCAATGAACCTCTCTTGACACAACAGCTTCAACAGTCAAACTCACAGCTTTATTGGGGGTAATGGCTAGGAGAGGGGTACCTGGATGAGGAGTGGCTGTGGAATAAAAAGAAGAGTTAGTGGGAAATGGCAAAGCATTAATCATAAGGGCCCACAGGCCAATCCACCCCTGGCTGCCCACCCTCACAGGTACAGTGTAACACCCTGAGGAGTCCCTGGGGTACCCACCAGTTGCAGGCTTGGATGTTGCCAAGGGTTGGCCGGCAGTTGGGGCCCTGGAAGGTAGAGAACATTTTTAAATTGAGAATCACACTCACCTGTTTCAGGATCCAGGAACCAGGGCCTGGGTACTCACAGTTTGCAGGCCTCAACAGCGGTTGGAGTAACAATTGCCAGATGTCCTTGAGTGTGGAGCTCTGCTCAATTCATGCAGCAATGGGCAGAAGGGAGGATGGACTCTGTTCCCTTTGCAGGTTGGATCTTCTCGAAGGTCTTGCAGCTTGTCCCTTTGATTGAAGATCTGGCTGCATGTCACCTTCAGCCACTTCTGGCCCATTGCAGAGCTTGGTGACAGGTCCATATCAGCCCCAGAAGGCCCAGACCAGGAGTGACTATGGCCTGGCTCCCCACATGGGTTGTAGGTGCCCTAGCACCTCGGCAAGTGCCAGTGACCTCCTGAGATAATGGGTCCCGCTTGGAACGGGCTAGCGAGTTCCCTCCCTGGCTCTGAATGAAGACACCCAAGCTGTAGGAGCCCTATGTAGTCCCTGCACTGAATCCACGAGTTAAACTGTCTCAGACAAATCTCCTGAATGTTCAGCAATGAAAGTTCACTTCTGGTGCTAGCCCCTAGAAACCACTTGAGATGGAACTTGGACCACAGCAATCAACAAGTGGTTGGAAACTAAACAGGCCCCTGCTCTCCCTGTTTGTGCTATCAGATCCTCTGCAGCACGGTTTAACTATTCAACCAGCCACCCAGTTCTAACAATTCAGTTCCAATGCAGTGCAGGGTCTCTGCAACAGATAACTCTCTCCAATCTAGACAGCACAGTTCTCAGTGCCTTGAGAGTTTCAAAATCAGTTCAGTCTCTCACTGTCTTCCCTTATGATTCCTTTTCCACAGTGGTACTCTCCAGCCGAGACCTAAGCAAGGCCTCTGCAGTCCAGTTCCACTCACATAAAGTCCTCCTGACTCGAGAAGAGCCCAGGCTCTCAAACCCACCAAGTCCCTGGGTTTTCACTCGAGATTCCAGCCTCCTGATTGGCTGTTCAGCTGATCAGTCATCAATAACCACAGAGATCAATATTTCCTGATTTCTCATTGGGGCATGAATTAGACACCTGGATTAGTCCCCTCCTTCTCCCAGGAGTCCCTCGGACAGTTTTTGGATGCCTATACACCGAATTGGCTGCTGAAAAGGGGTTAAAGCATCAACAAGATGGTGGCCCCCATTCAGTTTATAGCAGTCTTCATGGTGTCACTACTTTTAAGTTCTAGTGCAGCACCTTCAAATACTTCTATTGTATTATCTCCCCATAGTATTGTAGTCCTAACTGTGCCATTTTTAACAAGCTCAATGTTGGCCAGCTACTCCCAGTACTTTTGCTGTCACTTCTAGCCGCATTGAAATTAGCCTACATTTGTTTTTCTAGTATGTAGGGTCAGCATTACATGAATATAGGATCACATCATCCGCTTATAGTAGCAGCTGGTTGTTTACTGATTGAGGGAGGTTGTTTAAGAACAGATTGAACAATAGAGGGCCAAAGATAGAGCCTTGAGGAACCCCTGTGTTTACACTAAAGTTGTAGGAGAAGGTGTCCAGAGTTTTCACTTTTTGGACCCTCCCAGAGAGGTGGCTTCTGAACCATGCTACTGTCGAAGGGAAGAGGCCAGTTTTGGAGAGCTGATCCAGGAGCAGATTGTGACTGATGGTATTGAAGGCCTTGGTGAGATCAATATATGCTGCCCCCACCAAGAGCCCTCTGTCTAGCACATTATGGATTAAGCTGGTAAACTCCACTAGAGTGGTTGTGGTACTGTGTTGTTTTCGAAATCCATGTTGTTGAGGACATTGTAAATGATGCTTGTCTAGATATCCCAGCAGTTGGTCAGTTACAATTCACTCCATGGCCTTGGAGTGTGGAGGAAGGATAAATATTGGGTGGTAATTTGTAGAGTTGGCCCTGTCACCATGTTTGTAAACAGGGGTAACCACTGCCGTCTTCCAGATCTGTGGGAATTCACCTGATACCAAAGAAAGATTTAAGATTTTGGTGAGGGTTTTGAGAGTTATGTCCAGGGTGAGCCTAACTAGTTTTAGGTCAAGTTGAACAGAACTAGTTCTGGAAATACCTAGTGCTTTTAGGATATACTTTTTGCTTCCATAAAGGTGATAGCTCTGAAGTAGAAAGGCGGATGGGAGTTTGCTTGAGTCCCCGGGTTTCGTTCAGTGCAAATATCTGATTGTTGTTGAAGGAAGCTAGGGGCAACACTCTGCTGAGGTCAGTAAAAGTTCTGTTGAAGAAATTTGCTATGCAACTGTGATCCTGCATATGTTGGCCCTCAATATTCTGGAAGGCGGGGGGAGTTTTATTAGGTTTACCGGTTGGGGACTTGATGTTCTCCCAGAACCGTCCACTGTCACCCTATGAATTTATCAGTTAATTTTTAAAGTGAGTGTTTTTGGTCTTGTGAATTGCCCAGGTGCATTTATTCCATGCAGCTCTATAGTTCTGGTAGTCTGGGTACTGGAGTTCCTTGCTTTGAACCACAACTCATCTCTATTTTTCAGTAGGACACAAGACCTAAAGGAGGATCTGGGAAAACTAGAGAGGTAGTTTGGGATTTGGCAGCTTTTCTTCAATGCAATTACAGTGTATGCAGCTTACCACGGTTTTGTGCAGCTTCATTTTGTCCACCTAAAGCAATGTCCGTAGTAGCCAGCAGGGGGCAGCATTACCTAACAAAATGCTGCTTGCGATATTCAAAGAACTTTACAAAACAACATAGAGAACTTTAGGAAGCTGTTAACAAAACGGTGCCCCATAAGATGCTGCATGGAACTGCACAGTATTCAGTACATTAGTATTCACTACAATACAGCAGGTACTGTATAGGCATAGTTGTGCCACAATGTTTTTATTTACTGTATCCTGCTTACTAGCGCTACATCCCCTTGCCAGGAACAGTATAGTACCGCGCCTCTCTCACTTTCCCAGCAGAAGCTCCCTAGCTTCCTTGTGACAGACCTACCCGGCACTCCTCCTGGCTCTTCCTCACATTCCACTCACAGCTGCTAAAACAGAGTTACAGTAGACTCCACTGACTCTATTGCTGCTGGCACCACCACGGGAGGGGAGTTAATGGTTATAAGTGGGGTAAGTGCTGACGTGCTGGAGTTAGTGGTTATAAGTGGGGTAAGTGCTGACGTGCCGAAGTGCTTAAGTATTGTTTGCCATCCCAAATGGTGCCGAAAGTAGAAATTTAATGGCTCAATTAGCGCTCACTCAGCGCTTATCACCCACATCAGCTGTCCGCAATTGCCGGCAGGCAAGGTCAGCATAAACAGATAAAACTAGTATTAGTGCTTATGGGTATGGTTTGGGTTTCTTGTTTTTGTCTGTGTTTCCCGATTGTCCGTGGTATCTGTGTCCACCGTAGGTGGAGTTGACTGTAATTGCAAAGTTATGTACACTGGAGCCAAGAACCCTAGGACTGAGTACAGCTTGGGAGGGTTTCAGGTATTTGCAGCAGAGGTGGAGAAGAATCTGGGTGTGATGATCACTGGTGTCCTGAAGTATTCCACATAGTGTAGGAAAGCAGCAGCAAGGGCAAATAAAATGCTGAGCTACACTGCAAGTGGGATCAGCAGCGGGGAGGAGGTTATACTGCCATTTTACAGGCCACTAGTGAGGCCTCATCTGGAGTAAGGTGTACAGTACTGGTGCCCATACCTTAAGAAGGACATTAACTTGCTGGAGATGGTCCAAAGGAGGGCAATGAAGATGATCATGGGCCAGCAGGGTAAAACATATGAGGAGAGGTTGGTCACCCTGAATATGTACTCCCTGGAGGAGAGGACAGGAGAGGCGAGAGAGAGAGAGAGAGAGAGGGGACATGTCTGAGATCTTCAGGTATTTGAAAGGGATAAATAAAGTAGATGAGGAGGGTCTCTTTAACCTAAGTGGCAACCAAAACATGAGGGTACACAGTCTTGAGTTGGATGGCTGGGGTGGGGGGATTTAGGAGGGAGGCTAGGAGGCATTTTTTCACAGAGAGGGTTGTGGCTTGTTGCAATGTGTTGCCTGAAGAGGTGGTCTTGTTGAAAGCGATGGGCAATTTCAAGAGAGGCTGGGATTGAGTCAAAGGGAAACTAAGGGTCGAGGGAGGGGCAGATGAAAAGGATGGGATGTTTGGGAAGGGGAGCCAGGTTCATTAACTTAAGCCGAGGACCATGCAGGACAAGCAGACTAGATACACCAAATGGCCTTATTCTGCAGGCTTCTTCATGTTTCTGTATGCTATCCCAAGTCTTTGGAGCTATTGCTGCTTTTGCTGTTAATAAGCCCTTAAACGTAGAAACATAGACTTTGACGGCAGGTAAGGACCGCTTGGCCCACCCAGTCTGCCCATTTCTCTACCTGCAGGATAGGCCGCAGATCCTAGTTAACCAACAGCCTATTTCTTCCTATCCCCCACAATAATTGCCTTATGTCTGTCCTATGCATTCTTGAATTCTCCCACAGTTTTAGGCCCCACAACCTCCTCAGGAAGGCTGTTTCATGCATCCACTACCCTCTCTGTGAAATAATACTTCCTCACATTGCCCCTAAACCGCCCCCTCCTATCTTTAAATTGTGTCCCCTTGTCCTTGCACGTCTCTTTTTCTGAAAGATGCTACCCTCTTAGACTTTGTTGATTCCACTGAGGTACTTAAAAGTTTCTATCATGTCCCCCCTCTCCTTTCTTTCCTCAAGGGTATACATATTAAGCTCCTTTAGTCTCTCCTCATACGGCTTCTCTTGTAGACAACTGCACCATTTTAGTTGCCCTCTTCCAGACTGCCTCTATCCTGTCTATGTCCCTGCAGAGATGGGGTCTCCAGCACTGGACGCAGTACTCCAGATGCGGTCTCACCAACTGTCTGTACAGAGGGATAACAACTTCCTGTTTTTTGCTGCTGATGCCTCTCCCTATGCATCCCAGTATCCCCCCAGCCCTCCCTACTGCCTTCTCACATTGCTTGCTAACTTTAAGGTCATCTGATATGATTATCCCCAGGTCCCTTTCCTTTTTACGTTTGCTTGCGCACATGCGCAAGGAGCGTCTTGGGAGAATGGGACACTTTGGAGGTGTGCCCCACCTCTGCAATCCCCTGCTCCATTGAACAGGCATGGCAGTCCGCTACATTGAGCAGGTTGTGATGACAGTGGTGGTCTTCTTCAAAGAAACCACCGGCTGTCATACACAGCACCGGCCACGCCGCCTCCCCCTGCTCTTTGCTGCCACGCTGGGAGCCCACCCCAGCGTGGCAAACGCCCCGCTGCCATCTGCTGACGAGGGTGCCCAATCCTCCGTCGGCTCCACGGTCCCCAAGCCATCCTTCTGCCACACTGGAGCCCACCCCAGCGTGGCAACGCCCCATCGCCGCTTTTTTTAAAAACCTGTAAATTAAAAATGGTCTCACAGCGCCTCCCAGCCCTCCCATAACCCGCACTCCACCCACTGCGCACTTCTCTCCCCACACCTCTCACCCCATACTTACCTCCGGACTCGGCGCGACAATCTTCGTGGACCGGAACACGCCTGCACTCTTTAAAGCCGACCGCTAACTGAGGAAATGCCGTAAGCTGTATAATGGGCTAGATAGGGGGTTTTCAACTTTTTGCATATCTCAGGCACTTTTGGGGATTTTTGCACCAAATTTTCAACATGGGGTTTTTGGGACCCCTTCTCATGAATGATGTCACTGTCATGGCGTTATTCGGGCCCGAAGGGTGATTTCTCAGTCACTGTGCAGTCACTATGCATAATGTTTATGAGCAGAGGTCTTAGAATGGCTGTGTTGAAAATGCGGTGAAAAAATTCCTAAAATGACATTTTACGAGGTAATAGTTGCGCAGTTCCTTCATGCGCTCATAGTTCGCAATTTTCAATATTTCACTCCAGATTTACAACATTGCCATTTTACCACACCTCCTTATGAGCAGTACAGCTGTCATTTTTCAACATCCTGCCCAAAACGTGTTTCATTCATGTAGCGACAATGGCGCAGTCGGTGTGGTAAATCAATGTATGGGACACATTAAGAAAATCCCAGTGACACTGTTCATGAGCAGAGGTCTTAAAATGGCTATGTTGAAAATTTTGTGAAAAAATTCCTAAAAATGACTGTTTTACAAGAATGCGTTGCACAGTTCCTTCGCACACTCGTAAGTTCGCGAATTTTCAATATTTTCACTCCAATGACTTCCAAATACCTAAACAGCACATAGAAGCAAGCAACATTTGGCACTGACAAATGCTTGTATTTCTTTGTCATTGATTTTTTTAAGCCATGTCCAAGCGCCAAATACCACTGCAAATACCTGCAAGCGAACGTTCGGCATTGACAAATGCTTGTTTATTGTTGTTACTACCTCCCTTCATTGTGTATTCTTCCCCTTGGTTCTTGTTTCCCAGGTGCATTATTTTGCACTTCTTTGCATTGAATCCTAGCTACCATACTTCTGACCATTCCTCCAACCTTGCCAAGTCCCTTCTCATCCTTTCCACACCTCCTTGTGTATCAACCCTGTTGCAGATCTTTGTGTCATCTGCAAAAAGGCATACTTTTCCTTCCAATCCTTCTGCAATGTCACTGATGAAGACATTAAAAGGGCTTTAACTAACAAATTACACTAAGCACTACCAGAAAACACCTGCTGCTGCTCCCTTTAACCCTCACAAAATGTTCTGATCCAGTGAGAGTGATTCTGCGCACGTGGTGTCTCCAAGTGGCCAATGCAGTAAGATGCACTAATCCACTCACATGGATTCATCCCCCATTTTTGTCCTTGGGGAGGGAGAGGAGAAAGTCCAGCAGTCAGCAGGTATAGGTGCCTAAGTGGACAGTCACTAAGAAAATGTAGGTGCCCTCTGCCGAATGTGCCTGCCTTAGAGCTCCAAAGGTATAGGAATTTCACACCATGGCCAGAGATGGCAGAACAGGCCTTGATTTAAGATGCCATCTGAAGGATTGCATGTCAACAGTGGCACGCCTCTCTAGTGCTGCACTACAGTGTTAGTACTGGATATTAGTCCAGGTACCTGGTGTGGGACTAGAACCTACAACCTGTCTGATTTTCTGGACCCAGAGGCCAGTGTGCCACTGACACAGGCTATGAAACTTGAGAAACTTAATACAGAAAATATTACACTTGAGCTGAATTGTGTAAGCAAACAAAGCATTTTCAAAGTTTTGCTAGTGACATCAGGGGCTTTTTACAGCAGTAATATTTATTAGTCTGCAAGAAATGCCATCATATAGTCTTTTAGGCAAAAAGTTACTTCTGCCATTGTTAGATTTATCCTCGGTGTATTGTTAGTTTTCTCAGATATTTTTAGTTCATGAATGAAAGAAAATACAAAGGCAAATGGATATGTGGATGTTTTTGCCAGAAAAAAACCCCATTACTGATGAAAAAACAATATGGCAAGTAACAAATGATGCTGCTTTAAAACTATCACTTAAAAACAATATGCATTTTTTCCTTGTGCTGTTTCTCACGAGTGAACAAGGGAGATAACATCTGGTTTTCAAGGGATGGGGCCCTATTTCTACACAATTTTACATCTGGGGCAACTTAAGCACAGGGGGGCTGAGTGACTTTCTCAAGGTCACATAATGAGGAAGGGGCACTGGTGGGTTTTGAACCTGCTGGGTCCCAAGCTTATGCTCAAACTAGTATGGAACCAGCAATCAAGGAAACTAGCATTTAGCCAAAGTCTGTGAAAACAGAGCAGGGCATGGGAGACATGGAAATTAATTAGATCACCATACAAAAGGGCAGAATACAGGAAGGGGCAATCTCGTCATCATATCTCGTTGTTACCAGTGCGATCTGAGGGAGTGAGTAGTGGGATCTTAGAAAATGCCACCTGGTATACAAGTCTAGTTATATTTTATGAGTATTCAGGTATTTACACATTTCAGTGAACGCTGTGCCTGCAGGTGGGAATGGAGTACTGAAGCCCCGATTTGTGCAGCAGTCACGGCTTCATCTGTGGGGTAGATCTCCTTTAAATCCCTGTTATGAAAGGTTATTCACTCCTTTCTCAATCTCCCTGCTCAGTCTACCTCCCCATCCTCAAACTAGGAAAGTCTCCACCCATGCTTCAGCATAATTTTCCTAATCCCTGATCTCCTCTGAGACCACCCTTGCTGCCTTATTCTCTTATAATTCTTGTAAAGAGCACAGCCCTGGACCAGATACTAGTCTCCATCTCTTTGCACCTGCTTTCACCTCACCTCCTGCCTCCCTTCTCACACTGTCTTTCCAACTTGGGTCCATCCTCCAGTCCTAGAAACAGACTCAAATCCTCCCACTCCACAAAGGGGGTGCTTCTTCCTTCCCAAGTAATTATTGTCCCATTTGCCTGCTCCCTGCCCTGGCTAAGGTGCAGGAAAAACTTGTTCTCTCCCAACTATCCACCTACCTTGGCTTACTTCTTTCCTATCCTCTTCCAGTCTGGCTTCTGCAAAATTATTCCATCACCTTCACTCTCCTCAGCGATCTGTGACTTTGATTTGAAAAGCATGGACCAGGGCCAGTTCACTGTGATCATTTTTATAGGACTAGAAAAGGGACTCAGTACTGTGGCCACCCCTTCTTTTGGATGAGTTATGTACTGTGGGTCTTTCCAACTTAGCAGTCTGGATGTTCGGCCCCAGCCTTTCAGCCTAGCTCGGATTGGTGATGGTGGATGATGCCCTATCCATCCTCTGCCTATCAAGTCCAGTGTCCCCAGGGCTCCATGTCTGTCCAAATCCTTTTCTCCATCTTCCTAATCAAGCTCCCCTCCACCTGTGTCTCCTCATACAACCACATGTATAAAGATGACTCAGTTCTATTTGCTTCTGGTGCTTTGGTCCCTGAGCTGTAATCATCACTCAAGCATGCCACTGATAATGTCCAATGCTGGATTTGCTCAGACAAACTCACTAAATGCCAAATGGATTGTCTGGTTGACATTTGGCACTACATAGACTAGCAATTCTCCAACATACCAATCTTAAAGATACTGGATGGCAACCAGTTCAAAGAGGTAACCACTCAAGTATTTAGGGGTGCGGCTGGACCAGCACCTCAACTTCTCTGCCCACACTGATGACATGCATAAGAAACTCTGCCCTAAGCCTGGTGTGCTGTATTGAAGCAAAGCTGGCCTTCCTCTCCTGGTCCACTGCAAGATCATCCTTAAGATGATCTTGCCAGTGTTGGTCTATGTGTGTCTGGTCTACAGCCCTGTCCCAAAATCTGCACTTGCCAGGCTAAACTTCCTTTGTCATTCCTTCTGCTGCCCTGACTTTAGTGCTCTGTCTCTATAACCCATCACTGCTGTTGCTATACAAATCTCACTCCCCCCCTCCCTAGAGGTCTGGCTTCTCTCACACTGTTCCTCATTCCTGGCCAAATACTGGTTTGCCACTGTTCCCACTTACGTCTTCTCCTTACTTAACACTGCCATCCCATCCTCCTACTCCCTCCATTCAACCAAAGCTTACTACCTGGCCTGCCTTCTCTCTCCACCTTCCAGCACTGAGGAACAAACTCCCTCTCCATCTATCCATTATCTTCCTTCTTTTCCCTGCCAACCACTCTTACTTGCATACTTCTCAAAAGCATGCACCTGCAACAGCTTTCTCTTCTCTCTGCATTACAACAACCCATGCCTATCCATCCCTTCCCCTTATTACCTGTCCTGCCACCTTCTTATAAAATCTGCCACTTACCCTACTGTATGGCGTAACACTCTGTGTACTCTGCAGTTTAGACAGGATTCAGTTACAAATGCCTTGCCATATGTAGATTACATACTCCCCTAGCTCTCATTCATACTAACCCCCCCCCCCCAACCTATATACAGTGGTGCTGGCCAGGATGCAGTGACTCGCTTTACTGCATAACAAAAGAGATTAACTGCTGCTGAACTTGCCTTAGTTGCTGCAGCAACTGTATTGCAGTATGCTACAGTTTTGTGTTGCATCCTGGCTGGCACCACTGTACAAGGTAAGATTTCAACAGTTTTTTTTTTTCTGGAGGTTATTACTTGTGCCTTGCGCTTTTACTGTTCATGTATATGCACACATTGTTGTCATTACATTTGTTACTGTTAGTCTCCCATATTTGAATGCAATGCTGAATTTCAGATTTTGTGGGTAACCTTTTCTGACTTAGCAGTCATGCATCGCAGGTCGTGCTACTATCTAGGATTTAAAATATGTAAATATTTGTAACTCTCATGCAATAAGGACCTCACTGAAAATGAGCTTGGCTTAGTTGAATTTCCATTTCACATTACATGAACAAAATGTTACTACTACTACTACATGTAGGTGACTGGGTGTTAGAACAACTGCTACTAAGTGCCAGATGCCCCCGAGGCAGTAGCAGAGGTGTGCCAAGTAGCAGGGGTGGGAGAGGTGACGGAGTACACTGTTTCTATGCTGTGATTGATAGTGCAGCCCTGCCTGTAGTACCAGGAAAGATAAAGGGATGGGTGAGTAGATGATGACTGACAGCCACTCCTGGGCCTGTCTCCAACAATTGATTTAGTCTCTACACAGCGCTGTGTAAGGAGCCTGCAATGTGGGTATTTCTTGGAAGATATGTTGTCAGGTTGAATAGGAATCATTGTCCCCAAAAAAGAAAGAAAGAAAAAAAGAAATATAACAAGCATTTGTCAATGCCAGCCATTTGCTTGCATGTATTTACTGTACAGGTGTTTGGTACTGATAGTACACACACACACACACACACACACACACACACACACACACACACACACACAGACAGCAGTTGTTTTACATGATCCCCAACCATATGGCTCAAGGCAATTTTAAATTACTCCTTTTAAAATTGCCTTGAACCATGGAGGAGTGTGTTCAATTTACTCGTCTCAGACTGCCTTGAGTTGCTACAGTAACAGACTAATTAGGTCAGGCAGGTGGAAACTCATCAAGCACTGGCAGTAGAAAACAAGCACTACACAAACAGCTCTCCGCCAGCACTCCATAAGCATCTCACACAGTATGAAAAAGTACTTCAGACAATGCCATAAAAATGGCTGTTTCAGTGTTTCTGTGTTTCAGAAACAGCCTCTGTCTTGTAACATATACAACGAGGTACCCCTAAGTGCAAAGTACTCACTGGTATTCCACATCTCATTAGTGTGGTGACATCATAAAGGCACGCAAGCTTTTCTCTTCTTCCTATGATGTCACCACACTAACTCGGCGAGGAATACCAGCTTGTAACTCATACTTAGGGTACATTATTCTCTACATAGTTAGCTCATATAGTGATTACCTGGGCCCTCCTTTAAAGAAAAGCCAGATGGATTTTCACCATGCATTTATATGTAATTTTTATGGTGCTTTGTGTGTCTTTTTCTGTTGTTTCTAATACAGTACTTAGGTAGTTAGTACCAGATGCTGTTTGTGTTTGTGAGTCAGCCAGGGTGTCCTTCCTACAGCCAGGGATAAAGAGCTGCAACTGCCCTCTCTGCAGTATGCGGCTTAGGAGTATCCACTGCCAAACTGAGCACATGCAGCAGTGAAACAAAAAACAAACAGCACAGCAGAACATAAATGAACCTCCGTACTGGAGCAGTTCACCCATGAGAAACTGCACGGATGTGGGGGGGGGTTGCTTTAGCAGCACATGGTGTGGTTGGCCTTAGAAGAATTAAGCACTATAAATCATTTCCAGAACAATGATCAGGTCAGGTCAGAGATAATTATAGAGCTCAGTTCTTATCTCGTCCAACTAAAAACGTTCAAGGTAAAAAAATCTGCAAACTACGTGGCAGCTGGATAACTCTACCCCCCCCTCCCCCCGCATAGTTCACATGAGACTTAAGCTTTATTTAATTAATTATTGCTAACTAACTCTTCTCTTGGAAGTTTTATTTGGAAGCAATGTGGCCTTACATATTTGCTCTAGACTCCTGGAGAAGCAAATAAAGACACTGCCTGCAACAGGACTGTTCAAACATTTATTTTTCACTGTCCAGTTACTACAGGGCACAGACTAGCCAGGCAATTGGAAGAGGGCAGGAATTCAGGAGGCACTGCAAAAGTAATAAGCAGCAAAAGAAGTAAGCAGGCGGCAACTCCAAGTAGCAGACAGCAAACAAACAGCTAGCTTTCGTGACAGGGATCCAGAGTTTGTGCTATATAAGCAGTATTTATGAAAAAACACTTTTAGGGCGTACGTGAGCTCATGTGATTGACACAAAGTCTGCTGTCTCTAGCTGATGATTACCACATTCTGAATCCCAGCTGGTTAATCACTGAAAATGACAGACTGGTCCCAACCCGGAAAGGCCAGCTTTTGAACACTGACCGATGACAAGCTGACCACACAACATACAGAAGTTACCACACTCCCTACCAAGCACTTCACCTATCTCTCTAGTTTCCGGCACCAGCCAACCAGCACCCTGGCCCAACTACTTACATTCCATTTGCTCGCTTGCAACTATGTGCACATTGAGGTGAGGCAGTCAGATTACCTGCTGTTTCATTGCTTATAGCTTTAGTTTTTCTCCTTCTTCGCATTACCGCCACACCGCTACCATCTGCTTCATGGCCCTGTATGTCAGACACTCATGATAGTTTTTTTTATGTTTGCTTGCACACACGTGCAAGAAACATAGTGCCACCATACAAGAATTGGTAGGTGTGCCTCTCCTACTTCAAATGCCCTGCTGCCTTTTGCAAGCATGGCCACACCACACCAATGAATGCTGGAGTTGTCTATGACAGTCGTTCAGATGCAGTGGTGTACAGTTGAAAGCAAAAAAATGCTGCAATCAATGACAGTAACATGTAGGTACTTTGCATACTGCCATCCAGCAGTATGCAAGGTGCCTACATGTCGGCACTGAACTGAAACAGCTGTCATAGACAGCTCCATCCCCCCGCAACAAGTAGCATGCTGGGAGCCCACCTCAGCATCTTCATGCACTTCCCCCCCACACACTGTATGGCCAATGGGGGTGCCCAATCCACTGTCAGCTCCGCTGCACTCCCCCCAACAGAGTTCCAGGTGCCACGCTGGGAGCCCACCCCAGCATGGCAACAGTCCGTAAGGCCAATGGGGGTGCCCAATCCCTGTCAGCTTCACTGTATCCCCCCCAACAGACTTCTAGGTGCCACGCTGGGAGCCCACCCCAGTGTGGCAACAGTCCATATGGTTGATAGGGGTACCCAATCCCCTGTTGGCTCCACTGCCCCCCCAAACAGCCTTTCAGCTGCCATGCTGGGAGCCCACCCCAGCGTGGCAAAATTCACGTGTCGCCTTAAAAAAAAAATGCCCTGTAAGAAAAAGCAGTCCTCACTGACTGTCTTGACCCCTTGCCCCCACCCACACCTACCTTCTGCACTCCTGCCTCCCTATGCCACCTACCTCACCCCATACTTCACTTCCAGAGTCTGACGCGAATGATCTTCGTGGATCGGGAACACATCTGCACTCTTCAAAGCCGACCGCAAAGTGAGGAAATGCCTGTAAGCTGTATAATGGAATAAATAGGGGGTTTTCAATTTTGATGCATATCTCTGCTATTTTTGGGGAATTTTTTCACCAAATTTTCAACATGGGGTTCTTGGAACCCCACCTCATAAATTCTGGCACTGTTATTTTGTTATTCGGTCCCGAAAGGTGATTTAGCAGTCACTGTGTGTAACCACCTTTCAGCACCAATTTACAAAATGACAGTGTCTTCTCATGAGGTAGGCCCCAAAAACCCTATGTTGAAAATGTGGTGAAAAATTCTAAAATGACTGTTTTTATGAGGTGCGTCGTATTTCCTACGCAGACGTCAGAAAGTTCATATAAATTTTTAATATTTTCACCCCTGATTTTTAACATTGCCATTTTACCACACCTCCTTATGAACAGTATAGCTGTCATTTTTCACATCTCACCCAAAATGTGTTTCCTCACATGTAGCGCACAATGGCGCAGTTAGTGTGCGAAATCAATGTTCAGGACAGATTAAGAAAATCACAGTGAGACTGTTCATGAGCAGAGGTCTTAAAATGGCTATGTTAAAAATTTGGTGACAAAAGTCCATAAAATGACTGTGTTACGAGTGAGCATTGCGCAATTTCCACGCACCTTCGTAAGTTCATGAATTTGTAGTATTTTCAGTCCAGATGTTCACCACTGGCATTGTTCCACACTTCCTTATGAACAGTACAGCTGTCATTTTTCACACCATGGCTGAAATGTGTTTTTGCACTTCCAGTGCAGAAATGCATGGTCACTGTGGGAAATCACTGTTCAGGACAGATTAAGGAAATCACAGTGACACTGTTCATGAGCAGAGGTCCCAAAATGGCTGTGTTGGCAATCTGCTGTAAAAAATCCCCAAACTGATTACATTACGGGTGTGCATTCTGCAGTTTCTATGCACGCTCATGACTTCACCAGTTGTTTTAATATTTTCACTGCAGATTTTCAACATTGCCATTTTTTGCACCTCCCCATGAACAGTACAACTGTCATTTTTCACATCCTGTTCAAAATGTGTTTTCGCACCTGTGGTGCCAAATGGCATAGTCGCTGTGCAAAATCAGCTTTCGGTTAACAAACTGATATTGCCACTGTTCTTAAGGTGGGGGTCACAAAAAAAACATGTTGAAAATTTGGATTGAAAATACCAACAAACGCCTGAGGCGTTAGGGTTTCCGACCATAATACCCCACCCTGTAGAGACTGACAGGTATCAGGGGTGTGGATTGAGATTGTCACCTGTAATGCTTATACCATTCCACCCCCACCCTCACCCTGCAGCCAGTCAGAGGCATCGAGGTGTGCTTTGGACTCTTTGGCCCCAAAGTTCACCCCATTCTCCTATACTGCACCCATCTCACCATATTTCCTGATGGAATGGGGTGAGCATAAGGGCCAAAGACCCCAAGACACACCGTGACACTTGTCGGTGTCTGCAGGGTAGGGTGTGGTGAAATGGCGTGGCTGTTATGCCTGACGACCCAAAGGCACACCCCAATGCCTGTCAGTCTCTGCAGGGTGGTGGTGGGGTTGGCTTCAGTTCAATAATTCACTGCCATTCCTATTATGCAGCTCTCTAATTCCTACACAACTAATGCCGATGCCAGGAAGCAAATATTCGGCATTGACAAATGCTTGTTTACAGCTGCAGTAGGCTAGACAAAGGAGCCCAGCCCCCACATAGGCACTGTTGCTGGCTGCTCTGCTGCCTAGCCCTGCCAAGGTACTACAGTGCATACCAAGAGACTATTAGGGAGCTGAGACATGACAGATTAAATTATCTGCCACCGTGTCTGTTTGCTGACTTTCTCACTGCCATGATTCCCATCATTCCCACTGCGGGGAGAGCTCGGTTGTGCAGTACGCTGATGATACTGCCATCTTCCGACCCCTGCGTGATGTGGTTGCCCTAGGCCCTCTACTCCAAAAGGATCTCACTTCACTAGAGACTTGGCTATGTAAGAACAGAATGGTACTAAATGCCGACAAGACCAAGGCAATGCTATTCTGGCCAAGATCCCTGGGATTTGACAGGTCCTCATCCCTGTCCTTAACCTCACTCTCTGGTAAAGCCATTAACATAGCTCCTTCCCTTAAACACTTAGGGCTCACGTTGGATCAGAATATCACATACAAGGAACATGTGGACCAGGTCACCTGGACCCTACATCGGAAACTTGGTACCCTGTATCGACTCAGGGACCAACTCATCCCTGAAACCAGGCTCTCCATAACTACCAGCGTCCTTCTACCCAACCTGACCTTTGCAGCCCCTATTATACAGGGCATGGCTAAACAAGAGATTACCAGGATGCAAACCCTATATAATAAAATAGCTCAGCTTATAACCTAGACCACCCGAGACGCCACCATCAGGACACTTCGCCAATCTCGTGGCCCACATTGGTCACCCGCCTCCAACACCCCTGCTTGTCCAGGCCTACAAGTTTCTCAAACCCCATGCTCCGCCAAGCATTGCTGGGACCATAACCCTCAAACACAACCCAAGGAACCTAAGGACCTCAGATAGAACGCTATTAGAAGTCCCTAGGGTTAGGACAAACGCTGGCGGAAGATCCTTTTCCTCCCAAGCAGCCTGCCAATGGAACAAGCTCCCTCCCCAGGTCTAGGCCTCCTCCTCACTCATGAACTTCCGCACCAGGCTTAAGTCCCATCTGCTGACCTCAAGCACATGCCACTGTCATGGCACTTAAAGCTCCTAAGGTACTCCCTCCTCCAACTCCCGCCTCCCAGCTTAACCTTCCTACTACCTGCCTTATACAGACTGCTCACCAGAGGTCACGGTAACCCTGAATAAACTATATGCAAAGTACTACCAATTGCTTACATGTCATGATGATAACCATGCCTGTACCCATGCCTGCATCCACTGCTTTTCTTTACCGTGCCTGTAAGCCATGCCTGTATCCGCTGCTTTTCTTTTACCATGCCTGTAACCATGCCTGTATCCACTATTTTTCTTTACTGTAACCACCTCATGATGTAACTCACAATGCCTGAAATGTTCCTTATGTCCTTGTTCATTTTTATAACTTGTATTGTTATCCCGGGTCGCCCCTGAAAAAGGGACCTTTGGGGCTCAGTGGGCCTACCCAGTCACCAAAATTTAATAAATAAATGATGCAGACTGGGATTCAGCCCTACTGCAGTGCTATGGGTACCATACATGTAGGACATACTTTGCCAGCTCAGCCCACTCACTGCTTTTTTATACAGCAGCCTGCTTGTGTGTGTGCGTGGTCAAGAAACGTCTTCTGGATCAGCGGCTTGTTCTGTTTGATTTGAAGTCTTCAAACACTCTCTTTTCAGAAGACTAAGTTAAACAACACAAGCCACTGATGCAGAGAGCATTTTACATACTGTATGGAGGTTCTCCCTACAATTGTCAATTGGATTGTGCTCGTTTGCTAGTTTCCTGACCTCCCAACCCAATTCCCTTCCCGCTTGTCGCTTGCACGTCACGCCCCTTCCTGCATGTAAAGTCAAACAGTTGAACACAGCAACATGCAATAACAACACAAATAAACAAACCAAACCCCGACACTCTAGTGCTGATCTGCTGCCCACCCCGACTACCTTAGAGTTCATGGTCTGGACAGGGGCTGGGGCCAGTCAGCTTCGATCGGCTCTTCTTGTGGTGGGTCAGGTCAAGGACCCAGAGTGGAATTTATACTGCTGCTTAAGCCTTAAGGACTTAAGGAGTTCTGTGATACCCTCGGGCTGACACAACTTATTGGTGAGCCTATGTGCCCTAATAAGAAGAACCCTGCTAATAGTACACTGCTTGACATCATCTTAATAAGCAAACCGCACCTGTTCTCCCATGCAGGAACCTTCTTCTCTGATGTTAGTGACCATAGCATCATTGCCGGTGTAAGAACAGTCCAGAATCCACTATCCTCATCAAGGTTCTTTACTAAGAGGTCCAGACATAATTTCAATCAGTCTGCCTACCTTGATGAGTTAAAATACTCGTTGTGTTGGCAAGACTTTTACCTAGCTAACTCGGTCCACTTGGCATATGACATCTTTTCTGAAATTGTGACTGGGGCATTAAATAAGTATGCCCCTCTTGTAAAAGTTAGGGTAAGGAGTAGAACCCGTCACTGGTTCTCTTTAGAACTAAAAAAAGCACTGCTGGACAGGGACAAGCTTTGGAAAAAAGCACGAACAACTTAGGCCCCGATGGACTGGTGTCACTTCAGGAAAGCCAGGAATACATGCTCCAAGATGATAAGAGATACTAAGGTCCCCTTTTATCATTCAGAACTGGATTCTGCTGCCAGGAGTTCCTCTAAATTTTGGAAGTCCATTAAGGATATGTCTGGATATACCCCGGGAAACTCCTTGCCTGCAAAGATTACATCTGGCAGTGCCACCATCTACGACAAAATGGAGATCCTGGATGTATTTAACAACCACTTTGCCACCGCAGTGCTGGCATTTGACAACTCCCCTGCATGTTCTTTACACTCCCAGCTGGCTGCTCAAAACTCTGAACCTCTTCTTACCAACTCAGTCTTTTCTTTCAAACAACATGAAGTCTTGCTGTATTATGACAATTGCAGTGAGTCCCCATCTTCGAACTGCCCCGGAGGTGAAATAGTTAACTTTTCCATGAAGCATGGAACTCTGAGCGCGAGCTCGGTTAGAAAGCTCTGTCTGTTGTGATTCAAACATAAACTGTCAGATTCTTTACTCCGCCTCACTGAACAGTCGCTCTGGAGATTTCTCCTTCTACTCGGTTCATTTGTCAGTTTAAAAAGTGTTATTTTATTGGTTTTTAGTGAAAATTAACTGAAATTAAACCGCAACCGGTCGGTTCAAGCTCTGTCTGTGGTAACGTAAGTAATAGATAGGTTTTACATTGAAATTTCTGTGTGGAATTTGTACACATTTATCGGTTCGGTTTGAACCGATCAGGTTGTTTGAAAAATTACTAGTCCTTTTTTAGAGTGTGGTTCCCGGTTCTTATCGGTTCTAAAAAAAACGGATTTCATTACGGTTTTTTCCACGACCCGTGACACGGTTGGGAACCGATAAGGGTGTCTTGCTTGGTGGATTGCCATAAACAGGCAAGTTTGGTTAGGCTGGCATTATGTCTGAGAAACCCAAAAGAAAAACCAGACCCACTGAGTTTCAGCACTGTAGTGTTTGTGGGGAAGCTTTTGCTAAGGCTGACCCACACACCACATGTGTCTATTGTCTGGGGTTTGACCACCTCAATTCAGATTGCCAGATTTGTAGGAATTTCCCTGCTGCCACCATAGAAAAGAGAGTTGGTAGGCTCAGGGAAAGGGAGGCCAAAAAGTCCACTGACCCGGATGGCCAGCCTGGTTCAGTACCAACCGAACCGGAGGGAGTGCCCTCTGACCAGGGCGATACTTCCTCGGGCAAACGAAGAGCCAGTTCTGAGGAGCCAGTCCCAGCAAAAAGGACTAGAAAGTCAGCTAGCGTAGAGCCAAAAGTTATCTCCCCAACTGCTGAAGAAATAGCTAAAGCAATTCAAATTGTCCAGTCTCTTTCCCATCCGACCGAACCGTCACCATCAGGTAGGCGTCCGGTTCGGCCGGTTCCACCGGTTCAGGTTTATGATTGTGAGGATTTTTATGAATTGGAGGAAGGGGAAGGGGAATATGAGGAGAGTGAATATGGTTTTGAAGATCTGGATGTGCCCATTGAACCGGACATCTCTCCAGATAGACCCTTAGGGTTTCTCCTCCCAGGCTTTCTGGAGTCCCCTCTCATTTCATTTTTATAAGAAAGTTGTTGATACTCTGCAGCTCCCTGTTGAGGAAGCTGTTGATGACCAAGAGGAGCCTGACTATGTAGAAATGATGGATATTCCAGAGTCTAGAGACTGTCTATTCCTTTACACAAATCTTTTCGAAACAGACAGTAAAAGTTTTAAAACTCCTCACACTATACCTCCTGTGGATAAAAGGATGGACAAGAGGTATACCTTATCAGGTTCCGACACTGATTTCCTCACTCAGCAATGCAGCCATGTGGGGGTAGTGCAGGCTGCAGCCTGTGACAAGGCTAATATTCCCCTAGCTTCACACCCCCCTGAGAAGGACTCCAGGAAGATTGATGCTATGACAAAGAAACAGGACATGGCAGCATCTTTGGGACTCAGACAGGCAAATTATATGGCTTATGCTGCTAAGTACCAGAAATCCAGATGGGATACTGTGCTGGCTCTAGCAAAACAAGCCCCTGACCAGTTTGCCAGGGAACTGGAACAGGTGGCTATGGATGGTATTGAAGCATCTAAGGTGCAATTTCATGCTGCAGTGGACTCTAATGCTGTTTCATCAAGAGTCATGGCTACATCTGTGGCTCTTCGCAGAATGGCCTGGCTCAGATGTACTACCCTGTCTCAGGATACCCAGTCTAAGGCCATGGATTTTCCTGTTGTGGGCAATTCTCTGTTTGGGGAGCAAACAGAGAATTACATGAAGAAAATGGATGAATATAGGACCACCTATAGGAGTGCACAGGCCAAGGAAAAGTAGGCCACTCCTCAAAAGCAGCTTCCTAAAGGCAGGGGCAGGCCTTTTCATAGGCCTTTTTACCAAACCCAAGCTTCCTCTTCCGCCTATGCCCAGAGGGGTTTCTTTAGAGGGAGAGGCAGACGGGCTACAAGCAGGCCTGCTCCCACCCCTCAGCCCAAAGCCCCTGCCAAGCAGGCACCCTGATGGGGTTGCCAGGGCCGATTCTTCTCTACCTGTAGGGGGCAGGCTGGCTTACTTTGTCCAGGCCTGGAAGTCTCTAACATCAGACAAGTGGGTCCTGGAAGTAGTAAGCCAGGGACTGGTTCTCAGCTTCAAAAAATTTCCAAAGCTAAGAACCAGATCTTTTCCACCTGCATCTCCATCAGAGGCACTCGCCCTAGAGGCAGAGGTCTCTACCCTCCTGGCTCTCAGAGCCGTGGAAAGGGTTCCTCCCCTACACCAAGGCAAAGGTTTGTACTCCAGGTACTTCCTTGCCCCAAAAAAGACAGGAGAATGGCGGCCCATTCTGGATCTCAGATACTTAAACAAGCACCTTTTAAAACCAAAGTTCAAAATGGTGACTCTGGGAATTATCTTACCTTCTGTAAGGCCAGGGGACTGGCTAGCTTCCCTGGACCTCAAGGATGCCTACTTCCATATTCCCATCAGAAGCTCCCATCGAAAGTACCTCAGGTTCGAGCTGCCCTCAGGCCATTACCAGTTCAGAGCAATGCCCTTCGGCCTCACGTCTGCTCCAAGGGTATTCACCAAATGCCTGGCAGTAGCAGTTGCCTACCTAAGAAGGCAAAAGATTGCCATCTTTCCTTACCTGGACGATTGGCTCATAGTAGGCCAGTCCCCAGAACAGGTCACTTTACATCTTCAGATAACGCAGCAACTGCTTACCTCTCTAGGTTTCCTTCTGAATCTCTCGAAGTCAGTTCTAGAGCCTGTCCAGCTTCTTACCTTCATAGGCACAGAACTGAACACACAGAAGGCCAGGGTCTTCCTTCCTCTGGACAGGGCAAATACCCTAGTCTCCCTGGCCTCCTCATTCACCCTGCAGGTCTCTCGACCAGCAAGGCATTTTCTGCAGCTCCTAGGACACATGGCTGCTTCCACAGCAGTTGTGCAGGGAGCAAGATTTCAGATGAGGGACATCCAGTTCCATTTGAGAGCTTTTGGTCCCAAAGAAAGGATCCTCTGACCAAGTTGATCCCAGTAACTCGAACCCTGATCCAAGCCCTACAGTGGTGGCAGGATCAGAGCAACCTGAGACAAGGGGTTCCTTTTGTCACTCAGTCTCACTCCCTAATCCTTACTACAGATGTATCCCTCTTGGGTTGGGGAGCTCACATGGGCGACCTCACCACCCAGGGTCTGTGGTCTCCCCAGGAATCTCTGCTTCACATCAACCTGTTGGAGCTCAGAGCAGTTTTTCTAGCACTTCAAGTTTTTTCCAAGTCTGTTCAGAACAAGATTGTACAGGTCAGAACAGACAACACCACTACAATGTGGTACATCAACAAGCAAGGGGGCACTCGGTCTACGGCCTTGTGCACTGAAGCAATGAAGTTGTGGTCTCTGGCTTACTTCCTGAATACCTCCCTTATGGCAGTCCACCTTCCAGGCAAGGACAATGTCCTGGCAGATGCTCTCAGCAGGATTTCTCAGGGCCATCACAAATGGTCACTGGATCCCCTGGTCTTGGGAGTAGTATTTGCCAGATAGGGCACCCCGCAGATAGATCTTTTTGCAGCCCCAGACAATCACCAACTTCCCCTTTTTTGCTGCAGGCCCCCAGTGTTGGGCTCACTCCCCCTGGATGCCTTAGCCCTCAGTTGGGAAGGGAAGTTCCTCTATGCCTTCCCTCCCTTCCTTGTCCTGTTCAAAGTGTTAGTCAAAAATCAGATCCCAATCCTGCAAAGTCATTCTGATAGCTCGGATTGGGCCAGACAACCCTGGTATCCACTCTACTGTCCTTAGCAGTCCATCCTCCCTGTGCCTTCCCAGGAATCACAATCTGTTAACCTGTGCCCAGGGACGGGTTTGGTATCCGAATCTCAAATCTCTCAATCTCAAGGCTTGGTTCTTGAAGAGTTAGAGTTTGCTGATTTACACCTTCCCAAGGTGTATGGATATATTGAAGGCCTCAAGGAAGCCTTCCACCAGGGCTACTTACAATTCAAATGGAAAAGGTTTTCCATATGGTGCTCAAAAGATATTTCCCAGACTCTGCTGATCTACCCACAGTCCTGGATTATATGGTCCATCTGAATTTTTCTGGGGCTCAGACCAGCTACCTGAAGGTGCATTTGGCAGCTGTGTCTGCTTTATTTCAGCAGGTAAGTCCTCTCTTTCAGCTCATCCTGTATTTTCCAAGTTTTTAAGGGGTTGTTTCACACCAACCCTCCATTCAGGGACCCTGCCCCTGCCTGGGATCTTAATGTTTGCATTGCTCAGCTTATGCAACCCTTCGAGCCCTTGTCTTCAGCTGAGCTTAAGTACTTGACTTGAAGACTGTGTTTCTGGTAGCTCATCACCTCTGCCAGACGATAAGTGAATTGCGTTGTTCAGTGGAGCCGGATTTTATCTCCTTTCACAGAGATAAGGTGGTCCTCCGGACTAACAGGAAGTTCCTTCCTAAGGTGGTTTCAGATTTCCACCTTAATCAATCTATTTCTCTTCCAGTGTACTTCACTGACCACTCCTCCTCTGGTGAGAGGAGGCTGCACAGCTTAGATGTGAAGAGATCCCTTAGTTACTACGTAGAGCGTACCAAGGGTCACAGGTTTGACTCCCTCCAACTGTTCCTCACTTACGGCGAGGTTGGTAAAGAGAAGCCAGCCTCTAAAAGATCCATTGCCAGGTGGATTGTCTCTTGTATCCAATTTGCTAATAAAGTTGGGTAAAGTTCCCCTCAGGCCTGAGGGCTCACCTCTACCAGAGGTACAGCTGCTTCTCTGGCTGCTGCCAGAGACATTCCTATTCTAGAAATATGTCAAGCAGCTACCTGGAAACAGTTCACACTTTACTAAGCATTACTCCCTGACATCCAGGCTAGGAGTGATGCCTGCTTGGCACACAGCTGTTCTTCAGAGCCTATTCCTAAGTAGGTTCTGTCCCTCCTCCATGGGGGTACTGCTGTGTAGCTGTAATTGTCATAATATAGCAAGACTTCTATGTTGTTTGAAGAAAAAATTACTCACCTTAGTAATGTTGTTTTCTAATGGAGTCTTGCTATTATGACCTCCCTCCCTGCCTGCCCCTCTCAGAACCTCCGCTTTGGGTGTGGCTGGCCTTACAGGGTTGGCACTCATTTATGCCCACCTCGTTTTTTTACACCCTCTTTTGGGGTGAATTGGTGTTTGTTTTTCTTTTTCTAGGTCTCCTGACTTGAGTCTTTGTTTGAGACCAGGAAATGTGTGTTTAGGTTAGTAGCCGTTGATTAGTGTAGGTTTACAGCTTCACACAGAACCTTAGTGAGTTTTAGCTAATAAAGATCTGACAGTTTATGTTTGAAGCACAACAGACAGAGCTTTCTAACCGAGCTCGCGTTCAGAGTTCCATGCTTCATGGAAAAGTTAACTATTTCACCTCTGTGGCAGTTCGAAGATGGGGACTCACTGCAATTGTCATAATATAGCAAGACTCCATTAGAAGAAACAACATTACTAAGGTGAGTAATTTTTTCTTCCAGCCTACTTCATTGAAAAAGGTCGAAGAACTTCTATTACAGTTGGATACCAAAAAAAGTGCGGGTGCTGACTGTCTAGACCCATACTTTCTAAAGGTCACCTACCATGCTTTAGCTGTACCAATTACCCACCTATTCAGTCTCTCACTGTCCCTTGGAATCCTCCCACCCTTATGGAAAACAGCTCAAGTTATCCCTCTGTTTAAAGCTGGGGACCCCTGTGATCCTAACAACTACTGCCCAATTTCTTTACTCACTATACTGTCCAAACTGTTGGAAAAAATTGTAAGCAAGCAGTTGAGAACCTATGTAGAAAGTATGAATCTTCTAAACCCAATGCAATCTGGCTTTAAAGCACATCATAGCATCTTTATGGCCCTAGCCAAAGTGACCAATGATTGGCAGTGAGACCTGGAGAATTGAAACTTCGTCTATGCAGTGTTCTTAGACTTAAGTAAGGCTTTCGACACCATCGATCATGGCCTGTTCCTTTCCTCCCTGAGGGTGATAGGACTGGACTCACTATCCTTGCATTGGTTTGCTGACTACCTCTCTGACCAGTGGCAGTAAGTCAAGGCAGAAGGTGAACTTTCTCCCTTTAAACCTCTGCAAAGAGGGGTCCCCCAGGGATCAATTCTTGGTCCCCTACTGTTTGTAATTTACATAAACAACATTGACACCAACATAACTAAGGCCAATATCCATCTGTTCGCAGATGACATGGTTCTTTATCTAAATCGTCCTTCACCAGAAGCTGCCTGTGGAGACCTACAATCTGAATTCATTCTACTTCAGAGCCAACTCCTAAACAAAAAAGCTCCAATTAAATGCCAAAAAAACTAAGACAATGATATTTTCTCCACTTCTATATGCTGCAAACCCAGCCAGTGCTGGCTCCATTCCACAGATCACAACAATCCTGGGAGAAAACCTCTCTTTGTCAATAAATTCAAGTACTTGAGAGTGTGGCTCGACCATAGACTTTCCTTTACGGACCATATCAAAGATCTGCTAAAGAAATTGAGACAGAGGCTTGGACTCTTTTTCAGAATTAATAACTTCCTTACTAGCGATGCCAAGCGGCAGCTGGTACAAATGTTTCTCTCCTTGGTCGACTATGCTGACTTTCTTTATAGTCACTGCCCTGTCTTTCATCTTGTTAAATTGAATACATTGTATTACAGGGCGCTGAGATTCATTACTGGCCTACCTTTTTCCACTCATCATTGTGCCCTTTATGCTGTCATGGGGTGGCCTCCCTTCAGTACAGGAGAAACAGAAATGCTGTACTCTGGACATTCAGAGCTATTATCAAAAAACTACCCCTATATATCTCTGATTACCTTCTGCTATGTGAGCTTGGGAACTATGCACTGAGAAGCTATTCCTTTATTTCCTTAAAGGTACCTAAGCTAAAAACACGCTTTGGGAGAATGGCTATAAGCCTTGCGCTGCCATCTCAATGGAACAAAATACAAAAATTGTTAAAGCTTAGTACCCCAGTCAGTCTATCCTCCTTCAAGACACTATATGACCATTCGGTCAAGGAAATTTGCAACTGCTTCTCCCAATCCTAAAATTCCCTGCACTTATCGTGTACTATGATGGTGTTGTCCTCTCCGCTATGCCTGACCTTGCAGCCTCTCCTTCACATTTCTCTAATACCTAATTGTGCTCCCCGCCCTTCTGTCCTGTGTCCTCTCCAAGGCTTCATCTGTCCCTCGTCTATCCCCTACCACCCTGCCTGTACCCTATCTCACCTCGCCTACCACACACCCCCTTCTACCCTGTCTCACTGTTTGCTTTTTCTTTTCTTAACTTACTGTCTGTCTTGTTACTTATGGCATTGTATGTAATATACCATTACCTAACAATTGTCCTCGTTAGTACTTCCAGCTACTGTTACTAGACTCATTATACACCACGAAGGAACTGAACCACTGTTTCCAAACTGTTCTCCCCTTATGACTATGTTTAACTATTGTATCTCTGTATTGTATAATATTACTGAGGTGCTATGTTGTGACTGTTCACTTATTGTATATCCTGTACAGTACAGTACCACGCCCCCTGGGTCTGTGTGGTGGCTGCTTGTTTTTGTCTGTGTCTGTAGCTTAGTTTTTGTGGATTTACATGTTTTTCTGCTTGTGGTAATTATACCATTCTTGCTCACTACATCTGTGAAAGTCTCCTGGACTGGATTTCTGCAAAAAATCATCATCAGGTATCTTTATTTTCATTTTAAAATCAACTTTTGGAAGCTATCCCAAGCAAAACATAAGTGAAGCAACTACATCTGACAAACTCGTGACTCTGGGTCCTGCTGAATCCACATTTTCATCTGACCTGCTCCATGATCTGTATGTGGCTTTTCAGCAACCTGTTTGAATGACAAAGAAGCATACAGACAAAGGGATTTCACATCCTGGATATATGCAGGTACAGTTAATCACTTCAGGAATTTTAACATTTCAGTGACTCTGGATCTCAGCTGTTGATCATTCTTTGGCTTTGACTTAACCACCAGGTAACTATCTGCAAGTTTAATTAGGTGCAACTGTCAAGCTACAACAAGGATAAATGGGCATATCGTCCTCTATTACTAACAACCTCCTTGCTCTGGGACCCTAGACGCCTGCACTGGTCCAAGCCACATAAGCCTCAGAAGTGTAAGTCTATTGACTATGAAGTACGGCAACTGTCTCTTAAACTCCTACTCCTCCTCCTCTTGATATCAGGAAGTGTCCACTCAAATCCTGACCCTGTCTCCTACAGTACAACAAAGCCTGCCAAAATAGAGGGGGGGCTCAAAATTGCTACCTTAAACATCTGCAGTCTCCTCCCAAAACTGGCCTCCCTTCAAATCTTTGCCAGCCAAAACAACCCGGATATCCTTGCCATCGTCGAAACTTGGCTGACACCTAATACTCCAGATCATGCCATCTCTATACAAGGCTACAAGATATTCAGACTGGATAGGACCTCGAAAAGGGGTGGTGGGTGTGCAATCTACATAAAGGACTACCTCACCTGTCTCCCTGGTTCTTATCCCACCACAGAAACCTCAGTGCAACTCCTCCCTATCAAGATACTACTTGGTGCCCAAAACAAAGTCCTCATGATTGCTGCTGTCTATATCCCACCAAAAGATCCTGATTCCAGCCTAAAGGCTGTCATCGAGTTCGTAAGTACACAACCTTCTGACATCAAACTCCTTCTCCTTGGGGACTTTAATATAAATTGGCTTGCTCCTGATGCAGGGTCAAACAAAGATGCTATCCTAGCAGCAAATTTAACACAAGTGGTAAACTCCCTACCAGGAAAAACTACAAATCAGGGACCAGCACCCTCATTGACTGGATCCTTACCAGCCACCCTACCCGATAACCAATGTAAGTGTTCTCCCAGACTCGCCAGTGATCACTTCCAATAATATGCACCTGGTCAAATAAGTTTTGTAAGCTGCCTCAAAACCATCTATAGCAGAGTCCTACCTTATGGCAACTCTTACTCATCTCAAGACCTGTCTTAGGCAGATAGACTGGTCCTGATTTACAAAACTCAAGATGTTGACTCAGCCCTTGATTACTTTATTACTACTTTCAACACTGCCTGTGACACCTATGCACCAGTAAAAAGCGAAAATCAAAGCACTCACAAATCTCTGACTCACGGCAAAGCTATTGGCACAACTCAAAAGTAGGATCACCTCTGGGCCACTGCAAGAGCTACTGGCACTCTGTCGACATCCAAAATATAAACAGGCTCCAACCACTGTACTAAACAGATCTACTTGATGAAGAGCTCCTACTTCAAGAATGCCCTCCAACTCCTGGGTGAAGGGAAACCTTCTGGGACAACATAAGAAATATCATGGGTCAGCAGTCCAAATCCTCTCCTACAATAATGAATGGGATGGAACCACTACATTAGACCCAGAGATCATTGCAAACACCCTAAATGATACCTTCACGGACCTTAGTGGTGTCCTCTCATCTGATTTCTTCACTGATGCTGACCCTCCAATTTCTAATTCTACTACTGCCTTTCCAACCAAACCACCCTTCCATTTCAAACTAGTAAAGGCACATGAAGTCTATAAATATGTAAAGAATGCCATTTCTAAGTCCCGAGCAAGCAGCAACACTATTGACCTTAAACTTCTGTCCCTCACTCTGGAGGAAGTACTGCTCCCCCTCACAAAAATGTTCAATCTCTCCCTCTGCTACAGCCAATTCCCTAGGAAATGGAAGGCTGCAGCAGTTGTCACCCAGTGCACAAAAGTGGTGATAAGTCACTGCCTGGTAACTATCGCCTGATATCAATACTACCACCTCTCTAAGGCCCTTGAACGCTTGGTGGTGGATCAACTGGACTACCTAGAAAAGCACAACATCCTATGCACTCAGCAGCATGGATTTAGGAAAGGGCACAGCACATCGACTGCCCTACTTGAATTCTCAGGAGCAATCCACAATGCCGTGACAAAGGAAACCTAACTGGAGCAGTCTATTGACTTAACTAAGGCATTTGATACAGTACACCATGGCCTACTTATCAAACAACTACTATCCCTAGGCTCTTGCAGGGTCCTGGTGACTGGGTAAAATTACCTTGCTCAGCGCCTCAATCTGTAAAAGTAGCTGGAGTTCTCTCAGACTCAAAACCGTTCACTCAGGAGTTCCCAGGATTCATCCTGGCCCCCTCCTTTTCACCCTTTTCCTAAACTCCTCCCAAATCCTGCCCTGAACAAATAATCCTCTATGCTGACGATGCCGTGATTCTTGCCACTCATAAATATCCGAATCTCTTATGCCTCAACCTTCAGCATGCTTTTTCCCAAAGTTGAGATGCGGTTCCTTGAGCATAAGCTGGTTCTAAACCACAAAAAAACTAAATCCATGCTCTTCTCTAACCCTCAAAACAAGAAACGACAAGTCCCACTCACCATTAATACATACCTGGGAAATATCCTTGAACAAGTGCCAATTTTCAAATATCTTGGAATCAACTTTGATCAAGGCCTAACTTTGCAACTCACATTGATAGTACAGCAAAACTATTAATCAGCTGAATTGGGATTCTATATCGGAACCGACAGCTCCTTACCCATTCTGCACTGAGGATTGCCATCCAATCTTCTATCATCTCAGTCGTTGACTATGGCTTAGTTATATACGGATCTGCCACTACTACAGCACTTAGTTGCATTACAACATCCCTAAATAAGGCCTGTCAGCTGCTCACTGGTGCACATCGACGCACTCCACACATGTGAACTCTATGCTGACTCAGGTTGGTTGCAACTCTCAAACCGGATAAAGTACCTACCTGCCTGATGGTGAAAAATCCACTCTGGGCCTCACTCCACCTTGTATCCAAGACCTGTTATGCCCGAGCTTAGCAATCGCTTACCAGAAGATCAGAACACCAGCCTTCCAAGTCATCCGATGCCGGATTTCTCAGGAACAAAGATCATTTGCCTATCATGCCCCCAGCTGGCTAAATGCCCTCAGCACTCATATTACCGCCTCCACCTCTCTAGGTATTTTCAAATCAAGGCTGTTCTCTCACCTTGCCACCTCCAGCTCCTGTGACTGCCCTGATTAAACCTCCTACTTTCTCACTACCCACCCTGTTCCGTTATTTGACAAAGACATGTTTGGGAAACCTTTTCTCCTGCTATTGTCTGCTCCCCACACCTTTCACTTACCCTCTCTGTTCTGGACTTTTTCCCTATTTGTTTCTCCTAATCTGGCATGACCTCTTTCTTGCAATAATAATGTGATTATTGATATCTCATGTCCTTTTGTACAAATGATGTGATATGTATTTGTATATGTTTTCTCGCTCTTGACACAGCATAAATTGTTGTGTTATCTATGTAATCTTTTTTCTACTCTACCTAATTGATGTGGAACCTTTGTAAAAGAGCCTCTGGCTCAAAGATAGTAATTCCTAGAACAATAAACTAAACTAAACTGTGTTCCTGTGCTAACCAGGTCCATCTTGTAAATGAGCTATGCTCAGTGGTGTTCACCTGGATAAAGATTTGATTGGTTGATTGATTGATTATGCTGATTACTGAGCTTGCAGGAAAGTGGGTCCAGAGTTGGAACCAGAACATGAATGTATTATGCAACACTTTATTTTTAATAAATCATCCTTAATAAAATATTGCCCGAGTCTTGTGTGCAGCATATCTTTTGAGGAGCAAATGGAGTGAGGCTCTTTTTCGTATGCTTCTCAAAGGATATGCTGCACACAAGACTCAGGTAATACTTCAATAAGGATGAATTATCGTAAAATGTATAACTCAGAGTAAAAAAAACACAGTACACTTAGACAATCACACATGCCCCCATAATGCAAAGAATCAAGGGTTGTATATGCAAATCACCATGCAATTTTAGACTGGTTCAGCTTTAAGCAGAAATGCATGGTGCCAAAGGGCCTCTCACACAATCTACAAAGGGCACAAACAGCAGACACAGAGACATGTTTCCGTTCAGCTGTATGACACCACAGTGTTAATATCTTTCCGACAAGCCTTGTTAATGATGGATTTAAGGCTTCCACCATTTTGTGGTCGCTTATAAATCCATCAGAGATCCTCTCTGTGTTTATCGGGGCTTGTTCCTAACCCCTATGTGGGGTTCTGCCTCTGCACCCTCTGACTTAGGGATTATCAACTCTGAGTCATAGTTGATTCGGGAGGGGTGCAGAACTGGGGAAAGAGTGCCAGGGTCCCGGCAGACTTCACAGTGAACTGTCAATGTTGTCACCATCAATGTGTTTACTGTAAAGGTTTCACTACAGGATCGGTATACAGTTTTGTTCTACCCAGGACTCATCAGTGTGCCTCATCTGTATGACACCACAGGGGGAAAATGAACCAAGTGCCCTAAGTTGGTCTTACAGGTTTGGGTCATGGTGAGCCCCCCCAAAAAAACAAAAAACAAGCTAAATGACAAAGAACCTTTGTGCAAAAGCACAGAGGAAAGGGTTACCTCAAGGGCATTGGCAATAAAGCCAAGATTCAAAGAAATACAAAATCACACATACCCATGGCTGCATACTTGCCACCGTATAGGTCATTAGTTAGACCACACCTGGAGTACTGCGTGCAGTACTGGCGTCCGTATCTGAAGAGGGACATTGAGTTACTGGAGGGGGTGCAGCGCAGAGCGACAAAGATGATCAAGGGGCTGGGGGACTTATCATACAAGAGGAGGTTGAAGGGGTTGAACATGTACTCACTGGAGGAGAGGAGAGACAGGGGTGACATGATTGAAACCTTTAAATACATGAAAGGAATAAACAAGATGGGTACAGAGGGACTGCTCATAGTAAGGGAGGGGAGGGCCACCAGGGGCCATGATATGAGACTGGAGCGAGGAAGGTTCAGGAGGGAGATGAGGAGACACTTTTTTACAGAGAGGATGGTGGCTGGGTGGAATGCGTTACCTGCTGAAGTGGTATGCAGTAGAACAGTGGACTGCTTCAAACGAGGATGGGACAGGACAAGGGGAAGGGTTAATGAAGGGGAAGGGTAGAAGGGAGGGGCAGCTGCAGAATAAGGGGTGATAGCTGCACATTCGAGCAGACTTGATAGACCTCTAGGCCTTTATCTGCTGGCAAATTTCGTATGTTCGTATATACAGCCCATGATGTTTTGCATTATGGGGGTTATGTGTGATTTTGTATTTTGTTGAATCTTGACTTTATGGCCAATGCCCTATGGGTAACCCTTGTCTCATTGCTTTTGCTCTAAGGTTCTTTGTCTTTTAGACAGTACACACACAGGTATTAATGTGAGAAGGCAGTAAGGAAGGCTAGGGGGATACTGGGATGCATAGGAAGAGGCATCAATAGTAGAAAACAGAAAATTGTTATCCCTCTGTACAGACAGTTGGTGAGACCCCATCTGGAGTACTGTGTGCAGTTCTGGAGACCCCATCTCCGCAAAGACATAGACAGAGTGGAGGCTGTCCAGAGGAGGGCAACCAAAACGGTGCAGGGTCTCACCAGAAGACACAATGAAGAAATCCACTAAAGGAGCTTAATATGTATACCCTGAGGAAAGAAGGGAGAGAGGGACATGATAGAAACTTTCAAGTACCTGAAGTGAATCAACAAAGTCCAAGAGGGTAGCATCTTCCAGAAAAAGAGATGTGCAAGAACAAGGGGGCACAATTTGAAGATAGAGGGGGGACGGCTCAGAGGTAATGTGAGAAAGTATTTTTTCACAGAGAGGGTTGTGGATGCATGGAACAACCTCCCTGAGGAGGTCGTGGAGTCAAGAACAGTGGTGGAATTCAAGAATGCATTGGGCAGGCATAAGGCAGTCCTAGTGGGGGGGTAGGAGGAAGTAAGCTGTTGGTTAACTAGGATCTGCAGCTTATCTGTTAGGTAGGAAAATGGGCAGACTAGGTGGGCCAAGTGGTCCTTATCTTCCATCAGATTCTATGTTTCTAAGTTATTTTTAGTAGGCAATACTCCACTCAGCTGCTAGCTGACTGGAGTCATGTAATTGAAACAGTCAGCCACTGTCTAATTGGAGTGGCTGATTCCTTTCAAGTACAAGAAGTTTCAGCCCAACAAGCAGTGAGTAGTGCCATGATCAGACTGCATGGTCATTGGTCTAGACTGCCAAGCCCCTTGTAGTTTCAGTTGCAATAGGCTGGGCAGCACCTCCAAATCCTGGTAGTTTTACAACAGAAATTAGTAGGGTTTAAAAGCAAAGGAGTACCTAGCAAAATTAATTCAAGAGAACTTTTTTAGATGTTTACAATGTTTCAGCCACCAGATTTCCACAATACCTTCATGCTGATTGACATCTGCATTAAAATTCATCTGTCCCAATAACTGCTGATTATCTGATTCTTCTGAATGGCCTCTATGAGGATCATTGGGTAGGAAATGTGGTTGATGCCTGACTTTCTCCACAAGCACCAAGTTAAATAACAGATAGCAGCAAATAAATCCAATTCCAATTCCACAGGAAAAGGTCACTAAATTCATCACAGACTTTGAGATGGCCATTTTGTGAAGGCAGTGTTCTGTCAAGAGAAACAACATTAGAATGAGTAAGGCAGACATACTAGAGACAATAGCAAATACACAGCATCTCTATCTCATTTCCAGTGTGGTCCTGTTTCTACCCGTTTTTGCAGCTAAGTGGTCTGGATCACTGAGAGGTTAAGTAATTTTCTACACAGAGAGAATTCAGCACAAGGAGGGTTTAAACTTGCAATCTCCTGGTCAGAATCATTGACTTGGAAACTGGGTAACTGCAGGGTAAAACCACACTATAGTCACTCAGTCTGTGACATTCAGCAAGTCACTTATCCCCTCAGTACTCCCAGCCAAAACAGATACATTAGTGGTCACAGGGTCATTAGAATTACAATTTTTAAAGGACACCTTAACCCCCACTTTTTGGCGATAAAATGTTCCAAAATCCCGGATCACACCTGGAAACGAGTCTCAGCTCAGTGTGCCTTTCCCAGTTATCAACTTTTAAATAAGTAAATAACAATTTGGCTTCATAGAGAGGTAAAGGAAAGGTTGCTGCTTATGTTAATGCCCAAACTACATTTATGTAATTAACTCATTGTACCCAATAGCTCTTGTATGAAGTCCGAACCCTCCTTTGATTCTCCTGATACAAAATGGCCACCCAAGGACTAATGAGTTAACAATTAAATCATCATCCCTAAGGTACAGCGGCATCTTGGAACTGGTGGTGGCTTCATACTCCGGCTGAGTACAATGGCAGAGTACAGAGTCTGCCGAAGTAAGCAAGAAAAACTGGGAGCTGGGGCCAGTAATTTTGTATTTGGTTTTGTGTTTTTAAAGTGGTGAAATAAGTTATTATAGTATATGGTTAGGGCTTATTGTTGATGGAAATAACTGGCTTTCTAAATATTGATGTAGGGCAGTTCAAAGGTCATAAAAGTTGTTGTACTATCATTCTTACGTCACATCAATAGTACAACAGCTTTTTAGTTTTGATCTGCCTTCTGATTGGCTCACTCCACCAAACACAATGGAAAAAAATCATGCAAATATGGCGGCTGCAGTTTAGCAAGTGCCGAGTAGTAAACACTGATTATGTTGACATGAGGAGCTACCATTGCTCTGTGTCACAAAAGTAAATTTTTTTTAATTTTATTTTAAAAATTATCATTGCCGACACTGGAGTGAGCAGGAGTGGGGAGAAGCTGAACAAGTGCAGTGGGAGCAGGAGGATGCAGGAGTGAGTGGGAGAGGGGCAAATCTGAAGAGAGTGACAATGGGAGTGGGGAGAAGCTGGAGTGAGTGGCATGAGGTAAAACAAGCCAGTAACTAACAACTGGAAAAAAAAAAATCAATATAAGCCCTAACCATATAAAACAGTGCATAGGCGACCATCCACAACTAAGGCTGTTTCCCTCTCGGGAGTTGATGACATCAGTGAGACCTCTCAAGCTTCTCTCTCAAGGTCTCTACGATGTCATCAATCCCCTTGAGGGAAACACAGCTTTGTTGTGGATGGTCTCCCATCCACTATTCTATATGTCATTTATAGGTATTCCATGAGGTAAGGGCCTTTTTATTATACAATGTGGTTTTTTTTTGTTTAATGCTTTACATTATCCTGCAGTTCTATGGGCAATTCCTATGGTACTAAATGCAACTTCAGCAAAATTTGATAAGTCTGATACACAGGACCATGGGTTTATTGGATCAGTTAGGGCCACTGCCCTTGTTGAAGGCATTAAGGATTCTATTTTTGCTTTTGGTATAGATGCAGACTGGAATAAGTTCTTGATTGGAAAGGAGGTTATTTGGAATATTTTACTTACATGGCTTCACGTACATTCACAGAAGAAAGAGTTCTGAAAGAACTCTTAAAACTGAAGGTGGACAAAGCAATGGGGCCTGATGGGATTCATCCCAGAATTCTAAAATAACTAAGGATAGAACAAGTGACACCACTGACTACCCTCTTTAACAAATCATGGGAGGATGGGGTGGTTCCTGAAGACTGGAGGAGGGCACATGTGATTCCACTTCACAAAAGTGGAAGCAGGGCAGAGGCAGGAAACTACAGACCTGTTAGTTTGACCTCAGTGATAGCAATGTGATAGTGATGCAAGTGTCAGTGGCTCAGCAGGTAGCACACTCGCCTCTGAGGCTGGGAGATCAGAAGGCTGTGGGTTCTATCCCCACACCAGGCACTTGGGTTAATATCCCAATACTGACACTGTAGTACAGCTTGAGGTGGGTGCTGCACTCCTGAGGTGCCATCTTTCGGATGAGACGTTAAACTGAGGTCCCATCTGCCTGTTCAGGTGGATGTTAAAGATCCCATGGCACTTCTTGAAAAGAGTAGGGGAAAGTTTTATTGAGAGACAAAACTGTACAACAGTAAACAAGCAAAGAGTAAAACATATACCATATAAAGGAAGCAAAAGAAATAAAAAAAAAATATGTCAAATAGGTACCATAAATGAGAGCAAAAAAAAACCCATCACGGTAAAGTCATGTAATAGCAGCATCAGAATCTGTGATCAACGAGAGAGCTGTCCAAAGTTCCAGTATCACATCCCTGTGTAAGGACGTACATTCAAAATCATAAATTTTCCATAAATACATTACTATGTTATGTTCTAGTTCAAGAAAAGTTCAGCATTTTTGCTGCAAAGTAAACAATGTGTCATCCAAATATTCCACTTGATCACCACAAAAATAAGATTCAGAGTATCCTTATGCCAGACACTCCATTGCATAGAGAAATCACCATACATAAGGTTAGAATAAGTCACAGTTTGAAACAATGGAACAGCCCACGTCCGTGCCAAAAAGGACCACCAAGTCTGGATAAAAGAACAGTCAAAAAATAGATGGGGAATTGCTTCTTGTACAGTAATAAATGAGGGCTGAGAACATAAATGTTCATGTAACTGCTTATGTTTATGATTTGCCTTTATGTTAATACGTTTGTGACAAGATAGCCAATGAAAATCCCACATATGGGCTGGCACTCTTACTTCTTAAAAGGGGCCAAAGGGAAGAAAGATGCTGAATGGGGCATTTTTCAAAAGGCTGCTGTACACTGCATATAGCCAAGAGTAGACTTCTATATCATATTTTATGGGATGAGGTCAACACCATCTGAGTAGTTACTTTCCATTACTTCAGACGTAAAATCATATGCTTCACATAAGTTGGTATACCTACAGACTGTCTATGCACCGACAAAGAATTACTTTCCCATTGGTGGAACCATACATGGCAAGAATCATACAACCAGGGTTCTCATCCCTTCTGAGTATTGATCAATAATGGCTGCAAATTAGCAGTAAAAAAAATACTCATAAAAAAATAACAAAGGATTTACCATATGCAAACCACCATCAGTGATCGGCAGATAGGTTACATTTCGTTTAACAGGGTTCAACCTGCTCCCTCAAAAGGCCTGAAAGAACAGACTTAAAACACTGGTTTCCATTTTGTTTGGAATGGGGAAGACATGACTCAAATATAGAAAGGTCGAGATTAAATATGATTTGATCAAAAATACACGTTTCTTTTTCCCCACCTGCTCCCTATTCCAATGTGCCACTTTTACTTTTGCCTTGTATTAATTTAGCCTCCCAGTTCAAAAAATCAGAGTCAGGAACTCCAAATAGAATACCCCAAATTCTAACTGGACCCACAATCAAAGTCGAGGGGCAAATAGATCCTAATAGGATCTGAGGAAAGCCCAATCTTACACCCATATTTTTGTCAAAATTTAAGACCGCGCACGAAATTTCCCCAAATTCAGCACACACAGCAAGAGAGAGGGTGACAGAACACTCGTCAGCCACCAAAAAGCACATGTCATCTGTGTATGCAATTGCCTTATACTGCGCTACCTGTGTTGGACTGGCAATAGCTCTAATCTGAGGTGAGAATTCAAACGTCTCAATAAAACATGAAGAAAAAAAGACATGCAAAAGTGGGCTCAATGGATAGCCTTGATGGACTGCTCTCTTAATCGGTATCAGAGGGCCCACCCAACCATTCATTACTGGAACCACAGTGGCCGTCCTATATAATGCACGGAATCACTGTATCATGCCCACAGGCACATGCAAAGAGTGAAGAGCCTCCCATAGGAATTCATGCCTAACCAAATCAAAAGCTGCTTTTTGATCTACTGAAACAATAAAACCTGAAACAACATTAGCATAACCATGAGAAAATAATTTTCTGAGCAACATTAAATGATCAGAGATCTGTCTATTGGGCGCCGAACATGACTGAGCCAGATGTATCACCGCTTCAGCAATCAGCAATAATCTTTTTGTCAGTATTTTCATCAACAATTTAAAATCCGTATTTAACATACACAATGGTCACCAATTCTTAAGTAAATGAGCATCTCCCTTTTTTTTTTATACACATATATTAGGGATCGCTTTGTAAAATCTAAAGGAAGCAATTCTGTGGACAAAAGGGAATTAAAATAGATGTAAGTTTAGGCACCAGGTGATCCCCCAGAATCTTATATAAAGCATTCGGAAGACCATCTTGACCTGGAGTCTTATTCACTTGCAAAGAGCTAATAACTAATTTAAGTTCCTGTTCAGTAATAAGGGACCATGCCTGGTCCAGACAGGTCTGTGAATGGACCAGAATATCCAGACCGTAGAAAATAGAAACAGGATCACCATCTGAATCAGGGAGGCGAGAAAAAAGGCCAATTAATGTTCTGTCACAAGCCTGCAAGTATCAAACTGAGTATTATGCAGGCAACCCTCAGTATCTGCAAGACAAGACATAGATTTCTGGGCTATCATATGATAATTATTTTCAAATGGACAAATCACAAATTGCTTACCCTGTACACCAAATTTGTGCTGATGGTATAATTGATGGGACTGCCTAGACTGATAGCTTAACATGTCAGCCTGGACAAGGTGCAATTGCTGGGAAAGGTCTTGCCCCGTCATATTAGCTATCATCATCAAAGACTACAAATGCACCCTCTGCTGTAGATAATGAAGATTTTCCTGATTGCTTTTCTTACAACTATAGTGTTTCAAAAAAATCACCAAATTTCATTTCATATCTGCCCACCACTGAATAGGGTCCTCATAACAGATAAAGACAGATTGTCGTGCCTGAATAAACTACAACAAGGACTACAAAAACTCTGGATTTTGTAACAGGGAAGTGTTAAACTTCCAAAGCCCAGGTCCTTTACATAAAAGCACTTCCAACCCCACTCCAACAGAAAACAATTTATGATCTGAAAATGCCACAGGTTGCACAGTGGCAGAAAAAATAGGAAGGGTCTTTGACAGAAAACCAAAATCAATCCATGTTGCCAATCTGCCCTTTTGAAATGTTGGAACATGTTGTTTAGTAAAGGTCAAATATGCATCACAGAGATGAGCAGTTTGAACCAACTTCACCAATTCTTGTGAATCACAAAATAATTTCTGTGTTGTAGTAAAAGCACTCTTGTCACGAAGGCTTAACCCACAATTAAAATCCCCAGAAAAAATAATCTGAAGGGAAGTGTGTAAGTAAGGACGTACCAAGGAAAATAATTCTATACGAGACATCTTGTTCTGTGGTACATACAAATTAATGACCCTATAAGAACACGGCCTGATTACAAAATCCAAAACAAGTGCACTGTCAGGAGAACCATCATGAAGTTTAAGTAAATGAAAACCTGGTAGATTTATCAAAATTCCCAATCCTGATCACATGTCCTGTCCAATAGACCAAAAAGATGGGTCCAGCAACCAGTCCTTTTGTGCCTGGCATATTTCATGAGTCGTATGAAACCTAATATCTTGTAACATAAAAATTCCCAGAGGCAATAGACGCAAAAAAGAAAAAAAAACAATTGTCTTTTAGTGAGGCGTTTAACACTATGCACATTGATAATGTGACACACAAAATGATTCATCAGAGAAACAAATTTTAAATATCACAAACAGGATTTTTTTCCCTTCTACCTTCTTCCCTTTTAGTTTCACTCTGGCCTTTCGCTTCTTGGACAAACCCATACTAATCTGTAATTCAGAGTCAGTGGTACCTTCAGGGTGTGAAGAAGCAATGGAAGAAGAGTCAGGCTCCCCTTCAACATCATCAGCTATCTCTTGTGAAAGCTCATATTGGTTAGACACCGGAATGGGAGAGGATTTCAAGGCCTTCGAAGGGGGGAGACACTGCCTGAGGATGACTTCTTGTCAACCATCTACGGGTCATGAGGGCAGGTCCTCTCAGAGATGGCATGTTTCTGGTACTCTGAAATGTATCTAGGACAACAATATTCAAATCATCAGACTCAGGAATAGGCTGTGCCTGGGCAGAAGGAGCTTCCAAAGGAGGAGCCACAGGAGGTGTAATATTCTCCTCAACACAATCAGGCGCCACAGGCTCAGGCTGAGGGACTAGAGGCTGTACTGCCACGGGTCTGGTGCACAGTCGGGCCTTCTGCATCTGGGTAATAATGAAGCGCTGGTCCACCCCTGCATCATGATACTCCTGGTTATGGGCAGCCCATTGACAATTTTGAAAAGTGTGCCCTACCTCATCACAGAGGTTGCACTTACATTCATTTAAGCAGTGAGTACCAACATGACCAAATTCCTCACAGATATTACATATAATTTTATCACACAGACTGCTGAGATAGGAGGGTTCCCCACACCGATAGCAGGCCTTCGGTTGTCTGGGGTAAAACAGGAACCCTCTATCACGACCTATAAAAAAAGAATTAGGTAGGTGCATAGTACCAGACTCAGCAGTATTCCACAAAACTTTGACCTTCCACCCCCAGTCCAAATGTTCTCAGTGTCCAAGATAGCATCAGGCTGACCCAAAACTGTGTAGCATTGCTTCAGCCAGTATAGTACATCAGTCATGTCAACACCTTCATTCCTAAATAAAATGGTAATATTCTTATAAGCAGGTTTGGTCAAGGGAATGGCCATGAAAGGGGTCCATAAAGCAATAGTTTTGAGGACTTGATATTTTGACCAGAATTGTTCTAGTCCATGGGATGTCTGAAAACTGATGTCAAAAGTAGACTCAACCGATATGTGAATCAGTGCATAAATTTCATGTGAAAAATTTTTAAGGAAGTCCTTTAAAAGCTGTCGTGCCACATATACACAATCAGGAGGATCACCTAGACCACCCATGTAGGACAAACAGACAGTACTGTGCCATTTTGCAGCCAAAACTGGAAATTTAAATAAAGAAGAAAAGGTGTGACCCTGGCCATCCCTTTTAGGGTGTTGAAACGTCAGCCTGAATGCCATTTTTTCCTGTGACAGTGCAGATGAAGAAGCCATAGGTAAAGATAACTTAGAAAGCCAAAGAACTGGGTTCTGAGTCAATGCAAGTTCCATTGGTAACAATAAGGGATCAGTATTAATTGTAGCCCTACTAGGTGTGTTCAGTAGCTCCAAGAAATCCTCAGGGTGAGGAGAACTGATCGGAGAAGGGCCAGATATCCACTGCCCAGCACCCATCTGCTGCATCCAACCTGCTCCCTTCAAAGCATTTTCCACAGTTCATGTAGGTAAAACAGGAGAGTCAGTACTGTTGGTAGCAATCGGCAAAGAAGATGGTGAATCGCCATCAGTATTTAGAGGTTTACTCACGGTTGTCGGCATAGAAGCAGTGACAGCAATCTCGTTCTGCTCCTGATGTTGAGGCCCTGCACTAGGCAAGTCCTCCTCCACTTCCAGACACTGAACACAACCAGCCGCTTTGACTGCATTACTTGGACTGCCAGCATGAAGCTTCCGAAGTTCTCGCTGCAGTTTCATCTTAGTGACTGAAAATCTGCACTCTTCCAGAACTAAACATTGTTGTAGCTCTCCCTCTTTCTTCAGGTTCATCATGTTCACGAGCAGAAGAGTGAGAATCCTCTTCGGCTCTGGAGGCAGTCTCAAGCATCTCAGAATCCTCATCTTGTCATATCTCCAAGGGTTCAAACACAGCTTCCTGCTGCTATAGGGCCGAATCAGTAACCTCTTTTTGCATCTCATCAATATTCTTAGATTCACCAGTGGTCTCTGTCAGTACTAAGGTGGGAGCAGAGACCAAGTACCCCACCTCCATAGCCTCCTCCACAGCAAATACAGTCATGGCCGCCATCTTGGTCATAGATTCCCCTACTGGAGAGTAGGGGAATGTTCCTGGTGCCCTGGCCAAATTTCCCCCCATTCACTAAAAATACCACCAACAGCTTAATCTGGTTCAAAGTCAGTTGGAATTCATCAGTATCTCACTCCCCCAGGTAGTGCCTGAAAATAAGCAGAATTTGTCTAGTTCACTTACCTGGTCAGCAAAAACTAAATAAATAAAATAAAATAAATAAATAAAATGATGGAATCACTTCTGAAGGAGAGAATTGTTGAGTACCTAGAGGCCAGAGGGGTACAGAACCCAAGGCAGCATGGATTCACAGTGGGTAGGTCACGTCAGACAAATCTATTAGATTTCTTTGACTGGGTGACCAAAGTAGTAGATCTGGAGGGGCTGTGGACATGGCCTACCTAGACTTTAGCAAGGCATTTGACACAGTCCCACACAAAAAATTGATATACAAGTTAGCCAGCCTGGGAGTGGGTCCCAAGATGGTAGCCGGGGTAAAAACTTGGCTGGAGAACAGGGCACAGAGGGTAACAATAAATGGAGTCCACTCTGAAGAGAGGGGGGTTACTAGTGAGGTACCACAGGGTTCCATTCTAGGACCAGTCCTCTTCAATGTCTTTATAAGTGACATTGCAGAGGGGCTGGAAGGAAAAGTATGTCTCTTTGCAGACAACACAAATATCTGCAACAGGGTTGATGCACAAGGTGGGGTGGAAAGGATGAGAAGGGACTTGGCAAGGTTGAAGGAATGGTCAAATGTATGGCAGCTTAGATTCAATGCTAAGAAGTGCAAAGTAATACACCTGGGAAACAAAAACCCAGGGGAAGAGTACACTATGGGTGTGAGATACTAACAACAACAAAAATGCAAAGGGACCTGGGGGTAGTCATATCAGATGGACTAAAGGTGGGCAAGCAATGTGAGAGGGCAGTAAAAGTACCTCAATGGAATCAATAAAGTCCAAGAGGATAGCATCTTTCAGAAAAAGAGATGTGCAAGAACAAAGGGGCACAATTTGAAGATAGAAGGGGGACAGCTCAGAGGCAATGTGAGGAAGTATTTTTTCACAGAGAGGGTTGTGGATGCATGGAACGGCCTTCCTGAGGAGGCTGTGGAGTTAAAAACAGTGGGGGAATTCAAGAATGCATGGAACAGACATAAGACAGTTCTAGGGGTTGGGGTAGGAGGAAGTAGGCTGTTGGTTAACTAGGATTTGCTGCTTATCCATTAGGTAGGTAAATGGGCAGACTGGGTGGTCCAAGCTGTCCTTATCTGCCGTCAAATTCTATGTTTCTCTATTTCTATGTTTCTGTGTTGCCAAGAGACCATCTGGCCATCTTTTCAATAGAGATAATAGTCACAAGATTTGCTTGACACAACTCAAACATCTTTTAATCTTAGAAACATAGAAGTTGATGGCAGATAAAGGCCACAGACCCACTGTGTCTGCTGTGTGTTGTATCTAGTGAATACCAGATTGGCCTAATGGTTACTCCCATGGTGTCATCAGGCTTCCTATGTGCCTGTTCCATGCCTTCTTGAACTCTGTAACCTTTTCTGCTCCCGCCACCTCAGCTGGCAGACTGTTCCATCTATCTACCACCCTCTCCATGTAAAAGTACTTTCTCACATTTTCTCTGAGCCCCCCCCACCCCCGAGTTTCATGTTATAGCCTCTAGTTCTGGATTACTTATTTCCTTTGGAAAATTGCATCCACTTGCACTGTATTTCTTCCCATGAGGTATTTATGTGTTTCAAATATCTGTATTATCTCCTGTCTTCCAATGAGTACATGTTCAGCTCCCTCAGCCTGTCTCCACAGGGTTTATTGTATAGGCCTCCTACCATCTTGGTTGCCCTCCTCTGTACAGACTCCACACTGTTTATGTCCCCCTGGAGGTGGAGTCTCCAGAACTGGACACAATACTCGGGTGAGGCCTCACCCATGATCTACACAGTGGGACTATAACCTCCCTCCTTCTGCTGGTTATACCCCTACCTATGCAACCCAGCATCCTGCTGGCTCTTGCTGCTGCCTTGTCACATTGTTTCACCTTCCTCAGGTCATCTGAGATGATGACACCCAGATCCTGCTCCTGTTTAGAACTTGAAACGTGCTCTCCCCCTGGGTTGTACACTGTCCGTGGGTTATTGTTACCCATATGCATAATCTTGCATTTGTTAGCATTGAACCACAGCTGCCACTACCTAAACCAGTCATCCAGTCTTTTTAGATCCTTTTGCCTTTTATTCACCCCATCTGGAGTGTCCACCCTGTTACAGATTTTTGTGTCATCTGCAATCAGGCAAACCTCCTCTTCCAGCTCCTCAGCAATGTCACTGACAAAGACATTGAAGAGGACTGGGCGCAACACTGATCCCTGTGGTACTCTGCTGGTCATCCTTCCCTCTGCAGAACATGTGCCATTTACCAATACCCTCTGAGTTCTGTTCCCTAGCTAGTTCCCCACCCATTTCAGTATCTTGTACCCTACCCCCTGGCTCCCTAGTTTATTTAGCAGCCTTCTCTGTGGTACCGTATCAAAAGCTTTGCTAAAATCCAGATATGCCACATCCACTGCCCTGCCCTGGTCCACCTCTCTGGTTACCTAGTTGAAGACTTTTATAAGATTCATTTGGCATGACTTGCCCTTTTGTTATTATTACTTACATCTGGGTCCATTCACCCTAACCCTGGTGATTTTGAACAGTTGGAAGTACACTTGACTAGAAACACAATTAGTTTTGCTCATTTGAACATACAGTTTATTAGCAAAACTGGATAGCTTGAAACATGGATTAAAAGTAAAGATTTTGATTTTAATGCCCTCTCAGATACTTGGTTTTCAGATAGGATTTCCAACTCTGAGATTGGCTTGGAAGGCTATAACATTTTTAGAGAGGACAGCAATGGGCCAAAAAAAGGGGGGTGCTTGCTTTATGTAAAAGAGCACATTAGTATTAGGCATTGTAATTTTCTGCATTCTTCTTTAAACTGTGAGTTTTGGCCCCTTACACTTGTGTCAGGTAATAATATTTATTTAGGGGTAATTTAGGCTCCCCCAGGTCTATACCAGAAAACAATAGAAATTATTTGCGAATATAAAAATTCAGTCCTTCAAATGGAGAAGCTCTTATCTTGGATGACTTGAATTTCAACCAGAATGTTAAAATTAACATTAAAATAAAAGAGGCATTTACTAATGTAGGATTAAATCAGATTATTGAAAGATCTACGACATTTAATTTTAAAACTGGTAGCTCCACTGTCATATATTAGATTTTGCTTTCTTTTCTTACTTTTTTATCTTCAAGCTACTTTTATTGAAAAATGGCATTGACAAAATTTCTAGAAAAACACAATCTATAGAAACAATGCCAACTGCCACCATTTGATAGTGACTTACCTTCACAGGTTGGGAGTAACAATATGTCAGTAAGGTTTCCAAGCAGATCTTCAACTACTTCTTTAAAATAAAACAAGTTACTACAAATACATGAGACCATTGCCTAAGAGGTTGTATTGATATAAAAAGTCTCAATTCAGAGCACTTGGTGTTTCCTTTGTAAATGGCCAGTTAGTTTATCCCTTTATAATAGGTTTGCCTTAGCAAGTCTTTGTCGGAAACGGACTATTTTTCCTCTGGAGGCCATACTGTTCTACAGAATTGTTCTCAAGCCATAAAAAGGAAAAGAAAAAAACAGAATGGTTTTCCAACTGTGTTAAGTTGCTCCTTGGTATGGCTGTAGTGGCTACAATGCTATACAGTATAATCTAAAAAGCCTTATAACAACTAAACAGTACAAATCTAGCAATCTGTTGTGCATATCCCATTCCCCCAGGACCCCTTCTTCCAACCCCTATAATCCCAGTCTCACTGGGAATCAAGATGTAAATAGAGTTGATGCCAAGGGCACCACATAGCCATGAATGTATTTACTTTCAACCTAACCTGATTGGTTGTATTTACTTTCAACCTAACCCGACTGGTTATATTATCCATTCGCTCCAGCTCTGCCTCTGGAGCTTGCCAGCAGCACAGGGTGGGCGGGGTGGAAGACAACCATTTCGATGTTGTACATTTTAGTGCCTCTACTCTGAGCATTTGTCCCAACTGCCTAGCCTCTTTCGGGCCCGACAGCAAGGTCAGGGAACCGAGCACTAAATCAATAAATTTAAAGGGGACACGGAGAGTGGTCATTCGCTGAGGATTTTGGTTTCTGATTCTTCCTAATAGTTTAACCGATCGTTGTGCAATTTTCTGTTGTTGGAGTGCTGGAAAGGGACATGTCTCATTCTGTGTACATCTTTCTAGACATTTTAAGCAGTTAGATTTTTTTAAATTTTGAGAAGCTGTAAGATTAATTGATTGGTCTTATCTGGGTCATACTACTTTGGCTGGCACTGTTTCTCTCGGTTTGTTTCATTGTTTAATGAAATTTGTGATCACTTTATTCCTTCCAGAGCACTTAGTGGAAATAAAGGGGAATGGATTATACCCGAGTTGACAGAACTGCTCATGGCTGGAGATAAAAAATGGAAATAATTTAGGAAAACCCAGGTTGCTGCTACTTTAATTGAATATAAACAGCTGGGAAATGGATGTAAAGCATTGGTTAGAAAGCTAAAACAGCAGCATCTGTTACAAAAGCAACATCGTTTTCTGGGAAAGGATGTATCAGCTACTTGAAGTTTAATTAATAAGCTGCTGGGTAAAAATCACAGCGTCAGTCTGAATGTGCTTACAACTACAGTAGTTCTGGAACACTTATGGGCTTTGAAAGCGTTATTGAAGAATTTAATTATTTTTTTCTCAGGTTTGGCCAAGAACATTCTGCATAGTGGGCATGAGTATCAGACAGATACTTTTGCACCTTTATTTTTGCCATATCCAAAATTCTATTTTAAAGCATTGACCCAGATGGTTGTTTATGGACATCTCACAAAAAGGGGTCCCATGCCTTTGGTAGGACTAGAGAAAGTGAATTTCAGACTAATAAAAATCACAGTAGACATATTATATTTTCCCTTATCTAAAATTTTCAGTAGTTCTCTTTCCTTGGGTCAGTTTCCAATAATGTGGAAAAAAACCCATAATTTTTTCCTACACAAGGCAGGGAATTCAACTAATACTCAAAATTACCAACCAGTTTTTCTTTTGGCCCCTTTAGCGAACATTTTGGAATGTATCATGTTTGATCAGTTTTTGAATTATTTTACTAAATACGAGGTTGTGACCACTGCCCAGCACAGTTTTCTTCCTGGGCATAGTACAACAATGCCCTTGGTGGGATTCACATGGTCAGGTCCATGAAGTCCTTGATAAGGGCTTTTAGTCCATGGCTGTCTTTGTGGATCTCAACAAGGCCTTTGACTTGGTCAACCACCAGCTCCTTATTATTGTCCTATCTAGATCTAATGTCTACAGTATGTGATATATATTTGTTATGCTTTTTGTGCTGGATGTTTATCTGTCATGTATTCAAGTTATGTTCTTCTTTGTAATATCTTGTTCCCCATGAAAACTGGCTTTTTTGCTAATGGATTTACCAGATTTTAAATAAATGAATCAAATCAAATCAAATAAATTCAGATTTGTAGCATTTAAAAATGTAATCAGCAGCCTTCCCCTGTCTGATCACTAAAATGGCTGCCGAATGTGCAGCATAATTATATCATTGGAGCGAGAGGTTGAGAGCGCCATTGCACTCTACTGGGCTAAACTTGCACTTTGTATGGACTCTTTTTAACATAAACATCACCCATATAATCAAAATCAGTGACTTAACATGTGTATTATTTTTATCAATACAGATGTTAGGCTATGATTTTGTTATTTCTTTTCCCATAAACCTGGTGAAATTGTCCTTTCTCAAATGCCCTGTACAGGATAGGATATGAAATGCCTGGTGGTCTAGTGCTTATGTCCTCCTGATGAGAATATGAATGCAGCTCCTAGACTCAAGGGGTAGCAAACTGAGGTTTGGGATGGTATACAGGCCACCGTTCCAGTCTGAGGAGCCTGAAAGGGAATTAGTGGGACAAATCAGAAAGGTATGCAGAAAAGGGAAGGTGGTCATCGTGGGGGATTTCAACTTGCTGGGGCATGACTGGAGCATTCCAGTGACCTTCAGTGCTAGGTAGCAAGTGCTCCTGGACATGATCCAGGAGGGTCTCCTGACACAGTTAATTAGTGTACCTACTAGGCTAAAGAACACTTGAGATCTGGTATTGTCAAATGCGGAAGCAGTAAGGGAAATAAAGGTGGAGGACCCACTAGCCAACAGCGATCACCAAATGGTGTGGTTTAATATCACAATGTGTGGGGAGCCAAAGAAATCAGTTACTCAGGTAGTAAACTTGGGGTGGACTCTGGGAGGATGCAGGAAATACGGAAAGGGAAACTTGAAGGCATAAGACAGGAGATGATGTGGAGCAGAAATGGGATATTATTAAATGGGGGATTACAGAGGCAACAGAAGTCTGCACCAAGACACAGAGTAAGATGAGCAGAGCATGAAAACCATGCTGGTTGAACAGCGAGGTAGTGGAGGTGGTGAGAGCAAAACAAGAGGCGCACCAGGGGTATAAGGGGACAGGGAAGGAAGTGGACAAGGAGGAGTATGCAAGATGGTCCAAGGAGGTGACCAGAAAAGTGAGAGAAACCAAGGCCCAGAGGGAGATGAGATTAGTGCAGAGAATTAACAGGTGAGAGAAAGATTTTTTCAGATACATCAGGGAGAAAAGGAAGTGCAAGGAGAAAATAATGAGGATAAAAGGGATGGGGAGTGGACCGAAAAGGGGGAGAAGCAGGCAGAAGCACTGAATGAATACTTTTGCTCAGTGTTCATGGAAGAAAAGGGGGGACCACTACCACCATGGGCTGGGAGGGCGGGGACAGGGGGAGAGGAGGTGACAGATGGAAGAATTGAGGCAAGTAGAGTCCTAGAGGGACTGAGAGCACTGATGGTAGACAAGGCACAGGGCTGAATGGTATCCACCCCAGGGTGATGAGGGAGATGGCGGAGGTGTTGGCAGAGCCACAGGCAGATCTGTACAGTACCTCACTGGAGTCGGGATGTGTGCCACTAGACTGGAGGATGGTACATATAGTACCATTACACAAGAGCGGACCAAGGGATGAACCAGGTAATTATCGTCCGGTAAATCTCACCTCCATAGTGTGCAAACTGATGGAAACAGTACTAAAGGAAAGACTGGTGTTGTACCTGGAGGACATTGGCCTCCAGGATGTGAGGCAGCATGGGTTCATTCCAGGGAAGTCTTGTCAAACCAGCCTGATACAATATTATGACTGGGTGACAGGTGAGCTGGATAAGGGTCATGCAGTGGATGTTCTTTACTTGGACTTCAGCAAGCCCTTCGATTCTGTGCCTCATGGGCGGCTTGGGGGGAAGCTAACTAGTGTAGGGGTAGGGGCAAAAATGATTAACTGGATTACAAGCTAGCTGAGTGGGAGGCTGCAGTGTGTGGTGGTGAGGGGAGCTCTCAACTCCAAGGCTGGTGATGAGTGGGGTGTCACAGAGCTCTGTGTTGGGGCCCATATTATTTGGGCTCTTCATATCAGACATTGCACACTGGGTGGTAAGAAAGGCAAGTCTGTTCACTGACGACACCAAAATTGGAGCAGTGGTGGATGGAGTGAAGGGATGGAAGCAGCTGCAGGAGGACCTCAGCAAGCTAGAGGAGTGGTCAAAGAGGTGGGCAGCTGGGGTTCAATGCAAAGAAGTGTAAGGTTATGCACTTTGGGGTAAAAAACCCATGGAGAGAATACTGGCTGGGGGGGTTAAGCTGGGTATCTCTGAGGAGGAGAAGGACCTGGGCGTAATGGTTACAAGGACCATGAACAACACTGCCCAGTGCAGGAGAGTGGCTGCAAAAGTGAACAAAATGCTGGGGTGTATTGTGAGGGGGTTTTCATCCAGGCGAAGTGAGGTGATCTTGCCCCTCTACAGGTCACTGGTAAGGCTGCACTTGGAGTATTGTGTGCATAATGATAGGCAATGGCACCATCCCCCTTAGCCACACTCCACTGGCCAGACTCACTCATATCCTGGTCCGAGCCCAGCCCAGCCTGAATTCACAGCTAAAGCGCCCTGGGCGGATAGGGCGTCCCCACCTCGGGGGGCTCAGAGCTGAGGGGATAGCCGGGCTGGTGCCAGGAGATGAGGAGTTTCAGGCCCAGAGGTAGAGCTGAGGGTGTGTGGATGCCCGAGAGAGTTCTCTGGGGCCAAGCAGAGCCAGAAATAGAAATGTAAAAAAAAAAAGAGTATACAGATGTACTAAGAAGAAGAACAGAATTCACAGATGGGCTGAAGGTCTTTAGTACTTGATGATCTTCTGAGAAAAAGAAGAGAAACCAATATTAGTATATTTTTCTTCTTAATCCAATATTATTATTGTATTAACTCTCTTTGCTACTTTATCTGTACCTGATGACCTGGATAAATGCACTGTATTATCTCATATGCTCTGAAATTAATAAAATGTGAAGTTTAAAAAAAAGAAAAGCCTCCCACTGTGCTTGCCCCCACTTCCTCCAGTGGCAGACTATTCCATGTGTCGGCTACCCTTTCTGTGTAGAAAAACTTCCTCACATTACTTCTATGTTCTCACGCAGGTGTGGTCTTTAGAACTGCATGCAGTACTCCAGGTGAGGCCTTACCAATGTTTTATACAATGGCATCACCATCTCCTGCTTCCTGCTAGTGATACCCCTGCCTATGCACCCCAGCATTCCACTGGCCCTCCCTGACACCTTTGTACACTGCTTTGATACCTTAAGGTCATCAGAGATGATAACCCCTAGGTCCCTTTCCTCTTTGGTGACAGTCAGCTCCTAAAGTACACGTGGTATTTTAGTAATTGCATGTGTGCTGTATTTGAACAGCATTGGCAGTAGCTCTACACCAGTGCACTTTTTTTATGCTACTGTAAGGCTTACTGGTGCATGCTTAAAGTGACACTGCCCGTTTTTGCTGGCTATTTTGCGAAGTGCTGAAAATTGATGTCTCTTGCCAGCTAACTGTGCACTGAGAGCAAATATGGGCAGTCTGAGCACTAATAATAATTAGAGGAAAACATTTTTTATAAACAAAGAATATCGAACATCCTGACCTTAATTCACTTGTGCATGCCTCCTGTGTATCCCTAAACTACTATGGTGCTGGAGCGCAACAAAACGTATTCATGAGCGGGTTTGGACTTTTGCAAGTTATACTTTTTTAATGCAGATATATTTACTTATTTTTATTTATGTAAGGATTTGGAGAAGACCTTTGAGCACGAGCTCTTTTACAAAGGTTCTTTTACAAAGGTCAGGTTGACAGACAATAGACATATTACATCAAGCAGATATAGAACATACAGTACATAGGTCACACTATGACAATGTTATCACTAGTGCCATGTGTAACCCCAAGGTGGCGCTATCCCAAGGGCTACTACCCCTGCCTTCTTGGCTAGTAGCAGGTTAAGGGGCCTGAATTCTGAAATGGGTGCCTCCACCTGGAGGTCAGGGTTGGTAGTGGTCAAGCTAACCTGGGCACAGTCCTCTGGGACACTGTAACCCACCTCTTTCCTTACTAGTGGCCGGAAAAATACACGATAATCACTTTCACAACACCTCTGATACACCACACAAGTACCCTCACTGTGTGCACTTACCACCAGGGCTTTCCTCTGTCCTGGCCCTGGAGACCCCTCTAAAACAAGGTTATACACAGCAAATAACAGCAGTACAGTACTCTTGCACAAACTGGAACCACAGTCAGGGTAAATGCAAAAAAGAGTTAGATCTGATTTATTTAAGGGACTTGAACAAGGGAAGGGTGTAATCAGGTTAATTTGCTTAAAGGCTCTATCAATCAAACAGTTATGCATGCACTTCAGGGTCCATAAACAGTCACACACTCTGGGTACCCAGATGGAGAATGGTGGGCTAGCCAGGAATGTTGCAGCTGGTTGGGGCCCTGTGATGGAAGAAAACAACATGCACAACACACACTGTTTGTAATCCGGAGCCGGAGGGCTCGGATCATGAAAAGAAAACAACAAGACAATCAGATGATGCACTTTTAGATTAGGCTGTTGTTGCAGGGAGCCACCCTGATGATTACTCATGATACCAAAGACTGGACACAGGCTGGACGAAAATCGAGACAGCAGATAGTTAATCTGGAGTGCCAGTAGAAGCAGGATCCACACGAATCACCCAGGCGTCATTCCTGTTCAAGCGTGGAGCAGGGGGATGATCCCCAGGCAGGTCTCTTGTTGATGGCTTTCTCTGTGCAGCGGGCAGTCTGGCTGGGCCAGTGTGGCAAGGCCCAGGCCAAATGGAGACAAATTCGGATACAGTCTGTTTTGGGCTGGATACAGCTTCCAGCAAGCAGAACACAGTTAACACAGTGGAGAAACAAATCACGACCCACTTTCAATACATAGCACATTTACATGTAAGAAAATTGTACTGTACCAGGGAAACCACTCTCCGGTCACGATCGCAAAGTTTCTGCACAAGCTGGGGATTCAAAAGCAGCTGGAAATCAATCAATCAATCAATCAATCAATCAATCAAATCTTTATTTATTCAGGCGATCATCATTGAGCAAGGCTCATTTACAAGATGGACCTGATAAGATCAAGGTTCGAGTTGATGCACAGCAATTACATCACATACTTATGAGACAGTTATACATACAGAAAAAAGAAAATGTTATTTATAACACAATAATATACAGAGAATTCACATGTTAAAGCTTGGCAAGAGAAAGTTAAACTAACATCTACAATATGTACAGTACATATATATCACAATGAGGCCATGACAGTCACTCACATAATGAGTACAAGGATGGTGAAGGGAATATTGGGTGCCATATACTGGCGGTGTCTGGCTGGAAGGAATATGCCATATGTGATTGGAATATGGTTTTGTGGGATGACTATTCTATCTCTAGTGGTAACAACTGCATTTCTCTGTGAAGAAGGCTGTACAGTGCTGCTTGAAGGATGTAAATGGAACGATGATGGACAGTTTTAGGGATTTTTGTAGGGTGTTCCATGCTATGGCTAGAGAATAGCTGATTGCTGCCCTCCCTATTTTGGTGTTGACTTTGGGCAATTTGAGCAGGATGATATTGTTGCTTCTTAGGGCATAGGAGCTGGGAGTGGTCAGGTTGAAGCAGTCCAGGATATAGCTTGGAAGTTTTTTTGATAAAGCTCTGTAGATCCATAGAGCTGCATTTCTGCTCCTCCTGACATGAAGGGAAACCCATCCAATTGCATCATAGAGAGAACAATGGTGGGTATTATATGGCAGGTCTGTAATGAACCTTATTGCTCTATGGTATAAGGTATCCAACTTTTGAAGGTAGGGAGTGGGGCAATGACTATAGAGGAAGTCTGCGTAGTCAATGACTGATAGAAAGATGGCCTGTACTAATCTCATCTTTGAATCTCTATTAAGGAAGGGTTTTAATCTGTAGAGGAGGTTAAGCTTTAGGCGAAGCTTTTTCAGCAGTTGTTCTAGGTGCTGAGTAAAGTCAAGTCTGTTGTCAATCCACACACCTAGGTATTTGAAATTTTCAACATACTCCAGATTTTCTCCAAGTATAGTGCATAGCTGGGGGAGACTGATTGAAGAGGATGTGTTGGTGGAGTTTTGGGTTGTGAACATCATTGCTTTGGTTTTCTTTGCATTTAGCAGAAGCTTTTTCTCGAAAGCTGATGTTGTAACAGGAGAATTCTGCTTCTAGGATTTCATGAGCAACTTTAGGTGAAGGGTTGCTGACATACAGTACAGTGTCATCAGCAAAGAGATGTACTGAGGACTTGGTAAGGGTTGAATCAATTTTATTTATATAAATGGCAAAAAGGATAGGACCCAGAATAGAGCCTTGGGGACTCCTCTTGACAGTGGTCTTAATGGGGAGAGGTCACCTTCAGCTTTTACCTGCTGTGATCTACGGAGGTAGCATCTGAACCACTAAGGGAGGATGGATCTAGGCCAATGGAGTGGAGGGATGAGATTAGCAGTTCATGGTCCACAGTGTTGAATGCTTTGCTCAGGTCCAGGAATACTGCACAGACATTGTTCTTTTTATCCAGTTCGGTTTGCCAATCATTGGTGACCTTGGCTAATGCAGTGATAGTGCTATGTTTGGCCCTGAATCCAGATTGAGCTGGATTTAATAGATTAGCATTGTCCAGATATTCCCTTAACTGAATACTCACTAATTTCTCCAGCATCTTGGATAACACAGGTAGGATGGAAATGGGCCTGTAGTTATTAAGATCCATGGGGTCCCCTGATTTTAGAAAGGGACCACTTGAGCTGTCTTCCACAGTGTGGGAATAGAGCCAGAGTTTAGGGAAAGGTTAAAGAGGTGAGTTAGGGGACTGCAAGCACATGACACATAATCTTTAGAAAGAATGGGTCCAGAAGATCTGCTCCTGCACTTTTTGGTATCTAGATGCCATAATAGATCCTCAACTTGTTTCAACAGTATAGGGTTTGAAGCTAAAGGAGGAGTCAACTCTTTGTTCACCAGTATAGTGGGAGCTTAAATGATCCTTAATAGGTTAGCTGGGGAGGAGTCAAGGCAAGGCCAGCTGTTGTGAAGTGGTTGTTGAATGCATCCAGGATTTCCAATGTGCCAGTAATGGGGCCATAGTTACTGTGTAATTGGGTTGGAAGGGGTTGTTAACATCCTGGCCCATCATACCCTTGATGGTGCCCCAAAATCTAGCAGTATTATGGTAGGAGGAGTCGAGCTGGGCCAGGTAGTAGGCAGCCTTTGCATCCCTAACTTTCCTAGTGCATTTATTCTTGGCTTTCCTAAAGATCATCCAGTCCATGATATTCTTAGTTTTCTTGCTACTTTCCAAAGTTTATCTCTCTCAGCAGTGCAGCTTTGAGGTCAGCTGAAACCAGTGACAGGATTTGTTTTTATTGAATACTAGAGATTGGGGCATGGGTGTTAAGGGCATTTAATATAATGCTATTTAGCACCTGCTGAGCTTTTTCTACAGAATGTGCAAGATAGAACTTTTGCCAGTGTGGAGAGTAGGCTAGATCAAGCAGATATCCTTCAATCTTGATATTTTTCTTGGATCTCCTCATGAGGAATTTTGCAGGATCTGTTTTAATGCTGTTGGATCTTACCCCTGCGATGGGGCAGTGGTCACTTATGGCGCATAGAAGCACTCCAGCATGTGTGAATAGATGTGGTTTACTCACTATCATGATGTCAAGTAGAGTACTGTTCCTACTATTCCTTGCATTTAGTCTTGTTGGTTCATTAATTAACTGTGTGAGCCCGTAGGTGTCACAGAATGATACCAGAGGTGTAGCTGCCTGGGTGAGCCAGTTGAAATTCAGGTCCCCTATGATAATGACTTCTTCAGTACAGGACTTGACCAGGTTTCCCAGGTGGGATAAGAGCTTGTGTTCAGCAGAGGGTCTGTAGCATCCAATTAAATGGAAAGCTGCTGTATTGGGGAGAGACTTTAGAGATAGACACTAAAATTCCTTGGGCATAGATGTTGCAGCAGTACAGGATACAGGCTGCCTGGAAATCCTGACAGGCTGACTGCATTCAGCAAAATCTTCGGTCTTCTTCAGGTATGAGCCTGGTAAAAAATCAGCGGCTTACTTCGTTCTCACAGACTTGGATTTATTCCAAAATAATTCTCTTCTCTCCCTCTTAGGGGCAGCAGGCAGACATGCAGGTCCAATCTGGAGGGTCTTGAGTATCTGCTGGCTTAGGGGACCCAGTGGTAGGGACTGGGCTGCTGCTTTAGCCTTTCTCCAGAAGGTATTCTGGTATATGACCATATGGGCCTGATAATTTTCTATTCTGAGGTCCAGTGTGGCAAAGACAAAGATTCTCTTTCCCATGAGGTACAGTTTTCTTGACTCTTTATCTGGGGGGAGAGAACTGAGATGTTTAGGTACCTTGGACATATCATGGGCTGTGTTTATTATAACTGAATCAGCCTCAGGTTAGCCTGCAAAAAAGGGCTTTTCTGAAGGGGCCTGGTACAGCTTGTCTGCCTTTCTGGGCATGGCAGGGATAAAGCTTGATCTGTGCCAGGCAGCCAGGGTGGCATCTTCTAGTGCAGCCAATATAGGAGGAATTATAAAGAGTGGAGAATCTTCTAGCTCTGGGAACACTACCACGTTTCTCCTAGTGATGTCTTGCTCCTTGGCATCAAACTGTATTGCACTTTGGAGCTGCTTCATCATAGAGATGAAGAAAGGGTCTTCAGGAAAGGACCTCAAGGTATAAAATGTACAGTCCTCACTCCTGGTGGAAATGGAGGAGCCAGACCTGTTAGAGGAGCTCCCATCCATATCTTCCACCTCCTCTTATTCCTCTTGTAATGAAGATCGGGGTTGTATTCCTGATCCTCATTGATGTGCTCTGAAGGGCACAAGGAAGGAAGTGAGGATATCAGTGCCCTGGATTGTGTAGGGCGTGTTGACCGAGCAGGCTGGGAGGCCTCATCATCATCATCATGCCTGATGTAGGAAGAGAAGGTTTAAGGTGCTGCATTGTGGGAGGTCCGGCAAAACTCAATGCCTCTGCCAGAGCTGACCTTGTGGGTAACCAGACAGTTGGACAAGGGCCATGCAGTGGAAGTCCTGTTGCTGGACTTCAGTAAGGCATTTGACTCAGTGCCACAAGAGAGGTTAGGTAGTAAGCTGCCAAGTACAGGTGCAGTGGCGAACATAGTGGGATGGGTAGTAAACTGGTTACAGGGAAGGCAGCAGAGGGTGGTGGTGGGAGGGGAGCTCTCATCTCCGAGGGCAGTGATAAGCAGAGTACCGCAGGGCTCAGTGCTGAACTGGTGTTGTTTGGGTTGTTCATATCAGACATCTCAATGGGCAACAAGAGCAAGATCAGTTTGTTTGCAGATGACACCAAGATGGGAGCAGTAGTGGATGACCTAGGAGGGTGGCATGGGTTGCAGGATGATCTGTCAAAATTGGAGACCTGGTCGGACACCTGGCAGTTGGGGTTCAATGCCAAAAAGTGCAAGGTGCTACATTTCAGGGCAAAATAAAACAAGAAGGAGCTACCAGCTGGGGAAGTGTTGTTCAGCTAGTCATGACAGAGAAGAAGGATCTGAGGGTGATTATAACAGGCTCAATGAACAACTTGGCACGCTGTAGGAAGGCAACTGCAAAGGCCAACAAAATACTGGGTTGTATCACCAGGCGTATATCTTCAATGAGAGGGGAGGTGATCCTGCCATTCCATTGTATAGGTCACTGGTTCGGCCATACTTGGAGTGCTGCATGCAGTACTGGTGCCTATACCTGAAGAGGGGCAGTAAGTTACTGGAGGGGGTGCAGTGCAGGGCAACAAAGATGATCCAGGGACCAAGGGACATACCCTACGTGAGCAGGCTGAGGGAGCTGAACATGTACTCACTGGAGGAGATGAGAGACAGGGGGGATACGATTGAAACCTTCAAGTACATGAAGGGAATAAATAAGACAGGCACAGAGGGACTATTCAAGTTAAGGGAGGGGTAGGGACACTCATGGTCATGATCTCAGATTGGGGGGATAAGGTTCAGAAGGGAAATGAGAAAACACTTTTTTATGGAGACAGTGGTGTCTGGGTGGAATGCATTGCCTGCGGAAGTGGTATCCTGTAGAACAGTGGACTGCTTCAAAAGGGGATGGGATAGGGTAAGAGGGAGGGTAAGGGGAGGGGAGGGGAGAGAGGGGCAGCTGCAGTATAAGGGTTGCTAGCTGCACACTTGAGCAGACTCGATAGACCATAAGGCCTTTACCTGCTGGCAAATTCATATGTTCTAAGGTCTGAGTGGCAAGAAGTGTTGCCACCAAAGTGGTCAACAATGCTGCAGTGGTCAGTGCCAAGAGCTGGGATGATCAGGAGCATACTGAGTGGGGGCTTTATCCTTACTCCACTTCCTGTCCCAGTGTTTGTGTTTTCCTGAAGATTTTTCTCGCGCCCTGGAGGAGTGGGAGCCCGAGGAATGGGCAAGCAATGAGGTAGAGCTCTTCCCCTAAAGCTCTCCCCATTCTGGCTATCTGATGCTTGAGAAGAAAAGTATACAGAGCTTTTTCACAACGTCACCAGGTAGCTCGATTAAACTTCAAGCAGATCTTGCAGGCCTTAACTTTGTGGGCTTCTCCATGACAGCACATGCAGACATTGTGATCATTGCTGGAGTAGATTTTTCCACCACACTCGCAGTAACAAAATAGTTTAGCGGTGTCTTTTGCCAACATACACAATGATGGTAATCACTTTAAAATAAAGTGATGGCTACTAAGATGCGAAAAAAAAAACTTAGAAAGGCAAAGATTTATCAGTATACTGCAGTGACAGCGCCTCTGTGGAGTCCGGCAAATATGGTGGATGGCGGAAAAAAAACAGAGGGGGGAGAGGGACTGCCCATGTTTATAGAGAGGATTTTGATGTAAGCCATCAGCGTGGGCAACCTCTAGTGGACTGCTAGAAAAAAATGCGCTGTGTGGTCCTGGTGCCTGATGGATATAGTTCCATAGATGTGGCCTGATGAAAGAGATATCCTCGAAGAAGATCATGACACTGCACTGGCAGAAGCAGATTCAGAGGCTGAGGGCAGTTATTGAGAGGTTTTGGAGCATATCCCTGGAGGACTCTGCAAGTACTTTTAGTTTGGGATGTGAGAGGGGAATAAATGACTAAAATGTGTGGCTACATTCGGAACTTGGCATGTTGACTGGTGTAGCTTTACGGGATTATGTATATTAGACTTTACTTTGATGCAGCTTTAAGATGGCACTGACTGCAGGGCAATACATTCCTTCCTGATCCTGGCTATCCCTCTGCCACATGAGTCTAAATGCAGGCTGCTGGTTACGAGTGTCGATATCCTTTCTGAAAGCCTTGCAGGCATTACAGGAGTTGTGAATTTTTATTTTTGTTTGGGGTGGGGGGTGGATTACTGTATCACAGGTACCTTTATTCAATCCAAGTTTACAGTATTTCAGCTGTTTGTGTTTTTAAACTGAAACAATTTATCTCCTGTTAGTTCTATTTTCTAAATCATAGGTTATACAGGGAATGTTTTCTTTATATGCCTGGGAGGTGATTTTCCTGGGATATTGTGGGTGGGAACATGGGCACCTACAATATAATGGATTTCACTACTTGTATAGATGTAACTGATAAGGGTCCCTTTAATGCTATGCTGTAAATGGCATTCTTAACTGGTCCATTTCCTTATAGTATTTTTCAGGCTAATGTTTGCTTTTTAATTTCTTTAATGAATTATTATATAATAACTGGGGGCATTTTCTCCCACAGGAAAACACAGTTATAATTTACCGTTATAATCTGCGGGTTATAGCAGCGAACATTCACCATGTTTCCCCTTGCTCCATGTACGCACCATCCACCACTTTCCTCTTTCTTTGCACTGGCCCTGGTCCTCAGTGCTGGACAGTTCACTACCACTCAGAATCAGTCGTAAGTTCATTTTAAACAAGCATTTGTCAATGCCGAATGTTGTCTTGCTGGCATTGCATTGGTAGTGCAGGAGTTACAGAGATGCACAATAGGAATAGCAGAGACTGACAGGCACTGGGGTGTGCCTCTGGGTCATCAGCTACAACGCTCATGCCATTTCACCTCACTGGACCTTGCAGACACCAAGTGTTGCAGTGTGCCTTGGGGTCTTCGGGCCGTACGCTCACCCCATTCCATAAGGAAATACGCTGAGATGGGTGCACTACAGGAGAATGGGGTGATCTTTGGGTCTGAAGAGTCCAAGGCACACCTCGATGCCTGATAGCGGTTGAAGGCTGGGGCTGGAATGGTGTGAGCATTACAGTGAAAAATCCCAAGTCACACATCTGACGCCTGTCAGCCTCTACAGGGTGGGCTGTTACAGTTGGAAACCCTAATGCCCCAGGTGTTTGTTGGTTATTTTCACTCCAAATTTTCAACATGGGCTTTTTGTGACCCCACCTCATGAACAGTGGTACTATCAGTTCATTAGCCAAAAGGTGATTTTGCATAGTGACTGCGCCATTTGGTGCCACAGATATGAAAACGCATTCCGGGAAGAATGTAAAAAATGACAGCTGTACTGTTCACGAGGAGGTGTAAAAAAAATGGCAATGCTGAAAATCTAGAGTGAAAATATGGAGAATTGGTGAAGTCATGAGCGTGCGTAGAAACTGGGCAACAGACAGCCACAATGCAATTATTTGGAGAATTTGTTTTAACCAGATTTTCAACATAGGCATTCTGGGACCTCCACTGATGAACAGTGGCACTGTGATTTTGTCAGTGTGTCCCGTACTCTGATTTCCCACAGCGACCATGCCATTCTGCAGCAGATGTGCAAAAACACATTTTGGGCAGGATGTGAAAAATGACAGCTGTACCGTTCATAAGGAGGTGTGAAGAAATAGCAATGTTGAAAATCTGGAGTGAAAATATTAAAAAATCTCGATGTTATGAGCATGCTCAATGCACACTTGTAACACAGTCAGTTTTTGGAATTTTTTCATCATAGGCATTTCAAGACCTCCGCTCATGAACAGTGTTGCTGTGATTTTCTTAACCTTTTTGAATGTTGATTTTCCACAGTTAATGTGCCATTGTGTGCCAGATGTGCAAAAACACATTTCGGGCAGGATGTGAAAAATGACAGCTGTACTGTTCTTTAGGAGGTGTGAAAAAATGGCGGTGTTCAAAATCTGGAGTGAAAATATTAAAAATTCTTGAACCTACTAGCATGCATGGAAACTGTGCAGTGCACACTCGTAACAGTCATTTTTGGGAATTTTTTCACCAAATTTGCAATATAGGCTTTTTGGGAGCCCACCTCATGAACAGTGGCACTGTCATTTTGTTAACGGGTCCCAAAAGGTGATTCTGCACAGTGACCTCGAAATCACCTTTCTGGGTTGAATAACGAAATGGCAGTGACTGATTTCATGAGGTGGGGTCCCAAGAACCCCATGTTGGAAATCTGGAGTCAAAAGTCAAACAAAATGGCCACGATATCCACCTAAGTTGAAACCTGCCCCATTGATGCCATTATACAGCTTACTGGCATTTCTTCGGTTAGCAGTTGGCTTTGAAGAGTGCAGACGTGTTCCTGCTCCATCGAAGATCATGGCGCCAGTCCTCTGAGGTAAGTATGGGGTGAGGAGGGGTGTCGGGAAGTGAGGTGCACAGAAGATGGGTGCGGGTTGGGGGAGGGAGGCCTGCCAACAGTGAGGGATCGTTCTCTTTGTTTCAGATTAAAAAAAAAAAGAACAAAAACCGTACAGCATGGACCATTTTCTTTCTCTACACGTGTACTGTATGAAACAATGTTGGGGACACTGGCGTGGGCACCCAGTGCGCCCCCTGACTTTGGGGGTGTAATGTTTGCCACACTTGAGTCGGCTCACAGTGTGGCTCACAATGGGGGTGGACAGGGGCAGGAAAATGCTGACCCGGTCGGCTTCTGAACACAGGGAGGCACACTGGGGTGGGCTGCCAGTGTGCCACACAATCTTGAGGGGAGGGGTTTACACATGCTGACTGGGGGACTGAGCACTGCTGAAGCTGGCTTTCTAGGGATTGCAAGAGGTGGATGGTGGAGCTGCCACCATGTTTATTGAAATGTTACACTAGAAAAGGTATGTTGCGGAGGCGTGTCATCAGTGCCGCAAGAAGACTAGCTTGGCTCTGATTGCAGTTGCAAAATCATTTCAAGTTAGTGGCATTGCAAAACAATTGTGTCACTGCTAGCATGCTCGTTAATTGGTGAATGAGGGATGCACCTTTGAAAGCATGCCTTGCATTCGTCAAAACAGACACACCTCTGCGTTTCTCTTACTAATCTCCTACTGCCACCAAATGCTGCTTGCGCGTGCACAAGACAACATGAAAATTACTTGTCATTAGCAGTACACCATTAGGAGTTTGCAGCCATGAATAAAGTACTGGGAGTGGGAGCGGACAAAATGAAAGCACATAATGCTGCAAAATACTTATCAACAGCATGACAGCAGTAGGAGTTTGAGGCCATATATATAAAATATACTGGGGTGGGTAATCACAGGAGTGTATTGACCCAGGATGAAGTGTTGTGAGCTAACTGACTGGGAGTGAGTGGTCAGAAGTGAATTGTTGTGCTCCCATAAAAAGGGAACATAAAAAATGCAAGGTAAGCATTGATGCACCAGAATGTTCTTGGCAAAAGTAAGTACATTATAACAAGAGGAGAAGCACTAAAACAGTTTAGCCGAGGTCTGAATATGAACTGGAAACAGCAAACTAAAGTTTAAATGGATGTCTGAGGAAGAGGTAGGAAGAGGACAGGCAAAGTAATGGTGAAAGGTTGTTAGAGATGGGTGGGAGAAGGGAGGATAAAGCCATTTGCCTAGAGGTAGATTTAGAGAGGGGAGTAGAGAAGCAGCGGGAGTCAAGGGAGAGGGAGATGAAGTGAACAGGGAGGTGAAAGGTAAGGGGTTAAGGAGGAGAACCAGTATTTAGAGAGAAAAGAGGCACAAAGTGCAAGGGGCAAGAAGCAGAAGGAGGAGGGAGGGAGGGGGCAGGAAACAAGAGGAGGGAGAGGGGAAGGAAGCAAGAGGAGGAGGGAGGGGCAGGAAGCAAGATGAGGGAGGGGCAGGAAGAAAGAGGAAGGAGGGGCGGGAAGCAAGAGGAGGGAGGGAGGGGTCAATGAAGAGGGAAGTAATCATGGGTATGGTTGGGGGGCAAAGTGAGATGGAAATGTTGCATATGCTGTAGTGAAATAATTGTTTTATATGATATAACCCAATCCCTGTCTCCAGAGCCATTTTCCTGTACTCTTGGCCGTATCTTTTCCCAGCTATCTCTTTCCTGTCCTCAGCCCAGAAAAATGCAATAACCTGTCTCCAACCCTGCCCCCTGCCTGCTACTCTTCTCTCTGTCAAATCCTACATCCTTGTCCCCTGGACCCCCACCCCTCCATACTTCTGCATTGCTAATCTATTCCTTTGTTCCCTCTTAGCACCCCCACCCCCATTGACAGTCTGCTGCCAGTGTCCCACCCTCTTTCTAAGTCACTAAATCTGCTAAAATTCCTGTGCACTTCCATTTTCTCAGGTCTGCCCGTGCCCCAAGCAGTGCTCCACAGATCCAGAAGCAGGGTGCTTTTAGCCCTTGACTCCAGCCACCTCTACCAGGAAGAAGCTGTCCTGGCGCCTCTGGTCCGCTCATATGGACTCCCTACAAGGTACTACCGCTGAATCTACCTCCTCAGCTGGCATGCTTCGGGCGGCTCTGTAGCTGGTGCCTTCTCTCCCAAGGCTTCGGTTGGCCAGGCGGGTTGCACTAAGCTCTGGAATTCAGGTGCCTGATGGCCAGCTTTTCTACCTGAACTGCACCAGCTAGATTTAACTTTCCCGTACACTTCTCCTGGGGGGCGGTGGGGGGGGGTGTCAAATTGCACTGCTTGTTCGACCTAGCTGTGTAATAGTGATTTTCTGCCCTTTTTTGGTCTTTTCTACTGGCCTGTTACAATGTTTGCTCTCACTTGAATTGTATGCAAACCCTACTGCATTACTGAATTTAAGTCAGTGCTAGATACTAGGAACTGTAATTATAGCTTACTGCTGTTGTAATTGTAGCCTACTGCTGTTTTCTCAGCTCTGTATACTATCCTGCCTGACTTTTACTAGATAGCGAGAAGCTATGACCAACTGCTGTTTCCCAGCTCAGCTCTGTGTACTACCCTGCCTGCCTTTCTGCCCTGTGTCTCAGTCCTCACTTTTTCCCTCCTCACTCTAGCTGCTTCTCTCTCACTCTTAATTCCTGTCTCCAGCGCCATTTTCCTGTACCCTTGGCCATGTCTTTTCCCATCTCTCTCTTTCCTGTCCTCAGCCCAGACAAATCCAACACCTGTCTCCTACACCGCCACCATGCACGCTACTCTTCTCTCTGTCTACTTAAATCCTACCTCCTTGTCCCTCGGACCCCCACCCCTCCCCACTTCTGCCTTGCTAATCTATTCCTTTGTTCCTCTTATCTCCCCACCCCACCCCACCCCGTTGATGGTCTGCCATCAGTCTCCTGCCCCTTCTCTTTATAATTCACTAAATTTGCTTAAATTCACTGTGTGCTTCCTTTTTTCTACACTCCTGGATCCAGGTGGTGCCTTCGGCCATGACCCCAGCCACCACTACCAAGGAAGAAGCTGTCTCCTGACCACCCTCCTGGTTCCCTCACACAGACTCCCTACAAGGTACTACCGCTGACTCTACCTCCTCAGCCGGCACACTTTGGCAGCTCTGTGATTGGTGTGCCATCTCTCCCCAAAGCCCTGGATTAGCCAGGCGGGTTGCCCTAAGCTCCCAACTGGTGCGCTTGATAGCTGGCTTTCTGCCCGAACTGCACCAGCTAAATTTTAACTTTCCCCACGCACTTCTTCCTGGGGGGGGGGGTTCTCCCACCCCCCTTCCCCCACCTAGGCCACCTATTAAATCCACTACTAGCCCCTCCCACCTCGGTTACGCATACCCCGTTGGCTCCCTCTCTCCATTCTTTTGCCTATCGCCTCACCAATTGTTCAGCCGAGCCTATAGCTGCCACCAAACCTCCAAGTGGTTGTTCCAGTTTCTCTCCTACCAATGCCCCCCGCCTCCCCAAGGCCTCCAATCTACCCCTCGCTGCCTTTGCTGAAAACTGGCAGTTTTGTCTCTCCCAGCTATGATGCTGTTTCTTATTATCTCCATCGCTATCTGCCTACCTCCCTATCCCTCCCTTCACTGCTAGCTAATGATCCTCATCCCTGCCCTGTGCTTATGCTAACCAATCCTGCAGAGTCCCCCCTCCACTGCAACCCTCTCCCTATAGGCCCCTACATAGTCCCACTACCCACTCCACCCCTGCCCCTCTCCCTTCTTTTACGCCCACCTCTGGTCAGTCCTCCACCAAATAGCCTCTCACTTTACCCACCCTGTCCACTCAAAATCACCTCCTAGGCAATGCTCACTCCCCACAGCATGGTATAAACAAATTCTCTCATAGTATCTAACTATTATACTTCTTCTCCTTGCCGCAGGTTACATACATCCAAACCCAGGCCCTGGTGCCATCAGTACCCCCACAAGCCCATTGGTAAACTCCCCTACAGCAGCCACCTCTACCATTCAATGTGGCTCCTTCCCCCATGGCCTGCGTGTACTACGTCTAAACATTCACAGCATTGCCCCTAAACTTGACCTACTCCAAGTGCTAGCAGCCCAAACATGCTCCCGACATTGTCATTTTATCTAAAATCTGACTAAACCAAAACTTGATGGATCCATCCATTGCCATCCCAGGGTACCCTGTCTCATGTCTTGACCACCCCACTAGAGGAGGAGATGTTGCTATCTGCACCGCCTCAAACCTACTCTTCTCTGTAACACTGGCTAAAACCATGCCCCAAGCCTACGAACTGCTAATGTTACAGTTGTCCCTCCCCTACTCGCTCCCTATTTACATCACTGGTTTCTACTGTCATTATGGTACTCCTGCCGCAACTGTCACCGACCTTTTAAGTCACCTAGTCTACCTCGCCCCCTCCGGTGAACTTTGCATCATAGGAGATTTCACTCACAACTGGACTGCCGCCTCACTAAACAAAGCCCGCTCAGAGATAGCAGTCTTAAATCTCTCTCAGATCATCACTGAGCACACGAGTACAAACCACAAGACAGGCAATCACTCCTTAATCGACTGGGCTCTCACCTCCCACCCTTACCGCATCCTCAAAGCTGGCCTACTGCTCGACTCTATAAGTGACCACCACATAACCTACCTAGTCCACAAAATCCATCACCCAAAACCCCCCCTAAATTCCTGGTACAATGCTCCTACAAATTACTAAACCTGTCCCCCCTACTAGAAGACCTAGCTCACGTAAACTGGTGCCCAAACATTAATAATGTTAATATCGATGACTGTCTTGCACATTTCAGAGGCACATTCCTCAACGTCTAGAAAAAACACACCCCTATGCGGCGTATCAGGGTTCATGGTAACCACCTACCCTGGATTTCCCCGAACTAATAATGTGCCAGAATGCCTGGGACAAGGCGTGGAAAGTTTACAAATCCTTGCTCCTCCCCAGTGATAACAACACCTACCACATGCTCCGTAATAAGTGCACTAAGGCCACCTGGCTAGCCAAAGCTGAGTACTTCAGCTCCACCCTCAAAGCCAATCTAAGCAGGCCATCCAAATTTTGAAAAGTCATTCACTCCCTTTTCTACCCCCCCCACCTAACCCCACCCCCCTACTGGCCTCAAATGGCACTCCTCTGTCTGACCCACTCGGAGTTGCCTCAGAGTTCAACACATACTTCACCATGTGTGCCTCCACCCTCCTGGCCTCCTTGCCTACTGCTGCTCCTCTCGGGACTCACGCTGAATCACCAGGAGCCCACGGTCAGGACACCTTCTTCTTTGGAAGCATCTCTACTACTGAGGCTCTAAATGCTTTACGATCCCTCAGTCCTTCCAAGGGCAAGTCCCCCGACGGACTGGACCCCAAACTACTCTACCTATCGGCTCCTGCCATTGCTTCACCACTAGCAGACCTCCTAAATCTCTCATTTGCCTCTGCAACTGTTCCCATGATTTGGAAGCATGCCACCATTATACCTCTGCCTAAAGGTAGTGACCCCGCCTCCACTGCTAACTACCAGCCCATCTCTCTCTCTCTCCTCCCTGCCCTTGCGAAACTCCAGGAACACCTCGTACTCTCCCAACTCTCTAATTTCCTCACTGAATCCAACTTCTTCTCACCCTACCAGTCTGGATTTAGAAAGCACCACTCTATGGCCACTTCCTTGTTAAGTCTTTCCGACTCTATCCTATCTGGGATGAACAAAGGACTTATCACCTCAGCCATCTTTGTCAGTCTAGCCAAAGCGTTCAGTACTGTCTCTCATCCCCTGTTGTTATCATACCTCTCTGTAGCTGGCCTACCTGAGCCTGCCACAAACTGGTTTAGAGCCTACCTGTTAGGCAGAACTCAATCTGTAAGAATCACAGATTCCACCTCCCCTCCACTCCCTATTGACACTGGTGTCCCACAAGGTTCCATACTCGGCCCTATCTTTTTTTCCATCCTTCTCAATGACCTGCCTCAAATTTGCTCATCATCCTCCATTCACATGTACGCAGATGACACGGTCCTGTTTACCTCTGGACGGACACCCGTGGAGGTTGCTACCAGCCTTCAGGCTGATTTCAATAAAGTTCAGCTCTGGTTTAGCTTCCAACTCTCCCTCAATGCCAAAAAGACAGTTTCCATGACCTTTGGCACCAGGCAGAGACTACCCAGGCTCACCACCCTCCCAAACTTCCACACCTTGGATGGGACAGTCCTTGGCGGTGTAACTACTTTTAGGTACCTAGGGTTCCTGCTAGTGTTGTCAGAACCTTCTGAAGTTCTGGGTTCTAGTTCTAGCCTAGAACATTTGAAAAAGTTCTAGGGTTCTAATCTTTTTAGAACTCGAACCCTATTTTTTTAATTGTGCTGCCAAAAATTAAGATAATAATAAAAAATCTAAACTTGAGGACATTCTGCAGTAACACACATTGGGTAGGTACAGTGCAGTCAATGGGCACAATGCAGCAGGGTGATGGGCTGACCATAGGAGCCGGAGTCACACACAATACTGGGACAGAGATTTTTCTGTCTCTTCTCCCAACAATGTAATGTATTTCAGTCAAAACAAAAAGAACTCAGCACTCTTTGTCAAAACGAAGTATTCATATACCATCTGATTTCTTCTTTTTAAAAATTTATTGTGGAAAAATAAGAAATACATCTGGTGTAGCCTGAGGAGACTACCACAGACCAACATTTCACACTCGAACTGAGTGTTTTGTCAGTTCTAATGGGAAACATTTGGTCTGTGGTAGTCTCCTCAGGCTACACCGGATGTATTGCTTGTTTTCACCACAAAAATGTTTGCTGACATATGAATACTTCATTTTGAAAAAGAGTGCCGAGTCCTTTTTGTTCTGACTGAACACTTTTTGGGACTTTACAAGCACCACTCTTCTGGTAGTGACCCTTCTTTACTTGCGGTTAACATAATGTATTTCTAGGGTTCTGTCATGTATTTAAGGATAATGCCACAACACAACTGGCCACTGGGCTTCTCACAGTAACACACACCGAGTCATGTGCAGTCCAAGGGCACACAGCAGCAGGGTGATGATGACTGACCACAGGAGATGGCGTCACACACACAATACAGGGAACAAGATTTTTCTGTCTCTTCTCCCAACAACATAATGTAGTTCGAGGCTTCTGTCATGTATTCAAAGATTACAACACAGTGCAAAGGGCCACTGGGCTTCTCACGGTAACACACACTGGGTTGGGTGCAGTCAAAGGGCACACAGCAGCAGCAGGGTGATTGACTGGCGACAGCACTGAAGACGTAGTGGAAAGAAACACACAACACAGGAGTACTGTGTCAAAAAAAAAATGCCATAATGGGCCTTCTATCAGGAGCTTTTTTAGGGTGAAAGCACAGCCCAGACTGAGACTCCTGTCTTCCAGACATTTTTTTTCTTTCGTGGGACTAGATTTTTTTTTCTGTTTGTTGGCTTTGAACAAGTTTCATCACACTCAGTAAAGTTTTTTAACTTTTTTTTTTTCTGTCACACAAGGGAAAAATCAAAATATGATCTCCTTCACCCCTCTTCAAGCAAGTGTGATCTCTCTCCATCCTCCCAACAGTGCCACTAGTGTCACAGGAGAGTGTCTCTCTCACACACACACACATGCAGGCAGCAGTCTGCAAGTTAAGTACTGTGCAAGACAAGTTTACTTAAACTTTTTTTTTTGCTTAATCCATTTTTTTCCTCCATCCTGAGTCCCGACTCCCCAAGTCCATTGTCCACTCCTCCAGACAGTCCCCAACCACTCCATCAGTTCCCGCCTTCACCCTTTCCTTCCTCTCCTTGGCCTCGACTCTCTCCCCTTCCTTTTCCCCAACCAACCCCCCTTTATTTTTATCTTTCAGCTATTTAATGGCACAGCCACAGAAATTCTGTTTTTTATTAGCAACTTACTCCAGCCCACAACTTTAAAAGTCGCAGTGAGCCAGTGACGCAGTCACTCTGAGAGCGCACAGGCTGTGCTCCCTCCTTCTCCATTTTCCACCAGTGACTGAATGAAGGGAGCCCCAGTGATGCAGCCACACTTCAGCTGCATCTAAATCCCATGAGGCTCATTAGCTCTACCTGACCATCACATGACCACATAGCAGATGGTCAGGTGGTACACTGTGACCAGGAGTGATTGCGCAAGCAAAAACAGCTGCCCCCCAATGGCAACAATAATACTGTTACAGTCAGGATGTCGTGGGAGGGGGATGGAGTGACTCAGGGGCGTAGCCAGGATTTGGTGTGAGGGGGGATTTCCCAAACACTTCTATGGCGATCCGGGGGCATGCCCCCCTGGAATATTTTGAAAATTTAGGAGTTAAATGGTGCAGTTTCATGCATTTTAGGCAATAACTGTTGTTACAAAATGCATCAAAATCCCAGGTATTTCAGTTGAACTCAAGTTTTTTTTTCTCTCCTCACCTTTCTCTGCTGTAGATCTATCCACATTCTGTTACTATGAACCCCTACAATACCTTTGATGTTTTGTTTTTAATCATATTCCATTATGATACACACCGCACATCAGCTCCCTTGTTGTATGTTGTTCCTTTAATGTGCAGTCTCATCTGTAGGTCACCTGCATTCCCTTAGCTGTGCTAAGTTCAGCCCCCCAAAGATTAGCCCCACGTAAGTTTGTTTAATATTGCAGTCAAGTGATGGACCAAAAATTAGTCATCACTAACTTTATCCCCACTTGACTAAACCATATTCAAGTTACGGCAGCTAATTTGAGCCATCAGTCCCGAGACACAGAAGTTGTAACTCCCACCAGGACGTTGTCCCTGTTTTGTTTTTTTCCCTTCATCATGATCATTTTTATTATGCCCCCTTGTCTAAGCTGCCTGCAGCTACCTTAAAATTACAGTGACCCTCAATCAGACACAGTGACTATTCGAGTGTTGGCCTGCCTGCCGGTTAGTCACCCTCAAGGCCTAGGTCACAGAATGAGAATGCTAGCCTCTTGTGCCCTGTTCAGATTTGCTGCTGCCTGCCCAAGCCCCTGAGTCCCCCACATTCCCAAATGTGCCAGTGCCGAGGAAGAGATGTTGAACAGGCTGCCCACTGCCTGCAAAAAATCTGTGCTGCTTGACACATCACCAGACAGACACTCAGCCTCTCATTCTGACCGGTGCGGGAAAGTGCCTGGCTTCACGCTATCTGTGCTTCTCCTCAGTGGCTCTACATCACATGACCATTCCAAATGCAGTCATGTGATGCAAAACCAAGGCTCCTCATGTATTCTCAGTGGCGCGGAGGCAGGGCACTCATCCATATTCATCAGCCGACTCCCCGCCCTGCCTCCCAGACATACTGACTGCCAGCCCTGCTCCGTTTAAAGGTCAACAGTTGCTGCCGCTTGGAGGAGATAACAGTGCGGCAGGTCCCACTGGTGGCATAATCGGATCCCGATGTGTGTGAGTAAATCTCCTCTCCAGGGAAGGGGGGCACTGACTGGGAGAATGGGAGAAATGTTAATTTATTTGCACTGGACTTGGCAAGCGGGAGGGGTACAGAACATCCAGGACCCCCCCCGACTTCAGCTGCATTCTTCAGCTGGTGCCGGGATTGCGATGGGACTGTGAAGTTGGGAATGGGTCGGGATGGAATGGGACTCTCTCGGGTGAGTTGGGTTGGGATGGTAGTTGCAGGCGGCAATTGTAATGATTCAAACCCTTTTGTGAACCCTGTAGCGTCCGAGTTCTAAATTAGAACTTGAACACCAGGGTTCGAGGAGGGTTCGAATCTTTATCGAACTAGTTCTGACAACCCTAGTTCCTGCTAGACCAACACCATCCTTCTCTGCCCATGTCGATGCTATCCTGAAAAAAGTACGCCCCAAGCTTGGTGCTCTCTTCAGGAACTGCATTAGCTTCCCGCTACCTGCCAGATGTGAAACTGTGCAGAAAATGATCTTACCTACCTTCGACTACTGTGATATAGTCTATGGTGCCACTCCCAAGTCCAACCTATCCAGACTGAACTCTCTTTTCAATGCTTTCTGCCGCTTTGCCCTCAATGCCCCCACCCATGCACATCACTGCGAGCTCTACCAGTCGCTGGCCTTCCCTTCCCTAACCAACTGCCGCTTGTTCCATAGTGCTAAATTAACTTTGAAATTTTGGCTTGGTTCCCTTCCACGCTACCTTGTCTCCTCTCTAGCATCTCTACCTACCCCCTCTCATGCCCTCAGGTCAACTGACCACAGACTACTGTCAATCCCTCACCGGCGAACCTCAGCGGGCCAATCCGCCTTCCACTACTACCTCCCCAAACTCTGGAACAACCTTCTGGCCCAAATCCACCACTCCTCCTCTAATCACTCTCTATCCATCACCCTGTCAAATTTCTACATGGTAAATTGCTTGTGTAACTGACACCCTTACCTCACTGCCCCCCTACCACAGTGTGTCTGCCTAGCCTAAGCGGCCTGTCCAGTGGCATATAGCAACTGCTATGAATGCGGGCTTATACCACCATCTATGCACTTGTATGATTTGCACTTAAATAATGTTGTCACTGTCTCCAAGTTGTCTCCTTCGAACACTATGTCTGTCTAGTTTTGTACACCACTGTATTGCTGCAACCTAATCCATTTTTTTCCTTTTTCTTTTTTTCGTTTTGTACCTGTTCTTGATTTAACCCTATGTATGTAACCAAATTTACTCAAGTGTTGCAATCCTTGTACATTGTAACTGTTAATCCATGTCACACTGCTGTATGTATACTCTGCTCTCCTTCTGTAACCCCGCCCCCCCCCAAGGTCACACCGTGAGACGAACATCCTGGTTGCTCAGTGTGCCTTTCCTGGTGAAACATTTCAATAAATAAATAAAATAAATAACTAGATAAAGGGGAGAGCATAGTGGTGGCAGATTCAAATTTCTGGCCAGCATGCACACTCTGTACACATGGTACCTGACGCTGGCTGGTGGAATTAATTAAAAAAACTGTTTAGAGAGACTGTAGAGATTGGCTTTCCAGTCTCTGAGCCGACCACCGCATGGCCCTGGCTAGCCAGAATGTAGCCCAGGGCAAGTTATTAGTATCTAACTGATAATTTAGTAATTTATTGCAAGATATTACAGAGCCTGCCTAATCTGGTGATTGCTTACATATAATACAGGAATCGGAGCTCTTACCTTGTGATAAGGAAGGTCTGTCTATTCTTGAAGTACAGGAGCTCATGGACTGTGCTGCAGCCTCTCAGATGCACATAAAGAACTGATGGGAATAGGAACAGAAGGGGCTGAGGGTGGATCTTGAAATTTGATACAAGGTCACATGTGCATCTCGCAGCCAGGTGAATATGACCCTATATGTAAGGACTTGGAGTGCCACAGATATACACATATCACAATTGTAAGTTAACTTTAACTCACCTCCTAGCTGAGCTCAAAGCTGAAGAGACGTGTGACATGTCTGATAAAGTGACTTTAAGAATAATGCATAATTAGTCATGCCTTGCATTAATGTCAGACAAGCTACAGTTAAAACAGGTTTATTTGATTAAATGGATTCTCTTCCACCTGTCTGTTGTATTAAAACAGGTTCCGCATCTGCACTTAATGGAACACAAAACACAACCAAAAAAAAACTAAAAAAAATTGACAGAAAAATACAAGTACCATTTATAATTAAGTATTTTAGGTCTTGCAGTACAGCCAAGAGGTTAGATCAACAAGCTTGATACATCAGGCTGCCCTGTGTTTGATTCCCACAACTTTTATTTACATATAGTCTGACCCTAAGCATGCCACTTAACCTCCCTGTGCTCCCAGGATGTACCTACAGAAGCCACTGGATTAACCATATCTGTAGTACTGTGTGAAATTCTGAAGGCCGCATGTGAGGAAGAACAGAGTTAGGTGGGAAACCACACAGAGAAGGACAGTGAAAATAATCCAGAGGCAGCAAGGTGGGTCCTATGAGAAGAGATTAGAGTCTCAATATTTTCTCTGTGGGGGACAGAATGCAGAGGGGGAATGCAATAGAAACATTCAAATGTCTACAGGGGTACAATAAGGTGAACTCCACGGAGTTATGCAGCTTAAGGAACAGTTCCTCTGCTAGTGTGGTACAATCTCAGACTGGAAGAGTAAATTTTAACAAGGACATTACAAAGTGTTTTTCACAGCTCAGGTGGTGGACATGAGGAGTAGTAGTCTGCCAAGCACTGTGGTCAGTGCTGGGACTATAACTGGGTTCAAAACACAATGGGAGACAGGGGTGCAGCCTGATATCATTGTGGCTGGATGTATTTCTCTGCTGCTTCCAGAGGAATCGGTTTTAACTATAGATCTGGGTTTAAAATCCTGGTTCCCCTCATGAATAAGCATATTACAATTTTGCTTTACCCTTGAATTTCAGAGTGGTGATCCATGGCGATGTTAGTGTAGAATAGTAACCCACATTAAAGAACAGGTATCAATGTCAGTATATCATTTTTACGTTCGCTTGCGCGCATGTGCAAGGAACGTTTTGGAAGAAGTAACACCTTGAGGTGTGCCTCTCCCATCCAAATGCACTGCCCTTGAGCAGGCGTGCAGTCCTGCACCAATGGGTGCAGGAGCTCAGCATGACAGCGGTGTTCCTCTGCTTCAAAGGAAAGCACTGCTGCCATACTGAAGTGCCTCGCTGTACCTCCTTTCATCCGCGCTCCCCGGCGCGTCATGCCGCCCTCCCCAAAGCTTCGTGCTGCGCTGAGGCCACCCCAGCATGGCAAACGTTGTTGCCAATGGGGTGCCCAACCCGCTGGCTCCACGGCCCCCGTCAATCCTATCTGCCACGCTGGGAGCCGACTCCAGCTGCAAACGTTTCGGTTTATTTGGCCGACGGGGTGCCCAATCCCCGCCAGCTCCTTGCCCTCCACATCTTCTGCTCATGCTGGGAGCCACCCGGAAGTGGGCAAAATGTCCCACGCCGCCTTTTTTTTAACCTGTAAAATAAAACGGTCCCACGGTGAGTCTCCCAACCCCTCCCACAACCTGCACCCACCCACTGCACACCCAGCCTCCCACCCCCCACCACCCTTACCTCCGGACTCTGGCGCGCACGATCTTGGTGGACCGGGAACATGTCTGCACTCTTCAAAGCCGACCATGAACTGAGAAATGCGGTAAGCTGTATAATGGGCTACATAGTAGGGGTTTCAACTTTATGCATATCTCAGTCATTTTGGAATTTTTGCAAAATTTTCAACATGGGATTTTGGGATGCCTTCTCATGAATGATGTCACTGTCATGGCGTTATTCGGGCCCGAAGGGTGATTTTGCAGGCACTGCGTAGTCACTGTGTGAAATCACCCTTCAGCCTTGAATAATGCCATGACAGTGATATCATTCATGAGAAGGGGTCCCAAAAACCCCATGTTGGAAATTTGGCGCAAAAATTCAAAAAAATGACTGTTTCATGAGTGTGCATTGCGCAGTTCCTACGCAGGCTCGTAAGTTCGCGAATTTTCAATATTTTCACTCCAGATTTTCAACATTGCCATTTTATCACATCTTCTTATGAGCTGTACAGCTGTCATTTTTCACATCTCACCCAAAATGTGTTTCCGCCCATGAAGCGCACAATGGCACAGTTGGTGTGCGAAATCAATGTACGGAACACATTAAGAAAATCACAGTGACACTGTTCATGAGCAGAGGTCTTAAAATGGCTATGTTGAAAATTTGGTGAAAAAATCTAAAATGACTGTTTTCACTAGTGGTTCGCAGTTCTCATGCCTTCCATGCGTTTAGTAATTTTCAATATTTGCACTCCAGATTTTCAACATTTCCATTTTACCACACCTCCTCATGAGCAGTACAGCTGTCATTTTCACATCCTGCCCAAAATGTGTTTCTTCCCATATAAGCACAATGGCACAGTCGGTGTGCGAACTCAGTGTATGGGACACATTAAGAAAATCACAGTGACACTGTTCATTGCAGAGGTTTTAAAATGGTAATGTTGAAAATTTGGTGAAAAAATTCCTAAAATGACTGTTTTATGAAGATGCCTACAGTTCCCATGCACGCAGAGGGTTTGTGAATTTTCAATATTTCCACCCAGATTTTCAACATTGGCATTTTACCACACTTCCTTATGAGCAGTACAGCTGTCATTTTCACATCCTGCCCAAAGCGTGTTTCCGCCTATGTAGCGCACAATGGGGGTAACAAAAGGTCATGCTGACAATTTATTGTGCAAATACCAGCAATCGCACATGGCATTAGGGTAAAGCACCATACATGCCAAACACCGCTGCAAATACCTGCAAGCGAACGTTCGGCATTGACAAATGCTTATTTACTTTTTTTGTAATTGTTGACCTGGAAAGGCACACTGAGCTGTGATAGCTTGTTTCCAGGTGCATACTGTGTGTGTCTGTGTGCGTATGAGTTACAAGTGTCTGTTCCACTGACAGGAAAAAGCTGGCTGGGACACTAGGGAAATTCTCCTACTCTTGCAGTAGGGAGCCTCGTTTGTCAACATTCCTGTAATGGAGGACCCAGAGCTCGTTGATACAGCAGCTCCAAGTGTGGGGAAGACAGCCCTTTTCCCTGTTACCACTTCTACTGCAGTTCCACCTGCTGCCGGTGCTTTTGATGTAGAGCCTGAATTATTTTCCTTACTTGAAGTTTTGACACTGGATCCTGAGATGGAAGTTTCTCCTGGTTTCACCTTTCCCAGCTTGCAGCTTTCTGCTGCTGAAGAACACCTACTGACTGCCTTACATCGAACAAGAACACATTTGCTGTCACTGACTACAGAAGAAAAGAAGGCATTTACTCTAAAAAGAGAGCAGCTGTTATCCCGACATGCAGAGTCATCTCACCAAACAGTACTACCACCCCAGCCTGACATTTTCACACACCCTACAGGATCAGATGACGCAGAGGCATCAAAGGAGCCGCTGCGGCTCTCCTGTTTGGAGCAACATACAAATGACAGTTCTGTGACAGTTTCCTTTGCAGCTAATATGGATATAATTCAGCCGGCCTCACTCACTGTGACTACTCCTGACCATGTTCCTCAGAGTTTGCCCCAGTCCACTGACAATCTAAATACTTTTCACCCTGAAAAGCCAGACCTTGCTTCCAATGTCAGTATTTCTCGGACACCTTCTATTTCTGCCAAGGATCACCCGTGGACTAAACTACTACACAAGCTGCCAAATCATCCTTCAGGATCTTCCACCTCTAAATCACTGGGGATACACCGAGGCCCACAGCAGCAGTACACTACAGACTATCCGCCCGCAGATTGGTGCATGGACGCTGCACCAACCGGGGCGGGCTGGTGGAAAAATGAGGTTGGACACTGACACCTACACCCTATGGACTTAAATTCTTCTGAAGCAATGGATCGAAGTAAGGAGCCTACTTTCTCCTCTATTTCCAGTTCTGCGCTTATCCACTCTGCTGTGTTTACTTTTATAGCTACATCACCTACTAAGCAGTCTCCTGTTGTCTATAACCCCCTCTCATCCCAGCACGACCTCCTCCTGTCATTCCTGCTGATGGTTCTACTACAGTTCAGAGTGCCTTTTTGGATGACTCTATAGTAAGTAAGTAAGTAAAAATTTATTTTTTTTGAGCGCTTTTCAAAAACCAAACGCTGTACAAATAATGAAGAAACAAATAACACACATCAACAATGATAAAATCAGACACCATAGGCTTTAAAAAATAGAAATGTTTTTAACTCTGCTTTAAAGCTCTCGATGGTCAGACAGCTTCGTATCCGACAAGGTAGAGAATTCTACAGGGCAGGGGCAGCATCCGAAAATGCACGTGCCCCAGATGTCTTCAAACGAACCCTGGGAATCTCTAGCAATCCTTCATCGGCAGATCAGAGCGAGTGAGAGGGGCAGTAGGAAGTAAGTAGGTCTTGCAGATACTGCAGTCCCAGTTCGTGTAGGGCTTTATAGGTCAATAATCTGACCTTGGAGGTAATCCGCCATTGAACTGGAAGCCAGTGCAGCCTGCGCAGAACAGGCATAATATGACTATTTCTAAATGTCCCAGTCAAAAGCCTGGCTGCTACATTCTGTACTAGCTGCAGGTGGCGGATATCAACCCCCGGTAGCCCCAGATAAAGGGCATTGCAGTAATCAAGGCAAGTGGTCATGAAGGCATGGACCAGGATAGGAAGGTCAGCCAGAGGAACCAGGTGTTTCACCCGGGCAATATTCTTCAGATGGTAAAAAGAGGACTTAACAATGGCCAACACCTGAAATTTCAAGGACAGACTGTTGTCAATAATAACGCCCAAATTACGCACCTGGCCTGAGATCAAGAGCTGGACACCATCAAGCCAAAGGCCCAATGGTATCCCAGCCCTATGGCCCACCTCTAGGTGACCCGGGTCCACTACCAACACTTCGGTCTTATCCGGGTTTAACCTCAGCCAGCTGGCTCTCATCCAGTCATCGATTTCGGCTAGACAGCTATTAAGCAGAGAGATTGCATCATCCTGCCCAGGAAAAAAGGACAGATACAGCTGGGTATCATCTGCATAGTAGTGAAAACCCAGATTGTAACGCCTAATGATATCTCCTAATGGCAGCATATAAACTGCAAACAACATGGGCGCCAAGATGGAGCCCTGCAGCACTCCACAGGACAGAGAGATGGCATCAGAGGAATAAATTCCAGTGACAACCCTCTGCGTCTGCCCCATGAGGAAAGATCAAAACCAATGTAGAACTGTACAAGACAGTCCACAAGAAAGCCGCAGGCACTCCAAACAGCACCCTATGGTCCACAGTATTAAATGCCGCAGAGAGATCAAGAAGGACTAGAATAGTATGAGCTTTTCGATCTCTTGCAATTAGGAGATTATTTAAAACCCAGATGAAAGCAGTCTCAGTGCTAAGTCTATGCCGGATAAGATTTTAGAGCCCTCCTCTTCATTACTGGAAGACTTTCCTAACACCCAAGATTCTCTGGCAGAGAAAGCCTTGGCCCTTTCCCCACCTCATCTTGGCTCTGAAGCAGATTTTTCTGTCCTAAACGCAACCGTCTCTGCTGTCTTGCAGACGAGTGGTGATGCCCCACTTTTATGGGCTGACAGGGTAGAACGAGCGGAGCACTCAGCTGCTTCCCATCCTTTACCTGTCCCTCCCAGGCCTGCACAGCAAGTTTCTGCTCAGTGATGAGAACATTTTCAATAGTCAGAACCTTCACCTCAAGCACATGCCCCTGTACAATGTCAGAATGCTGTACATTTAATGTATACTGGTGGTCTGGATTCTCCTCCAGATAGGACATATGTTTTGAGGGTGTTATTGAAAGAGTCCATGCATTACCTACCAAATGAGATTGATGCTTTAATCCATTTCACTAATGACATATACTTTGATCTGCGTTTTAAGTCAGCTGCTAACTTGAATTGTTTTTGGACTTACTATGCTACATTGAAATCCACACCAGTTTGGATGCCTTTCCAGGCAATCCCACTCACAAAACCAGTGTTATATACAGTGACTGTCTTGCTCAAAAATGAGGGGTACAACTTCTATGACGTCAAATACTGGCTGTCTCAGAGGTGTGCAGTTATGGGGGACCTTTTTCCCATTATAGATTCAGAACAGATCTGGATGGGGAACTGGCATTTTTGGGTTAAGCTCAGAAATGGCATCTCTGGTTTGCTGCATCTCCCAAGTGTCTTCTACTTGGGCAAAGTCAGGGCACAGTGCTTTTACCCTGGTCAGCCGAAGACATGCTTTAAATGCTGTTCCATAAATCATTTAAGTAATGCCTGTGACAGGGTCAGATGTAACCTTTGCCTAGAGTTCGGCCACATTAGTAGTCATTGTAGTAATACCTTCCACTGTAATCTATGTGAGAAAGTGGGTCACTCATATTGGACATGCCAATGGGCAATACATAATTTTGCCTGAGGAACTGCCATCCACATCTACTACACATCATTTGGACTCTCCTGCTGGAGTGGTGAACAAGTTCCCTGTTATGCCAGTCACACAGGAGGAAGACTCTGTGCCACCCTTAGACATGACTCTGGTTTCTAGAAAGAGGACTTTACAACATCTCAAAACTACCCTCAAACCGTATTGCCTGGGAAAACGACTACCCCCTGTTTCTGTGGAGAATTGCTTTGCTGTTCTGGACTTTGAACTCCATACTGCTGAAGAAAATCTGGAATCTGACCCATCTACCTTCTTCCCTTCCTCACAACACCTGCTTACAGATACTGATGACAATGTTAGCCATACAAAGTCCACTAAGGAACTCCAGAAAAAATCAAAATGGAACACTAAATGTTCCAGCAAAACAGAAACCGTCACCTGACACACTTATTAAACTGACTTCCCCTTCTTACCTGGCTACCCACAATGTGAACAGTATAAGGAACACAAGTAGACATGATTTGCTTTTCACTACATTCCAGGACTCCCCGTATGATGTTTTTTTTGTGCAGGAAACTTATATGACCTGCACTTTGGATATACTTCAAGTAAAAAGACATTGATGGTGAGGACCTTCCCCTACCAGGTCAGAAGAGCGTATCCTTTACTGCGCATGCTAGAAGCGCTGTAAAAACAGCAAAATGAGGGCAGCTACAGTGGAACAACAACAAACGGCAAATACTGTGACCCCTGTAGCTGTGACCTCAGTGGGAGGGACTGAAGGGAGGGAAGAAGGGTGGGAAAAAAGTGTTGACTGGCTGAGCTGCTCCCTAAGGGAGAAGCAGCTTGACTAGCATACTGCTGGAGACCATCTTTTTTTCATGAGATGGGTCTGCAGTATTTTTACAAGTCCCGTCTAACAGTACCCCTTCCCCCAAGTTTCACTTTTCCCTGGAATCCAACTCCGATTCAGAGTTGATTATTTTCATTTATTCATTCATTTTTATAGAAGGGTTTGACCATTGAGAATGAGCTCATTTAAAATGGTGACCTAAGGCAAAACATAAAACAAAATTTCAATTAAAATAACATGACTAAAGACGCATAAATACAATAATTACAACATTACATATAAATACATTTCACAACATAAGGGAGTACCCGTTCTGACAAGACATCATATATACTAGGGCATGGAATAGGCATGCTAGGCACAACAGGACTTAATTTGAGTAGTTGTAGTGTCCATAAACCATTGTTTAAGTATTTTTATAGATGGAAGTTTTACATTTTAGTAATGGTGAGTGTGGAGGGCAGAGCACTCTGTGTCGGGGGTGCTGGGGGCAGAGTCCTTGCAAAAGCGTAAATTTAACATTCTGTTTGGAATCCGTGAAAGTGGTCCGTGTATACTGGGACCACTATCATGCACTGATATTGCAGTTGCTGTTGTTACTGTGCTGTTTTGGTGAGTGCTGCTGTTGCGTTCGCGTTTGTGACCTAGTTCCGGACCTTCCTACTGTTCCTTAGGGGAGGACTGCTGTGATGGGGTTGGCATCCTATTCCATGATATATCATTCCTCTTAAACAGACCAGTAGACATTGAACCTGGATGGGCTACGATGGTGGATATTGAATTCAAGGGGGAACAGTATTGTTTTCTCAACATCTGTGCTCCTCAGACCAAGAAGGACAGAGTAGACCTGCTGAGGAAGGTCCACCCTTATCTGTATACTACTAAATACTTGTTTATGGAGGGGATTTTAATTACTCATTATCTATATCATGCAGGAGAGCTAAAATGACAAAATGTTTTTGTGACACTAACTGTTTAAAGCAACCAATCAAAGATGCTAGATTACAAGATGTTTACAGGACTAAATACGAGCCAGGGGGCTATACCTACTACAGAAATTCCCCATCTACCCATGTACATTTTATTTTTACTACTACATAAGTGGCTACGCATGACATTTGAGTCATCCCTGTAGCCTCCTCAGACCATTTATTATTTGGCGGAACATTTGGGGGTAAACATGCTATTGGCAGTGTGGTCAGGTGTTTGGAGACTCAGTAACTCAGCTTTGGTTGATCCCCTTGCGCAGACAAAACTCAGACTTGTTTTTAGCTAATCAGTCAGTTACTTGTTTATATGTGGATTTGGGTACTTAGTAGGGAGACATTAAACTAGACATTACAGGACTACTACAATATGAGTCTTCTATGAGATGGTGAACAGACCATATGTCCTATTTAGGATTTCACGTGAAACTAATGAAATTATTGACCCCAGCACATACCATTAAGGAGTGGATGAATGCCTTACAGTATTATAGGATGACATTCCTAGAAATGGAGCACAGGAGTGGTACACAGAGCAAAATGAGCCATGGCAATGTTTTTGAAAATTACAAGGACAGGGTTAGGCGCTACAACATCACCAAACTTCTTTCTGACACAGGTACATTAGCCACCTCAAAGGATGACATCCTCACTGTTGTGGGATGATATTTGATGGATAATTTTGGAACACAACATTAACACTCTCCTGCCCTTACCTTTTTGAGTATAGTCATAATCCTCCCTATACCATTATCAGCCATAATACAACTTACTGGACCTATTACTGTCTCCGAAGTTCTTACGGCAATCTCTCACTTGTGTACAAATATGTCCCCGGGATCTGATGGTATTATCCCTGAATTTTACAGGGCCCACTCCACCTCCTTGGCAGGGATTTTGGTAGAGATCTATCAACGGATTCTGACCAAGGGACAACCTCCCCTGACTCTTTTTGTGATATATTGCAAATCGTTTAGTATAAAAAAGGTGATACCACCGATCTGCTGAACTGGCATCTGCTGTGTCTATTAAACATGGATCTTAAGATACCTGTGAAGATTTTAAATACCAGATTAGCAGAAGCTGCAAGCCATGTTATCTCTGAATATCAAACTTGCTCCATTAAAGGGTGGTCTGTTTATGATAACTTGATTCTCGTTCAGAAATATTTGAACTTAGTGGTCATGGTTTTCGGTTAGTTACCTCCTTTTCCCTAGAGCAAGAAAAAGCCTTTGACAAGGTCTCCCACAGTTATTTATTTGAAGTCCTTGCTCATTACGGTATCTCCTCTGCTTTTTGTTGCTGGATACACATTTTATATGAAAATGAAAATATTATTCCTAATGTAAATAGTCATTTGGAACCCCTCTTTGCCTTAAGACTGGAGTAAAGCAGGGTTGTCCTCTCAGCCCATTACTCTATGTGTTTTGTACTGACCCAATCATACGTAAGATATTGGCCCATCCACAGATACATGGTATCAGGTATTTAACTGCCATGGCTACCGTTAAAATAGTAGCATATGCAGACAATGTAGTGTTATTCATAAGAGTGCCACTCAGGACTTACACCTCTTGATGTCTTTCAGACCTTTACCCGGGTATCCGGGACCCAGCTTAACCTGCTTAAATGCAAGGGATATGTTCTGGGAGCTGACACCGCTTGACTTATAGATTTGGCACATATCACCATGTCAGATACACCAATCCAACTCATAAATATAAATTTTGGAGCCACTGACTCAGCCTCAGATAACTGGGAAGTGAAATTACACCTCTGTGCAGGGAAGGTAACATTGGCGTTAAACCAAGAGGAAGAAGAAGTCAGTTTTCCACTCATTCCTTTTACCCCTTTTTGCATACCTATGTGTTATTCACCCCCTGCCCAAGCATCTTGATGTGTCCCTTTTAAATAATACTTTACATTTCTAATGGGGAAGCTGCCTGAACCCTATAAAACAAAATACCTTGTGTCGCCCTTTTTCACAAGGAGGTTTGAAACTCATTAATCCCATAGTTCACTAGTTTGGCTACTTCATTCATTTGAACCTATCCAGTTACTCCAACATAACCCTACATTTTGGCATCCCCAGGCAGACAGATGGGTCCTCCCCATGCTAACTACTTGGGGCACTGATGTTCAAACACTGCATAAGTGCCAGGTTTACCCTAGTTTTCTTGTCCCTATAGTGGATAAGCTATAACAGTGGAGGGTGGACTTATCCCAGGTTACTTCCTCCACGAGGGGAGCTCTTTACTCCCATATTATTTATTTATTTATTTTAGAGTTTTACCAGGAAGCATGCTGTGCAGAGTACCGCTCGTTTCAAATGCGCCCTGGGGACAGTAATAGAGAGCAATGGCAATAACAATAATAGTACAGCAATGGTAAAAACACAGTAACAATAATACAAGAGCAGCTGTGCAAATTAGGACAATGGAGGATAAAACAAGCAAGTAGTGCACATAACAAAGAAAGGCGAGGCACGAGACTAGCACTTGATATCATTAGAGTAACACAAATACTGGCACAGAGCAAACCCAGGAAGGGGTAACTGGCCCAGGAGCTGAGGATGTGTTAGGTGCATGAGCAGGTGGGGGAGAAATGCGAGGAGGCCATTGAGGTGCTGGGAGGGAGATGTGTGTCAAATGTCCAAAGGAAGGGAGTTCCATAGCTTGGGCATGCGGTAGCTGAAAGCTGTCTGGCCTGTCAAGGTGGACCTGTGGGGAATATGTCAGCATCTAGTGTCGCATTATGGATCAGAATTTTCTAGACCCAGTGATTTTTAAAAGTATTGCCCCATTTGACTAAGCACAGATTGGGGACTACTCGACAGATCAGAGACCCCCACTAAAATGTGGGATGTGGTTTGACTCAGCTGCCTTGGCTGATTGACTGTTAAAGTGAACTCCAAACATAAAAGTATAGTAGAATGTAATTGTCACAGATAAGGATGTGCCACTCCGAGATGATGGAACACATTCTTCTTACTTCCCCCTATGCCCAGCTCCTTTGTACCATGTTAGCATGTCAATGGAGAGGCATCTCATGGTCAGTGATAACTTATGGGGATATTGTTTTGGGATGACTGCATTCCACATGGAACTATGACCCTCTGACAATTAGACTGGTATTGACTACTATAAAATATTATCTATGGCACTCTGGATGTGCGTTGTTATTTTAACAAAAAGATTTGCACTCACTAACCTTAATGCAGGTGATTACCAGAGAATTAACCTTTATTTATCTAACTGAGCCTAAACAAATCACATAGCCAGTTCTCTTTAAAAAAATGGAGAGAGCTGAACGATGTCTTTAAACCACCGTGAATTACTTATTTACTGTCTATGATGTAATTAGCTTGTTTTCCTCAGTTTTCTTGTAGAAATGTGATATAACATTTCCTTTTCCAGTTTTTTCTCTCCTCTTTTCTCCTTTTTTTTTTTTTTTATTAGTATTTTTTATCGTAGCTTTCATTGGTTTACCCCACCCAACCAAGGCCCTGGCACACAGCTGTGCATACGTATGGAGGCATGCACGCACACACACCATGGCACCAGCTCAGCCCCTTCTGCCCTCCCGTTCTTGCCGCCCCTTCCACCCACACTTCCCGCTACACCTCCATCCGGTGGAGCAGAACTACAGGAGGGTGACAGCTCACCCCCACCACCCTCAGGAGAGGCGATCAGCCTAACCATGCCTTTCAATCCTGCTTCTCCCCTCCCCCACACCAGCACCCTGATGACCTGAGGCCATTCCCAAACCTGGGTCACCAGTGTAGCATATGGTAAGGTGTCCTACACCTCAAACCTCCATGCCACAGACTTCCGGTGACGTCACTCCCTAAATGGCAGCCTAGTTCATTTGGCTCCTGATCCTCCCTGATAAAAATCTTGTACTAACAGAGCCTTTCTCACTGAAACCAGCAGAATCTGTGAGGAGACTAATTGAAGACGCCTATAAGAGGAGAAAAAACACTTTCTTTGCCTGACGAGGAGAAGGATGAGTGTGGATTAACAGACAGGGACTCGGGCAGCGAGGGATCACAGGCCTAGGCATCCTCCTGCAGCAGCAAAGCCAGCACCAAACAGAAACTGTTACCACTGGCCACAATCCAGAGGCAAATGTCGCTGGTCCTGTCAGAATTAAGGGATTTCCATAAGGAGATGCGGTCAACAGTTTCGGCCCTACGTACTGATATTTCTAAGCTGGAGAACAGACAAGAAGCCCTAGAGGTACAGGCCGTGGAGACAGACAACAAAGTAAACTTCATGGAGTGAACAATCTCCCAGTTACACCAGGAAATTCAAGACTTACAGGCCAGGGCAGAAGATGCTGAAAGTCGCAGCAGAAGAAATAATCTACGCATCTCAGGCATACCAGAGGGGGCCGAGGTTTCCGATATGCTTAAATTTATAAGGCAATTTTTACAAGACTCTACACAACTTTCAAAACCTTTGACTTTGGAGCTGGAATGAGCTCACTGCACTCTTGGCCCGAAACCGAAACAGGGCGCATGTCTCCATACCATATTGGCCCAGTTTCTTAGATTTCAGGAGAAAGAGGCAATCCTGCATGCTGCGTGGAAAGAGGGGGAGGTTCTCTACCAGTTTCATCGCATATACATAGAAAACGACTATGCCCCTGAAATCATGAGCTGTAGGAAGCAGTACATAACTGTCATGTGGGCACTCAATGCCATGAGTCTGCGATTCCATACTCCATACCCAGCCAAGATTGTGATCCAGTTCTCAGATGGGCCTCAAACTTTCGAATTGGCGCTGGCAGCTAGCGCAGAGCTCAAGAATTGACACATTGACGTGCAGCAGAGCACAGCAACTCAAAAACCTACCTTAGCTTCTAAATTGTCACAGCGACTTTGGAATGCAGGCACGAGGGAGGCATGTAGAAGACAAGGCCAGGAAGCTATCAAACAAATCACCGACTCACTGCGTCAGCAGTCACAGAACTCGGACACTGAACTGACTGCCGTGAGGCCTGATAACAAAGGCCCACCACGCTGAAGCTTCACTAGAGTCTCCAAGTAAAGTGGGGACAGGGTCTACATGATAAAGGTCTTTGCCTACAAAGTCATGAGGGATTGAGGTCATTTTGGTGAATGCTTCCCCCTCTCCCTACCTTCTGAGCATCTGGATTTGCTCAGCTCCGAACATTAAGAACTTCCAATAGCAGACTGAAGCGTTTCTGAATAAGCAGATAAGTCTCAGTCCACTAAGCTTCATACTTTGCCCCCCTTTTTTTTTTTTTTTTTTTAACAACTCGGGCCTAGTGGCTCCTCATAATGAATAGCAGCTCTGACCCCCCCACAATGATACTATACTAAAATTCTTGATTAATAAGCGAGACGTGGAACTCGCTTCCACCCCCCCCATTTCCTATCTTCGCTATAACCCTCTACTATGAACCCTGAGGCTGAAAGTGTACTTAACACTTACTAACTACCTATTCTGAAGGGTAACTTTAGTGCAGACTAGGCCAAATAATGTTTAATTGAAAGCTTGCTTTGTGATGATGTAATGATGGCCTATAAAGTTCCGATGAAAGGAGTGGGTATACAAGTAGGTGGTTCTCCCTGTGTACTACCACGACTGGCCCTCCCCCCTCATTCTTTTAAGGGGGTAAAAATCAGGGCCTTGACCTCAGTAGTTTAAAGGATATACCCCCACTTGAGTTCAAGCGAGGTTCGAGAACCTTTCCCCCCACATGTTGATTCCCCTCTTAATCTCACACTCCTCTATACAAACTGTTATAAATCATAAGAGAGGATCAGGGAGGGTACTGACATCACCAATCACCTATCCCCCCCCATTGACACTAGGGTGTCACACGCTCTCAGCAATACCGAGATCATAGGTGTGTCCGTCTCTGACATGCACCGAGGTCACGATGTTTGACCGACAAGATGGAAGCACTTCTTTTAAGTCAGCTGTTTAGTCTGACTTTGTTGGCCCAGTTGGCCCCTCTCTGTTAAATTTTGCCAGTTAAATCCCTTTTGGCCGGTTAAGTGTTTGATACAGTTAGAGGAGAGTTACCTTCGCTGTACTTTGCTCAGCGAGTCAAAATTCCTTCTAGATGTATATGTTCATGTCAGTGTTAATGATCTTATAATCCTGAGTTCGATACAGGTAACGTCATTGCAGGTAATTTGACAGTATACGCAATGTCTGGGGCACCCTTACAGATCTTTTCATTGAATGTTAATGGGCTGGGCAGCCCAGTGAAGAGAACTAGAATGCTTTCTTTATTCAAAAAGACACAAGCGGGAATAATATTTGTGCAAGAAACACATATGAGCAAGGCTGAACATGGGAAGCTTATCAGGGGAGGTTTCTCCCAAGTTTTTTCCTCCTCCTTCCCTTATGGAAGGTGGAGGGGTGTTGCCATACTGATCTCCAGCGTACTCCTTTTAAGGCCACTTCTGAATGGGCAGACCCTGAGGGCTGCATGGTGATAGTCCAGGGCTTATTACAGGGGAGGGAGGTCACCTTTGCTAATGTGTATTCCCCCCTGGCTCTACCCAGCATACTTTCTGTTCCCTTTTGGATAAGATAGTTCAATTTACTAAGGGCACCCTAGTACTGGCGGGTGACTTCAGTGTATCTCCCAATCCAAGTATAGACTCCACAGGGAGTATAAGAGGTAAGCAACCAGCACCTCATAAGTTCTTTAAGAGGTTCATACAGGAGATGGGCTGGGTTGATGTATGGTGCTCCCTTCAACCCAGGGACAAGAGATATACTTTTTATTCGGCTGTGCATGGATCCTATTCTAGGATAAACCATTGCTATATGCAAAAGGAATATCTGGATAGCGTCAGGGCAGCAACATTTGGAGATATTGTTCATACTGATCATGCCTCAGTTATCACTACATGGGAGTTTGGTCTAGAAGAGCGAAATACACTTTGGAGGATGAACCCTGTCCACTTCAAAGACCCCCAATTTCGAGAATTTCTCAAAGAAAAAAGATAGGAAATCCTTAGGGATAATTCCCTCCCGGAGATCACCTCCACCATTAGGTTGAAGGCGGTCCTGCGGGGTCACCTCATTCAATACTCCTCTCACCAGACTAAGCTGGGAAGGGAAAAACAAGCTTGGCTGGAGTCAACATTACACTTCTTACAGGCCGCCCATCAACAAGGCGATAATTCAGTGTTGGCTCAGTTAGATCAGACTAGGCAGGAGCTGGAATCCCTTGTCCAACAGAATACAGAGATCTCCCTAGCCTTTTTACGGCAGAGATATGGGGAAGTAGGTCCGAGGGCCTCCCGCCTACTCGCCTACAGGATCCGCAGGCAAGGTCGACTTGCCACTATAGCATCTATTAAAGATCGCTCATCAGGCATTATCTATTCTAAAGCCGACCAAGTTGCAAAAGTTTTTTGTGACTAGTATAAATCCCTGTACAGGCCAGATCACCCTACAGATCCCACAGACATTGGTACCTTCATTTCACCCTTGAACCTTCCCAGATTAGATGAAGACCAAAGATCTTCCCTGGTCTCTCCTATAACATACCTTGAATTAAAAGCAGCCATTACCCGCTCCAAAGCCCTGAGGGCCCCAGGCCCAGACGGCTATGGGGCAGAGTTTTATAAACAATTAGGACAATCACTTTCCCCTACCCTCTTAACAGCCTATAATGATAAACTCCAAGGTGTAGCAAATCCCTCTCCCAGTTGGTCTTATGCTGTAATATCCCTTGTTCCCAAACAAAGAAAGGAACCTCAGAATTGTGCATCTTTCCGCCCGATTTCAGTACTAAATGTTGACTATAAATACCTAATGTCTATTTTAGCAAAATGCTTGCATACAGTCCTCCCTACAATAACTAACCTGGACCAAACTGGGTTTGTCAGTGGCAGATCCACCACAGATAACACCAGAAAGGCCTTGCATCTAGTTCAAGAAATACAAACTACAATAACTCCCTCTGTCCTTCTCAGCCTAGATGCTGAGAAGGCATTCGACAGAGTCTCATAGCCCTATTTATTCATGGTAATGTCGAGATTTGGCTTCCCTCCCCCTTTTATTTCCCCTGATAAAAACACTTTATTCCTCCCCCCAGACCTGTGTAAAAGTCTCAGAACATCATTCCCCTTATTTCCCCTTATTTAGAGGCACCTGCCAAGGCTGTCTTCTTTCCCCTGGTCTTTTTGCCATCTTTATTGAGCCCCTGGCACAGGCCATTAGAGACTCCCCTGGGATAAGGGGAGTGCAACTGGGAGGTATGGAACACCGTGTGGCCCTCTATGCAGATGATGTCTTACTTTTTCTAGCGAACCCACTACAATCAGTCCCATCAGTGTTTAAACTCTTAGACCATTTCGGCAAATGCTCGGGGTATAAACTTAACGCTACCAAAACTGAAGCACTAACCTTTCACTTTCTTCCCTCGACACCATTTAAGCAAAGGTTCCCCTTTCGCTGGGATTTAGAGAAATTAAAATACTTCGGAATCTTCCTTTCTCAACATTCGGTTGATACTATTAAATACAATTATGAGGTGTTCACGACCCAGCTTAAGACTGACCTAGAGAGCTGGAATATACTCCCTCTAAATTTACTACAGAGGGTAGAGGTCATCCGCATGGTTACCCTGCCTCGGGCCCTCTGTCTTTTTCAGAATGTACCAGTTTGCATCTCAAACAGCACATATAAGCCCTGGAATAAACTCATCAATAGATTCATATGGGCAGGCAAATGGCCTAGAGTGAGAACCTCCATCTTATACCTCCCCAGGACACAGGGTGGCCTAGCCCTTCCTAATTTGAGGCTGTATAATTGGGCCTCTCATCTCTCCTTTATTGTGTGCAGACTGGCCAGATCTAACCCTGCATTGTGGAGGGAAATAGAAGAGGACTTATTCCCCTTTAAGCAGTTTATTAAATGCATGACTCACCAAATGCCCCCGACTATTTGATATGGTCGTAAGAATCCCTGGATTATTCATCAATTGAAAACCTGGAATGTCTTATGCAGACAGCTGCCCTTGTCCCCATTTCTTTCACTCATTTGCCCAGTTTCTCTGCTGGAGAACTTCCAACCAGCACTGCATAATCACACATTTGTTACATGGGAACATTTGGGGCTCAACAATCTCACCAAATTTCAAAAGGAGGGAGAGTTTAAATCCTTCATGAGCTTATGTCAGTTACAGGGCCTGAGGCGACAAGATTTTTTCCGCTATCTGCAGTTAAGACACTTCTTTTATTCCTTTCCAAGTCGGATAAGACAATTTGAAAGTACCTCTCCACTGATTGTCTGTATTCAACAACTCGTCCATGCCGGCAATGCCCCCCACTGTATTTCTACCCTCCACAAAGCACTTGGAGCCACCCTGGGTATGAATGCGGATAGCCTCTGTGCTAAATAGGTCGAGGAGCTTGGTTTTGATATCCCAAAGGAAAACTGGTACAAGAGCTGTCTTTTGATAGCTAAACTTACATACTCACATAGTTGGAGGTTATTTTCTTGGCAGATAATTACCAGGTTCTTCCGAACCCCCATAATCACAGTGCATTTTAAACAGGTACATTTAGGGGTCTGCTGGCGACAGTGTGGTGATCCCAGGGCACACCATACCCATATATTTTAGACATGTCCCCTAATACAGACTTTTCTGGCTCTACTACAGTCGGAGCTGAGATCCCTCCTCGATACCTCTCTCACCTTAACCGCAGACTTATTTATACTGCATATTTTTCCCCCCAGAGCTCAGGGACCCGTTTATAAGATACCTCCTGGGGGTGTTGCTGTTAGCAGCCAAAAAAGCATTGACTCGCCATTGGCTCACCCCAACCCTTCCCCCACCATCTCAGAGTGGAGAGAAATTACTATTCAGATCTATACATCAGAAAGAATCTCCTATCATCTAAATGACAAATCTGACTTGTGCTCTCTGAAATGGGCCAGATGGATATTCTATATCATGTCTAAGGATCCCTCCTTTGTCCCTTAAGGGTGAGTTAGGTGATATGGGGTTGCCAAGGGAGTGGAATCTCTTCCCCTTAAAATCTGACCAAGTAGAATCTAGGTGATAATACCACTCTCTCTGATAACTAAGAGTGGGATTTGCTCAGCCGAGTAAATTAAATTAATTTGGTGACTAGCTTACAGCTTGAACTTATGTGTTTACATTATATAAATTATTCCACCAGCTGTGCCTAATGATTGCATTTATTATTATTATTAATTATCCAAACCTCTCCTTATATGTATCTGCGATTATCCTCATCCTTTATTTTTCCCTTTACCTTGGATATGACATTGAATGAAGTATAAATATAGTGTTAAGCTGAATGATTAACCTTGTAATCATTATCAATTTGTGTACTCAATGAATTGTGAATTGTGACTGTCTATGTACCCCCTTCCCTCTTTTTTCTTTTGTACCCCCCAAGTTATAAAAATTTCTGAATAAAAATTATAATAACAAAAAAAAAACCTCCATGCCACAGAGCCAACTTCCCCTTTTCTCCTTACTTGTAATTTTTTTCTATAATTGTTTTATTATGCTTCATTACAACAGCATGGTTGTTTTATTATTTGTTTCCTGCTATTTTATCAGTGATACGGTATTAGAACAATTAGCTGATGTAAGCTTCTGACATTTCTGTTTGTATTTATATGATTTCTTGTGTTAATAAAAATTCCGGTACTGCACCAGCAATGACTGTTCAACTGAATTCAGTTCTAGTAGTTTCTGACAGTGGATTGGAGGAGCTGGGGAACTATGAAGGTAAAAAAAGCCAGCACTGACAAACAGCTGACTGGAGTAGATCAAAAAGCGCCAGCATCAGTGAGAGAGAGAATTTCAGTGGCATTCAGCATCAAAGAGCAGAGCATGACAAAAGAGAACTGGTCACCAGAAAAATCCCTTATGGGGGCAGGTTGGAAAAGACAACTGATGACAAATAGATATCGGACCCAGAATGGGACTTTTTTTTTTCAATCCCAGTCTGAAATGCAGCATGGGTTTGTGCAAAAGGTTGTGCAGGAGGGAGAACTGGGCCCGCGTGAAAGCCACAGTTAGAGATATAGGAAAGCAGCTTCAGTCGAGTGTACACAACAAGGCCAGGTAATTCACAGTATTCCAAAAGTGTTTCCAGTTGTTGATACTGTTTTGCAAGAAGGAATAACTTGGGAGAGGAATTATATAATGACAGACTATGTAGGAAAGCTGATAGGGAGGCAGTATAGCAGAGTGGTTAAGGGCACTGAGCTGCAAATCTGGAGACCTGGGTTTGAATTCCATCAGCTCCCACTTTCATACTGTGTGACCCTGAGCAAGTCATTTCACTTCCTTGTGCTCCCACATCACACCTGGAAACAAGTTCAGGCTTAGTGTGCCTTTCCTGGTTAAATAATTTCCCCTTTCCCTGATAAGAATACCCAGAAATGAGACTGACACTATAACGCAGGCAGGGCCCCCTAAAATTATTTCTAAAAAGCAAGAACTGCCAGATAGGAATGCTGAAGCTATTCCGATTCAATGCAAAAAGCAAGAGACAAATTTAAATAGTAATCAAAAGCAACAGTCTGAAAATGTACACCAAAATACAGTATCAGACTCCACAGAGGAGGAGGAGGAGAGTGATTCTGCCAATCCTCCTAAACAGGCCACAACCCCTTGGAGGAATGCTGTCCATATCAGATATAAAGGACCCAAGACCAGATAGGATTTTTGTTGGAGGAAAACTGTTGAAAGAATCCTTAAAAGTTATGGATTCCGAGATTTATGTCCTGATACAGGGCAGTATAGTGCAGTGGTTTAAGACTCTGAGCTACAAACCTGGAGACCTGGGCTTGAATCCCACAGCCCCCACTTGCATACTGTGTGACCCTGAGCAAGTCACTTAACTTCCTTGTGCTCCCAGATTGCACCTGTAAACAAGTTTTCAGCTAGTGTCTCTCCTGGTACAACAAAAGGTAAAAAAAAAAGCAAAATGTGTCTGAGGAAGACAACTTCGACATCAGTTTTAAAACCTCGCAAGGTTTGTAAAGTTTTTGGCTCAAATATAACAAAGTTAACTTCACATCCCTTTGGGTCCCCTTCATTGTGATACCCCTTACAAAACCCAAAGCAAATCATGATTATGTTTCAAAATGAGGGGGTGAATGAAGGAGATATACAACACTGGTTACAACAAAGATGTGAACTTTTATGTTCTCCAGAGGCAGTTATTGATTATAATTTTTTTGGACTGGGGGCTGGTATTTCAGAGTGAAATTAAGACAGAATGAAGCTCTGATTTTTCATCTGCCAACAGTTTTTTTTTCTTGGAAGAGACAGAGGTGTTTATTTTATCTATGTGGGTCAGCCAAAGGCTTGCTATAGATGTGGGGTGAAGATACACCTTTCTAGTACATGTGACAAATGCAGATGTGACCTTTGTGGAGAATTTAGTCATGTGAGTTCACAGTGTCAGAATTATTCTAAAGGTAATCTTTGTAGTGAAATTGACTATGTTATCCACAACTGCCCCTGGCCAGCACACATTAGAAAAGATGGAGTGGATCAAGAACATTTAATACTGCACAACAAACAACCCCTGCTGGTTTCTCTGAGAAAAACATCCCAAGATTTAACTTGTACTGCACAAAATAGTTTGGCTACCCTTTCTTTAGAGTAGCAGCCTGCACCACAAAATAAAAGTGTACAGAAGGTGCTGCAATCGATCACAGAACCAGTTACTGAAAATGAAGGATAGGTTTTCAGGTCTGAAGCACTACAGGAAGATGTGAATTTAGTAACAGATCCTGAGAACGCTGGAAAAAGTGCGCCTCTTCTAAACATTGCCACCACTCAAGCCCTTGAGGATATGGGGCTAGAGGGATCTTCAGATATGCCCCTCCCACAACAGGGTTGGGCAAAGCCAGTTACAAGAATGAGGAGTTCTCGGCTGAATAAAATCCTCAAGAAATGGAAGCGTTACCAGTAGGAAATAAATTTAAGGTCCTCTCTTATAAGAACAACTGTGGAGATTCTGATATGGGAGAGCAAGATTCAGATGCTTCCTCCTCACACTCCTCCCAGTCCATCCCAACGATGATACACCCTGCAGAAAAGAAGAAGAAAACAAAAGACAAAAAAAACCCAGACAGAAGCACAGCGTGAATAGTGACTTGATGACATGAGCAAATTCTTTCCTTTCCACACTCTTGGCTACAGTACAGTTCAAGTTAGCCACCTTAAATGTTTGTAGCCTACAGAATATTCAACAATGTCAGGCAATATTTTCTTTACTACAGGAACAAAAGGCAGATGTAATTGTGTTACAAGAAATGTGGATGTCCACTATTTTCACTAACACCAATTAGTGTCAAAAGGAATTGGACTTGGGGACCATCCTTTTGGTCCTTTGGAAATGTTAAAGCAGATGGGGTAGGAATTATTTTTAAAGGTTCAGGTTTTGTTTTACATAATGCTAAGGCTTTAAGCCTGAGGTTCAATGGGCGGAGCAACTACATCACTCCACCATCAGGCTCATAAGGTCAATCATCCTGGGCCTTCCCAGCATTCATTTTGCATTGCTGCCAGAGGCGCTGCCCTCCCTCGTTTCAGGCTGTTCTTTCCCTACTTCTGCAGGTTCCCTTTTCCCATCCTGTGTCTCCCTCTCTGCTGCACCATTCCCAGGCCTACTGCTGGCAAGGATTCGTATGGTTGGACCACCACCCCCCAGCTTGTAACCTCCTCCACATCGCAATCTCCTCATTTGGAACCCCTTGTGCATGTCCTAGCATTGGGCCTGGTTTCTGTTGTCCTGCTTCTCTCTTCTCACTCCTCCTCCCATTTTGCCTTCCTGCTCTCTGGAGCTCCTCCTATGCTCCTGGTTGCCTGCTCACTTCCCGTGTCCTGCACTCATTATTTTGTCCCGCTTCCTCCATGTTGCTCATCCCTGGTGTTCTGGTGTGGCATCTCCTGCCCTGCTCAATCCTTCATCCTCATTCAGAGCCCACACTCCACATAATCCGTGCCTCGGCACACCCCTTCTGGCTTCACTGTCCGCTGTGGTACTCCCTTCCTCGGGCTTCTCCCACTCCTCACCTCTGTTGTCCATTCTTTGACCGGGCTGCACTCCATTTCTGTGCTGCCCACTCCATTCTCTGCCTCCTTGCCTTCCTTGTGCATTTCTGCCTTAGCTCTTCCCTTCCTTGTACTCTCGAGTCCTGTCTGGTATCATGCTTCGCATTATTGTGCCTCACCTGGTTATCCGTTTTCTTCTATGCATTACCTCCTCTTCCTGCTCTGTGTCTGCCTCTCTCACCTTGCTGGGCATCAAGATGGAACTTGCCCTGCATCATTGTTCTCTGCACTATCATTCTCCGCACCGACCCCTCCTCGTCCACTCCTGCTGCTCACTCCTCTGGTGGCAGGATGGCTTCGGCTCTTTGCATGCAGCACTTGTCTTCCCTGACCCTGCATCTCTTCTTGGATTCTTGTATTTGGTCCCTTGTGCCTATCTGAGGTCCTCCAGTCCCATGCCTCTCAACCATTTGTCACTGCTGTACAGACATGCACACTCTACATGAGGGATTTTTTGGGGGGGGCTGCCTCTCTTATTGAGGGATGTCTCCTCATTCATGGGACTGCAATTTCTGACCACTGTGGTAATTCTTGCTTTTCTATGGCTTCTGATTCTTTCTGTAGTACTTTGAATATAATTAATTGCTGCTTCATTGTTCCTGCCTGTCTGTATTATGCTTTCTTAGTTTAGTCATTTCTTTTGGATTACTGTGCTGTGATGTCGGTGTCCTCTCGGTAGTGCTGTTTTCTGTTGGCACCCCTCTCCCTGTTGGGCTGCTTGTTGCCGCTCTGCTGGTTTCTTCTTCAGCCTCAGTTGATTGCCTCGGTCATCTATGCCTTGGTCTGCTGTTTCAGGGGTGTCTGCCCCTGTCTACCCCACTCATTGCCATCCTCCTTTTGTTCCCTCCACCCTACATTCCACTGCATTTTCCAGAGAGGACTCTGTCTGCCTCTTTCATCTTCGACATTTGGCATTTTATGCCCCCGTTGACTATGCTCCTTGTTCCTCGCTCCATTTTGCACCTCTACTCCATCTGCTGGCTGACAGACTACACCTCCATCATCGTACATCATTCATTTTCTGTCTGTCCTTCGCCACCGTTCAGACCTTCAAGGTTTCTTTCCATCATCGTACTTCTCTCTTGTTTTTGTGCATTTAATTGCTTTTCCCCTGTCCTGCCATTGCATTCCCTACTCATATCGTCCTCTTACTTTAGCCCGTCTGTGTCCAGATTCATGAGTCCGGTTATCATTCACTCATTCTGACCTCATGGTTCATCTATTTCCTTCTCTCAGTCAGTGTACCTCTCATTGCATCCTATGCTTCTTCATCAAACCACTGCTTTCCTGCAGTTCTTATCACCTTCCATCTTATCCTGCCTCTCTCATCTGACCTCTACATGGGTCTACTCCTTCACATTGTCTCCTCGAGCATAGCCCTCTTGGGTCCATGCTGCCCCGCCTCGACCTGCTCATCTATTTACATCGCTCAATCAGTATACCTCTCATTGAATCCTATGCTACCTTGTTGAACCTCTACTCTCCTGCAGTTCTTATCACCATCGGTCTTCTCATGCTTGCCTCCAGGTATCCCTCGTTCATCTAGCCCAGCTCTTCCAGCCTCTAGGAAGGTCTTTTCATTCATAGCGATGCTCCTCCCTCCATTATGCTCCTTTTCTGATCTGTGCTTTCTTTTGGGGTTTTTCCCTATCCTGCCATCACCTTCCCTAGTCATATCCTTCTCTGTAGCCAATAAACATCCTTAACAACAAATGCACTTAATCAAACGTCTTTCAGTCTGGAGGGAAGGTGGCCTAGGCCTTGGATCCCCAAAGATTTCCTCCTCAAAGGTTTTTTTTTTCTCTCCTCAGTGTCAACGGTCATAATATTAGGGTTAGTGCTTCTTAGGTTCCTTAGTTAGGTTCCGCGGTTGGACTGAGTCGGATTGTGGCCCCGGCTGTTCCTTCTCTCCTTAGGAAGTCTGCCCTTATTCATCTTCTCAGCTTTCCTTTCATTCATCATCCCCACCTTTCCCCATCTTCTCCTGTCATTCTTAACTATGTCTGTTACATTTATTTCCAGTCTAGATATCTTCTACTTCTCCCTTCTCAATGCATCGACACCCAAATGAGTATTCTTTTTAGGCTTCTTCCTAAGCTACCTTTAGCCAAGGGAATCATTCCCATGGCACCTATGGGGGGGGACCCTCCTCTAAGGTTTCTTGCATCATATCCCTACAGTGTGGTGTATCCCATGGATAGAGAGGTGAATAGCCACACTGTAATCAAGTCACACAAGCATCATCTCATCCAGTTGCATAAGCACAATTGAATGGGAAGGCTTTAAGCCTGAGGTTCAATAGGTGGAGCAACTACGTCACTCCCCCATCAGGCTTATAAGGTCAATCATCCTGGGTCTTCCCATGATTCATTGCTCGTTGCCCCGCCATCCACCCCTCCTCCTCCAGCGGCTCATCTCTCTTACCTGTGTGCTTTTTCCTAAGCTACCTTTAGCCAATGGAATCATTGCTGCAGCACCTATAGGGGGGCACCCTCCTCTAGGGTTCCTTGCGTCGTGCCCCTACGGGGTAGTATATCCCAAGGGTAGAGAGGCGAATGGCCACAATGTAATCAAGTCACACAAGCATCATCTCATCCAGTTGTGTAAACACAATTGAAACTAATTCATTTAATTTCTGGGAGAGTATTAATTCTGGATGGGCTATGACATAAGCAGCTAAGCAGATTAATAAATGTCTATGCTCCTCAAGTTAAATTGGATACAGTTGCTTTACTAAAAAAGACATAACATTTTCTGGCTACTGCTAAACAAATTTTTTGTGGAGATTTCAAATGCACCTTAGACTTTGATAACAAATATGCATGTGGAAAAAAGTGTATTGTTATTCAGTGGCTCTTCAGAAATAAATCACAGTTGCTGGATTGTTAAATTGTTTTAAAAGTAAAGGGACAGAGACTAGAAGTACATACATAAGAAGACAGCTAGCCACAAGACTTGATTATGTCTTTATTTCTAAAAATATAGTTTATTGGAAGCACAAACAATACCTATAGAATTTTCTGATAACCTGGTGGTGAAAGTGGTGTTGAACAATGTCAATGGCAGCTTTAAAAACAAGAAAAGGTGGAGGATGAATGTGGCACTGCCGCAAGACATAATAGTCCAACAGGAAATTAGAAAGCTATTAACAGGACTTGGAACCAGCTAAACTCTATGGTTCTTAGAACTGACTTAATCTGTCTAACAGGTATGAGGCTTTGCCCTCCAATGAACACTGTGGGGAATCGGAAGAAGATTCAGATGTCTCCGCAGTCCCCTCCTCACAGACTGACCCTTCTTCAGAAACAGAATCCCCTGCCATTGACAATTCCAGTGGGGAAAAAAAATGGAAAAACAGGACGATGAGAGTGGTTCATGCAGGAAGAATATCCCCCCCACCTTTAATGTGGCACACTCGAAGCCCACACCAGTGTGCCAAAAAACTACCTCTGATGTTTCTGACACCAGGATGCCCACTCGTGTCAGATGCATCGCTCCCCCATGCCCTTATATTCTCAGCCGACCTGAAGTGCAATCCCAGGTCAGCATTGATCCCCAGTACTCTGGCATACTGAGACTCACCCCAGTGTGCGAAATTGTGATTAATATTTTACCTGTAAAAAAGAAAATAGTCTCAGGAGGTCTTTTTTTTAAACCTAAAAAAGAAAACGGTCCCTCGTCATTCCTGTGGCCCCTCCCCAATCCACATCATCCTCTGTGCACACCACCTCCCCACACACCTCATCCATACTTACCTCTGAGGTTGGGAGCAGTGATCTTCTGTGGACTGGGAACACGTCTGCACTCTTCAAAAGCTGACTGCAAACTGAAGAAAATCACAGTAAGCCCTATAATGGCAATCAATGGCGGGTTCAACTTAGGTTGATATCTCAGCCACGTTTTGGAGTTTTGGTCCCAAATTTTCAACATGGGGGTTCTTGGGACCCCATCTCATGAACACTGTCACTGTCATTTCATTTCTCAGTCTTGAAAGGTGATTTTGCAGTCGCTGCACAGAATCACCTTTAGGGACCAATTAACAAAATGACAGTACCACTGCTCATGCCGTGGATTCCCAAAAAGCCCTTGTTGCAAACTTGGTGAAAAAACTCCCAAAAAAGACTGCGCTACGAGCGTCCATTGTACAGTTTCTATACTGCAGCGCTTGTAACTTCATCAGTTTTAATATTTTCACTCCAAATTTCCAACATTGCCTTTTTAACCCCCATGAACAGTACAGCTGTCATTGTTTGTATCCTTCCTGAAATGTGTTTTTGCACCTGTGGCACAGAATGGTGCGGTTGCTGTGCAAAATCAACTTTTGGGACAGATCAACAAAATCCCAGTGCCACTGTTCATGAGGGGAGGTCCCAAAAAGGCCATGTTGAAAATTTGGTGAAAAAACTGTCAAACATGACTGCGTTATGAGCAGCCATTGCACAGTTTCTGTGCACACTCATAACTTCGCTACCTTTTCATATTTTCACTCCAGATTTTCAACATTGCCATTTCTTTACACCTCCTCACGAAAAGTACAGCTGTCATTTTTCACATCCTGCCTGAAATGTATTTTTGCCTGTGGTGCCAAATGGCTGTGTGAAATCACCTTTTGGGATTGAGAAATGAAATAATACTGCCACTGTTCATGAGGTGGGGTCCCAAAAAGCCCATATTGAAAATTTGGAGCATAAATACCAACAAACGTCTGGAGCATTAGGGTTTCCAGTCATAATGCCCACCCTGTACAGAATAACAGGTGTCGGGGGGGTGACTTGGGGTCATCAGCTGTAATGATCACCCCATTCCACCCCCACCCCACCCTGCAACCACTGACAGCCATCAAGGTGTGCCATGGGGTCTTCGGCCCTAACGTTCACCCCATTCTCCTATACTGCACCCATCTTAGCTTATGAGACAGGCAGTAGCAAGCACATACAGACCTAGCAAGGAAATACTGGTGCAGTTGAGAGGTTCAAAAAGCACAGGAGCACTGGCAGGAAAATGAGAATGCATGCTGACCCCATAAAGTAATCACCGTAGAGTCATACGATAACCCACAAGGCAAAGGGGAATGGACATGGAGTTGAAGGAGGAGGTGAAGAGATAGACTAATGGAGGCAGAGGAATGGAGCCACAAGAAGCAGCAGCAGCTGAAAGCACAGGAGGCAAGCCAAAGCACTGCAGAGCTGGTAGCATGAGGAACAATGGGGGCGGCCGAGAAGGGAGGAAGATGCACCAAGAAGGTGCAGGCAACAATGAAGCTGCAGCTGGCAGGAAGGAGGAGTAAGCCAGACATGAAGGAGACAGCACGCCTGAAACACTGGCGAGGCGGTGAGGAGGAGCAAACATGGCAGGGGGGTGAAGGCTAAGGGACAGCCACGGAGCGAGCAGCATAATGAGAAAAGGGAACGAGGGAGGCAATATGGCTGAGGAGAAAACGAAAGGAACTGGGGGGACATGCAGAAGTGGAGAGAGAAAGATACGGGGCAGCAGGAGGCACCAAGAGGAAATACGGGAGACAAATGAACAAGGGAAAGAAATGGGGAGAGAACAGCTGATGAAACCTCCGGCTGCAATTAAAAAGAATCTTGGTGAAGCTCAGGATGTTGTGACCTTTTAAGCTTGATGGGGGAGGGACGTTGTTGCTCCGCCCATCGAACCTCAGGCTTAAAGCCCTCCCATTATGCTTCAATAACTTTTTTAAATTAAAAAAAACATTTTTTTTTGTATTTAAAATATTGATTGTGCATGTGGTTAGTGAGAAGCCTGTTACAGTGGCTCAGTGTGTGAGACACACTTATGGTAACAGGAGTACCTCACACTTGACAGAAGGAAGTGCTGTGATTGGTCACGGATCCTCCTGTGAACTATAATAGTGGCTAAAGCACCAGCCTAGGAACAAGAAGATCACAAGTTCTAACCCTGTCAGAGCCAAATACCTACTGTATGGCCATGAGGAAGTCACTTAACCTCACAGGATTCCAATGCACCCAGATGCAAAATAGGTAGAAGCAGGACCCTAGTGAAACCAAGATGTTGCATCTCACCTGGCCTATCCTGGGTTAAAAAAAATCTAAAGCAAATGTCAGCAAAAAACAGAAGGAGTGTGTGCACAACCAAAGTAGAAATTCAGATCTACTAGGAATATGGTATACAAACATTCAATGTATTCATTAGTCAGCAATGCTTTATTCAATCCTTGAAATTTCGACATTTATTTATTGAAATTTGTTGACTGGGTAGGTTTGCTGAGACAAAATGTCACATTTTCAGGGGCAACCTGGAGTTAATTACAAACAGTAACAGAAAAGATTACATGCAGGATCAAGGTGCATAGAAAATAGTTATGAAATCACAATATTGCACAAGTGTGGACTGAATTCTTGCAGGAGTCAAAATACAAGAACAAGTTCCGGAACAAGTTCGCATACAAGACATCTAATAGAATATCCTTTAAACATAATATTGCACATTGCTCTATCACTGCATTCAAATAAATTGTCCTATAGACTCGAGTATACACAGTTATGCTATGCCTTATTCAATAGTTGTAGGCTTCCCATAAAAAACAAAGAACAGAATTTCCTTCAAATGTAATACTGCAAATTTGCCCTTATAATGCATTAAATTAAACTGCACTGTCTTTCTAGAAAAGCATTATTTAAAACTAAAAGGCACAACACTGGGGGCATCATTTCCCCAACTATTCACATTTATATTAGGACACTGGGAATGAGAGTTTGCCTCTGATGGCAAGCTGGCCATTTCTTTGCAGGAATGGACCTTTGAGAAGATACACTGATGCTATCCTCCTGGTGTGGCATGAGACTCATACTGAACTTTTAGCTTTTGTACAGTATTTGGAAAGCACAGCTGAACACCTGAAAATTATTGTGCATAACGATTTCGAAATCATGCTCTGTTTTTAGATTTGCAAATAAGTAAAGGTGGTGGTGGTGGCGGTGGTGGTGTGTGGGTGGGGGCGGGGGGACTGGTGACCAATTTGTATAGTAAGCAAATGGGTGGACACCCTGTGACAAGCTGGGCTATGGTGGATGGAGAGGCAACATGCTGGGTTTAAAGTTCACAGAAGAAAATGTACTTTTATTGCTTCAAATGTAAGTTGTTGCTCCAGAAAAGCATAATCAGTCAGTTCAACTTCTCCAGCCTGGTTAGGTAACATAAAGGTTAACACAAAACAGTTATTTCAGGCTGACTTGACAAAGGAATCTTTGAACCACCTATGCGGGCCAGCAGTTTGTTCAATATACAGTCTCAAACAAAACAAACGGTTTGTGGGCCAGCAGTTTTGAATGCACAGTCTCAAATAAAACACAGACAGTTTTCCCCTTTTGCCTTATTTGTAGGCTGTTATCAGCACTACATTACAATCACTGTTTTTGGTCCAGCTGGCTAGACTGATCCTTTACCTCGGGACTCTCTGCTCTAGAACTGGTCTATTTCTCAGCAGCAGGTTTCACATTTTTCCCAAAGGCTCTCTCCAATACTTAATCATTCTCCTTGGCTTTCTGCTCAGGTTCCTGTCTCACGTTCCACCCTCCATCTTGCAGAGTTCTCTGCATAGGAGTCTCTGCTCCCTGCAGCAGTTTCCAGCTGCTAACTAAGTCCTTGCTCGATTCTCTCTGCCTTTCAGCAATCCCTCTAATTAGCCACACCTGGGGAGGCACTCCCCCCTTGCCTGTTCATATTGCATTCTCTGCATTTCCTCAGTCTCAAACAAGAGGTTAACCTCTTGTTTCCCAGTGTAGCATTTACACTGTCACATACCTCCCCCCTTTGCGCGAAGGCACAGTTGGTTGGCCTCTGACCATTCCCCTCCCGGGACAGTAAGTCTGCATTTCCATTCTGCGTCCCAGCCCGGTGGTGCACCATAAAGGAAAATGGCTGTAGGGCCAGGTACCACCTGGTGATGCAGGGGTTATCATCCTTCATCACCTGTAGCCACCTCAAAGGGGCATGATCTGTGACAAGGATAAACTGCCAGCCATGCAGGTAGTAGCAAAGGGTATCCACAGCCCACTTGACTGTGAGACACTCTTTCTCTATCACCGCATACTTTTTCTCCAGAGGTAGACAGGATGTTCCTCCCCCTCAAACTCCTGGGAGAGCACAGCTCCTAGCCTGACTTCAGAGACGTCCATCTGCAGGATAAAGGTCCTGTTGAAGTCAGGGCTGCATAACACTGGCTCTTTGCACAATGTCGCTTTGAGTTGTGTGAAGGTCTGGTCACACTCCTCTGACCATTGGACCTTACAGGGGCAGATTTCCAGATGAGGTCTATAAGGGGGCTATCAAGGGTAGAGAAGTGCGGTATGAACTGGTGGTAATACCCTGCTAATCCTAAGAAGGCCCTCACCTGCATTTTGTGGTGGGTACTGGGCACTCTGCTATGGCTTGGACCTTACTGTCCAAGGGTCTCACCTGTCCATTGCCTATACAGTTCCCTAAGTACTTTGTTTCAGCTTTGGCCAAAGCACACTTCACTAGATTGGCCGTCAGCCCTGCTTCTCATAAGGACTGTAGTACAGCTGCCACCTTGGATACATGGGACTCCCAATCAGTGCTGTGGATCACCACGTCATCTAGGTAAGCAGCTGCATAGTGGGCATGGGGTTGCAGCAAGCGATTCATGAGCCTTTGAAAGGTTGCAGGTGCCCCATGTACGCCGAAAGGCATGGTACCGAACTGGTATAGCCTAAAGGGTGTTGCAAATGCTGTCTTTTCCTGAGACTCTGGGGTCAAAGGGATTTGCCAGTACCCTTTTGTTAGGTCCAAAGTCATGTATACTTGGCTTCCCCAGGTCTATCCAAAAGTTCGTCTACTCAGGGCATGGGGTAGGCATCGAACTTCGAGATGGCATTGACCCTGGGAAAATCAATACAGAAGCGGATAGCCCCGCCTTCTTTTGGTACTAACATTATGGGGCTACACCAATCACTACTGGATTCCTCAATCTCCCCCAACTCTAGCATGTCCTGTAACTCCTTCTTAACAGTGTCTAGTACGGCTTCTGGCAAGTGATACGAATGCTGCCACACCTTTTCCCCTGACTCTGTTTCTATATGATGAGCTATCATCTGGGTAGCAGGAAGGAGAAAACATCCAAAAACTGGCTTACCAACCCTCCTAGTTGCTGTTTCTGTTTGTGAGACAGCTATTCTCCCATTGGGACTTGTATCCCTAGATTCTTATCCAGCACTTGCGGTCCCAGATCCATTGTGTCTGGTTCAGAGGAAATCAATAGGCTATTCCCCTGGTTCCAGAACTTCAGCAAATTGACATGGTAGATCTGGGTCTCTTTTCACCTCTCTGGCTGGCAAACTTCACAGTCAACTGGGCCCACCCTCCGGGTCACTTCGTAAGGCCCCTTCCATTTGGCTAGAAGCTTATTCTGGCTGCCTGACAACAACACTAGTACCTGGTCCCCTGGTTTATATTCCCTCTACTGGACTTCCTGATTATAGTAGTACTCTTGTCTTTATTGAGCCTTCACCAGATTTTCTCGGGAAAATTTCCCCACCCGATCTAATCTTTCCTTCAATTGCAGGACATATTGCACCACATTTTCAGTCTTGGGGTCGGGTTTCTCCCACATCTCCTTTACTACATCAAGAACACCTCATGGGTGGTGCCCATAGAGGAGTTCAAAAGGAGCAAACCCTGTAGAAGCTTGAGGGATCTCCCACATTGCGCACATCAGTAAGGGAAGTAACTTGTCCCAGTCCCTGACCTCAGTGGTTATGAACTTTCGAAGCATCGTTTTAGGAGTTTTGTTGAATTGCTGCACGAGGCCATCCATCTGGGGATGGTACATCAAGGTCCTTATGGAGCTGATTCCCAATAAAGTACAAACCTCCTGAGTCAGGCGGGACATGAAGTTAGTTCCCTGGTCAGTCAACATTTCCTTCGGTATTCCCATATGACTAAAGACCTTTAATAGCTCCCCGGCTACAATTTTGGCCAAAATGCTTCATAACAGGATGGCCTCGGGGTACCGGGTAGCATAGTCTACAATCACCAGAATATATTGGTACCCCCCTGAACTCTATTCAAAGGGTACCACTATATCAACCCCAATCCGGTCAAAAGGTGCCTCCATGACAGGTTAGAGCACTAAAGGGGCCCTTGGATTGTTCTTTGGAGCTACTAACTGGCACTCGAGACAAGATGCACAATAATCTTTAACATGTTGATAGATGCCTGGCCAAAAGAATTGGAGCAACAGTTGGACTAATGTATTCTCTACCCCACAGTGTCCTGCCACAGGAATAGAGTGGGCGAGGCAGAGTAATTCCCCCTGAAAGACTCGATGGACTAGCAACTGATGCCAGGTATTCCCCATCTAGGCCTTCTTACTCACTTGATACAGGATACCCCCTTGTAACTCAAAATTAGGATAGCGTGCTGCTCGATTCTCAGCTACCACTTCCCCTTCCCTGACAGTTAACTGGGTGTATACCCGACTGAGTATAAAATCGGCCCGTTGTTCTTTGGCAATGTCCAGGCAGTGGTTTAACACATCTTGCTGTGATAGGGATGGCCTTTCAGAACTTTGGTTAGGTGGGTCAGCGTTAGGGTCGGGCTGTGGGACTGGACCCACTTTTGCCTTTGCTTCACCTCCCTCCTGTGCACCTGCCCCTTCGGGACCCCTTTCCTTTGCGGCCCTACGTTCTCACTTAGATTTGTGGGTTCCTGTCTGGGCATTAAAAATCCCTGGGTCTGGGAAAGGAAAAACTTCCCCCAACTGCAGGTGGCTGGCCCCCTCCCTCCACAACCCTAAGACTGGGTAATTATCAAAGGTGAGTCTGCTTTCCATAAGTCATCAAACCATTTCCAATCTCTCCCCAGTAACACCGGATAGGGTAATCCCAAGGCAACTCCCACCTTTATAGTCTCTGTTTGGCCCCCCAGAGTAAATGTAACCATAGCACCAGGGTAAGCCTTTACATCCCCATGCACACATCAGATAGGGATGGGGTTCTGGTCCTGTCAGTGTCAGGGATTCACAAGGGCTGCCCTGACTAGGATCTAGCAGCTTCCAGAGTCCACCAGAGCCTCCATCTCTATCCCTTCTACCTCAACAGGGATCACAAAATCTCAGGATTCAGAGCCCCAACCCCCACTGTACAGTGAATACACATCTGTAAACATGCAGTCTATGAAGGTACAGTCCATGTGGGAGCAGTTCTTTACAAAGTGACCCTTCTGTCCACATGAGAAACATGGCCCTGTGTCTCAGCTACAGGGTGAGCCTCTGGGTTTAGGCAGTGGGACCTCAGGAAATGTCTCCCTGGTCTGCTGGGTTGTCATCTTTACCAGAGTCTGACCCTTATTTGGGCCATGACCCTCCTCCCTACATGCCTATGGTCTCTTCACAGTTCCAGTCAATATTCCTTCAGTCTGGCTCCCGGGACAATTCCCCATCTTCCCAGGTGGCCTTATAAGCTGGATCATGGGGAGGGAGGAGTGTTCAGCATCCAACACTTGTTCTGAGATCTGCATAGCCTCTGCTAGCTTGGTAATCTTCTGTTTGCGGACCCAACTCTGAATTCCCGGGGGCAGGATGTTCAGAAATTGTTTCGAGATGATTAACTCACCCACCTTGGGGCCATTGCGTCCTTCGGGTTTTAGCCAACACCAACACAGGTCCCACAATTGTTGTCCCACTGCTTTAGGTCATGCACCTGCTGCAAATTTGAAGCTCCAGAACCTCCGTCGGTAACCTTCTGCATTGTTGCCTAGGCAGTCCAGGATTGCTGCTCTCACCTCTGTGTACTCCCCGGCTGTGGTACTGTTCATAGCTCGATAGGTTGCTTGCTTGGGCTTCCCAGATCAGAAAGGGGGCAAGGCGGCAGCTCACTGGGGTCTGGGCCATCCAGCAGCTTCCACCACTCACTCAGATGTTACCAGGAAGGCCTCGGGATCATCTTCAGATGTCATTTTGGTCAGCGTGGCATTCATCCTAGGAACCCTTGGCCCCATGATAGCCAGCCCAGCCTCACCAGTAGGATCTTGTTGCAGCTGTTGCAGCAGGGACTGCAGGAGCTGCTGTTGTTGTCGTCCCAGCTGTATAAGAAACTGCTGTTGTGCCTCCTGTTGCAATTGTTGTGCTTTTTGGGCCCATTGTTGTGCCTCCTGCTGCTGCTGAGCCAGCTGGGTGAGAACATGTTGTTGCTGAGCCTGTTGTACCCATTGTTGTGCCTCCAGTTGGGCTTGCTGTGCTTGTTGTACCAGCTGTTTCACCTCCTGCTGCTGCTGTGCCAGCTCCCTGAAAGCCTGTTGTTGTTCAGCGAGGAACAATTACTCCATATCCATTTTTCCAGACTGTAACTAGCCCTGCTCACTCCAGCAGGGGTTCAAATCTCACTGCTAACACCACGTGTGACAAGCTGGCCTATGGTAGATGGAGAGGCAACATGCTGGGTTTAAAGTTCGTAGAAGAAAATGTACTTTCATAGCTTCAAATGTAAGTTGTTGCTCCAGAAAAGCATAATCGGTCAGTTCAAATTCTCCAGCCAGGTCAGGTAACATAAAGGTTAACACAAAACAGTTCTTTCAGGCTGACTTGACAAAGGAATCTTTGAACCACCTATGCGGGCCAGCAGTTTGTTCAATATACAGTCTCAAACAAAACAAATGGTTTGTGGGCCAGCAGTTTTGAACGCACAGTCTCAAATAAAACACAGACAGTTTTCCCTTTTTGCCTTATTTGTAGGCTGTTATCAGCACTACATTACACTCACTGTTTTTGGCACCACTGGCAGGACTGATCCTTTACCTCAGGACTCTCTGCTCTAGAACGGGTATGTTTCTCAGCAGCAGGTTTCAAGTTTTTCCCAAAGGCTCTCTCCAATACTTAATCATTCTCCTTGGCTTTCTGCTCTGTTTCCTGTCCCACATTCCACCCTCCATCTTGCAGGGTTCTCTGCATAGGAGTCTCTGCGCCCTGCAGCAGTTTCCAGCTTCAAACTAACTCCTTGCTGGATTCTCTTTCAGCAATCCCTTTAATTAACCACACCTGGAGAAGCACCCCCCTTGCCTGTTCATATTGCATTCCCTGCATTTCCTCAGCCTCAAACAAGAGGTTAACATCTTGTTTCCCAGTGTAGTGTTTATACTGTCACACACTCACTCTTATTACTGGCAAGCAGCTATCACCCACACTTCACCGTGAAGAATATCACCAAAGGTCAGTTCCAATCAGGCTTATAATTGGCAAGCAGACATTCTTGCATCTACAGAGGATTCTGAGAAGGGGGTTAAAGAAGTGATTTTACAGGACTGGCCCAGTGGTCTGGTGGGCTAAGATTCTGGGTGCCTTAATGCCTGTCATGACTGTGGTTCAAGAATGGACCAGGGTTGCTCAGGGGCTGTCCATGTGAAGGGGGGATTGAGTGTACCAAGGATAGCTTTTCTTCCTCGAGGAGGTGGGGGATACTGTGTCCCACCATTTGACAGGTGCCTGCTGGAGGCTGGTTGGCAATGATGGCAGGAACAGCCAGACATGGGTGGGATGGCAGGGGTTGTGGCATATTTTGTGTGCCACTATGCACTGAAGTGCACAAGTACATTGCATGCTGACTTTCTAGGAAGAAAATGTGCAGGAAGAAAAAGCCCTGAACTGTTCAGCTCCCCCCACCCCACAGGCCATGCATGACCCTAAGTGACAGGCCACCCACCAAATCATGACATTGTATAAGTGGAAGATAACTAGTAACTCCACTGGATGGACTCTAGCCTCCTGGATCAGGGACAGAAGAGCATAAAGTGTTGATAACAAAAAAAATGATACTGAAAAGAAGCCAGAGCTCATGCTAAATGTATGTTGAGAGCAGGTCTTCTGACCAAGACTTAGGAGTAGGAATCAATGTAGAGCAGTAAAGTTTATTACTACATTTGTCACCCCAGTCACTCGGGATAAGGATAATTGAAGAAATACTAAGTAATATTACAAACTAATCCTACACTCGAGGAGTGCACAGAACAATACCCTAGGATGGTTGTGGTAGAACTGCGGTCTACCAGTCCGAATGCCAGGGTGGAGAGATGTTTTTCCTATCTTCTTTTCTTCCTCTCTATAACTCAGTTGTGCAACAGTATCTCCTTTACCTTTTCTGTTCTATTTTTATGTTTGCTTGCATGCATGTGCAAGAAACATAGTGCCACCATACGAGTTTTCGTAGGTGTGGCACCCCTGCTTCCAATGCCCTCAGTGTTTTTGCAGGCAGAGCCGTACCACATCAATGAATGTCCCAGCTGTCTATGACAGCAGTTCAGATTGCAGTGGTGTACAGTTGAAGGCAAACAACTGCTACAATCAGCGGTGGTAATGTGTAGCAATTTGCATACTGCCCTGCCGTCAGCAGTATGCAAATTGCCTTCCGTCACCACCGCTAATTACTTGATGGTTGCTATCTTGCCACCCCTTTATTTGTGTGTCAAAGCGGTTCCCAATCCCCCTCAGCTCATACGAACTCCCCCAAGCACACTGTATATCTGATGGGGTGCCCAATCCCCGTCGGCTCCAGTGTCCCCTCTGCAAAAAAAACAAACTTGCAGGTGCCACGCTGGGAGCCCACCCCAGCGTGGCAGAAGTCCAGCATCCTCATCTATCGCCCCACACACTGTATGGCCAACAGGGGTGCCCAATCCCCTGTTGGCTCCACTGCCCCCCCAAAACTTCCAGATGCCATGCTGGGAGTCCACCCCAACATGGCAAAAGTCCCACATTGTACATGTAAAATAGGAAAAATAAAAAAACCTGTAACAAAAGATAATGGTCCCTCGTTGACTCTCTTGCCCCTTCCGCAACCCGCACCCACCTCTACATACCCCACCTGCACCCCCCCTTCCCATACTTCATCCTCCGAGGCACAGCGATGATCTTCAGTGGAGTGGAACACATCTGCACTCTTCAAAGCCAACTGCAAACTAAAGAAATGCGGTAAGCTGTATAATGGCATAAATAAGGTTTTTTTTCAACTTTGGTGCATACCTCGGTCATTTTTTTGAATTTTTTTACCAGATTTTCAACATGGGTTCTTGGGACCCCATCTCATGAATTCAGTGACTGTCATTTAGTTATTCTGTCCGGAAAGGTGATTTCGCCGTCACTGCGCAGAATCACCTTTCGGGACTGATTAATGAAATGACAGTGTCTCTGTTCATGAGGTGGGCTCTCAAAAAGCCTATGTTGCAAATCTGGTGAAAACATTCCCAAAAATGACTGTGTTACGAGCGTGCGCTGCACAGTTTCCAAGCACACTTTCAAATTCGTGAATCTGTAATATTTTCACTCCAGATTTTCAACATTGGCATTTTTTCACACCTCCTTATGAACAGTACAGCTGTCATTTTTCACATCCTGGCTGAAATGTGTTTTCGCACTTCCAGCACAGAATAGTGCAGTCGCTGTGGGAAATCAGTGTTCGGGACAGATTAAGAAAATCACAGTAACACTGATCATGGTGGAGGTCCCAAAATGCCTATATTGAAATCTGGTGAAAGCTAATCCCAAATAATTGCATTGCGGGTGTCGTTGCACACTTTCTATACTGCCTTCATTGACTTCACAGTTTTTTATATTTTGCTCAGATTTTTAACATTACAATTTTTCCACACCTCCTCATGAACAGTAGAGCTGTCATTTTTCACGTCATGTTGGAAATGTGTTTTCGTACCTGTGGCGTTAATGGCGCAGTCACTGTGCAAAATCACCTTTTGGCTAACAAACTGATAGTGTCACTGTTCATGTGGTGGGGTCACAAAAAGCCCACATTGAAAACTTAGAGTAAAAATATCAAGACATGCCCAGGGCCTTAGGGTTTCTGACCATAATGCCCTACCGTGTAGGTTCTGACAGGCGTCCGCCCTACACTGTATGGACTGACAGGTGTCAGTGGTGTAACTTGGGATTGTTGACAGTAATGCTCATGCCATTCCACACCTCACCCCACCACCCCACCCCTGCAGCCAGTGACAGGCATCAAAGTGCAGCTTGGACTCTTTGGCCCCAAGTTCACACCATTCTCCTATACTGCACCCATTTCAGTGTATTTACTTATGGAATGTGGTGAGTGTAATCCCAAACTCCCCAAGGCACCCCTCGACACTTGTCAGTGTCTGCAGGTTAGGGTGAGGTGAAATGTATTGACTGTTATGGGTGATGACCCAAAGGCACACCACAATGCCTGTCCATCTCTGCAGGGTGGGGGTGGAGTGGGTGGGGGGTGTAGTTGGCGTCAGTTCAATACATCACTGCCATTCCTATACTGCATCTGTCTAACTCCTGCACTTGCACTACTAATGCCAGCAAGCAAACATTCAGCATTGACAAATGCTTGTTCTAACACTGACGTAGGTTGGCCACCTACGTCAGCCTCCTCTATTCTTGCTAATATCTTTTTCTGACTTTCCTTATTTCAGAATTCTTAAATCCATCCCTCTCCAAAACCTCCCTACCTGTGCAAACAGAACATAAAACACCAAGTCATATGTCTTGTATAAATGTCCAGCATGCTATCTGGCTGTTGTTACATAAAGTGCTATTGCATAAAGCACTGAAGTGCTTTTAATAATTTATAAGTAATGTGCAGGAGTGCAGTAAAGCCAGAAAGTGCTATAGACTAAAATGTCAAGTATATAATTGATGGGCAAGCTGTATAAAGTAAATTGTTGGAGGGTTTTATTTCATGACCTTAGTGACCTTTGAAAAAGGTGAAACGGACAGCAGAAATGTCCATATAAAATATTAGAGCTGCCTGAGGTATTTATTAATTTATTTTATTTTTTATGAAAGCAGCTCTAATTTAGCCCATGGCAATAATGAACAATATTGCCAGAATAGTAATAGAAGCTGTGCTCTGTTGGAAATGCCCTATTCCTACTCATCATCTTCCTAAATGACCTGCCCACTGCCTGTCCACATGCATCCATACACATGTATGCAGACAACACGGTCCTGTATGCTTCAGGCCCTTCAACCACTGATGTAGTGAACAGGTTGTAACAGGAATTCAGTGATGTCCAGATCTGGTTCCACGTAAATCAGTTTTTTCTCAATGCCAAGAAGACTGTCTCCATGACCTTCGGCCCAAGGCAGAGGCTCTCTTAGCTCACCACCTTTCCTTCCCTTCCTTCCACATCCTGGATGGGACAACTCTGGAGGAGTGCTCTTCCTTTAGGTACCTTGGGGTCTAACAGGACCAGCACTTCGACTTTTCTCTACATGTCAATGCAATCCACAAAAAGCTACACCCGAAACTGGGTGCCCTCTACCGCAATCGTGGATGCATCCCATTGACAGCATGCCGTGAACTAGTACAGAAAATGATACTCCCCATCTTCGGCTACGGTGATGTAGTCTACAGTGCCGCTCCTAAGTCCTCTTTAGCCAGACTGAATCTCCTTTTCCACTCTTTCTGCCATTTTGCCCTTAATTGCCCGTCCTCCTCTCACCACTGCATGCTATATCACTCCCTAAGTCTTCCCTCGCTTCATGACTGCCATCAGGCTCTCTGTGCCAAGCTCATGGCTAAGTACTGGGCCCAGTCCTTAACCCTGTACCTTTCCTCTATGTTAGCTACCCACTCCCCTCCTGGCTACTCTCTCAGGAATTCTGATGCTTGTCTCCTGGTGACATTGCACATGTCCTTTTCAATTGGTCAAGTAGCTTTCAGACACCGCATGCCAAAACATTGGAACTCCCTCCTTCCCTGCAAGCATTCAGCATATGCCCCCATCACAGCACCTTGGCCACCTCATCTATGAGCACTTCTCCTCAATCTGTGCTTGTGGGTAAGGCATGTCTATAAGTGAACTATGGTCTTGATCCATCTATTTCTCTATCTCCATAATTGAATTGTCCCAGCTTTGTGATGTATTGTTGCTGCAATGTGTTCCCTCTTGTGTTGTTATGCAATTATGTATTAGCTATGCTTCTGTGAGACATGCCTCTGTACGTCCATGCTTCAGTTTTGTACATTTGCATGTTTACTAGATTGTTGCACAGGCTGCAAGATTGTATTTTTATGTATTTTTGATTAATGCTCACCAAATGTCCTCTCCCCCAGGACACACCTGGAATCGAGCAGTACTCTGCTCAGTGTGTCTTCCTGGTAAAACGTTTAGATAAATAAAAAAACAAAGGAGCGAGTTGTACCATGGAGCTGCATTCCTTTGCTTTCTCTTTTATTGCTGTTGCTCCGAGATTGTAATATGGAGAGTTCAATACTGAATGCCAGTATTTGTAGCAGGATTATTTGTCACAGAGCAGCAGTACTTTTTACTTTCATTGCCACCACTCTCTGACTTCTCCCTGATCCCCTGCATATTGAAATTAAAACATAAGAGTCCTGGCTAGCTGGCTTAAAATAAAAGTAAAGATGATTTGCCAGCTAGCCCAAGAGTCAAATGAATGGCCAACAATTTCTCTTGGCTCATGTAGCTCCAAACAGAAAGTGGAATCCTGTATGGGTGGAACACGGAGTAGAAATACTTTTTTGCTTTCATTGCCGCTCCTCCGTAATTCTCCAAATCCCTCAGTTGCCCCAGTTTTGTTGGAGGACCCTGTGGGACAGAAGCAAATAATAAACTACAAGAGAAGAAAGGGAAACAGAATAAATAAAGATGGAATAGGAGCACGCTCGCTCCTCATTCTATCTCTCTCTCTCTCTCTCTCTCTCGAAATCCTATGGTGCAGGTACAGCAGAGCAGCTGATACTTTAACTTTTTGCTGCTCTGCTCTCAAAATAGATAACCAGCCCTCAGGCTGTGGAGAAGGGAAAGGGACATCTCTATAGCATAAAAATAGGCTATTATAAACTGAAAATGCATTGAAATAGAGGGCTACCATAAATTAAAACACAGAAATAAAAGGCAAGAGACAATGTCTATCTCTATAAATTAGCCTCAGCCCATACAATGAATCCTATGCATATAAAAGGGGTTCAACAACACTTGGAAATATAGTAGTGTTGTATTATAAACTGGGTAAAGAAATAGGAAGCCACTAATAATAAAATGCTTACCTGCCTGCAGAAAAGCTCCTTTAGAATGAATCTTATAGGGTGACAGCGGACCCTAGGGGTCTATATTTATACCAAAATGTTTGAGACACACATGCTGGCCAGTGGGAGGAGCTTAGCTTAAGTGCATACTTATGTTTAATATGGTAATAAAACTGGCCAGCCTAATGGTATGTGTGGTGTTACTAGATAATACTGCTCTCTATAACCTGGGCTTAGAAACAACCATTTTGTCTAATGTATAGGCATGGTTGTGAGCCTTAGAGAGCTGAGAAATATTTAATTGCATTTTGAGGGCTGGATTATGAACAAGTAGGCTTCAATAAAAACCCATCAAAGACAGACATTGATAGATTAGCAGAGAGGTTAGTCTCACTTGTCTGAGGCTAAGGCAAGAGTAGGACCTATGTACTGAATAGGTCCTGGCAGAAAAAACAGCAGGAAAAGTTGAAGAATATTGGAAAGACTGTATTGTCTTGCTCTCAAAATAGCATTGGGCTATTATTCTGGTTTGTTTTTGTTTTTGAGTTTATTATTTTTATTTAGTTTTTGATATCATTATATAAAATAAACCACACTGCAGTGTGTTGTACCACATTCACTGTGTCCCCTGTTATTCTTACCCATGAACCCTGTGACAATGGTCTACAGATGGGAGACTAACACCAAAGATGTTGTGGTTAAGAGTCTTTAACCAGTGATCCAGACAGAATTTTGGTTTCCACCACCAACATCAGGATCTTTCAACTACAGTACTTGCACTTGTATTCCCCCCTTCCCCACCCTTTGCCCACCCATCCTCTCTCAGCTGACATTAGGCCTCCGAGCCACCTGCACCAATCTCTTGCTATCCACCTCTACCATCTGACAATGGCCCTTTGCCTGCTGTCTCCGCTCTGACTCCCTCCACTCCATATGCAGTTCACCTTTAAAACTGACTCATGCTGGCTTTTGCTGACTCTCAGCAACTTACAGTATATACTATGCTTAAGTCAACTTTGAGTGTAAAGCATGTATCTATCGTTTTCCTTTGTAAGTATGTTACCCTACATCCTTTGATGTGGAACCTTTGTAAATGAGCAATTCCTGCTCAAAGGTTCTTGTAATCCTAGAGTTTAATAAATAAAAATAAATAAATAAATCAATATTGACCAGTAATAAAACAAACTAAAAATCTGAGAAATCCAAGCAAAGATAAAGAAATGGATATCAGGACATTCATTATTTGTAACATTACTGAGGTTGTTTATTTGGCATTGCACAAAACAAAAAAAACATTAAGAAGCTGAAGATTTGGGTTAGGGAACATGTGAGGGCCATCAAGAAAAAATATATGGGGAATTTTGACCTCACATACTGTATTACAAGTATTCAGGAGGATAAAAGATATGAACATGGGTTCTTGTTTACAGAAATAGACAATTAAGCAATAATAACACTGTGCTTGTCCTTTTGGTTCAAACAACATGAAGTCTTGCTGTATTATGACATATGCAGTATAACCCCAGGTTAGAACTGCTCCGGAGGTGAAAGAGTTAACTTTCCATGCAGGGCATGGAATCTTGAGCGAGAGCTCGGTTGAACACTCTGTCTGTTGAAGCTCAAACTTAAACTGTCAGATTCTTTACTCCGCCTCACTGAACAGTTGCTCCGGAGATTCCTCCTGCTGCTCGGTTCGTTTGTCGGTTTTAAAGTGTTTTCTTGGTTTATTTTGCCGAAATTTAACCGCAATCGTCGGTTCAAGCTCTGTCTGTGGTATTGGAAGTAATAGATAGGCTTATTTATTATTTTTTTTTCTGTGTGGAACTTGTAAACGTCTTTTTCGGTTCGGTTTGAACCAATCAGATGGGTTTTAAAATTACCTTCTAGTCCTTTAGAGTGCGGTTCCCAGTTCTTATCAGTTCTAAAAAAAACAGATTTTATTACATTTTTTTCCATGACCCGTGACACGGTTGGGAACCGATAAGAGAGTCTTGCTTGGTGGATTGCCATTAGCAGGCAGAGTTTGGTTAGCTGGCACTATGTCTGAAAACCCAAAAGAAAAACCGGACCCACTGGGTTTCAGCACTGTGGCCTCTGTGGGGAAGCCTTTGCTAAGGCTGACCCACACACCATATGTGTATATTGTCTGGGGTTTGACCACCTCAATGCAGACTGCCAGATTTGTAAGAATTTTCCTGCTGCCACCGTGGAAAAAAGAGTTGGTAGGCTCAGGGAAAGGGAGGCCAAAAAGTCCGCTGACCCGGATGGCCAGCCCGGTTTGGTTCCAACCGAACCTGAGGGAGTGCCCTCTGACCAGGGCGATACCTCCTCAGGCAAACAAAGAGCCAGCTCTGAGGAGCCGGTTCCAACTAAAAGGACTAGAAGTTCAGCTAGTTTGGGGCCAAAAGTTCTTTCTCCAACCACTGAGGAAATAGCCAAAGCTATTCAAATTGTCCAGTCTCTTTCCCCAGTTCCGTCCAAACCGGCACCATTAGGGAACCGCCCGGTTCGGTCAGTTCCCCCGGTTCAGGATTATGATTTTGAGGATTTTTATGAACCGGGGGAAGGGGAGGAGGGGTACGAGGAGAGTGAGTGTGATTTTGAAAGTCTGGATGTGCCCGTTGAACCGGACATCTCTCCAGACAGACCCTCAGGAGTGTCCCTCCCAGGCTATCTGAGTCCCTTCTCATTTTTTACAAGAAAGTTGCTGAGACTCTGCAACTCCCTGTTGAGGAAGCTGTTGATGATCAAGAAGAGCCTGATTTTGTGGAAATGATGGATATTCCAGAGTCTAGGAGACTGTCTATTCCCTTGCATAAATCTTTTAGGAAACAGACAGTAAAATTCTGAAAACTCCTCATTCTATCCTCCTGTGGATAAAAGGATGGACAAGAGGTATGCTTTATCAGGCTCTGATATGGAGTTCCTATCCAAGCAGTGCAGCCATGTGGGGTAGTGCAGGCTGCAGCCTGTGACAAGGCTAATATTCCTCTAGCCTCTCACCCTCCTGAAAAGATTCCAGGAGGATGGATGCCATGGCAAAAAGCAGTACATGGCAGCATCTTTGGGACTCAGACAGGCAAATTATATGGCTTATGCAGCTAGGTACCAGAAATCCAGGTGGGATACTGTCCTGGCCTAGCAAAACAGGCCCCTGACCAGCTTGCCAGGGAGCTGGAGCAGGTGGCTGCGGATGGGATTGAGGCATCCAAGGTGCAATTTCACGCTGCAGTAGACTCTAATGATGTTTCATCAAGAGTCATGACTACATCTGTGTCTCTTCGCAGAATGGCCTGGCTCAGATGTACTGCCCTGCCACAGGATACCAAGTCTAAGGCTATGGATTTTCCTGTTGTGAGAAATTCTCTGTTTGGGGAGCAGACAGAGAATTATATGAAGAAAATGGATGAGTATAGGACCACCTATAGGAGTGCACAGGCCAAAGAAAGGCAAGTCACTCCTCAAAGGCAGCATATCGGGCAGGGGCAGGCCTTTTATAGGCCCTTTACCAAGCCCAGGCCTCCTTTCTGCTTATGCCCAGAGGGGTTCTTTAGAGGAAGGGGCAGAAGGATTCTAAGTAAAGCCTGCTTTGCCCCTCAACCCCAAAGCCCCTGCAAAACAGAAACCTGATGGGGTAGCCAGGGCCGATTCTCCACTACTGGTAGGGGCAGGCTGGCTTACTTTGTCCAGGACTGAAGTCTTTAACATCAGACAAGTGGGTCCTGGAAGTAGTAAGCCAGGGACTGGTTCTCAGCTTCAAAAAATTTCCGAAGATGAGAGCCAGGTCTTTTCCACCTGCAAACCCTTCAGAGGCACTTGCCCTGGAAGCAGAAGTTTCTTCCCTCCTGGCTCTCAGAGCCATGGAAAAGGTTCCACCCATACACCAGGGCAAAGGGTTGTACTCCAGGTACTTCCTTACTCCAAAAAAGACAGGAAAATGGCGGCCCATCCTGGATCTCAGGTATCTAAACAAGCACCTTATAAAACCAAAGTTCAAAATGGTGACCCTGGGGATTATTTTACCCTCTTTAAGGCCAAGGGACTGGCTAGCCTCCCTGGACCTCAAGGATGCCTACTTCCATGTTCTCATCAGAAGCTCCCATCGAAAGTACCTCAGATTCGAACTGCCCTCAGGCCATTACCAGTTCAGAACAATGCCCTTCGGCCTCACCTCGGCCCCAAGGGTGTTCACAAAATGCCTGGCAGTAGCAGTTTCTCATTTAAGAAGGCAAAAGATTGCCATCTTTCCTTATCTGGACGACTGGCTCATTGTAGGCCAGTCTCCAGAACAGGTCAAACTACATTTACAAGTAACCCAGCAACTGCTTACATCTCTAGGTTTCCTTCTCAATCTTCCAAAGTCAGTTCTGGAGCCTATCCAGCTTCTCACCTTCATAGGCGCAGAACTGAACACAAAAGAAGCCAGAGCCTTCCTTCCTCTGGAAAGAGCAAGGACCCTGGTGTCTCTGGCCTCCTCTTTCACCCTGCAGGTCTCTCGACCAGCAAGGCATTTTCTACAGCTCCTGGGGCACATGGCTGCTTCTACAGCAGTTGTGCAGGGAGCGAGATTTCAGATGAGGGACATTCAGTTCCATTTGAGAGCCTTTTGGTCTCAAAGGACAGATCCCCTAACCAAATTGATTCCAGTGACTCGAACCTGATCCAGGCCCTTCAGTGGTGGCAGGATCAGAACAATCTGAGGCAGGGGTTCCTTCACTCCCCAGCCTCATTCCTTGACCCTTACTACAGATGCATCCCTCTTGGGGTGGGGAGCTCACATGGGCGACCTTTCCACCCAAGGGCTGTGGTCCCCTCAGGAATCCCTGCTCCACATCAATTTGATGGAACTCAGAGCAGTTTTTCTAGCACTCCAGGTTTTTTCCACATCTGTCCAGAACAAGGTGGTTCAGGTCAGAACAGACAATACCACTACAATGTGGTACATCAACAAGCAAGGGGGCACTCGGTCTACGGCCTTGTGCACCGAAGCAATGAAGTTGTGGTCTCTGGCTTATTCTCTGAACGCCTCCCTTACGGCAGTTCACCTCCCAGGCAAGGACAATGTCCTAGCGGATGCTCTCAGCAGGATTTCCCAGGGCCATCACGAATGGGCACTGGATCCCCTAGTACTGGAGGTAGTATTTGCCAGATGGGACACCCCGCAAATAGATCTCTTTGCAGCCCCAGACAATCACCAACTCCCCCTTTTTTGCTGCAGGCCACCAGTGTTGGGCTCAGTCCCTCTGGATGCCTTCCTCCTCAGTTGGGAAGGGAAGTTTCTCTATGCTTTTCCCCCCTTCCCCTTCTTTTTAAAGTGCTAGTCAGAATCAGATCTCAATCCTGCAAAATGATCCTGATTGCTCCAGATTGGGCCAGGCAGCCCTGGTACCCACTCCTCATGTCCTTAGCAGTCCACCCTCCCCTGTGTCTTCCCAGGAATCACAACCTGTTAACCTGTGCCCAGGGGAGAGTTTGGTATCCAAACCTCAAATCTCTCAATCTCAAAGCTTGGCTCTTGAAGAGTTAGAGTTTTCTGACCTACACCTGTCTCAAGGTGTATTGGATATTTTGAAGGCCTCTAGGAAGCCTTCCACCAGGACTACCTATAATTCAAAATGGAAGAGATTTTCCATATGGTGTGCTGGAAAGCATATTTCCCCAGAATCTGCTGGCGTGCTCACGATCCTGGATTATTTGGTGCATTTGAATTCCTTGGGGCTGAGACCAGCTACCCTAAAAGTGCACTTGGCAGCTATGTCTGTCTTCTTATCAGCAGGTAAGCCCTCTTCTTTATCAGCTCACCCTGTGTTCTCCAAGTTTTTTAAAGGGTTGCTTCACACCAACCCTCTGTTCAGGGACCCTGCCCCTGCTTGGGATCTTAATAATTTCATCGCTCATTTTATGCAACCCCCTTTTGAGCCATTGTCTTCAGCAGAGCTTAAGTACTTGACTTGGAAAACTGTGTTTCTGGTAGCCATCACCTCTGCCAGGCACATAAGTGAGCTACAAGCCTTGTCAGTGGAGCCTGATTTTATCTCCTTTCATAGAGATAAGGTGGTCCTCAGGACTAACAGGAAGTTTTTGCCTAAGGTGGTTTCAGACTTTCACCTTAATCAATCCATGTCTCTTCCTGTGTACTTCACTGACCATTCCTCCTCTGGTGAGAGGAGATTACATAGTTTAGATGTCAAAAGAGCCCTTAGTTACTATATAGAATGTACCAAGGGTCACAGGTTCGAATCCCTCCAATTGTTCCTCACTTATGGTGAGGTTGGTAAAGGGAAACCTGCCACTAAAAGATCCATTGCCAGGTGAATTGTCTCTTGTATCCAATTCTGTTATGAAAAACTGGGTAAGGTTCCTCCCTCAGGCCTGAGGGCTCACTCTACCAAAGGTACAGCTGCGTCTCTGGCTGCTGCCAGGGACATTCCTATCCTAGAGATATGTCAAGCAGCTACCTGGAAAACAGTTCACACTTTTACTAAGCATTACTCCTTGGATATCCAGGCTAGGAGTGATGCTCGATTTGGCACAGCTGTGCTTCAGAGCCTATTTCCCAAGTAGGTTCTGTCCCTCCTCCATGGAGGTACTGCTGTGTAGTCTGCATATGTCATAATATAGCAAGACTTCATGTTGTTTGAAGAAAAAATTACTCACCTTAGTAATGTTGTTTCTTCTAATGGAGTCTTGCTATATTATGACCTCCCCAACCTGCCCCTCTCAGAACCTCTATTTTTTGGGATGTGGGTGGGCAGTGCAATGTTGGCACTTCACTGATGCCCACTTTATTTTCACCCTTCTGGGTGCTTAGGTGTTATACTTAATTTTCTTTCTTGAATCCCCCGACTTGAGTCTTTGCTTTGGGATCAAGAACAAAAAGGTGTTTTTGTAGTTAGTAGCCAGTGGCTAGTGTAGGTTTTCGGCTTCCACACAGAACCTTAGTGAGTTTTTGCTCGTAAAGATCTGACAGTTTAAGTTTGAGCTTCAACAGACAGAGTGTTCAACCGAGCTCGTGCTCAAGATTCCATGCCCTGCATGGAAAGTTAACTCTTTCACCTCCGGAGCAGTTCTAACCTGGGGTTATACTGCATATGTCATAATATAGCAAGACTCAATTAGAAGAAACAACATTACTAAGGTGAGTAATTTTTTCTTTCTGCTGTAGGTGCTGTAATGTTGACGCTGGTAAAGTGTTTAGGATTTGAGCCTTATAGGAACCGGTAGAGAACTGGAGGAGGCACTAGATGGGGTAAGAGAGCAAGGTTTGTGAAATCTTTTAGTACACTATGAGCATTCAAACAGTATGGTAGTATGTAAAAAGTCTCTGTGAATAAAACTTGTTTCAAAACATATCCTTGGGTCAGTCAATACTTTACAATGGTGACGAGTTACATGGAAAACTACTTCAACCAGAGAATACAGGCAGAAGGCAGATAGATGCAAAGTCATTCCTAGAAAACAGCGACAACTGCACTTCCATTTCTTTCTCCTTTTTTATGTATGTATGTATGTATGTATGCATTTATTTATTTATTTATTTATGTCTTTGGTAACCAGGTAGGTGAGCTGATCCAAAGGACCGTTTTCAGTCACAACCCGGGCCACACAGTGGCAGTCAACAGTCAACAACAGTGATATAATACATAGGTGATAGTCACAGCAGAAGTACAATACATTATAACTGGACAAATGCTCACCCCAACACGAGGCCAAACACTTTAAGTGGAACAGTACATAAGTGACTGTACAGTGAGATAAAGGTGAGACACATATGCAAGAGGATACACTGTTTATACATGGGTAGATGGTACAGTCATCAGCAGCTGCATGGTATGGCATGCTGATCTAGTCTAACAGAGTAAAGCTAACAGAAAAGTGAAATACTAAGTTATACTAATCCTCGAGCAACAATGGGTGTTAGGACATTGAACAATGGGAATGATAGCAATGGTGCACAGAGCCACTAGAGGGAGTAGTGGAGTGGGAATGTGAGCAGAGAAAGGGTAGGCAGCACAGGGGCTATAGTGAGGGTGGGGAGAGTAACCTAAGAGGGAGGATCTGAAAAATTAGGCTCATTTGGATAGCTGGAGACAACGTAGACGTGCCAGTGCACTAGGATCCTTTTGACGTGAGTTCAGAAGCAGGAGCCATCAGTGTTAAGAATCTGCTATTAGTGCTGGATATAGAACACCCCAAGAGACAAAGGTCTGTCTTGATGCACTATGCTGGAGAGCAGGTAAATTATATTTTGGATATACTGCCAAATACCACTTCGGGATAAGATGAAAATGACCTGGATAAAGCCAGAGATGCACTGACTGCATAATTTACTCCTAAGCAAAATATAGAGTATGAAGTATATGTATTCTGGCAGGCAAAGCAGGAACATGTAGAAAGCTTAACCTCCTACTACACATGCTTAAGGCAATTGGCAGCCACGTGTAACTTTGCTGATGTGAATTGTGAGATTAAAACTCAGATTGTGCAAAACTGTTTGTCTAACAAGCTCAATAGAAGGGTAGTAGGAGATCCTGACATGACTGTAACCAAGTTGCTGTTTGAGGGCAAAGCAATGGAACTTTCTGAGGCCCAGGCAGCAGGAATTGAGCGTGATCATCATGCAGTAAACACCGTGACCTCATGCAAATCCATGCATCACAAACAGCATCCCAAGCAATATTCACATTTACCTAAGAAAATGTTTGCTCTACCAAATGCTGGAACTGTGGGGGCATACCCACATGCTGGTGGCAAGACAATATGCCTGGTGTTCAGAAAAGGGTTCCAGAAGTGTAGAAAAGCAAACCATTTTTCAGCATGCTGTAGATCACGGTAACCAAGCAACAGCGAGAAGCAGAAAGTGCTGACTGAGCCCACTATAAACCAGGTGCTGGCTGATGCCAATGAGACCAGTTCAGATGAAAGTACAGTACATATAAATGCACCATTATGGTACATAACCTTAGTGAAAGAAAATCACAAGTACACACGTACTGTGTAGTTAAAATCTTTGGGCAACCCACAAAGATAATGGCTGATTCAGGGGCCACGCTTAATGTGATTGATGAAGTTGACTTTCAACAGGCCACCACAACCAAAATTCTTGAAAACAGATGTAAAAATCTATCCATACAGCTCAAAGTCCTCGTTACCTCTTCTGGGTAAATTTTATGCTGCCATAGAGTCCGAAAACATAATCCGTCAGGAGACTCTCTATGTGTTAAAAGAGGCTGGTGGGACGTTACTCAGCTTAAAGACCTCACAAGACCTCTATCTGATCAAAGTGGTACAGCTAGTTACTGAACCTGAAGCAGCTAGTACATCACAGCCTACTGAAACATTTTTCAGCTAGTTACTCCTTGATAAGGCCCCTAGCCTCAGGACTTTTAAGGATCCCTTTTTACAAGAAAATGATAGGCCAGAGATGTTTGTCCTACAGGGCTTCTACCTTTTTTAATAAGATTCCAAGTGAGATAGCAAACTATGGAACAGTGAGTTCCTTTAAGGTGCAAATCTTAAAGTGGGTCAACTCGACTGGTAAGTGCTTGTGTTTTAAAAAAATGTAAATGAATATTTGAATATTTGTATTTATGTTTTAATCATCCATCTTTTTCATATTTTGATACTGTGTGTTGGTCAGTGAAATGTTGGCATTTTTGTATTAATCAATGGTGTATGTCCCTGTTCGTTGATTGTTAAATGTAACTTGTCACTTGTGAAAATGGGCATTATGCTTATCTAGCTAAAAAGTGTAAAAATTAAAAAATGAAACAGTGAAAATAAATGAATATGATGACCGATATATGACCTCTGAGGCCAGAAGATCAGAAGGCTGTGGGTTCTATCCCCACATCAGGCACTTAGTTTAAATCCCAGTACCGACACTGTAGTGCAGCATGAGGGGGGTGCTGCACTCCTGAGGTGCCGTCTTTTGGATGAGATATTAAACCGAGGTTCCATCTGCCTGTTCTGGTGGTAGTTCAGGTGGATGTTAAAGATCCCATGGCACTTCTTGAAAAGAGCAGAGGAGCTGCCCTGGTGTCCTGGCCAAATTTCCCCCATTCACTAAAAATACCACCAGTAGCTTAAAAAATCTGGTTCAATTGCAGTTGGCATCCATCTTTATCCCCCCTCCCCCGGGATGAGGCTGAAATTGGCAAAAAATTGTCTAGTCCTCCTTTCCGGCCAACAAAAACTAAATAAAATATATAATATTTCATGGATTAGACATGCTTAAAGATTTTCAAGTAAAGCTACACATTGATCCAATAGTCCAGTCTGTAGCGCAACCCCATCACAGAGTCCCATTCCATGTCTGTAAAGAGATGGAGAACCAGCCGCAATGTAATGAAAAGTTACATGTGTTTGAAAAGATTGAAGAACCAACAGCTTGGGTGTCATCTGTGGAATTCGTACAAAAACCAAAGGGCCCTGGGAAAGTCAGTGTGTGCAAATAAAGCCATTAAAGCAAGAACGCCATGTCACCCCAACGATCAGTGAGATCGTTAATGACCTGAATGGTGCTAAAGTGTTCAGCAAGTTGAACCTCAAACAGGGGTATAATCAGGGCCCCTGGCGTTCTGCGGCAGAATTTTCTGATTTCTGCGGCAGGGTTCCTTGACTTCTGCAGCAGCATTTTCTGATTTCTGCGGCATGATTTATTCATTTCTCTGGCAGAATGCAGTCCTGTCATTAGCTAAATATGATGAGATGTCATCGATGACATCATATGCTGAACATAGAGGAGGGGCTTCAGGATAAACGAGATGGGAAAGAAAGCCTGACTCTATGGAAAAACAGTATATTTATATGAAAATTCACCAAAAACAATGAATTCTGCGGCACTATATATATTCTGCGGCATGATGCAAATTCTGCGGCAAATTCCGCAACCGCGGAACCGCAGAATTCCAGGAGCCTTGGGTATAATCAGCTCGAGTAAGCCCCAGAGTCACACTATATAAACTACGTTTTCCACTCATACTGGTCTATGGAGGATCAAGTGTTTAAACTTTGGAATTTCCACTGCAGCTGAGATATTTTAGAACAGAATGCAATTTGTGAAACTCTGAGTGGAATAAAAGGGATTTTAAACATTAGTGATGACATTGTTGTCTCTGGTACATCCCTAGAAGACCCATAACATAAATCTGTGAGCTGTATTACAGAGGTTGGGTGAGAAAGGAATGACTTCGAATAGACAAAAATGTGTTTTTGGCAAGAGCTCTTTTGAGTACTTCGGGTGCATTTTCTCTGAAAGGGGTATGATGTATAACCCAAGAAAGTTCAAACAATATGTGAATTCAAAATTCCTACAAATGGTTCTGAGGTAAGAAGTCTCCTCAGAATGGCTAATTTCTGCTCTCTCTTTTTGTTCAAAATTATTCAGCTTTGACACAACCATTGAGGGATCTGCTCCAGAAAGATGTACCATGGGAATGGTTAGCAAAGAATGAGAGGGCATTGTGTTGACTTCAGGGAGCACTCATCAGTCCACCTGTCATGAAGTACTTTGATGCACAAAAACAGATGGAAATCTGGTTGGATGCCAGGCCAGTAGACTTTGCCGTTATCCTTTCACAAAAAGAGGAAAACAGCCCTGTGAGTCACGTAGTGGCATTTGCTAGTGGAGCACTCACAACCTGTGGAACAACACTATTCACAGACTGAAAGAGAGGCATTAGCCATGGTTTGGGCCTGTGAGCATTTCCACATTTATGAGTTTGTGAAACCACTTTGTATATACAGATGATAAGCCGCTAGTGGCCATATACAGAAAACCCCAGCACGCATAGAAAGATGGTCATTAAGATTTCAACCATATCATATGACAATTGTCTTTTGATCGTGCAGTAAGAATCCAACTGACTACATGTCACATCACCCACCGAAGGAGACAACACTGTCAAGGCGTGAAGAGAAAGTTACAGAGGAGTATGTGAATTATCTTGTGGCATACACAACACCAGTAGTGATGTCCTTGGAACACATTCAGTCTGCAACACATGATGATCCTATTCTGCAAGCACTAGCTAAAGCTATACAGTCTGGAAAGTGGTTTCTTGCCCGTACAAATCCACATATGAATGTCAAAGCCTTTAACTCCATAGAGCACATGAAAACCAAACTGACTGTTGCACAAACAGAAGTTTCATTTTAAAAGGAAATGAGCTGGTCATTCCTGAAAAACTCCAGCAACAAACAGTAGACTTAGCACATGAAGGCCACTTGGGACTGATAAAACAAAAGCCTTACTGAGGGAAAAAGTTTGGTTCCCGGGAACTGATAAGATGGTAGAAGAGACAGTGAAATCATGCCTTGAATGTCAAATTGTGATGCCTGAGACAAAACGTGAACCCCTCCGGCTGCCGGAGTTATCCGGATCACCCTGGCAGGAGGTTAATGTTAATTTTGCAGAACTTCCCATGGGTGAGTACCTCCTTGTTATTATTGATGACAACTCCCACTACCCAGTTGAGGACATAGTTAACTCGACTAGTGCTGGGACTGTTATTCCTAAGACTGATACGGTGTTTTCAGAATTTGGTATACTCAAAGTCTTAAAGTCTAATAATGGACCTACTTTCAACAGCCATGACTTGAAGCTGTTCTCCAAATATCTGGGATTTTATCACAGAAAGATCAGTCCTTATTGGCCTAGAGCAAATGGGGAAGTAGAACGGTTTATGAGAACTATAAAGAAAGTCATTAGCAATGCACTCACTGAGCAAAAGAATTGGAAACAAGTAATGTATCAGTTCTTGAGAAACTATCGTGCCACTCTGCACTGTACAACTGTTTTTTTCCCCAGCAACTGTTTTGTTTTCTAGATCAGTACAGACTAAACTCCCTGAGTTGCATGAACAAACACAAGCCTGTCATCCTGAATTCAAACAGCGTGATAAGCAAGCCAAAAAGCAAATGAAAATGTATGATGACAGCAAGGTGCATGTGAAGCCCTCCACCTTGGCTGAAGGTGATACAGTGTTGGTTAAACACTCAAAGCCCACAGGGAACTTGCCAGTGCCTTTTGGCAATCATCCATACAAAACTGTGGCACAAAAGAGATCTGTGGTAATTGGATGACCTAAAAATGACCAGGAAGTGCAGCAAGGCAGTAGGGTGGGCAAGTGAGATGCTGGGGTGCACAAGGAGGTATATCACCAGCAGAAAGAGGGAGATGGTGTTGCCACTGTATAGATCTGTATAGATCCCTGGGAAGACCCAACCTAGGGTACCATGTACAGTTCTGGAGACTACATCCCCAGAAGGACACAGACAGAGTGGAGGCAGTCCAGAAGAAGGCAATAAAAATGGTGCAGGGTCTGTATCAAAAGCCCTATGAGGTGAGACTAAAGGACTAAAGGATCTCATTAGGTACACTCTGGAACAGAGGAAGGAGAGTGGGGATACGATAGAGACCTTTACATACCTCACGAGAATAAATAAGGTACAGGAGGGGAGTATTTTCCAAAAGAAATGGTGCTATGAAGTTGGAGAGAGGGGTAGATTCAGGAGAGATGTGAGGAAGTTCTTCTTCACAGAAAGAGTGGTAGATTCCTGGAATAGAATTCCTTTGGAGGAGGTGGGGGTGAAAACAGTGGTGGGGTGCAAGAATGCATGGGATAAGCATAAGGAAATCATAGTGGAAAGTAGGGGGGAGGGAGACAGAGCTGTAGATAGGACACAGTCTGTGGTAATAGTGTAGGTAGGGAGGAATGGGAAGATTGGATGGGCCAAGTGATCCTTATCTGCCATCAAATTCTGTGTTTCTAAACTCATATTCATACAAGGGAAAGACTGCAGTAGGCAAGGCAAGGCAACTTTCATTTCTTAGGCGCCCAATCCCGGAGGCTCTGGACGCCTTACAAATATAACACATGTCCCAAATAAACAACCAGGAGTGCAATCAATAAACAGAGAACAAAAAATAATAAAATCAGCAGAGTATAAAATACAAACATCTCAGATGTATCTAAAAAAGAAAGTTCTTCACAGCTGTACATCTGGGAAAGCCTGAGCAAAAAGAAAGGTCATCAGGTGGTTTTTGAAAACCTCAACTGAAGGGGCCTCCCTAACAGCTAATGGAAACAAATTCCACAGGACAGGGCTGGTGACACTAAACGCCCTGTTGCCAGAAGTTTTTAACCTGATCCTGGGAATCGCAAGGAGGCCCCTAGGGTAAGGAGGTCAACCAGATAGCCAGGGCCTAGTCCATGCAGGGCCTTAAAGGTGAGCGAGCCCAGCTTGAAAAAGATCCTCCATCCGACAGGCAGCCATGCAATTCGCGCAACACTGGGGTCTCATGACTGAACTTAGAAAGTCCTGTCAGCAGCATGGTGGCAGCATTTTGCAGCAGCTGCAGCCAGTGGAGGACCCCTCCCGAGACCCTGAAGTAGAAAGCATTACAGCAATCAAGCCTGGACATCACTGGAGTCAGTAGGACCAATACAACTAGTGGTACTGTATTGATAACACCATGGCATTTACTGAATACATTTCCAAAAATAAATGTTTTTATAATATTATTTAATCTTATGGTTGTTCCTGTAGGCTTTTAACTTGGCTGTTGTTCTGCCACTCTAAGACAGCCAGCAGCTGCAAATTGTGGCAGAGTTAATATCATTTTTGCACTCTTACATTTAGCAATCAGGATGGGACAATTGCATATACAGTTTGAGAATGCATCTACATTATAAAGTTGAAAACATGGCTGTTCCATCTGGTTTTTATTTTTGCTCTGGTCCCTCCACTTTAGAGTGCCTGCATGCTCTACTGGTTATATAATTTTACATGTTTAAACAGGTAGTCTACTACAGAGCAAGACATACATGGGGATACTATGACTTTGTATTTTGATGTCAATCTATTTAATAAGAAATTTTGGCATGGAATATAACAACATTAATTTCATAGTATTTTTTTTTGAAGTCTGCAGCAGTTATTCACTTTGAATTGTCTCTTTAGTTAGCAAATTCTAATCTTCCCCTGATTTTCATTAATTACCTGTGTATCTAGTTTTTTAAACTGATCCATGTTCGAACTCCTAACCATCTCCTCCAGTAAACAGTTCCATTCCGCCACCACCCTCTGATTGAACCAATGACCCCCTGCATTGCTTTTATAATTCTCTCCCCTCACCATCAGTTCATGGCCCCTAATGTCCCTGTTTGTTTCCTTTTTGGCCAGGGCCACGCACTCCCCCAGATCTTCAGTCTTATAAGCTCTACAGACCAGACAAAGGTTCCCCTCAGTCTTTTGTATTGAAGTGAGTACATTCCCAGCTCATGTAGCCTCTTATTGTAATTCTTATCCTTCACTACCCTTACCATCCTGGTTGCTCTTCTCTGCAGTGCCTTCAGTTTCTTGTTATGTAATTTACTGTAACAATTCACGTATGATAAGAAGTAAATTCCTGCCTGCTCCTTAGAGCTGTATTTTAGATTTTTAATCAGCTTTAGCTATTAGCATTAGGTTTGTAATTTACTGTCACTGCGCTAACTGTGTAAATAATCATTTTGTATGGGTAGTTGGTTGGCATTCCGGTGGCACTTTACACACCTCTGAACAATAAATTTTCTATGTGAACTTCAGTGTGCACTGTTTTATCTACAAGAATCACAAAATTTGACTCTAAAATTCATACCTTTCAAATTTTATGTATGCAGTAATCTTAAGTGCGATTCATCAGTAAAGAGACACTTAAGTGCCAGTAAGATGGTAAGGTATTTGTTTTTTGTTACAGCACATTCACCCAGGATAACCCAGCTTAGATGTAACATTTAATTTGTAGTACTAACATACATACTAACATACTAAAATGCCAGCAGAATAGGCCTAACAGTCTTTCGTGTCTGCTCGTTTGGTCAGTCCCCAACCTGGGTGCTGACCTTGCTGTCCCCCTCGCCTTCTCCCTTCCCAGTTCCGGATATTCTTGCTGCATTGGATTTTGCTTCCAGAACCCTTCCCCTGTACCTGTCCCACCCCCTCTTGAACCCCTCCACTGTCTCTGCCTCCACCAGCCCACTAGACAGTGCATTCCATGGCTCCACCACCCTCTCAGTGAAGTAGCACCTCCTCCTTTCTCCCCTGAATCTCCCCCCTCCAGCTTCCAGTCATGCCCTCTAGTGGCCCCTTCCTCCTTCCTTCGAAGCACCGACTGTTCCTCCCCTATTTACCCTCTTCATGTACCTAAAGACCTCTATCATGTCCCCCCGGTCCCTTCTCTCTTCCAATGTGTACATATTTAGCTCTTGAGCCTCTCCTCATAGGTCCTGTCCCCAAACCCCAAATAATTTTGGTTGCCTCCTCTGGACCCTCTCCAGGAGGTTAATGTCCCGCTTTAAGTGTGGCCTCCAAAACTGCCGCAGTACTCAAGGTCGGCCTCACCAAGCAGTTATACAGAGGAGTATCACTTCCCTCCTTCTGGAGGTGATCCCCAGCAATGCATCCCAGCATCCTGTTGGCCTTGGCTGCTGCCCTCCTACAGGTCTCAGAGTTGTTCATCTTGACATCCACCACCACCCCCAGGTCCCTCTCAGCCATCGAGACTTGTAGCATTCCCCAGGGTGTAGACTTGACCTAGGTTTCTGGCCCCAGGTGGAGTACCTTGCATTCCCTGCATTGAACCTCAGCTTCCACTTTCTAGACCATCCTTCCAGAGCCTCCAGGTCCCCTGTGGAGCCACCTCCCCTCCTCCCCATCCACCACCGCCCCCAGTTTGAGTCATCTGCAGAGACTCATCTCACTCCTGATTCCTGTCCTTATGTCAGATCGTGGGCGTTGAACAGAAGGGCCCAAGGACTGTTCCTGTGGGACCCACTAATGACCCTCCTTGGGGATGAGACTATCCCACCAACTACAACCCTCTGGGTCCAGTCCTGGAGCCAATTGCCTATCCATCTGATCATCTGGTTCCCCACCCCATTTCTCCCAGCTTATCCAACAGGCCCATGTGAGGAACAGAGTCAAATGCCTTGCTGAGACCAGAAAGAGGACATCCACTGGTCTACCCAGGTCCAAGGCACTTGTCACCCAGTCATAGAACTCCACCAGGTTTGTCTGACACGATTTCCCCGAGATGAATCCATGCTGTCTATCGTCCAGGCACCTGACTTATCCAGGTCCCCCTAGCCTCTCCTTGACAATGCCCTCCATCACCTTGCCCACCACCGAGGTCAGGCTGACAGGCCTGTAGTTCCCTGCCACCTCCCTGATCCCCCTTGTGGATGGGCACTATATCGCCACCTTCCAGTCTTGGGGCACCCATCCTGTCCTCAGAGAGATGGTGAAAAGCTCTGCCAGGGGTTTTGCCAGGACATCTGCAAGTTCCTTCAGCACTCTGGGATGTAATTTATCTGGCCCCGGTGCTTTCTCCGTCTTAAGGGAGCTGAGGCTTCCCTCACTCTCTCAGCTGTGATTTCCACTTCCGGTCCCCTTCTCCCGCTTAGCCCTCCCCACCTGCCAGTAATGCCTCCCCTCTCCCAGACCTGCCCGATCGGTGGGGTCCCCCCTCCTCAGTATCTCTGTCTCCTCCCATGTATGATGCAGCACCCCATTTTCCATGGTGAAACTGAGGTGAAGTACTCATTTAGTACCTCAGCCTGCTCCCCGGGTCTTGTGCCCATCCCTCCCTGATTTAATCCTGCTAATCTGCCCCTTCACCTTCATTTTTCCCCAATGTATCTAAAGAACCCTTGTTCCCTCTCCTAATTTCCCTGGCCAGGTTCTGCTCCTTCCTTGCCTTAGCCGCCCTCACCACTCTAGTGGCCCTTCAGCCATCAGCTCGTGCTCCCTCGATCCTTTCACTCCTTGAGCACTTGAATTGCTTATAGGCTGCTTTCTTTCCCCGCACCACCTCCTGGACCTCCCTGGTCCACCAACAGGGGTTTTTTGGGCCCTACGCATTTTCGCTCTTACTCTTGCACAGGTGCTGGTGGCATCCTGCACCCCTCTCCTGATGATTTCCCACCTACTATCAAGCGTCCATGTCTGACCAATCCCATCTAAATGCTCCTTAAGGATCCTTCCCATTTCCTTAAAATCCGCCCCCCCTAAGTCAGTTGCACTTCCGTCTTTGTGCAGCCTTCTACCCCTCCTAGGTCCAGGCAGAACCAGACCGTGGCATGGTCACTCCCCGCCAATGGGTCCCTTACTTCCAGGCCCCAATCTGGTCACTGTCTGCCAGGACCACATCCAGTACCCGTGCCTCCTGGTCAGTTCCCTCACCTGCTGAGTTAGGAGCAGCGTCTTGAAAGACATCCAACAACCTCTGTTCCCTGGTCACAGAGGATGTCATAGCCTCCGAGTCTGTTCCTGGCATGTTTAAGTCCCCCAACACCACCACCGTTCCTCTGCCCAGTCTGCAGTGTCTCCTAACATCTGCCACCAGACTGTCCTCCAGCTCCTCCGCCAGGGCAGGGGGTCTTTACACCACTCCTATTTTTACTCTCTAACCAGTATTATAGTATATGATTAGCCTTTGTTCTGTATAAAAATCATCCTGCTCAAAACCTTGTTGTGCATATTCTAAACCATTGTGCGCATTCCAAAGTGTTGTTGTGCACATTCCAAGCAGTTGTTCAGCACAATTCAAAGGTCATAAAATTTTACATTTCTCATTTATTCCATGCCTAGCTACTTATTAATCACCCAGTGCCCAAAGTTGTACCTTTTAACTTTTTTGATTTTGATCATAGAAAAGAACAAAGAAATGGCAAGATTTTTTGTTTTCACCTCAGTGGGGGTCTGTCACTCTGGTATAAGAAATCATATACTATAAAAAATAACATATGGGCAACCACACATCTCGGGGTTGAGATGACAGCATGAACCTCTCGAGCTTCGCTCTCAAGGTTTATGTGCTGTCATCTCAACCCCTCGATGGAAACACAGACTTGTTGTGTATGGCTGCTCATACATTATTCTCTATATAGTCATGACTGAGCCCTGAAGCACCGGGAGGTAATGGAGGTCAATTGACTTGCTCAAGAGCACACAGTGAGGCAGTATCTGAGCTTTCTCGTTTGCTTTAGTTCCACTACTGACTATCACCAGCTGGTAAATTAAGTTACTGGCAATGTATTTTAGTCCCTTATCAGTGCTGCCCCAGTAGTGTATTCTCAGGGGGTGCAGCTGATGGTACTGGGAGGCCACCAGAGAAGGGCCAGAAGATAAGCAGAGGTGGCATACTGGGGAGCCAAAAGTTATACAGCAGAAAAACAGAAACAGTTCATACACCATTTTAGTCTTTCTCATGCTATGCATAAAATGCAGCAGACATAATGATTATTATAAAATCAAACACTGTATATGTAAAATTTATTAGTAAGTCATGCCACAGTATAACATTTGCAGCATGAGAGCTAAAGGGTGAGTTCATTATTCCTTCAGAAAATAAGGACTTTAAGGGTCTGATTTGTAAATGTAAATTATTTAACTACACCACACATCTGTCACTGCAGTTTCTACATATGGTGAGCATATTTTAACTATGTGTCATCTCTGTGGTGTGGCCTTATTGAAAATGAGCCCAATAGTGTGTGTGTGTGTGTGTGTGTGTGTGTAAGCATAGCACCGTGTCAGCTCTAGCCAAAGTGTCTAATGATTGGTTAAAAGCCCTGGATAATAAACAGCACATTTATGCACTTTTCCTTGACCTTAGCAAAGCCTTTGACATGGTTGATCACGCCATCCTGCTTGATACTCTCGGTAGTATTAGTCTAACCCCTGCTGCAGTAAAGTGGTTCTACTGCTACCTCACAAATCGAAGACAACAAATTAAAGCACAAAGGGAACTGTCCTTGTTAAAGCTTTGCCCTGAGGTGTCCCACAAGGTTTTATCTTGGGGCCTATTCTCTTCGCACTTTATATTAACCGCATAGACTCTGGCATATCTGCAGGAAATGTTCACCTTTTCGCGGATGACACAGTCCTTCATACAACAACCCCTCTCTAGATCTTGCTCACAAGGAGTTACAGCAAGACTTTATCATCCTCCAACATAACCTGCTGTTGCTCAATGGCAAAAACACCAAAGCCATAGTTATCTCCCTGTACTCCTCCCATAATATGGGGACACCTGGTAACCCCCAGATTATTACCCTCCTTGTTGAACCTCTGGAAATAGTGGATAAATTCAAATTTCTGGGAGTCTGGTTGGATAACAAATTCAGTTTCATTGTACACCGAAGTGAGTTAACAAAAAAGCTAAGAGCGCTTTGGCATATTTTACTGCATAAGACATCTGCTCACTCTCGAAGCTAGGACGCAGCTGGTTCAAACAACCTTTCCACCCTTGCTTGACTACTCTGACTTTCTCTACAGTCACTGCCCCCAGTATGCCTTCCAGAAGCTTGACACACTCTACCATCGCGCTTTGAGATTCATACTTGGCATGTCCCTGCGGACTCATCACTGCCTGTTGTACCAGGCAATTGATTGGCCGTCCCTCTTCATGAGAAGGTAAATAAACTCCCTCGTGTGGTTCTTCAGGGCTATTTCTAGCAAACTCCCACCCTATATCTGCAACCTGTTCGAACGGTCTAAAGGTGAATATGGCATATGGAACTCCTCCTTTGTCCTCCTCAAGCTACCATGGACGAGGACATGTCATGGCACAACTACCATCAGTTCCTTCCTACCATCACCTTGGAACAACATGCAAAAAGCACTTAAACTTTCCCTCCTGTCTAGCCCCTACATATTCAGACAGCTGCTTTATTGATGCCTGAAGACTGCATGTGATTGCTTCAGGTAATCACTGGCATATGGACTGAATATTCCCCTAGCTCCTGGAGCTCCCTGGCCTTCTTATTCCCCCTATCGGCCAGCATTCCTTTTTAGTGTTACTACCCCCTTCTTAGCTCCCTCCCTCCTTCCCCGTGGCAACCTCCTGAGACCTCTACCCCAGCAGGACTGTCCCCCTGCTTCCCCATGTGTCTTTGCCCGGTTTTACCATAGCACTTCGACAGCACTAGAACTGATATCCCCTACAGTGACAGTTACCATGCCGACTGTTGGCATTGTAGCTTCAGGGATGTTGGTGCTTTCAATTGGGGGGCTGGGCCCCACGAACCCCCAATGTGGGGGGCTCTACCCTCACACACCCCCAGCCTCTAAGATTCCAACTCAGAGTCAGAGTTGGACTGGGGGAGATGAAACATCCAACGAGGCAGTCTCAGTCACTGCACAGACCATCACAGCGATGTGCAAGTTTTGCCCAATTCCTGTCGCTGTGATGGTCTTTGCAGTGTCAGAGTCATTGCAGTAACAGTATACCTCTTTGCTGTCCTCTCCTCTCTCTGTCCTCCACTCCGTCTTTGCCATCCTCTCCTCCTTTTGCACTCCACTATCTACTACTTGTGAGCTGTGTGAGACTCTACTCTGCACAGCTCAACCATTTAAATAGACTGTTGACTGCTTTTTTATTACCACTACCAGGAGCCCTGTTAGATATAACAGGCAGAGGGACAATCAGTCCGTGATTTAACGTTTAAACCAGTGTGTCAGGACTTTTGCGGTGCATTGCACTTTTATTAAGCACTACAGTCTGTCTTTGTGTGTGTTTGATATACATTGAGACTGAGTTACTATGGGGGATAATTCGGGACCCGCAAGCTCCACTTCCGGGTTGAACCCGCTATAAATTTCAGCCCTGCAGCGAGCCCTTTTACCTTATACTTGTGAGCTGTGTGAGACTCTGCTCTGCACAGCTCAGCCATTTAAATATGCTGTTGACTGCTTTTTTATTACCACTACCAGGAGCCCTGTTAGATATAACAGGCAGAGGGACGATCAGTCCGTGTTTTGAACTTTTAAACCAGTGTGTCAGGACTTTTGCGATGCATTGCACCTTTTATTAAGCACTACAGTCTGTGTTAGTGTGTGTTTGATATACATTGGGACTGAGTTACTACGGGGGTTAATTCGGGACCCATGAGCTCCACTTCCGGGTTGAACCCACAATAAATTTCAGCCTGCAGTGAGCAGGATGAGCTCGGGCAGGGCGGAAACACGCCTTGCTTGTAGCGAGCAGATGCAAAGACATGCGTGTCCTCGGTCGTGTTTCACGTGTTTACCGTGGAAGTGCGGAAGCGTGGCAGCATCCATGTGCCTTCGATCTTGAGAGTTCTTTTCCTTTGGATATATTCTAATTCTCATTGGTTAGCTGGTAGGTTACTTGAATAATCATGTTATCGTTTGACCCATCAAAAATGTAGGCACATAACAACGATTTATAGTTCATGTGTTAGAGGGTACTAAACGTTATTAGGGCATTAAGCAATGATTAATAATAATTAGCAGAGATTTCTAGGTGTTTTTGATAATATAATTTGTTTCTCAGTTTGAGTTCAGCACCTCTGGGTTTTATTTATCTTTTGATTGTAAGGTTGTTTATCAACAGAGGGAAGTCTTGTCTTTTTGACTGAGTTTAGGATTAGACATTTGTTTACATGGTCTAATTACCCCTGTTTAAGTTTCATATTTTTCGTGTGCAAAAAATATAGTTATTTTATTTAATTGTTTTAATACTTATTGTAGTACATTTTGGTTGTTTTATGTATCATGGCAGAAGGCAGCGTTCTCACTATTGTAACTACAACTGGACACACTGGCATTAAATGCATAGCATGCAAAATGTTTACATTATTGACTGATGACTTTCTTGATCAACCCTATACATGTAGCAAATGTCCAGAAATTGTGGAATTACACAGCATGATTGGGCAATTTAATCTATGACTAATTGCTCTTGAAAATAGCCAATCAGATATGCATAACCGTTTTAAAGCAACTACTGTTTCATCAAATCTAGAAGTTGGACACGGTTTAGAAGGCAATACTGATGATACTCCAAGCACCTCCTATGCCCCCTGAGGTTTCTGTCCTGACAGCTATTAACAGTTCCCAGCTACATACTGAGGGTGTTAGAAAAAGAGCCAGGGAAGATGATTGTTTTATTGATAACAATCAATATGTTGAAGACAGCTGGTTTCTTACTCAGACTGCTAGAGTCACAAAAAAGGGGAGAAAGGTCCAACACTTCAGTAATGAGCAATTCAATAGATTTGATCCTTTATCTTCCCTGCCTTGAATGTTGAAGATGTGACTTCAGATGACCTTATTGGTTTAACTGATTACTGTACTCCAGACTTACTACCAGTTAATCGTTTGCATACTAATGATACCCCACTCATAGATTTATCTACTGATCTTACAATTTATCCCTTGTCTAGTATTCACTGTGATTCTAACATTCCCTTGCAACAACAAATTTATGTTTTGGGTGATTCGTTGACAAAATATTTAGATAGGACTATATGCAACCCTGACAAAGCTAATAGAACTAGTTCTAGTTCTAGTGGCTCCAAAATCTCTGATCTCACACAAATGTTGTCTGAGATTATGAAGGACCGTGGCAACAACCCCATTCCACTTATACACGTAGGTGCTAATAACATCTATAGCGATTCTGTCCAATCAATTAAAGAAGACTGTATTGCATTAACTAATAAACTGGTGGATATGGGTTGCATAATCTGCATATCTGAAATTTTGCCTATCCCACGTTTCTCATCATTCCTTAATAATAAAATCAAAGTTGTCAATGAATGGCTAAGAAAATGGTGCTTACGCCAAAGCCTGACTTGTCTAATGCACTGGGAGGAATTTGAATATCATCCTGAATTGTACTGTTTTGATGGTTTACATTTAAGCAGACGGGGTAATGCTGTTCTGGGAAAACAATTTTTGACATCTATTAACCATCTTTTAAACTAAAACTAGGGGGTAAGACAGTGGACAGGCCGCATCTCTAAAATCTCTAGTCAGCAGCTCTATGACGTCAAGAATTACATTTCCTATGCTTTAATGCTAGATATCTTACCTAAAAATTGGATGAATTAAAATGCAGAATGTATAAAGATGATGTTGACATTATTTCAATAAGTGAAACATGGGGTGATGATAAATCATCTTGGGAAACTATTATGCCTGGTTTCACTGCCTATACTCTTAATAGGCATAATAGGAAGGGTGGAGGAGTGGTGTTATTTATAAAAAAACAACTTAACTCTATCAACATTACAAAAAACATCAAAAAACATGACAAACAAATGGAGACAATTTGGGTCAAGCTAAGTCTCTCTACATCAGATGTCCTTATTTTGGGTTCTTGCTACCACCCTCCTAACTCACCAGTCGACATTCTACATGCAATTTTATCTTAATTAGAACAGGCAAAAGCGATAGGCAAAATTGTAGTTTCTGGAGACTTTAATATACTTTAATTGATTGGCAGAATTTATGTGCAAACACCAGTCAGGGGAATAAGTTATTACATACATGTACCCAGTTGGGACTTAAGCAGAAAGTACTTATCCCAACTAGAGGAAATAATATTTTAGATTTGGTTCTTTGTGATGATGATCTAATAGTAGATAACATTCTAGTAAGCGAGCCGATTGGGAATAGTGACCATAACACTATTACATTTAACATCATACAAACTTATATTTATAATTCCAATCATACTAAAATATATTTGTATGATAAAGCCAATTTAGGTACAATGAAACACATTATCGGAAACATTAACTGGGACTCCTTATTGATAGGTTCTACTCCAGAACTTTATTGGGAAAACTTTAAGAATATCATTCGTCAACTTAAGGAATTATATATTCCATTCAAAATTAAAATTTAAGAATCTAAATAAAGTTCACAAATGGATGAACCAGTCCATCAAAAAATGTATTAGACTAAAACGCAAGAAGTACATTAGATATATAAAAACTAAATCTTCTTCAAATTGGACTTCCTATATACAGATACAAAGAAAATGTAAGATTATGATTAAAAAGGCTAAATCTAATTGGGAGCAAAAATTAGCATCCACTGCTAATAAATCTAACAGTTAGCACTTTTACTCTTATATTAATTCTTTGAGGAAACCCACATGTCAAGTTGGTCCAATAATTGACAATAACATTTTGATACATGATCCCAAAAAAATGACCGATCTGTTTAATTATACTTTTTGCAAAGGTTTTTCTGGTACTTCTAAACCGACTTATGACACTGCTTTGTTGGATACTACTAATGTCTCACCAGTTAAATTTTCTACTGACACTATTAAGGATAAAATATTGACACTAAAAGGCAAATACAGTCCTGGTCCAGACAACATAGCTGGACATTTATTATTTTTACTAGTTGATGTTATTACTGTTCCTTTAAAACTGATGTTTGATTATTTCCTGGCCATGAATTTTGTTCCACAGGATTGGAGAGAGGCTTATGTCATCCCTATTCATAATAAAAGGCCAAAAAAATAATTGAGAAAACTATAGGCCAATATGTTTAACTTCTTCTACTTGTAAATTATTAGAAGGTTTAATTAAAGATATGATATCCCCCGTCCTTGACTCTCATGATGTTGAGCAACATGGTTTCAAAAAAGGCAGAAGTTGTTTGACTAATTTAATTTGCTTCTATGAACAAGTCAGTTCTTTACTTGACAAAAATATGCCATGTGACATAATTTATATTGATTTTAGTAAAGCTTTTGACATCATGCACCATTGGGCTCTAATTACCAAACTTCATAAGTTAAAAATAAACAGTATTGTAGTAAATTGGATAATTAATTGGCTTCAAAATCACTCTCAGCAAGTGTCTATCGATGAGAGCAAATCAGCTAGGGGGATAGTGACAAGCGGGGTACCACAAGGTTCAGTTTTGGGCCCATGCCTGTTTCAGGCATTTATTGCTGATCTTACTTCAGGCTGTTCATCTTTTACCATTAAATATGAAGATGATGTTAAAATAGGTGGCCCTTGTGCCTCTGATTACCAGGCCAACACTATCCAAAAATACCTTGATCACATTACTACATGGGTTAAGAACTGGGGTATGACTTTGAACATCTCAAAATGCAAGGTAATGCATTTGGGTTTAAGTAATTTACAAACCCCCTACTGTTTGGATGGTATACTACTTGATACGATATCAGATGAAAGAGATTTGGGCATTATTATCTCAGATAACTTATCTTGTAATAAACACGTACATAACATTATAAATAAATCCAATAAAGTTGTATGGTCTATTTTGCGTAACATCAAATCAAGGAAGCATGAAGTGTTGCTACCACTATATCGAGCATACGTCAGACCACATTTGGAATATGCTTACCAGCTTTGGTGTCCATATAAAAAATCTGAAGGCCTTTTAATGGAAACAGTTCAGAGAAAATTTACTAAAAAGGTTTCTGGGCTATATGATGTCTCTTATGAGGGTAGGCTAGACATTCTTAAACTCATGCCCCTATCCGCACATCGGCTTTGTGGTGATCTTATGTTGTTATATGACATCATTCAAGACCCTTATCTTTTGTGTGAACTTGGTTTAGAATTTAAAAGCTGTTATCACAATATTAGGGGACATCCTTTACAATTAGTCAGAAAACCTTTTTTGAGATCAAGTCGTACATATTTTTTCACTATTAGAGTTGTTGGTCCATGGAATAGACTACCGCTTAATGTCGTCATTAGTGAAACTAAAAGTATTTTTAAAAATAGATTAGATGGCCTTATAAGCAATGGGTATGACCTTTCCTATTATATATTGGATTAGCACAGGAGCACCATGGGCTTCTGCCTTCTCGCTCTTGTACTTTCCTTAGTATGAACCCATATATGATGAATTGCCTGTATATGTATATAGCCCTCGTTATCTAATTCTTGCTTCAGTTACCTAATGCTCTCGTACTTAAAAATAGTCTGTTTCAGTGTCTGCTGTGTTATGAAATTATGTTGAATATTGTAAATGAATTTTTCCTCTATGCCTAGGAACATCTTGCAAATGAGCCTGCTCAATGATGTAACTGCCTGGTTAAATAAAGTTTGATTGATTGACCGATTGATTGATATTGTGTGTGTGTGTGTATTTCATGCAGAAGGTTCAAGCATATAGAAATGTGATAATTGTTTGCCTTTACTGTAGGAAACCACACAATATCCAGATTCCAGACAAGGTGGATATTTATCTAATGCACTGACTGGAGACTTCAGAACAGTGAGTCTGAAGTGATAAATACAATAAGTGACTCAAGGGACCCACCCTTCCCTCAGCTGACTTGATGCTTTCTTTGGAATGGAGGAGGAGAAAGATCTAGGGGTAATGATAACAGGGACCATGAACAACACTGCCCAGTGGAGGAGAGCAGCTGCAAAAGCGAACAAAATGCTGGGGTGCATAGCGAGGGGGTTTTCATCTAGGTGAAGAGAGGTGATCTTGCCCCTCTACAGGTCACTGGTAAGGCTGCACTTAGAGTATTGTGAGAATTTTTGATGCCATGCCTAAAGCATGATATCAGGCTACTGGAGGGGGTGCAGAGGAAGGCAACAAAGATGATATGTGGAATGGAGGGGAGAAACTATGACAGCAGGCTGGGAGACCTGAATATGTATACCCTGGAGGATAGAAGGGACAGAGGACATGATAGAGACATTCAAGTATCTGAGGGGAATCAATAAGGATGGGGCAGATGGGGCCTTTAAGTAAAGGAGGAGGAGGGTCACCAGGGGGCATGGGCTAAGAATAGAGTGGGGAAGATTTAGGAAGGAAATGAGGAGACACTATTTCACAGAGAGGGTGGTAGCAAAATGGAACACCCTACCAGAATGGGTGGTATCATGTAAATCTGTGAACATCTTCAAAAAAGCATGGGACAGGGAACAGGGGAAAGTGAGGGTGGGGGGTGGCAGTGGGATGACAAAGGGGGGCAGCTGCAAACTAGGGGAGCTAGCTGCATACTCAAGCAGACTTAGATAGACCGGGTGGCCTGTTTCTACTGGCACATTTGTATGTTCATATGGACCAACCAAGTCCTTCCTCGGAGACTTATGACAATTGTTAAGAGAGTCACATTCTATTAACACCCAGATCATACATAAAAAAAAAACAGAAAAATTATCATTGGTTAAAAGTACCTATTTCAAAAAATTACAAATTTAAATGGAATGAATGGCATTCCATTAGCTTGATATTACTGAGAACATTTTCAAGATCAATTGACATCCATAGATAAGCTGAACACTCAAACAGGCATAGCCTGTAACTGAAATTATTAATGAATGTGTGTTATAAGAATACATTCAAAATTAAAAGCAAGACCTTTAGATTTAATACCACAGATGTCCAAGTTAAAACTTGATAGTGGTGGGGAAGGTAAGGGAGAAAAAGATAGCATTCAGGAACTATAAGGAAACACAGAAGGAGCAGGACAGAGAATTGTACAAGTTAAAGCAGAAGGAAGCAGGGAAAGCAGTCAGAATAGCAAAGGCCCAAACCGAGGAAAAGATAGCCAACTTGGTTAAGAAGGGGGATAAAACCTTTTATAGGTACATTACAGAGCAAAGAAAGACTAAGGCAGGGATACTGAGGCTGAATAAAGAGGAAGGTGGTTGGGCAGAGAGCGACAGTGAAAAAGCAGGGATACTGAATGAATACTTCTGTTCAGTATTCACAATGGAAAAGCAGGGGGAGATACCTAATCCAGTCAATAGAAGCACTCTGGATGGGGGGTAGATATTAGTCCTTTCACAGAAGAAAGGTTTCTGAAAGAACTCTTAAAACTGAAGGTGGATAAAGCAAAGGGGCCTGATGGGATTCACCCCAGAATTCTAAAAGAACTAAGGAAAGAACTAGTAACACCACTGACTACCGTTTTTAATAAATCATGGGAAGTTTGTGTGATACCTGAGGACCGGAGGAGAGTGGATGTGATTCCCCTTCACAAAAGTGGGAGCAAGACAGAGGCAGGAAACTACAGACCTGTCAGTTTGACCTCAGTGGTAGGGAAAATGATGGAATCACTTCTGTAGGAAAGAACTGTTGAGTACCTAGAGGCCAGTGGAGCACAGAACACAAGGCAGCATGGATTGGATTCACAGCAGGAAGGTCATGCCAGACAAATCTAAATGATTTCTTTGACTGGGTGACCGAAGTAGTAGGCCAGGGAAGGGCTGTGGACATGGCCTACCTAGACTTCAGCAAGGCATTTGGCACAGTCCCGCACAACAAAAGATTAATAAACAAATTAGCCAGCCTGGAAGTGGGTCCCAGGCTGGTAGCCTGGGTAAAACACTGGCTGGACAACAGGACACAGTGGGTAATAGTAAATGGAGTCCACAGTGAAGAAAGAGGGGTTACTAGTGAGGTACTGCAGGGTTCAATACTGGGGCCGGTCCTTTTTAATGTCTTTATAAGTGACATTGCAGAGGGACTGGAAGGGAAAATATGTCTCTTTGCAGATGACACAAAGATCTGCAACAGGGCTGATACCCAAGGTGGGGTGGAAAGGATGAAAAGGGACTTGGCAAGGTTAGAGGAATGGTCAGATATATGGCAGCTTAGATTCAATTCAAAGAAGTGCAAAGTAATGCACTTGGGAAACAAAAACCCAGGGGAAAAGTACACAATGAGGGGTGAGATACTGACAACAACAAGAATGGAAAGGGACCTGGGGGTAGGCATATCAGATGGCCTAAAGGTGGGCCAGCAATGTGAGAAGGCAGTAAGGAGGGCTGGGGGGACACCGGGATGTTTCTGGCAAAATATTAAAAATGCTGTTGCGGGGTCAGCTACAGCACAGGTCACTGACCTGCTTGTTGGGGGCGTCAGCTGCAATAACCCCCACACCATTGCAAACACCTTTAACTCCATGTTTTCTGAACTGCCCCCCCCTCCCTTCCCCAGTTCTTAGTCTCCAATCCCCCGGTGCCCCTCCACCCGGACTTCACCCCCGGCCCCCCTTCCAACCGAGACAAGTTTCACCTAAGGAGACCCAGAAGCTGCTCGCAGGCCTCTCCCCTCACAGCGGCGCAGGTCACGACAGCCTCGGGCCGAAACTGCTCAGACTGGGGGCCCACCTCCTTGCTAGGCCCATCTCGCACTTATTCAGCACCTCCCTTAATATTGGGATCATCCCTGACCTGTGGAAAGTGGCCAAGGTTGTTCCCATCTTAAAACAGGGGAATCCCAAAGATCCTTGTAACTACCAACCTATTGCCATTCTGTCCACCACCAGCAAACTTCTTGAGAAAGCCATTGCCTCCCAGCTCTCCCAATGTATCCAGGACTACAACATCTTCTCTCCTGCACAGCATGGCTTCAGGAAAGAGCAAAGTACATCCACCACCCTTGCTGTAGCCACTTCACTGATCAGGACTGCTGCTGACCAAGGCAATCTCACTGGAGCCATTTTTGTGGACCTCTCCAAAGCTTTTGACAGGGTTGATCACTCCCTCCTCGGCTCCATGCTCCTATCCCTCGGGTTCTCTCCCTCCATCCATGCTTGGTTCCTAAGCTACCTATCCAACCGACAGCAATATACCAACTTCAATTGGACACTCTCCAACCTCTCATCAGTCCATTGTGGGGTCCCTCAAGGATCCGTCCTTGATCTGACCCTATTCTCACTATTTATTAACGATCTTCCATCCATCACTGCCCATGGTCACACCACCCTGTATGCAGATGACCTCGTCCTCCTGGCCAGCTTCTGGGACATCTCCACAATAAATTCCCAACTGAATACCAATTTTGAACGCATCCAAACATGGCTGGGTGACCACAGGCTCAACCTCAATCTCAAGAAAACCAAAGCCATGCTGTTGGGGTCCCTGAACAAAATAAAATCCTGCCCCACTCCCCTGCAAATCTTTGGGGCCAACGGCTCACCCCTTGAGACGGTAACCGCCGCCAAGTATCTGGGCGTCACTCTGGACCCGCAGTTGGACTTTACCCTATGCATCTGTAATGTTTGTAAGGCTACTAATGGTAAGCTTGGCCTAGTTTATCGAGCCAAAAACTGCCTCACCCCTGCAGCTCGCTTGGCCATAGCCGGGGGGGGGTCCTCCTCCCTTCACTCTGCTACGGACTTCGTAACATTTTCCCAGTTCCCAAAACCAACCTCTCAAAATGGGACACAGCCTACAACAATGTTTGCCTCTTCGCACTCTCCGCCCCTCCCCTCACCCACCTCTGTGATCTTTACAGCTGCCTGGAGTGGCTTCCTCCGGAGAAGCACCGTTCCTTCATACTCAGAAACTTCATTGACAACATTATTCGCTCAGCCACCCCCTCAGCCTTTGCCCTTCCCCTCAAACTAGTCACCCCATCCTACTACCTAAGATCTGGGATGAACTAGGAATGCCTGGTTCCTAGAACCCGCACCCTTGCGGGGGATCAGGCCTTCAACACATATGCCCCCAAACTCTGGAACTCGCTCCCTGAGCTTACTCGGTCCACCACCTCCCATCCTAGCTTTAAAGCTTCCCTCTGGAACTTCTTGAAACCTTCCTCCCCCGTCCCTGCACCTCATAGCTCACTACCTGAGCCCCACTCCTCCACCTAGCCCAGCTGGGTGGGGGCTTCAGTGCTACTTGCACTTACTTCTTCAATAACCAGTCGAGAAGCTAGTACTTGACCCCCTGCCTAGGGCACCTCCTCCCCACCGCAGGCACTTATCATTGTCACTGTTTTTTGTTTACTCCACTGTTCACCTCCTAATTTACATCCTGTATGCTCCTTCTTATTGTATTGCACTGTGCCAACCTGTTCTAGAGCTGGCTTTGAAATGCCTGTTATTCCCCATGTATTTTCTTGATTCCTCAACTGTTCATGTACAAATTTTTACCTGTAACTCTCCCGGGTCGTACCTGAAAATAGGCACTTGACTGTCTAGTGTGCTTACCCGGTTAACAAAAGCAAATAAATAAATATGGAGAGGCATCACCAGTAGCAAACAAGAAGCTGTTGGCCCTCTGTACAGACAGTTGGTAAGACCGCATCTGGAGTACTGTGTACAGTTCTGGAGACCCCATGTCCACAAAGACATAGACAGGGTGGAGGCTGTCCAGAGGAGGGCAACCAAAATGGTGCAGGGTCTGCACCAGAAGACATATGAAGAAAGACTAAAGGAGCTTAAGATGTATAGCCTTGAGGAAAGGGGGGGGACATGATAGAAACTTTCAAATACCTCAAGGGAATCAACAAAGTCCAATAGAGTAGCATCTTTCAGAAAAAGAGATGTGCAAGAACAAGGAGGCACAATTTGAAGATGGGGGGGGGATGGCTCAGAGGTAATGTGAGGAATTATTTGTTCACAGAGAAGATTGTAGATGCATGGAATGGCCTTCCTGAGGAGGTCGTAGAGTCAAAAACAGTGGGGGAATTCAGACATAAGGCAATTCTAGTGGGGGTAGGAGGAAGTAGGCTGTTGGTTAGCTAGGATCTGCAGCTTATACATTAGGTAGGGAAATGGGCAGACTAGGTGGGCCAAACGGTCCTTATCTGCCATCAAATTCTATAATTTCTATGTATTGTATGATAAACTGTACAACAGAAATGTATGTATGGAAATAAGAGGGGAATAAAGAAAAATGTACCTTTTTATGAACAACTGTTTAAAACATTCATACAGAATTAAACTTATCTGGAGATATTTTCTAAACTATACTCAACCAGTTAACACTCTCCATAAACATTAAAATCTACAGCGCTGTAACAATATTTTTACAAGATAATATTAATTGTCAGTATTATTGCCAAATAAAAAAAATAATAAAAAAATAAATCTCCAGGACCACCTAGAAAATGAGTTCATGCATCTTTTTTATCATGTCATATTTTCTCCCCTGCTGTGGCACACTCTGGCTTGGGCCATCCAGCCACCAGCTCAGCCCACCTGGACAGCTGGGTAGCTCAAATTGCACCCAGAAGGATCTGGGATGGCTGTCATGCCACCCTACTGGAGGGCTCCCCCTCTGTCTCTACCAGCCAGGAGAGCCCCAGACCCTCCCCTATAGGACTCTGCCAAAGTCCTCCAGGCAGCTCGGAGCGCGGCCATCAAGCTGCATGGTCGTGCCCATCCATTTTCCTCCTTATTCATCCCTTAAGCACAGGCGTGCAATGATGTCCAGGCATGACATGCCAACATCCACTGTGCTCCCCCTCTATTGTCACCGATGCCAGTAGTGCCCCTGGGTATCCCAAGGGGCCACTACAGCGTGGTGAGATTCCCCAACCCACCCCAGGACTAAGATAGCAGTCTACGGATGCTCGATCCCAGTCCCCCCCTTCCGACCCCTGACGGCCCGGGCTCGTTCCAGAACCTGGGTAGCTGGCGAGGCGTCCAGTGCCTCAACCCTCAGCGTGACCAGGCCAGGCCGAGTTCATGCATCTTAACATGTTCAAAGTTCAATAATGAGTCAGTATATAATAAATTAACTATAATAACAGAAACAGTCTTAAGACTCTGTATAAAAACCCCATGGAATGAGTCCTAACACCCAGTGGCATAATTATAACATGTACCCAAATATATGCCACCTTAAATATGTACACACAACCCCAACCCCTCTCCCCCACACACACAGCCCTCTCCCCACAAAAAAAACACACCATCCTCCAACCCCAAAAAGCACACACAAAATTATCCCCCACACACACTATACTCCCCCATACGCACTCACCTAAGACAACTGAACCTCCCCCTCCACCCTCCCTCACATGTATATTTGGAGAGAAACCAACATATTGATAACCAGTTTAAAAGGACTCTATGAGAATAAAAACAAAACAACAACAACACACTGAAGTCCTGTTTAATGTCCATCCTATGAAGTAAAAGTCTATGTAAGTTTAAGTGGGGTAATGTGTCATGAAACCCAAATCAATATTCATGCCATCTGCTACCATATTGAGAATTAAAATAAGCTTAATCTCAAAAGTTTGTCTCTTTTGTGTTATTTTTTAAAAATCCTTTTAAGACCATTATTGACACATCTTAAGATTGAGTGGTCATTCTGGAAAACGTGTTGCTCCACTGGTTTGTCAGTAATCTTCATATTAATGATATGTCTGTGTGTGTTCATTCTAGTGCAGACAGCTTGGCTTGTGTCGACTGGTGTGGGATAGAAAAGGCATCAGACAAAAATGAGCAGCAATCTCATTGAATGTTTATTCCAAAACAGCGGACTGGTAAGCGACAAAACAATAAACAAAATACAAAAAGAATAAATCAGCAGAGCCATAGATTCAATTCAAGAGCTAGAATTAGCTAACTCTGATGGGGTGTTACTAGATCCACACCCTTTTACTGACTGACTAACTACCCTAGACAGATGCTTTATATAGCAATTTTAATCATGTGACAAGAAGACTCCAATTTTAGTATAATTAAATTTGAACTAAAAAAATAAAGAAGGTATTAATCTCATTTATATACAGGAAACATTATGTTTATAAGTTGCCCACATCAAGTTGACAGTTCAAAATTAAATAGCAACCCTTCTATCAGTTTATTATGTCCAGAAGCAAACTTAGAAGGTCCACCCCTCTGACCAGCAGGATAAAGGAAGGGAAATTTTGGCTGGCCGGCCCATAACAAGCTACAATGGAAGGAGAGAGAGGAACTTACAAATTGCACAGGTCTGGAACGAACTCCCTCCCTTTTATATACTTTTATACTTGTTTACTTACTCAAGCTGTTAAAAGGAGGGTTACACGCAGAGGGCTAAAAAGAGGTATACATTGTTTACAGGATTAAATTTCCGTTTTTACGAGTGAAAAGTCCTTCGCGATAGTGCGAGCATTCGTGCTGTAAAATTTACCGGAGCTCCGCACTATCGCTATGTGTTTTCCACTTGCCTTTGGTTTTCCTCACTGTTCTTTGTTTAAAAAAAAATAGAGGAACAGCTAAACAAGTAGAAGAGACACACAAAATTTTACCTAGCGTCCCTTTTTAAACCCACAGTAATGTGAACCTTTGCGGCGGTTCACCGATTACTAAATAAGAGACTCAAATAAAACCGAGCGTTAGACCGACATACTGTAGCTACCTTGACATATCGAAAATATGTCAAATTCAGAGCCAAACACTTAAACTAGATTATAATATCCTTATACTAAAGGATATACTAAAGGATATCTATTTAAGGAGGGCAGGGAATAGCGTAAAAGTGACTATCTCACAGTATTTTAAGGGAGACTGGAGTGCACCGGACAAGTTATCGACGACAAGACAAAGATTTTACAAAGTGGGTGGCCAACCCAACAAATGAGACACAACACATACACAACGACAAAAGACAAGATAGGGGAGGGTTGGTGCAGCCCAGAATAACCTTAAGCAGGCAAGATAGTAAAAATAACCGGGGAAGGGGGGTTTATTCTCTATCACATTCCTCCCCGCCCAAGACCAAACATTTCGAGTTTGGTTAGTGTTGAAATGGGAGAATAAAAATAACTGTCTTCAGATCCTTTAAACAAAAGGATGGAGCCATAGCCCACCCTCTCCAGGGCTCCACCTCGGGGTCCCATATGTAATAACAAAGTAACTAATAATAATAAAAAATAATATTAAATATCTTAAGCAAATCGGATTCACTTTTCACTTAGTGACATTTATCTTTCTCTACCCCGAGGTCTGTCGACAGATAGGAAAGTCTCCCATACCATACCTAGATAAAAAATCAGCGTTACTATGGGTCGAACCCTTTCTATATTTTATACTAAATCTATATGGTTGCATGGTGAGGTACCATCGCATTATGCGAGGGTTTTTATCTTTCATCACATGAAGCCAGCATAGGGGATTATGATCTATCCATAGTTCAAACTCTCTACCCCACAAATAGAAGCGTAAAGCTTCTATTGACCATTTTATGGCTAGACATTCTTTTTTGATAACGGAATAATGTTTTTCCCTTTCGTGTAATTTCCGGCTTATGAACATTATGGGATGTTCTTCGTCTTGTATTATCTGTGTGAGTACAGCTCCTATGCCATAATTAGAAGCGTCTGTTTGTAGTATAAACGGTTGAGAAAAGTCAGGAGTATGTAAAATAGGTGAGGAACATATTTTGGCCTTTAGATGACAGAATGCCTCCTCACAATCAGGTGTCCAATTTACTTTGTCTGGTTTGGATTTTTTGGTTAGGTCTGTTAAAGGTCCAGCTATTGTAGAGCAGTTAGGTATAAAGTGTCTATAATACCCAATAAGGCCTAGAAATGACCTAACATCCTTTTTTATTATAGGACGGGGACTATTGGCCACTGCCTCAACTTTAGAAATTTCTGGTTTTACTTTCCCATTTCCAATCTGGAACCCTAGATATTTTGTTTCCTGCATGGCCAGGGAGCATTTGGAAGGATTTACAGTCAACCCGGCTTCAGATAGGGCTGATAGTATTGCCTTCAGATGTTGTATATGTTCCTCCCATGAGTGACTGAATATCACCACATCGTCTAGGTAAGCTGTGCTATATGCTGCATGTGGTTGTATGATGTTGTCCATAACCCGTTGGAACGTAGTGGGGGCACCGTGTAGACCAAAAGGCATTATGGTAAAATGGTATAGGCCTATGGGTGTGCTGAATGCAGTTTTCTCTTTATCTTTTGGATCTAGGGGAATTTGCCAATACCCCTTAGTCAGGTCTAATGTGCTGATGTATTGAGCCTTACCTAAATGATCTATGATATCATCTATTCGGGGCATCGGATAGCAATCAAACTTAGACACTGCGTTTAAATGTCTGAAATCAAGACAACGTCTGATTCCTCCTTCCTTTTTTCCCCACTATCACCATGGGAAAGTTCCACTCACTATGGGAGGGTTCAATAATTCCCTGCTCGTGCATTTTCCAAATCTCCTGTATAACATCATTCCGTACTCTTTCAGGTATCCTGTAAGCTTTCTGTCGTATAGGTAAGGTGTCTGGGACCATGATATGATGAACAGCATCTTTAACTTTCCCCGGTGTCCCTGTAAATAAGGTCTGGAAGGGTCATAACGCAGTCTGTAAAGTGGAAATCTGTTCAGCTGATAAATCTGGGTTGATTCGTACTTCTGAAAGGTTACCCGTATTTTCTAACCTTTGATATGCTAAATCTAATTCAGACTCAACGGTCTCTGGGTAAATGTAATTACAGATATGGGGAGTTCTTTCTACCCATGGTTTTAACAAATTCACATGATATACCCTGTATTTAACTTTCTTTTCTGGTATTTTGACCGCATAAGTTACTGGGCCCATACGTTTTATAATTTTGTACGGGCCTTGCCACTTCATAAATAGTTTATTTTCAGAGGAAGGTAACAAAAGTAAAACTTTATCTCCTGCCACAAATTCTGTATGTTTTGTTCCTTTATCATGATACTCTTTTTGTTTTACTTGCTGTTGTAGGTTAGTCTGGTGGGCTTTTTTTACATATGTCATTAATCTCTGACGTAATTGTTGCCAATACTCTAAAGGTTGGGTCATGTGTTTACCCGTCTTGTCTTCCCATTCTTCCTTTATAATATCTAAAGGGCCCCTTGGGTTATGACCGTATAGTAATTTGAATGGAGAAAACCCAGTAGATGCCTGCGGAACTTCTTTATAGGCAAACATCAGATAGGGAAGATATGTATCCCATTTATTACCTTCCTCTGATACATACTTTCTTAAAAAATTTTTTAATGTTTGGTTGAACCGTTCGACTAACCCATCAGTCTGAGGGTGATAGGGTGTAGTGAAAATGGCTTCAATACCTAGTGCCTGGTACAAACGTTGTAACAATTTTGAACAAAAATTGGTACCCCTATCTGTCAAAATGGCTTTAGGAATTCCCATTCGACTGAAAATCTTTACCAACTCCTCTGCTATTCTAGAAGCAGTAACTGTACGAAGGGAAATCGCCTCAGGATATTTTGTGGTGTAATCTACTACCACTAATATGAAGCGGTTCCCCTTTGTACTTTTAAGAAGTAGCCCTATAACATCCATCGCTATCCTTTCAAACATGTTACTAACCAAAGACATTGGTATGAGAGTCACTTTGTCTTTTCGTCCTACTGCTGCTACTTGTTGACATTCAGGGCAGCTTTTACAATATTCTGTCACCTGCTCATGTATACCAGGCCAAAAGAACCTGTACAAAAGGCGTTTCAAGGTACGGTCCTTACCTAAATGGCCTGCCAAAGGTATATCATGGGCAACAGACAACAATTTTTGTCGGTACTGTATAGGTACCATCAATTGCTCAACTATCTCTCCAGTTTGTGGATTTGTACACACCCTATACAATAGATTGTTTTCAATTTTATAGTAGGGTTGATGAGGTTCAGTTGGAATTGTTAGCGTTACCTGTGAAAAAAAAGGTGTCAGGGTTACATCATTTTTTTGCACATTTACAAACTCTTTGTTAGGTAATATACATTTTCCAGACAAAATATCTAGTCCAGTATCTCTCTTAGTCCACAGATATTTATCCTTTCTTTTTGTAGTTTGCTTTTCCTGTCTTTACCAACAGTCCCAAATACATCGTCCTCAAAAGGAAATAGGTGTCCCAACTCCTTTTCTTGCTTCCCTTGTGCCCGAGTGGTAACAGCTCCAATGTTTGCAGTTAATAAAGAGTCAAAATAAGGGTAGTCATGTCCAATTATCACAGGAACCGGCAAAGAGGGTACTATGCCTATTTTCATTTTTAGTAATGTCCCATTTATTTGAATCTCCATTTCTCATAAAGGATACCAGTGAATGTCCCCATGTATATACTTGACCCCTGTGGTTGGCTCCCTCGGCTCTGGCTTTTCCACCAAGGAGGCATGAATCAGGGTCTGCTTGCTGCCTGAGTCAATAAGTCCAGATACTAACAATCCTCCAATTTCCACAGTTGTTACATAATGCCCCCAGTTGGCAAGGACTAGGTGAATTGATTCTACCCTCTTTTTTGGACAGAACCTAGCAATATGTCCTTTTGCTTTACACTCATGACACATGATATCGTGGCTGTATCCTTTACTTGTCTTACTATATTCTTTACCCCCAGAAATACCACTAGACTGTGTCACCGGGGTAGTACTGGTAGTAGGAAATTTTATTACAGCTGAAGGACCCCTAGGGTTTGTAAATGTCCTAGGTCGTTGAGGCCTAGCAGTTAGATAATCCTCAGTGAGCCGTATAGCTGCCTCCGAGGTTTCGGGGCGGTGTTCCTTTACCCACAACTGTACATCTTGGGGCAAAACCCGAACAAACTGTTCCAAGATAATACTTTCCATAATTTGTACTACCGTTCTTGTGTTAGGTTGTAACCATTTATGGCATAAGTCTTTTAAATGGGTGTATAGGTCTTGAGGGGTGTCAGCGGATTGAAATGTATATGCTCTAAAACGTTGTCTTCTGTTTTAGTACATATATCATATCTTTTAAGGATGGCTTGCTTAATATGGTCATAATCATTAATATGCTCAATGTCTGTATGGCTATAAGCTAATTGAGCTTTCCCAGTCAAATAGGGGGCCAACCTGACAACCCATTGATCTCTAGGCCATGCACAAGCAGTGGCCACTCTCTCAAATGGCAGAAGATACGCTTCTATATCATCAGAATCAGCCATTTTAACCAATTTTATATCTTTTTGTCCTACCACAGGTGCTGGTGGTAGTCTTGTTGTGCCTAAAGCCTGTATGGCACGTAAGGTGTCGGTCCACCTGGCAGCATTCTCTGCACGATCTCTCTCTCTCCCTCTCTACACGATCTCTCTCCCTCTCTCTTTCCAGTTCTACTTGTCACAGACACAGCCAGCGGAGCAGTTCATGGGGGTTCTCTGGGGGGTCTTCCTGTTCAAATCAGGCTGCCTGAGTGCCCCTTTCAGTAGGTTTCACGTCTTCCATCACCACGGTATCTCCTTCAGTTACTGCCTTAGCCACCTTCCTGTGTACTACTGGCTCCAGTCCAGTCAGTAAAGGCAAATCCAATGCTTGTACAATAGACCTTGTGGCTGGTGCAGTCCACTCTCCTGCCTTGTCCGGATGCATACGATCAGGATCTGATCTCAGATCCAACAGTAGGTCACTTCAAAACCCACTATCCCACTTCTAACACCAAATGTCGACTGGTGTGGGATAGAAAAGGCATCAGACAAAAATGAGCAGCAATCTCATTGAATGTTTATTCCAAAACAGCGGACTAGTAAGTGACAAAACAATAAACAAAATACAAAAAGAATAAATCAGCAGAGCCATAGATTCAATTCAAGAGCTAGAATTAGCTAACTCTGATGGGGTGTTACTAGATCCACACCCTTTTACTGACTGACTAACTACCCTAGACAGATGCTTTATATAGCAATTTTAATCATGTGACAAGAAGACTCCACCTTTAGTATAATTAAATTTGAACTAAAAAATAAAGAAGGTATTAATCTCATTTATATACAGGAAATATTATGTTTATAAGTTGCCCACATCAAGTTGACAGTTCAAAATTAAATAACAACCCTTCTATCAGTTTATTATGTCCAGAAGCAAACTTAGAAGGTCCACCCCTCTGACCAGCAGGATAAAGGAAGGGAAATTTCGGCCGGCCGGCCCATAACAAGCTACAATGGAAGGAGAGAGAGGAACTTACAAATTGCACAGGTCTGGAACGAACTCCCTCCCTTTTATATACTTTTATACTTGTTTACTTACTCAAGCTGTTAAAAGGAGGGTTACACGCAGAGGGCTAAAAAGAGGTATACATTGTTTACAGGATTAGATTTCCGTTTTTATGAGTGAAAAGTCCTTTGCGATAGTGCTAGCATTTGTGCGGTAAAATTTACCGGAGCTCCGCACTATCGCTATGTGTTTTCCACTTGCCTTTGGTGTTCCTCACTGTTCTTTGTTTAAAAAAAAAATAGAGGAACAGCTAAACAAGTAGGAGAGAGACACAAAATTTTACCTAGCATCCCTTTTTAAGCCCGCAGTAATGTGAACCTTTGCGGCGGTTCACCGATTACTAAACAAGAGACTCAAATAAAACCGAGCGTTAGACCGACATACTGCGGCTACCTTGACATATCGAAAATATGTCAAATTCAGAGCCAAGCACTTAAACTAGATTATAATATCCTTATACTAAAGGATGTTGAGGTTCTATTTAAGGAGGGCAGGGAATAGCGTAAAAGTGATTATCTCACAGTATTTTAAGGGGGACTGGAGTGCACCAGACAAGTTATCGATGACAAGACAAAGATTTTACAAAGTGGGTGGCCAACCCAACAAACAAGACACAACACATACACAACGACAAAAGACAAGATAGGGGAGGGTTGGTGCAGCCCAGAATAACCTTAAGCAGGCAAGATAGTAAAAATAACCGGGGGGGGGTTATTCTCTATCACAGCTTGTCTCTCCAACATATATAGGATAGTGGATGGGCAACAATGCACAACCAGTGTGTTGTGCCACTGAGGGGTTCTGATTCCCTGTGATCTCAGGAGTGAAGCTCGAGAGGTCCGCGGGAATCAGATCCCCAAGGTGGCACAACACACTGGTTGTGTATAGTTTTGCCCATCCGCTATTCTATATCGTCTGTGGTAGCCAATCTTTAATAAAAAAATCTATGTTTTTACACCAAAAATATGAATTCAAATCTACTGTTTCCACAGCATGTGCTGGTAGTTAGGGTGCTAGGGAGGGGATGTGAGGTTACTGGGGAGCAGATGTCCATTATTTAGCAGCAACCTTGGATTGGTTGTTAATCCCGTATGGGCAGGATTTAAAATTAAAAAAAAAACATGGCACTTGATTTCCTCACTTAGAGAGAACAGGTAACCGGGAGGAGAAACAATATGTAAGTTAAACTTAGATATTTGGTTGATCCTTCCATTAAATTTTAACACTAAATATCTGGTTGATCCTGCAGTTCTAAATCACTCTTGAGTTGTGAAGGGCCACGTGATCATGCTGCTGACACCACTGCCACGACTGTCATCTGGTTGAGCCTGCTGTTTCTGTGGCAATTGGTGTAGTGTGATGTCCATAATGCAGCAGAATGAGAAGTCATTCTGCTGCATTACGGACATCACTACTGCAGCATAGGTTCATAGGGTCATAGGTTGTGTTCAAGTTCAGAGAACCGAGGCCCTTTAGAGAACTTGCCACCCAATCATGGGTGGAATGCATATTTTTTCTCTCCCATGTAATTGTCCAGTCCTTGTTTGAATATTGCTAAGCTGTTACTTTCTATTATCTCCTTATGTAGCATGTTCCATTATGTTATTATTCTTTGGGTAAAGAATTTACTTCTTTTGACTGTTAACATTACTTTCCCCTAGTAGTTTTTGTGTATGTGACCTAGTAGAATCCCTACCAGTGTATTTTATTAATCCAATTGTCTCCATGATGTATGGATCATTAATAGCTTTGTAAATGAGACAAAGCCCCCCCCCCAGTTTGTCTGTATTGTGATGAGTACAAATTAAGTTTTTGGAGTCTGTTTTTTTGTACATGTTCTGTGGTGCACAAACTGAGAACAGTATTTCAAATGTGGCAGTACCAAATTGATGTAAAGTGGTAAGACAACCTTGCTGTCTCTACTTTTAATGTTTCTTAACATACATCCAGTTATTCTCTGACATTTTTTCGCTGTTTCGCTAGTATGTTTATTGAAGGATCGGTCATCGGTGATAAGTACTCCTAAGTCCTTTTCCTCATTTGTTTCCAGTAATGTATTGTTGTTTATGTTGTAGTGATGCATGGGATTGCTTTTACCCATATGCATAACTTTACACTTTCCTGTGTTGAACTGCATTTTATTCACCTCTGCCCATAATGCCAAGTTGTCTAGATTCTGTTGTATTAGTTTAGCTTCAGCTTCAGTTTGTACCAGGCCCCAGCAGAACAACATTTCACAGCAAACTGAATTCCGCACATAACTACATTCTACCATACACTATACCCTGTTTGTGGACATCTCTTGCATTGAATTAAATAAACAACGTTACATTACATACAGGTGTAATTCTCCTATATGCTGAACAGTCTGTTTTGTGATGTAACCACACAATCCAAAGTGGAAATGAGCTCACAAGTCCCATATCTGGATTGATTACAGGGTCGTGTACCATTTAGTGTCATGGTACCCTGTTCTGGTGCAAGTTTTCTCCTAACAATCAGGTTGGCTAAATTAGGTGGTTGCTTAAAAGATAGCAGTGGTAGTTATAGAAAAATACAATTTAGCTTCTCATCCTCACTAAATATAGGGTGGAGGTCCTTAATAATTTTACATAGAAGTTCAAGGTCAGGATGATAAGTGACTACAAAGGGTATTGTGTTGGTAGTGGTCCTTTCCTTATACTGAAGTAGTTGCTCTCTAGGTACCTGTGTTGCACATTCTACTGCTCTGTCAGTTTCTCTGGAAGAGTGTCCCTGCTCCATAAAGGTGTTTTTCAACATAGCCAAATGTGTATCTCTGTCTTCCTCATTTGAACAGATATAGTTATACCGAAGTGCTTGACTGTACATGACAGATTTTTTTGTGTGGCTCGGTTGATTACTGTTCCTGTGTAAGTATCTCTGTCTGTCTGTTGAATTCCTGTAAATACATGTATGTAAGGTTCCATCTTTGGTGGTGACAGTCGTGTCCAGAAAATTAACACTCGTGGCAGAATATTCCAGGGTAAGCTTTATGGTAGGGTGAAGGTTATTAAGTTCCTGATGAAAATCTTTAAGTGCGTCAGTGCCCTCTGTCCAAATTATAAACAAATCATTAGTGTAATGTAAATAAACGAGTGGTTTGTGAGGACAGTGCCTTAAAAAGTCCACCTCCAAACTCACCATAAGGAGATTAGCATACTGGAGTGATCATGGCGCCCATTGCTGTTCGCATAGTTTGAACATATTGTTTACCATTGAAGCGAAAGTTGTTATGTGTCGGAATGAATTCGGTAAGTTTCCCCACCACTCCAGGGCCAATGTTTTGGTCTAATCCTTTCTCATATAGGTACTTAAGGCAGGCTGAAATACCATCCGTGTGTGGAATATTATTGTAGAGGGATGTTACATCCATCTTTGCTAAAATTGTGTTAGGCGGTAAGTCATTATAACCAGAAAGTTTACGCAGAAAGTGTGTGGTGTCCTGGATGTAACTGTCCCTGTCTATAACCAGTGGTTTTAAAATGGTTTCCACAAATCCTGAGATTCCCCCCAGTCAGGGTACCATTGCCAGAGACAGTTCTATGATGCTGGTTCGACAACACTTTTGTCCACTGTCATCTCAGCGACGGGATTTATGTCGACCACAAGTTGCGGTACACATAAATCCCGTATGTCTCCCTTTGCCCCCTGCACCTCCCATACTATGGATTATCAACTCCAGTTGGAGTTGATTCAGGGAAGGGGGGCAGGACTGGGAGACATTGTGCCCCTGACTCGGGTGCACCAACACAGTGACCTGTCGGCAAAGTGTCTATTTTGCCAACTGCGAGGTATGTCACTGTGTTGGTGTTGTCATCAGGTCGGCATACCACCAGAGACTATGGGTCTCCCCAGATTGCCTGGTTTATGTATTTTAGGCAGCATGTAGAATGCCCCTGCCTAAAATGCATAACCCCGGATGAATGTGTATGGGTGCTATGAGATCTGGAAGTAAAGAAGCCCACCTTTCACTTTTTGCTTTGTAAAAATCTATAGGAATTTGATCGTGTCCAGGTGATTTATTTGATTTGAAGCTGATTATTACCATACTGTATAAGTTTTCTGTTCTGTAAACCATATATTTTCGGGGTCAATTAACATGGCGTAGTAAAATGGTTTGTTAGAAGCTTTATAGAAAATGTTATTATACAATGGCATGAAATAATCTTGGACTGTGATTGGTCAGTATGGGGCTGGACCCGTGGTGTTATCCCAGTATAAGATCACGGGTCTAATCTCAGCCTCACTGTGAACCTCCTGACTGATTGTTTGTTGGATTTGTATTTCCATTGTTAGCATCTTCTCTTAAGAAACAAAAATATTTTTCCACTCCAATGAAAACATTCTTTAAAACAATTTTTTTATTCTGTATATAACAACAAGCCATTGTGTAATAGGAATAATGCACTCCAGGGGGTGTCTCGTGCTGGGATAATGTCACACCTGGAACATTAGATACATTCAGTCAAATTCTTATGGCCCTTTGGAAGAATATACTGTATATGGTGGGAGATATGGGGAACTGTGGAAATAAGAAGGCAAATTCCTTTTCATCTCCCCATATTCTTCACTAATTCTAATAGAGAGATCAATTCCAATTTAAACTTGCTTAATGGATGGAGTTGATAAAAAATCCCTGTCTATTATTACGAGATTGCTGCCTTTATTGGCTGGCTTGATTATTAAATTCATATCCTGTCTGAGTTTTTCAAGTTCTTTGCATTCATTTTTAGATACATTACTAATAATACTTATCAGTCTCATCTAATGCTTTTCTCACTTCCCTCAATACTGTTTTGCTAGGTTCCACCTATGTAGGGTGCTGGTGGCAGTGTGAACAGTCATTAGGACACCACATCCTGATGTGCCGTCCCCTCTTTTTGTTGGCGGGCCACAGCCACATGCCTCCCTTTCTAAATATTCTAACTCGGGGAGCAAACCTCAGGGAGGGGTGGTGAATCCATTAATGTGGCACCCTAATGATGGGCACACTGCCACCGGTGCACAGATGCCAGATGGGGTATTTTTATAAATGTTAATATATTATTACTCTGGGAGAAAGAAACTTGATTTAGGTGTATTGTTTTCTAATCTTTTTTCAGATTTTTAGCATTAGTGTCATACAAATGCACATTCAAACAAGCATTTGTCAATGCCAAATGTTTGCTTGTTGGCATTGGCATTGCTAGTGCAGGAGTTAGAGAAATGCCTAATATAATTGGCAGTATTGAACTAATGCCAACCCCCACCATGCAGAGACTGAAAGGCGAAAGGGATGTGCCTTTGGATCATTGGCCATAAGCTTATGACATTCCACCTCACCCCACCCTGTAGACACTGACAGGTGTTGTAGTGTGCTTTGGGGTCTTTGGCCCTTATGCTCAACCCATTTCATTAGGAAATAAGCTGAGATGGGTGTAGTATAAGAGAATGGGGTGAACTTTAGGGCGAAGACCGCAAAGCACACCTTGATGCCTGTCAGTGGCTGTAGGGTGGGGGTAGAATGTCATAAGCATTATGGTCGATGAATCAAACTCACACCCTGATGCCAGTCAGTCTCTACAGGGTGGGTGTTATGGTTGGAAACCTTAACGTCCCAAGCATTTGTTGGTATTTTCACTCCAGATTGTCAAAATGGGCTTTTTGGGACCCCCACCTTATGAACAGTGGCATTATCATTTCATTACTCAATATGAAAGGTGATTTTGCACAACAACTGCACCATTTGGTGCCACAGGTGTGGAAACACATTTTGGGCAGGATGTGAAAAATGACAGCTGTACTGTTCATAAGGAGGTGTGGAAAAATGGCAATGTTGAAAATCTGGAGTGAAAATATTAAGTTATGAGCATGTGTAGAAACTGCACAATGCACGCCCGTATCATGATCATTTTGTGGAATTTTTTTCACTGAGTGTTTAATATGGGTTTTATGGAACCTTCCCTCATGAAGAGTAGCACTGTAATTTTTTTAATCCATCCTGAAAGTTGATTTCGCACGGGAACCGTGCCATTCTGTGCCACAGGTGCAAAAACACATTTTGGGCAGGATGTGAAAAATGACAGCTGTACTGTTCATAAGGAGGTGTTAAAAATGGCAATGTTGAAAATCTGGAATGAAAATATATAAAAAAAAAACTAGTGAAGTCATGAGTGTGCGTAGAAACTGCACAAAGCACACACGTAATGTAATTAGTTTGGGGATTTTTTACAGCAGAGTTTCAACACAGGCATGTTGGGACCTTCGCTCATGAACAGTGTCACTGTGATTTTCTTAATCTATCCTGAACACGGATTTCCCATAGTGACTGTGCTATTCTGTGCCAGAAGTGCGAAAACACATTTCAGCGAGACACATTTGAAAAAGTGGTGAAGTTACGAGCATGTGTAGAAAATGCGCAACGCAAGCCCATAATGTGTTCATTTTTTGGACGTTTTTCACCAGATTTTCAACATAGGCATTTTAGGAGCTCTGCTCATGAACAGTGTCACTGTGATTTTCTTACTCTGTCCTGAACACTGATTTCTCATAGAGACTGCGCTATTCTGCGCCAGATGTGTGAAAACACATTTCAGCCAGGATGTGAAAAATGACAGCTATACTGTTTATAAGGAAGTATGAAAAAATTCCAATGTTATGTAACCCCTAGATGGCGCTATCCCAGGGGCTACTACCCCTGCCTGATTTGCCACTAACAGGTTGAGGGGCCTGGATCCAATGGCGGATCCTCACCCAGAGGTCAGGGTTTGCAATAGTTAAACTAACTTGGTCACAGCCCTCTGGGACACTGCAACCCCCTTTCTTCCCACTAGTGGCCCACACAATATATCAGAATTACCTTCACAGTATACACTTACCCCAGGTCTGGTTCCGCACTGGGACCTCCTGTGAAATGAGATACAGTGCAACAATCACAGTACAGTACTTTAACATAGACAAATACCTCAGGCAGTATAACTTTGCTGAAACAAGCAGCTCTGATTTATTTAGGGGATATAACAAGGACAGGGAAATCAGGTTAATTAGCTTATCACTCTAATAATCTATTTATGGCTCTGTGCACAGGCCTCATCCCTATCAGTTACTGTCCCTGGGTACCCAAGCCCAGTGGCTAGTCCAAACCGTGCAGCTGGTAGGGCCCTTTCACACAGAGAAAAGGAGAATTAAACAGTCAGCAGTACAGTAATTCTATTTGGATTTAATGTGGCAATTCAACAGGAGCGACCCTGAATTAGTACTCACGACCTCCAAATAAGATAGGGTCCTTCAATGTCAGCAGGGCTCACTTGAGGTACACAAACCTCTTCACACATCCATATAAAGAAAGCACTATACCAGGCAGGCTGCATCTGTATCCCGATCGCAATTACTGCACAATACCCGGAGAACACACAGCAGATTCAGTTCCTGACAGACCGAATGCAATTTTCAGCAATTCCTCCAGTCTTCTACAGGGTGAGCCTGGTTTCTACTCTTCAGAGATCCTTTGATTCTTTTCACAGGACGGATTCAGTCCTAACAAGCTGTTCACAAGCTGCAGACCGGAACTCTGGGCCTTTCACACACGTTTTGACTAAAACTGCACACTGAAAAGCACAGGGCTCCTTCCTTCTTCACTGCCAAAGCTCAACTGAAACTCCAACCGACAAAACGGGCACTTCCTTTGAGTTCCTCCCAGTTCTCGACTGGATTGGCTGTCACCACAATAGACTGCTGCTGTTGGTCCAAAAAGGCACTGAAGTCTAAACTACATCTCCCAGAGTCACTGCCCATACAATCCTCTTGTGGCTGGCTCAGATTATGGGTCCAAGTTCTGATTCGTCCAAGGCACCATTTTAGAGCTAGCTTACCCCACACTGATTGGTCCAGTTCAGCAGTTCAAAACTAGCATGGGGAACTAGCAGACACAGTTCTGACTGCAAAGAAAGCAGGTTAGACAAACTGTAATTTCATTATTACTCTAAATAATTTCTGGCAAACAGTTACATCTTTCAGATAGGTTCCCTTTGCACTCCTAGTGACTGCAAAAATGAAGTGAATTGGCAGCAGCTCGAGTGGTACTCAGAGAAGCACACAGTCCCCCCATACAAACTAATTATGTCTGCAAGCAGACAGCTCTTAAAGAGACAGTACCAGAGGCTCTAAAAACACTCACTGATAAATGGCTTAAATGCCAAACACCATTCAGGCTTGGAGCATTCAAGCAAGCTCCTGGAAGTCTTTTGGGAACCCCCATTTGCAGGGGGGTTACAGTTAAAAATCTGGAGTGAAAATATTACAAATTCGTGAAGTTACACATGTGCATGGAAACTGCCCAACACACGCTCGTAACACAGTCATTTTTTTGAATATTTTCACCAAATTTACAACATAGGCTTTTTGAGAGCCTGCCTCATGAACAGTGACACTGTCATTTCATTATTCAGTCCAAAAAGGTGATTCTGCACAGTGACCATGAAATCACCTTTTGGGACTGAGTAATGCCATGAAAGTGACTGAATTCATGAGGAGGAGTCCCAAGAACCCCATGTTGAAATTTGGTGCCAAAAGTCTAAAAGATGGCTGAGATATCCATCTAAGTTGAAAAAAAAAACATTTATGCCATTATACAGCTTACCTGCATTTCTTCAGTTCGCGGTCGGTTTTGAAGAGTGAAGATGTGTTCTCGGTCCACCGAAGATCATCGTGCCAGGATCCAGAGGTGAGTAATGGGTGAGGTGTGTGGGGAGGTGGGTACACTGAGGGTGGGTGCGGGTTGGGGGGGGACTGTTTTCTGTTTGTATAGGTTTCAATTACAGCTTCTTTAACACTACTATGTTACTGTGTTAACATGGATGCAGTAACATGCTGTCTCATTTAAAGCGTGGCTATTTAAAATGTGACCATCAAAAGAAAAAATTGTGCTTGTTTTGTAATCTATGTGGGCTTCACCCAACCACTTCCTTCTCCACCAAATCAAATAAATATAATTGCCTCTGGCATTCCACAGGGGAGTCAACAACAATGCTGATGTTAAGTAAGCATTAATCCCAGACAGAGGAGGGTCTTACTGGGGATTAATGCTCTTGTAACATGGGGTATATGTTGAACAGTTTTACAATTATATCATGTGTTACAAGAAATAAGTACAAGTTTATTTTTGTAGAGAAGAATATTTATTGCACAATGATTGCTCTGGTTCTCACATTTTTATACAAAACAAGGCTGCTACACAGAAATATTGTAGTCTGTTATACGATGCAGTGGCTGCTTCACTACAAATTTTGTTGGTGTACAAATGAATATTTTTTCCACAGACAATGATTGTTGTGGTTGTAATATTTTTCTACAACAGAAGGGCTTGGCAAAACAAATATTTCAGTTCGTTCTCGGATGCCGTGGCTGCTTGGTATATCACTGACGAGACATGCCTGAAGGGCAACACCTACTTTATAGAAAATAAGGGTTCAGGAAAATAAATATTTCACTTCGTTGTGGCATGCCCTGGCTGCTTGGCATATCATGGAGGACACATGTCTGAAGGGAAACAATTTCATTACGTAAAACAAGGGCTTGGTAAAACAAATATTTCAGTTTGTTCTGGCATGCAGTGGCTGCTTGCTATATTGCCGAGGAGACATGCATGAAGTGCAACAATTAACTTATTTCTGCATGGTGGGTTATTTTTGGTTCAGAAAGGAGCACTTGATGTTACTACTTATCTGATTTCATTCTGGTCATGCTTTTCTTGTGTCCGTGTTCCACAGTTATCATTTTCAGACCCATAGTAACAGAAGTTAACTGCGTCATGGATTATGAGTTATGCCTTTTACTCCACACAATATGAAGAATTTCATTTCAATGTTCTCCCTGAGGGAGAATGCTTAAATGAAATTCTCCAAGTCTTAGCGGTCTGCTTCAGTATGTAAATGCGATATACAATGGTGGGTGGGTGGGTGGATAACATCATATTTTTTTATTAACTTTATAGCACGTTTCTTAGTGGTGTAGAGGCTATATTACACTCGGTCTTTTAGTTTCTATTATTATGTGGCCACCATGAGAATTACAGAAGTGGGTAGAAATTGGAGTTAACAGACAGTCTCTCAGCTTGTGATGCTGCAGGGATTCGTTGGGGAGGGGACATGCCGATAGGGGGGGATTGGGCACCCCTGTCAGCTAACATGGATGGGGAGAGGTGGGCGTTGGCTGTCCGTTAGCTTTGAGGGGACTGTGAGAGGCTGACAGAGAAGCCACCACCATGTTTCTTTGAAATGGGACACCAGACAATGAAGCTGTAATTGGCTGCTGCAGTCATGGACCACCCCACAAACACAGCTGATTGTGACAGGGTGCTCCCAGATTGCAGCAGTCAAGTTTCTTTGAGCTTTGGCATGCTCATTAACTGCCGCTACTGAAGCAATGTGTTTCTTGCACATGCGGCAAGCAAACACAAAAATCCTTTCTTAAAACAGCTTCTTCTGGACATTTTTATTCAGAAGCTCTTCCAATATATTATAGTTCCCTTGATCCATTAAATCCAAGTTGTCCAAAATATCAGTAGCCACAGTAGTGCTGGAAAAATCCAATAGTGAAGCAACCTCAGCATCCTGATTAATGCTGGGGTCCTCACCACATAATGTATTGTAACACATGTTTTCAATTGAAGCAGGATTAGTAACAAAGAGGTTTTTCAGTTCAATCTTCTGAACAAATCTCTCCAGGTCTATATCAATATAAAATTCTCTGGATTTAGATGATGGCACAAATGACAGTCATTTGCACTGAAGGTTTACTAATTCTCTGGAAAGTTCAGTACTGGACAAGTTTATGGTTTGCTGCTCCTCATTTTAGGTTTGGTAGTGGGATCTTCTCCCACCCCTCTTCCCCCTCCTAGTCATTTTTCATTTTTGGGGAACTGTTTGGGTAAATTCCCCTGATTATTTGCCTCTTCTTCTCTAGAAAAGGTAACTGTATTGGTGGAACGAGTTAAAATTCCACTGCCAGAAACTGTTGTGGTTCCCGTCTTTTTGTCTGAATTAGTTGAATTCTTAATGTGTTCTTTGCTCAAGTTCTTATTTTTATTTTTATTTGGTGACCTTGAGATCTGAAGCATGATCTCGATCTGGATCTATTGCTTGAAGTTGATCTATCACTCAAAAAGCGTGACAACTTGAATCTACAACCTTCCTTATTGTCGAGTAGGTCTCTTTTAAGTTTATGCTACTTACGGTTGATTGTTTCCGGTTCATGTCGTTTAATTTTTATCTGTAGTGCAGAATCAAGTTTCTTGAACTTGGGGCGCCCAATCAGTTTCTTTAAGCTTTTTTTAGTATCAGCTATCTTTTGTCTTAATAGCTGATTCTTTGCTGAATCATTTCTAATAATTAGTCTAACAAACGTTAGGACACAATCTTATACCAGTTGTTCCCACTCAGCTACTGCGGTGAATTCCTCCAATCCACCCGGCAGTACCACCATAATTCTCAAGCCCCTCGGAGCAATGTCATTATCCAGGTGCTGTACTGTTGTAAGATTGTGATATTATAGGTTACGTTTATGTCTGTAAATAGCTGATGCTCCAAAGTTGAGAAAAAAGTTTTCAACTCACCAGTTTCTGCACTAACAGCTGTAGTCAATTTCTGCTTAGCTGTTTGCAGCCTCATGTTAAGGTCATCCATAGTGAAAAGACAGACTGGCTCTGTAGTTTCCAAATCCTCCTCAGATGAATTACCTCCACTCATCATCCTCAGTATCGATCTCTTTAAGATGTGTTATTCCAGGAACAGTTTCCTTGAGCCAGATTAGTTAGTCTTTTGTTATGCCTTATGCCCTGTTTCCTTCATCTCTCGTCCGTTGTTACCAACGGTGCCCAAGCTGTGGCACTTGTGATATGCAAACAGAAGGAGACAATGAATGTTGCACTAAAAGCTGGACGGGGTGTGATTGTGGGGCTTCCAGCCCAAATCTTCACTCCAGAAACAAACATTCACTCACACTCCAGAGGCAGGAGAGCATTTTCTCCAGTGAAGGAGGCACACAAATGTCAAAATGAAAGTAGTCAGTTCAAAAATATTTGTAATTTAATGCAGAGAAAACAAAGTAGGCACAGCAGTAAGATCCGCTTGCAGGTGCCCCGACACTTTTCCAAGTAAGGCTTCATCGGGGGGATCACCTTAGGCAGGACATCCTTTTTTTAGGCACTTAATTCAACATTTTTCTGATGTCATGTGCTGTAACCAGTCAAATTCAAGACACAACGTTTTAACAAATGTGTGCCACACAAAAAGACAATATATCAAAATGACAAAATGTTTCTAGCACATCTCAGTGTTATGAATATAAAGAAGCTGAAAGAAAATGCTTTTTTTGTAATATTTGAAAACAGCCAATCAGATTACAGGGATTTGAAATCCAAAGTTATTTGCAGATTTTTGCAGTTGTTGCTTTTTTTACCTTACATACGTGCTTTTTCATACATAACAAGGTTATTCAAATAAAATCAAGTAGAGCATTCTAGAAAAAAATAACAAAAAAATATCAACAACCAATCAGGTTGCACGGATTTGATCATTTGAACTTTCAAAGCAAAATTGCTTGGAATACCTGAGCTAGATGGGAAGAATTAATAACAATACTACTAAGGCATCTAGTCTTCCTGATGCCTAATGTTATGCAGTAGTCACTGAAAGTATCAGGCAAAATTCTAGCTGCAACAATATGATGGGGATGATAGTTGAGAACCCTGTCCAAAAGGGTGTGGTTTTTGGAGTGATGGATATATATGTCTTTGTTATAAAATGGGCACCTAAATCCCTGCATCCTGATTGGTCAGGACCCGTGCATTGTGACAGTACTGCCACCAGGTAAAAGAAGTGCTGGTAATCTGGATGCCTCACCGAAAAATTGAAGTCCTTGTGCAAGTAGAATGTTGCATTTTTATCTGGCAGCCATTTTTTTTTTACTTTTACTGGGACAATGTTAAAATACTAAGCATGTAATAGCATAACTGCACAAAAATTACAGCAAAACCCACAGAGTCCATCAGCACCTCATTGTAACAAGTCACGCTTATTAAGATTTAGAAACGCAAATGATGAGTTTATTATCACTCACTGGAGCAGCACAGATATTGTGAGTAGTGACAATGTCTGCTGTCACCAGCGCTGTTTGCCTCCAGTGGCTAACCCGACTGTAAAACAAAAAAGAGAACCACATTAAAAGTTTTCTTTCAATTACCAGCAATAGATTCTTCCCTTTTTCAAACACTCTCTAGTGCAAAAAATGACTTGGATACACACACGAGTCCCACCAAAGTGATAAAGGCAACCACTGCTGTCCCAATACTCACTTGACCCCACTGAAGTAGTAGTGCTTCCTGCAGCCCATTCATTTTCTCTGTGATCAGAGTCTGACCCTTCCGAGTCTGAGTAAAGACAGTACTGCTACACATTGTGGTCGTTACTGTAGCAGATAAATAAATGACTGCTGTCTGGGCCTACAGAGTAGGAAAGGAAGCCAACTGTTTCCAGCATTGCCTGTACACCAAACAGGTACATAGCTGCCCAGCTTCCTGACTGCTTGACTGCCAGCACAAGTAATTTCATATTATTTAATATACAGTTCTTTAATAAAAACGGAAATACAGGCCCAGATATTCAAAAGGGTTGAGCATGGCGCAACAGTGTTGCACCATGCACAACCCACTGATCCGCCCTAGTGCGATATTTAAAGGGAAAGTCGCCTGCACAAATCCCAATCGCAGCCAGCGCATCAGTAATAACATACCGAACAGGTGGGGGTGTGCCCATGCATAAACTGCACAGCCCGGATATTCAGCCGGGCTATGCAGAATTATGCAGGCGCAACTCCCTACCTGTGCCTGCACAAAGTTGAGCCGAAAAGGAACAAGTCGAGCCACCCACAGGTGAGCTGCTGCATTGCAGGGTGCACACAGCAGCTGCCACCTGTGGGTGGCCCTCCACATACCCCGCCAGCACTGGCGGCGCCCCATACCCCGATCGCAGGCAGAAGTGTCACCTCTCGAGTAGCCCGATCACGGGCATAATAGTATTCTCTCAAAGTAGCCCGATCGCAGGCAGAACAGTATTCCTCCCCCAATAGCCCGATCGTGGACAGAACAGTGTACCCCCACCCCCGAGTAACCCAATCGCGGGCATCAGACCCCCAAAGTCCAATATCCTGGTGGTCCAGTGGACAGCGAGTAGCCGATCGCTGGCGGCATCCTCACCCCCGTCCGAAATCCCTGGTGATCTGGTGGCCCCCCACCCCACCATCCGGGCCCACACCCTCTCCCCCATCAGCCGGTGGTGGCAGTACCCCACCTACCTGCAGCCTATCGGCTTTCACTGACTGACAGCTCAGGACTGCACTTCATTGGTTCAGGAGCAGAGCCAATGGGTGTGCAGCCCATACCGCACTAGTCAGTCCAGATATGAATGAATTCATACTGTTATCTGCGATTGGGCTACTCGGGAGGGAAGAATACAGTTATGCCCGTGATCGGCTACCGGGGAGAATACTGTTATGCCTGCAATCGGGCTACTTGGGGAAATACTGTTATGCCCGTGATTGGGCTACTCGGGAGAATACTGTTATGCCCGCCTCGGTCTACTCGGGGAGAATACTGTTATGACCGCGATTGGGCTGCAGGGGGCGTTGGTCCCCAAAGGCTGCTGCCTGGCAGGGCGCCAGGTGCAAGTCGTCGGGGATCGGCGCACCTGCATGCTAATGGCATGCAAATGGGGCCGTAATCAGATGCGAATGGCCCCCGTGCACCTTGCATAAATTATGGCCCCATTTGCATGTCACCCTTTGAATATTACAGGTGCTGTGCATGGCGCAATGGAACTTGAGCCACCGCATCTCAATGCTCCACTCTGACCACTTGCGCTGGCTCAGTTCCATTGCGCCATGCACAGTGGGTGTGGCCAGGGGGTGATATTCAAAGAAGTTGCGCCAAATATCGCCCTGGCCACACCCCTGCACAACTATTTTGAGCAGTACAGGGGCTTGCACCACAAAATGGCACAGTTTGAATATCTGGGCCACAGTACATAAATTGAAATTAAGAAATAAATTATGGTGACTCAGCTTATATAATGTGTGTGCATATGTGTGTGTGTGTGTGGGGGGGGGGGCAGCAATGAGTATCTCAGCATTTCACAATAAATGCCCCTAACAAGTGAACTGTTTTCATTATGTATCTCAGTGTAACAAAAAATCTTAAAATAAATGGAGCCTGATTGAAGAAAATGATTGTTTTAGAACTGTTTAGTGTTTTTACAGTCCTCTGAGTTACAATTTAGTTTGGGATTATTTTTTGAAGTGTACTGGTATTCTAACAATAAATTAATAAATCCATTTGTTTTGCAACTTATTTCATAGTTTTTTTTTGTATTTTGCACAAGTGGCACCCATTTTATAAGTGCAATTACACATGGCCGGGTGCAGCACTACACCCCAGGGTGTGCGGGTATTTTAGTTTTGCCAACAACTAGCCATGTCTTATTGGTTACATATTTATGTTTTTTATTGAATGAAGCATTAATTCAAAGATTAACCAAAAAAGAAATGGGCCTATAACTGTTAGATCAGATCAAGAGCCAAATTAAACCACTAAATCAAGTACTGTATGCAGTTTTCCAGCTCGCAGTTCATTTGTTTGCAGGTCAGATTAAACAGACAAAACAAAAGGGCTGCCAGAATATTTCTGCCTAGTTTTAGGAATAACTGATCCACTAGTTCAGGGCTGTCTACTGTCATGCTGTCCAGTTCATTTAAGAATCTAAGAATTTGTTTTACTGTACCAGAGTTTAAATAAAAGTCTGGGGTTACTCTACCTTCAGAATTATGTTTCCAAACCTCTGTTAAATGGTTGTCCAGAAGCACTAGCAAATTAATAACACACAAAGCCTACAAAGGAAAAATTAACATTGATTTTGTCTATTATTTAACTCTTGTCAGTGATGATGACCTTATTATTAACGGGGATTGTTGATGAATTTGATTTTCCGTTGAACATCGTAACAATTCTCTATCATTTTGCAGGATCTATTTTTCTTCTGTTTTCAGGTAATCTAGTAGTTTGCTTTAATGGCCCAGCTAAACTTATGGTACATATTTTTTTTCTCTTCTGTCTGAAAAGCATCCAATTATTAACTGGTTTAGTAGCTCTGACAGTAGTCCACAGCCTATCCAACTCTAATTTTAGCTTGTGCGTAAACCAAGGACAAGATCTTGTCCTCATTTTTTCTAATGCTAGGGGTATGTTTGTTGACTATAGAAAGAAGAGTTTATTAAACTATTTTGCTGCTTTCTCCATGGTAAGCATCAGGCTCAGACATCTACAAGATCATGTTAAGTATGCCTGCTACCTAAAATGTTAGAAACATTTTTTTTCCATTAAATAGATTTTCTGACTTCTCTCACACAAACTACAATGTTATAATCAGTGATGTTACTCAAGGACTGTAGTATAATTATATTCCTGAACCAATTAATAAGTAACAGGGGAAACACAGAGAAGAGAGAATTTTTTTTGTTGTTAGATTGGGCCTTGTGGACCTTTGAATAAACTGAATTAGGCCAAAAAGCCTAAAAACTAATTGGCATAGAAGCAGTTCCAGCTGTGATGTCATTCCAGTACAACACCATGGTCTGAAACTAAGTTAACTAAAGTTAAACTAAGTTAAAGAAAAAAATCTACATAATTGCCCTTTCTTAAAGTTCTATAGGATGATTTTTTTAATTGCAATAAGACACTCCAGGGCATGTGTTATACAAACATATGAATATGCCAGCAGATCTATCATGTCTGCCTGATGTGGAGCTCATGCATCTTTCATTACATGATGTTACATCCTCCCTCCTCAGACACTTTTACCCTTCCCTCAGCTTTATCCCATGCCCTCTTAAATCCCTTGACCATTTTCAGATTCACTATGTCCTCTGATAGCCCATTCTACCTGTTATCATTCTCTCCATGAAGAAGTGCATCCCGGTCTTCTTCTGGAACCTTCCACCTGCCAGTTTGTAGCTGTGTCCCCTCATGTTCCTGTTCTTGCTGATCCTGAAAAGTTCACTGGGGTTGACCTCGTCTACAACTTTGAAGTACTTGAAGGTATCTAGCATGTCCCAATGATCTCTTCTCTCCTTGACTGACTACATATTAATGTAGATTTCCTGACCTCTGCTTGTATGAGAACCCCTGCTGGTCCCAAATCATTTTCATGGCCCTTCTCTATACCACCTCCAGCAGGCTGATGTCATTTTTGTGGTAGGATCTCCAGTACTGCACACAGTACTACAGTTGCAGCTGCACCATCAACCGGTACAGCAGTAGTAGTATGACCTCTTTCCTTCTGCTGGGAACCCTCTACCTATGCAGCCCAGCATCCTATTTGCCATCACTGCTGCGTTGCTGCATTGCATGGAGGGTTTCAGTTTGCTGCTGATTGCAATACCTAAGTTTTTCTCTTACTTGGGCACCATGACTGCCATCCATTCTAGCCTATACTCCACTTGGGGGTTCTTACTACCTATGCCATTTTCATTGAACCCTAGTTATCAGATTTCAGACCATCTTTCCAAATGCGCTAGGTTCCCTGTCATGTCCCTGTCCCCTGCACTGTGTCCAACCTGCCACAGAGCTTGACATCCACAAAGAGGCAGATTTTGCCCTTTATACTGTCCCTAATGTCATTTATGAACACTTTGACCAGTAGAGGAGCATGCACCAATCCTCGATGAACCCCACTGGTGATCGCACACTCCCTTAGTGCCTTCCCTAAGGACCACTCTTTGGGTTCCTTGTTTCTGTCTTTCCTGTGGAACTGGTCCATCCTATTCCTTCATTAACACTGAGCAGAAGTAACCATTAAATACTTCTGCCCTTCCATAACTATCCTCTATCTGCTAAGGTCCTTTTCTCATCTTGACAATACACTCCGTCATTGTCCTTTTTTCTCAGATGTACCGAAAAGAGGTGTCATCACTTTCTCTGACCCCATCCACTATCCTCAACTCCATCACTGCCTTGACCTTTCTTACCACTATGCTAGCTGTTTTTATATTGTCCACATAGTTCACTATATCCTCCTTCTGATGGATCCTCCTATATTTCTTAAAGGAAATCCTTTCTTCCCTCATGGCACTGCTGACCTCCCCTGTGAAACAGAGTGGTTTCCTGTGCTTATTCTTTTTACTTTCGGTTTCAGACAGGTGTTAGTGGCTTCTTGGAATACATCACAAATTATGAACCTTTTATTTTCCACTCCCATTGATCCCTGAACTTAGTCAGGTGCCGTCCCAGACTTCCCCCATTTTGATGAAGGTTGCCCTTTTGCTTATGTGGTTAATCTCACTTTTCAGATGGTTGAAGGCATTTGGCTTCACCTTGTGCCTCACATTCAAAGTGTGATGTTATCACAGTATAACACATGTCCTGTTGTGCTTTATCACTTAAGTACACTGACAGGAGAGAAAACTGTAAGATGCAAGCTTTGCAACCCTTCACTTAGCTAGTGGAAAATGTGTCACTTCTTTAAAGCAAGAACAGTTATTTTTCTACCTCAATAATTGTATTTGTCCTGAGCTAAGTAAATGCAGAAATTTTCCACCATCTGAACAGGCACTCAATATGTGTTTCAGAGAAATATGAACATACACTAACAGAGTACGTGAAACAGGAAATTGAAAACTGCACCCAGCCATAAGCACTAAGCCAGAGATACACATTTGCTTTGCAAAACAGCAGCAGCAGTTCTCATACTGTAACTGGGTGTAGGTGACAGACTCCTACAAAAATGACTAACACACACTACTGACAAGATTGGGTGAGATGTGTGGCATCAGACAGAAAACACAAGTAGGCATGGCAGGAGCAAGGCAGCAAAAAGTGTGGGCGCACCACAGTATACTAACACAAAACTAAACAAAGAACAGCTACTCACCATAACGGTAGATCTTCAAGGCTATCTCCTCCATTAGACCACACCTTTGGAACTGTATGCCATTGGCATCAGGACCATTCAGAAACGCTGTTAGCTGGGGGCCACCTATAATGATGTGCAATGGTAATTATATAATTGTGGGCGGCCCCACTGCTCCTCAGCACCCTGCTGGAGATAAGCTCAGAGGCCCTCTTATGATGAGGAACCAGGAGACCAAACCAGTACCAGGCACACAAGGAGATGCATAGGACTGGAAATATAGTAAACATAAGACACTTAAGGGACACCTCCAAACAAGGCAGCAGAAAAACCTGCCAGCTTATATCTCAGTAAGGGGAAAGAGGATATGTGCACTGTGATGAAATGGAAGAGATTCTCTCGAACATCTACTGTTACGGTGAGTAACTGATTCTATCTTCATCAAGGATAATTCCTCCTTTGGGCCACACTTTTGGAACAATTCCCAAGCAGTACCCAATGTACCCTGGGAGGATGGCAAAGTCTGATATGATATCAGGACAGAAGGCCAAGCAACACCACAAGATCAGAGCCAGCAGGTCTATGTGAGATTATATCTAGACTGTAGTGCTTATTTATTATTTATTTAAATGTTTTACGAGTAAGGCACACTGAGCAGAGTATTGCTCAATTTCAGATGCGTCCTGTGGGAGGGTGATAGTGGGGATAAAAGATACAGGCAGATACACAGTCAGGATGATATACTGTACAAGGAAGAGAACAATTAGGTTTAGTACATCTGAAAAATACAGGGATATAGAGACAACAATAGGTAAGATACGTCATAAGTCAAATTATGCATTAAGAAAGCAGGACTTTGTAGAGCTGGCACACTAACAGTGTGGTCATTTGGCACAGGTGCAGGTAGGGGAGAAATGCACTTTAATGAGGGGGTTGAGTTGCTGAGTTGGGGGCGTGAGCCAGATGGCAGCAGGGAGGGAGTTTCACAGTTTAGGCATGCAGTGTCTGAAGGCAGCCTGGCCAGCAGAGGAGGACATATGCGGTACAGACAGGAGATGGGTGTCAACATTTCTGAGGAGGTAAGCAGGAGGGGGTTGGGGAAGTGAGGGCAGAGGCGAGATAGGGTGGCAAGGATTGGGACCAGAACTTGGTCATGAGACTCGCGCAGTGGGACAGCCTGCTTAGTGAAAGTATGCACTGGGTTCTATGTCACAGCCACAGCACCTATGTCAGCTGCAGAAACCTTCTGAAAGCAAGCAGCAGCAATGGCCATGCCACGTGTAGACAGACCATGCACAGAACCAGAAAGTTCCTTACCATATTTACTACAAAAAAAAAAACAAAATACAGTTGGCCAGTCATTTGGACAGGCCCTGTTTAGATACAGGGGTGCTCTCTTTCCTAGTGGTGATTGAAACAAAAAGCTGAGAGGACTTTCTGCAATCCTTAATGTGATCGAGATAGAAATTATGCTCTATACCATGGAAGGTGTATGGTCTGATTCAATGCAGAATCAGAGACCACCTTTTGGTAGAAAAAGAGGACTGGTTTGAGAAGACTCTCTGGTCTTGTGGAAAATCAAAGGAGGCTCTTGCATCAGAGCCTCAAGCTTGGAAATCCTACAAGCAGAAGTCATGGTGAGTAACCTGTATTTCTAGGGACATGGATATGTTGTTCATCCACACTCATTGGCAGACTCCTAGCAGTTCTCCGGGAGGAGGGAGGCAAGACGCACACCCCCATATACTTACTTGGGAAAGAGAGACTGGAGAACCGAGGCCCCAAAACCAGCATCCCGGCGTGACTCAAGGTCGATGTGGTAGTGGGTAATGAAGGTGTTTGCTGACTTCCAGGTAGCAGCCCTGCAGATTTCCTGGATAGGGACGTCCCTGAAGCAGCCACTGCTAGAGCAGTATGGCGGGTAGAATGAGCTCTTATCCTCTGGGAGGCTCCATGCCCGCCAACTTATAGCAGAGATCTATGCAGGAGGTTACCCACCTGCTTATCGTCCGCTTGGCTGCAGGTCTGCCAGATGCGGCTTCAGCGTAGGTGACAAACAGCTGGCGAACCTCTCCCCGAATTTCAGCCGTGCGCTCCTTATAATAAGCGAGCGCCCTTCTAGGGTCCAGAGTATGGAGCCTATATCTGCCTCCGAGGTGTGATTGGGGTAGAACACCGCAGAGTCAACACCTGGTTAAGGTGAAACCCGACACCACCTTCGGAAGGAATTTCGGGTGGGGGCGAGGACAACCTTTGTCCCTGTGGAAGACCAGGTAAGGAGACTCGATGGAAAGCGCCTGGAGCTCTCCATCCTTCTGGCTGACGGATAGCCACCAAGAAGGCGGTCTTCCACGACAGGTGAGAGAGAGCACACCTGTGCATAGGTTCGAATGGCTTGCCCATGAGCTTGCCAGTACCAGCAGTAGATCCCACGGAGGTGGGGGTTCCCGCGACTGGAGGGGAAATGTGATCAAGGCCTTTGAAAAGCGCCAGACCACCTTCTCCCTGCGCCACCGACTGCTTCCCGCCCGCGCCTGCAAGCAGAGATGGCTGCCAGGTGCACCCCTTAGGGTCGCCGACCTAAGCCCTTGACTAGAAAGGACCATAAATAGTCCAAGATGCTTGCCAAGGAACAGGAGGAAGGGTCCAAGCCTCTTGCTCTGACACCAAATGGAAAACCTTTTCCATTTGAAGGCATAGCATTTTCTTGGTCGACTCTCACGGGACGCCTCAACTACATTGAGGACCTCGTCGGAAAGACCCAAAGCCTGGAACTCTAGCCGCCAGGAACCAGGCCGTCAGGGTGCAGGGATTGAAGGTCCGATGGAACACCTTCCCTGATTGACTGAGAGCAGGTCCGGCGAGCTGGAAGCTGCCGCGAGTCCTGGAGCTGAGACTGAGGAGATCTGGTACCAGAACTGGCGAGGCCAGTCTGGGGCTATCAGAATCACCTGCGCCTTGTCCCTCCTCGCCTTGAGAAGCACCTTGTGGATCAAGGGAAATGGGGAAAGGCGTAAAAGAGGCCCGGGTCCATTGCCTCGGTAGCTGGCATCCTCGCAGCGAGCCCTGCTGAGGGGGCGGCATGAAACAGACTCAGCTGCCTCCATGGAGGCAAACAGGTCCACCTGAGGTGTGCCCCAAAGGAGAACAGATGCTGTACTACCTCGCAGGAGAGACCACTGTGGGATGCAGCCCCTATCCGCCCAGGGCATCGGCCAGGGTGTTGGAGGCTCCTGCCACGTGAATGGCTAGGAGATCCGCCTCAGGCTGCGCGGTGACCAAATCCGGAGGCTTCTTGCATAGAAGCATGGAGCGCGGCCCGCCCTGGCGGTTTAGATAGTACATGGTCGTGGTATTGTCCGCCTGACTCGGACCACTTGACCCCGGAGGAACGGAGCAAAGGCGGTGAGAGCTAGGGACCGCCGGAGCTCCAGCAGGTTGATGTGGCATCGGACTCCCGGGACCAGAGGCCATGAGCCCGGTGTTCCCCAGATGGGCACCCCAACCCATCAGAGAGGCATCGGTCGACAGAGAGACCGTCGGCTCGGGCGGACGAACGGGATGCCCTCCTGCAAATGATCTGGAACGGTCCACCACTGGAGAGCGCCCACATCCCCTGTGTCACCGACACAAGCTGGTCCAAGGGATCGCAGCTGCCAGACCACTGGCTGGCCAGTCCCCACTGAAGGGGACGATGTTCCAGCGGGCCCAACGGACCACGCTGGTACAGGCCGCCATGAGACCCAGGAGGCGCAGGAAGTCCCGGCAGGGCGAATTGCCCAACCAGAAATGATCGGGCAAAGGAGGAAAGAACCTCGGCCCTGTCCGCTGGAGCCGCGCCTGGCTCAAGAGAGTCGAGCTGCGCCCATGAATAGAATCACCTGCTTCGCTCGAGTCTGACTTGGCCTGCTTGATAAGGAGGCCCAGTTGAGAGCAGACCTGGAGGGCAGATCTCTGGACCACTCCGCCTCCTTCCTGGAGGGAGCTGCTATCAGCCAGTCGTCCAGGTAAGGGTACACCCGACCCCTCGGCCGCAGGGAATGCTGTCACCACTGCCATGCATTTGGTGAAGACCCTGGGAGCTGGAGACAAGCCGAAGGGCATGGCTTGAATCAAGAGAGATCCTTCCGCCGAAGCGAAGGAATCTCTGGTGAGACGGACGGATAGGGACGTGAAAAACGCTGGCCCTGCAAGTCCAGAGAGCAGAACCACGCTGCTCCAAGGATGGTATTATCTGAGCCAGAGTGACCATCCTGAAGGTTCGAGACCTTAGGAACTTGTTTAGGTCGTGTAGGTCGAGAATGGGGCGCCAGCCCCCCGTCCGTTTCGGAACCAGGAAGTACCTGGACACAAACCCTGGGTCTGAAGGAGGGTCCACCACCTCTCTTACCACCTCCTTCTGGAGGAGGAGTGATGTCGGCTCGACGAGCCGCCAGTGAGGCTGGGGATCCCGAAGCCCCCCGAGGGGCGACGGCTCTGAAGGGTGGTGCCTGCTCGAATTCCAGAGGCAGGCCTCTTCCCACCACCTCCAAGACCCACCTGTCCGTGGTAACAGCGGACCAGGTGGAACGGAAGTGCCGGAGCCGTCCCCCCACGGGGGACCTAGGGCAAGGTGACGGGATGGGGAGACACCCTCAGCCTGCACTGGGCAGGCTTGGAGGAGGGACCGCCGAGGGACCTCCTGGGCCCTTTCCTCCCTGCCTCCTGTAGGGGGAAGCCGGCGGCTTGGGTTTGGGATGCCAAGGCCGAGCCTGCTGGCCCTGACGTTGCTGGGCGGGCCGCGCCGGGGGCACAGAAGGACGAAAGGGCTTAGGCTGTGGTTTGCGGCCTTTGTCCTTCTGAGCGGAAGAGACCGAGTCCAAGGTGGCATTGGACTTCTCGATCCTCTGCAGGTGACCTTCCACCCCAGGGCCGAAGAGGTCAGTCCCCAAAAAGGGAACATCCGCCAACTTGTGCTGGGTATCCGAAGTAAAGGTGGATATCCTCAGCCAAGCCCGCCGACGCATAGCCACTGCGGCCGCCACCGATCTGGCACATGAGTCCCCTATATCCAAAGCAGTCTGGAGCTGCTGTTTGGCCACTGCCCTGCCCTGGTCCCGCACCTGCTTAACCGTAGTCTGCAGATCGGCGGGAAGATGAGGGATGACCTCATCCAGGGAGCCCAACAGGGCATGAGAAAAATGTGCCATGAGGACGGCCGAACTGGCCTGACGAAGGCCGAGAGAGGACGCAGCTTAGACTTTTCGCCCGACGTAGTCCAATTTCTTGGACTCCTTGTCAGGAGGTTTGTCCACATCCCTGGCGTTGCCGGCGCGCCGGAAAACGCTGTCGGTAACCAACCCCTCAGCAGAGGGGTGTTCAAAACCGACAAGGAACCGGGTAGGGACCGCATACTTCCTGGCCATCCTGGCCGAGGCGCAGGGCAGGAAGCAGGCGCTGCCAAAGTTCCAGTGCCGGACCCACTATGGCCTCGCCACCGGAAAGGCCTCCGCCGGAGAATCCCCTCGGTCCAGAATCTCCGTGAGGGGATACCTGGCCCGTTTGGAAACGGGTTCGAGCTCCATCCCGGTAGACTCCGAGATGAGCCGAAGCAGTCCTAGGAAGGACGACGGGTATCGTCCATTGACTGACCTCCTGAAGACTCCAAGTCCAGTCGCTTGGAGAAGAAGGAGGAATCATCTTCGACTCGGAAGAGTCCTCGAAGAGCTGCCTCTGGCCTGAGCCACCTTCACCTGCCGAGGTCGGTCGGGAGTGAGGGTAACTGACAGCCGATGGGGTAAACCCTCAGCCGACCGAATCCTTGGTCGGAGCCCCAATTGGTGGCTGTGGAGGGCGGAGGTTCCACCGAATCGGTGGAGCAGTTGGTTTTGGCCTAACAACCGCCTGGGTATAGGCCTCGGACAAGTCGAGGGGTTGTGTCGGCTGCCCGTGACAGTTACTTAATGGCCGGGAAGGCACCGGAGTCGGCTTATTCCCGCCAGGAGGAGCTGTTGCAACATAAGGTCCCGTATCACCGACGACTTACGCCGAAGCTCCTCATCCGAGGAGGAGGAGGACGAAGCGGCGACGCCGCCACCGCTGTGCCGAGACCGAGACCGCCTATGACGGGTGGGAACGGCTGGACCGCTGAAGAGGTCCGAGACCGAGACCGAGAGTCCCGGAATTTCCGGGTCGGTGCGGGAGGTGTCGGCCGGAACTGCACTCCTTCGGCTCGAAGGTCCATCCGAGGGCTCGGAACCGAGGCACAGACGAGCCCACGGATCCTCAACTCTCCCGGGAACCGGGAGAGGGGAATCTCGGCTGCTAAAGGGACAGCTGTCAATGGGTCGAGAAAATCTCGACTTCTCAGTGGAGTCTCGGTCAACTGACCTGACGGGGACACCGTGGAGGCCAGTGGCCGGGCCGAAGGGTCAATCGGCCGACGGACGACGCCCGGGAGAGGGGACCTTTCCTCAGCCCCAAGAGCGCCGACGAGGGATTCTACCTTGTCCTCTTTTGACCGAATAAGGTCCAGCAGACGCAGGCCCTTCTCCTTAGTGGAGAGGACAGACAAAGCTCCTTAAAAGAAGCCGTAGGAAGAACCCAGAGAGAGCGGATAAATGCCGCGGCGTCGAGGAAGATACGCCCAAGGCCTCCTCTTCGAGGACTACCATCCGCCGAGCTGATCCGCCGGAGCCCGCCGCCGCTGACACCGCAACCGGGCCTCCTGGACTTCACCGAGGGAACGCTTCGGACGGCCCAGTTGCAATCGGGCAGCACGGGCCTCGAGGACGAGGCCGAGAAAGATGAGCACAGGCCTAAGCCCGGCGGGTCGTGCTCAAGGCCTAACAGTAGACACACGTGGAGTGTGGATCCGTCCGAGACATCTTCTGCCGCATGGGCATCTCCGAAATCCGGAGTCGATTTGTCCATCGCGGCCGCGGGGATAGAATGAAGTCTTTTGCAAAATTTTATTTTTAATCCGCAAACGGAGAAATAGGAACTAGTCGCGAACGCAGAGCGTTAAGGAGGGAACCTGAGCTTCCAAGCGGTAAGGAAGATCTGGCGTCATGGGGCGGAGCCGAGAGTTATACCACCCGGGTGGGTGGGAGGAGCAAGCTTGAAGACCTTCCGGCAAGATTTAAAGCGGCAAGGATACTGCCAATGAGTGTGGATGAACAACATATCCATGTCCCTAGAATAGTGTTTTCTGTGAAGAAAATGTATGTCACATGATGTAGCATGCTTAAATGGAGCCAAAGTAAATTTCTCAAGTATGAAATTCACGGAGGCCAGGCACCTATGAGGAGGAGCTGTGTGACATCACACAGTGAAGCCAAGATGGCCAGGTGAACACAAGGCATGCACAGGTCAGTGTCCTGTTGTAATGGTGTTCCTGAATGCGGAATGCTGCAGCACAATGCAAGGTCTGTAAAATCTATGTGGTAAAATGGTTCAAGGCTAAAACTGGCTCCAAAATGAGGTGTGTCAAAGAATATTAGATTTATAAAGGAGTGGTCGGAGGAACACTTTGCTGATAAGCGTAAAAATACAAAACAGGTACACCAATTTATTTCCACAACAGATTTACCATTTTCTTGCAGTAGTAATTTTCAAGAAGCAAATGGCAAAATATCTTCAGCACTGAATAATAAATATTTAGCACCCATTGGCGAGTGCAGAAAAAGAAAAGCTCTGCTCTCCCCTTCAGAAAGGGATAAGCGCTTTAGAGTTAACCATACACTTTTAAATGCTCATAAAACTGCAGCATTAAATATGCCTTTTAAGAAAACCGCTAACAAGAATTTAGTCAGAAGACGCTCATCAAACAACAAAAAAAAAAGACTTAATTACATTTGCAGAAACTGTTAAAGCCACAGATCACAATAAAGAATATAGCCAGGATGGAAACACATCTTTTAAAAACAACTCTCATCTGGACTCAAGAACAATAAGAGGAGCAATTGCTGTGGATGATAATTTAAATCAAAATCCCGCAGGACCCACAGGCAGTATATTCAAAACAGAGGAATATTAAGCAGATAGCAAAGAGAAGATTATAAATGCCATATATTCAAATTCAAAGTTGATTTTATTGTTCAGCTGAATGCCATTACAATACATCAAAAACAAACAATGCAGACATACCATATACGTTCTAAAAAAACATGCTTTACAGTACATCTATTTACATTTATCAATCCCTTTGTTGGCGAAAACAAAATGCCAGCACACTTCAGTACTGAATATTAATAATGTAGATCCTTTTGTCTTTGTAGGAATAATTTAGCTAATCATGATGTAAAGTGCATTCATCTTTAGAAATACAAGTACTGCAAGTGTGTCCGATCTAAAAGTTACATAGTTAAACAGATTACTGTATTGTTTTTATATCAAACTAAGCAAGGGAGCAGCACGACATCAAAGTAAGGAAGACCAACTGTTAATAAGGAAAAAACATGCTGTGAAACATCTTGTTGCTTCAGATTGGTGCGCAATATACTATTAAAACTACAGCATTCATTAATAAAATTCCTGCTATTTAATCTTTCTAAAGCAGGAAGTTAAATAATTTTGTGCACCAAAGTGAATATGAATACCCCAACTTGACTACTCTGACGTAAATATGAATAAAAAGATATAACATTTACTAATAGGTGTGGTGGGCTCAGATCTCTGCATATCAATGAGTGGTACTAGAGACCAAACCACGGGTAAAAATAATTTTGTCAGGAGCAGTCTTAACACAAGAATAAGCAAATACTCAGAGTGATTTATAAAATATACAAATGTGGGGTCATAAACATAGCTTGAAGTGTTTAAAATAACATATAACAGGCACAAACTTATGTTTCCTTTGGACTCTGGAGCCCATCTGCTTTGAATTAAGCTTTTTAGACTCCATTTACTTAAGAGTCCATCAATTATAAACCAGAGACTCCATTCCTGTTCTGAAAACCTGATTACAGGGCCACAGCCTCCATTTGCGTAGTGAAATATTAAGACAGAACTTGCCGAGGAACCAAAATTCAAAATCATTGTTTATAGGCAATACATTCCCCAGTACTATAAAGACAGATATTTCTGAGGCTGCTTTAAAATAGGAGTCCAGCAAACCACCGGGGTACTGTCCAGTCTTTTATGTATTTTAGATCAGGGTGCTCAATAAACTATGCTGAAACAGTAGCCTTCCAACAACTCAGTCAGCAAGAGTCTCACTCAAGGGCTCTGTTTTAAATAGAGCCGCCAGAAATGTCACTTTTAAAATCATTGCGGACAGTATAAAATTATGACATTCAGTTTGTATGGTAAAGCTGCAACCTTGGCCCGCTTTTTTTTTCCTTAGACATTGTTGTAGGCAAAAACACCCACGTATTTAAGTTAATTAGCCTGGCCAGGTAGTCAGAGTGTAAAAAAACCTAGAAGAGCTGTACTTCAATTTTGGTTTCCACTGTAGACAAAACAAATTCTCCGAGTCAGCTCTCAGAAAGTCACAGCACCCATCCAAGTGCAAGCACTAAAAGGGAGTAGTACACTTACTTGTTAGAGTAGGGGAAAAAAGCCCATTGTCTCCCAATAGCCTTTAGTATATCTGCAGTTCATATTCGGGAGCATTTACTAGCCTCCTTTTCCAGCTCCTCAGGCTTACCTGTTCTGTTCCAATAGTCAAAATTCAGTAGTTTACCAGCTATGCCACGAAGACTCAACAGTATATTGGAGTTCATTGCTGGCAAAAATATATGGTTAACTGTAGTGAGCCTTCCTTCTCCTCTTAATTAGATAAGTCAGTGAATGCTTCCTCTTTACCTGACCAGAATAACTTGGGGGAAATAGAGAAAACAAAGAAAACACTCCTGTGAGCATAATAACTTTGGTACATAAGTGAGCAAGCAAAATTCTCACTAGCCCCCCATAGGCAAAGGTATCATGCCTCTTTTAAATTAAAAAAAAGCCTTTCAGCACTGTCAGTGTTCCAGACAGGCAAACTGCTGCAGCAGGAATCGCCAACATTTTCCTTCTCTTAATCCCAAATCTTGGTTCTGTTTGGTTCTACAGACCTTCAAAATCACATAACTCTCATTTTGCCCAGACTCTCCAAAGCATCCAGGCAGTCTATGGAAAACATACTATCATGCCCGGCTTCCTTGAAGCAGTTCATAGAAACAAGTAAAGTTCAATTTAAGGTTGCCATTTAACATTCGGATCTGCAGTACATAGGAGCTTACTTCTTTTGTTATGCTCCGAGCAGAATCCAAAGAAACACACCATTATAGTGTGCATACACTTTTCTTTCACCGTTCCAACAATACCTGGCGGGACGTCGAAAACCAATGGCCGGACGACCGACCGAAAAATACAAAAGCATTTTAACTACAACTTGTATGGCTCCTAAACTACAAAGTAACATATCTGGTAAACATTCATCAAAACATTTAGAGTTTCATTCATAACCCCCCCCAAAAGCCTTTTTTTAATTGGCATCTGGAGAGGAAGGAGCACGTTGCAGGGGGCAGAGCAGCACTGCGGCCATCTTGCTGCCCGGCCCCCTCTGCAAGAAGTCCTAGTAAAGAATTACCTAAAAAGGTTATCAAATGCCATATATGGAATTAAGAAAGAAATGCTAGAAGCCCTTGGGGAAATGAAGGAATCCATTCTGGGAATTACAAAATCAATCTCTGATCTAACCATTAGAATGTACAACATGTCATTAAAATCAAAAGAAATACAAAATGGAATATCAAAATTAGAGGATGAGGTAACACCAATGAGTAAAACTCAGCTGGTACATGAGATCAATTTCAATTGTTAACTCAAAAAATTGCAGAGCAGGAAGATCGCTCCAGATGGGGTAATCTGCGTTTATGTAAAATCCCAGAAGATATTAAGGGAACAACAGACCCCATTATATTTTTTGAGAAATGTATCACTCTGGCAGTTTGGAAACAATATCCCAAAGAATAAATTAGCCTGAATAGAGCCCAAAGAAGTGGGAGCCACTTTATTGCCTCTAATGCAGTTTGCCTAGAACGGTCTTTATAAAATGGTATACTGTGTACAAGACAACTGTGCTTGAGTGCTTCCAAAAAGGGCGACTCAATCATGGTGCCTGTGTATGGGGCTACCCAGGCAGGGTAGCGACTGGATATATGGGTAGGCAATTATGGCGAGAGGATGTCCCTGTATATACATGTGCATGGGGGGACCACACTACACGAGGGTGGAAGGGGAGGGAGGGAGGGAGGGTATGGGGGTGTAGTGCCATGGTCAGCTGCTGAGCTGGCCATGTGGCATAGTGAATAGGTGGCAGGCTGGGGTTGGGAGGGTGCCGGGTTCAATTCTGGGCAGGATCTTTTTTTGCGTCGGGTAGGTTTTTTTTATTTTTTTTTAAGTTTTACACCCCCCCCGACATTCACCCCACTGGAGTTGAGAATCCTTAAGTTGCTGGTTTTCTAGTTGCTGCGAGTGTACATCACCGTAATTGATTTTTGGTGATGTACACAAACCATAATAGAAACATAGAAACATAGAAGTTGACGGCAGATAAGGACCGCAAGGCCCATCCAGTCTGCCCATTTCTTTTTCTACCTTATAAATGTGCCATCAGCCTTTGCTCTGTCAGTGGCCTATCTATTCATAGTCATTTGTATTGCTCCCTTATGCCTATCCCATGCCTGTTTGAAGCCCTGCACTGTATTCATAGCCACCACTTCTTGTGGTAAGCCATTCCATGCATCCACCACCCTTTCTGTGAAAAATAATTTCCTCACATTCCCCCTTAATCGTCCCCCCTCTAATCTCATGCTGTGTCCTCTTGTTCTGCTATTTTTCTTATATTTAAACATGTAAGAGTCTTTCACCTTGTTAATGCCCTTAAGGTGTTTGAATGCCTCGATCATATCACCTCTCTCCCTCCTTTGCTCAAGGGTATACATATTGAGCTCTGTTAATCTGTCCTCATATGTCTTCTGATGCAGTCCCTGCACCATTTTGGTTGCCTTCTCTGGACTGCCTCAATTTGGTTAATGTCCTTGTGAAGGTGTGGTCTCAATACTGCACATACTCCAGATGGGGCCTAACCAGTGTCTTGTAAAGAGGGATTATTACCTCCCTCTTACGACTTGTGATACCCCTACTAATACACCCTAACACCCCACTAGCCTTACCTACTGCTTTAGAGGTCTGCTTGGATGATTTCAGGTCATCAGTGATGATGATGCCCAAGTCTCTTTCTTCCTTTGTGACTGCTAGCAACTCCCCTCCCAGCCTATAGGTGGCTTCAGGGTTTCTCTTCCCTATGTGCATGATTTTGCACTTCTTTGCATTAAATCCCAGTTGCCACTCTTCGGACCATTTTGCTAGTTTATCCAGATCTCTTCTCATTCTGCCCACCCCATCTGGATCATCTACTCTGTTGCAGATCTTGTGTCATCCGCAAACAGACAAGCCTTACCCTCTAGTCCATCTGCAAGGTCACTAATGAAGATGTTGAAGAGGACTGCCCCAGGACTGATCCCTGAGGTACCCCACTTGTGATTTGCATCTCTTCTGACTGTATACCATTTACCACCACTCTCTGTTTTCTGCCCGTCAACCAGTTTGCCACCCAGTTGACCAACTTCTGACCCACCCGAGCCTACCCAGCTTATTTATCAATCTTCTATGTGGAACAGTGTCAAAGCTTTGCTGAAGTCAAGGTAGGCGACATCAACTGCTCCCCCTTGTTCCACCACTCTGGTTACCCAGTCAAAGAAATCTATGAGATTAGTTTGACAGGACCTTCCTTTTGTAAACCCATGCTGTCTTGGATCCTGTGCCCTATGGATTCCAGGTGTTGCACTATCCTTTCCTTAAGGAGTGCCTCCATAATCTTGCCCACTACTGAGGTAAGACTGACTGGTCTGTAGTTCCCCGCCTCCTCCCTGTTACCACTCTTGTGGAGCGGGATCACATGAGCCCTTCTCCAGTCTTCTGGGACCTCTCCTGTGCTCAGAGACTCACTAAACAGTTCTGCTAATGGCTCTGCTAGTTCCACCTTTAGCTCCTTAAGTACCCTGGGATGTATGCCATCAGGTCCCATTGCCTTATCCACCCTGAGCTTAGCAAGCTCTTGTAGGACCCTTTCTTTTGTGAAGGGAGTAGTGCTCACCTCCCTCCCCCTGTGTCCATGATGCTGAGCTGTGGGCCCTGCCCTACCTTCTCTTCAGTAAATACTGCAAAGTATCTATTTAGGATAGATGCCTTTACAGGGTCCTCCTCCTCCCATGCTCTCCATTAAGCTTAGCAATACACCCTCTGGACTTTCTCCTTTCACTAATGTATCTATAGAAAGTCTTGTCACCTTCTTTTACTGTTCGTGCTAGTTTTTCCTCAGTTTGGGACTTTGCCTGCCTTACTGCCTTCCCTGCTTCCCTTAGGGCAGTTTGGTATGCCTCCCTATCTTCATCCCGATGTGTTCCCTTATATTTCCTGAAGGCCAGCCTTTTGGCTCTGACCTTTTCTGCTACTGTATTTGAGAACCAAAGTGGTTTCCTTCTTCTTTTGCACTTCCTTTTCTGTCTAACACAATGGGATGTTGCTTCAAGTATTGCATCCTTAATGCTTGCCCACTTTGCCTGTACCCCCACCTGTGTTTCTTTTTGCCAGGGCTAGCTTAACTCTGTTGGCCATCTTATCAAAGTCAGCTCCTCTGAAGTCCCATATTTTTGCCTTGGAATGGGATGATTTAGATGTAGTAGCCAAATTGAACCATACCATGTGATGGTCACTGGCCCCAGGTGACCTTCTACCTGGAGATCTGTGATCCTTCCTTGTTAGTCAGTACTAGATCTAGGATAGCCCTGTCTCTCGTGGATTGCTGTACCAGTTGTTTGAGGCCCTCCCCCTGCAGGGAATCCACTATGTGTCTAGTTCTGGCAGATGTTCCTGCTGGTATTGACCAATCTGTATCCGGCATGTTGAAGTCTCCCATTATCAGAACCTCCCCTTTAGCTGTCATGTTTTGTATATCTTCTAACAGTAATGTGTCTATGTCCTCCCCCTGGTCTGGGGGCCTGTAGACAACCTCAGTTCTTATGGCTGTCCCATTTCCTGTTTCCAGGGTGACCCACAGTTCTTCTGGCTCCTAATGTGTATTCTGAATTTCTGTAGCTTTGATATTTTCATTGACATACAGGGCCACTCCTCCCCCTTTTGCACCTTGGTCTCTTCTGAACAATACATAGCCAGGTACTGAAGTCTCCCAAGTGTGGTTACTGGTAAACCATGTCTCACTAATTGCTACTATGTCCAGTTTAGCCTCTGACATTATTGCCTGCAGGTCTGAGATCTTATTTCCCAGGCTGTGAGCATTTGTGTACATGATTTTCCATTGGCCAGATTTTGGTGTGTTAGTTGTTGGGTGAGGTTTGGCATTACCTCTGTGCGTCGTATGGGGAGACAAACCTTTTTTCTTACCTGGTGATGCAAATGAACTGCAAACATGCTGAATCCCTGTTTGACCACTAGCTGAGGGGGAGGGTGTTCTTCCCATTTGACGTATGGGGTGCTGCACCCCTCTCCCCATTTGCTAGTTTAAATATTCTGCAAAGACGTCAAACTTCTGCCCCAATGCACTGACTCCTCCTTAGTCAGATGCAGTCCATCAAATTTAAAGAACTTTCACTCCCAGAACTGTTGCCAGTTCCTACAAATCTGTGTCCTTTTCCTGGCACCAGCCCTTGAGCCACGTGTTTAGCTCCCCTATCTCCCTTCTCTGACCTTCCATCCATCTGCTCCCTCTCCCAGACTGGCAGGATCTCAGAGAAGAGATGCCAGACGAAATAGATGATAGTTTGTCACCCAGCCTGGTCAGGTGTTCCTTGGTCTCCACAACTGACCGGCTGGCGAGAGCATAGTCCATATGTGTACCAGGACATCAATGTTTTCTCCTGCTTTGTGAACAATTTTAGCAATGCGGTCAGTGTCTCTCCATGCTGATGTAACTGGGAGACATCTGACCATTACCTAGCTGGAGATGGGTATCAACTCCCAAACCATGTAGTCTCCTATGATCAGAAGTTTTTTGGATTTCCTTTTTGCTTTTTTTGTTTTGGTTCCTGATTTGGGTGAGTTTTGTTGTGCTAGCTCCCGTGCTGCAGTGTCCTGCTTTGCAGTGTCTTCTGCCTCTTTATTTGATTTCAGAGATAGAGGCAGATACCTGTTTGTAGTGTTTATATGGTTTTTGGAGGTAATGTGTTGGAGAGCAGAGAGTGATGGGGCACCCGATTTGCCCCTCCTAACCACCTGCCAGCCTCTTGGACCAACTACCCTCTGCGGTTGAGGTTTTTCTGTTGGATGCTGGGGAAATGGCGGGTGGTTCTTATAATGTATTTCCTCTTGAATATGAAATTTGAGGCGTGCAATCTCTGCCCATGCTGCCCGGAGCTGAGCCCTAAGATCTCCAAAGGCCCAGCATATAGGACAGTGTCCTAAATCCTGTAAGACTGTCCTTCTGAAAATTGTTCCACAGTACCTGCAGTTAATGATATCCATTCCAGATAAGTTGCTGGGTTTATAACCTAGTCAGAGGAATTAGAAGGAAAAAAAAAGGGAAAAAAAATGCAAGTAATGGTTTGATTTTGTTTTGTTTAACTTGTTATAACAACAAGTTAAATTACTAGTGCCCCTGTAAATGAGCTCACCTTGTGGAAGCCCCTTCCTGCTCTGCCACAGGAAATGTCACAACTGTGGTACCCTATAAAAGGAGTGTAGTGTGGGGTGGTTGGGGATGGGGGTGGGTGGCTGGGCCCTTCCCCTGCCGAAAAAGAAAAACCACGGACGAAAGAACAAGGAGGTAAGAGCAGAAACAATCAGTCAACAACAAATGCTGTAACCCTGAAAGCTTATCCTAATGTTAGGTAAAACCTGTAAAGCACCACCTGTAATAATTTCAGAGAAGATATACACTGTAAGAAACACTTTGCTACAGAGAAAAATAAAGTAATGAAATGTTAGCAACAAACAGTAGCAATCCCTGTGAGTAAAAAATAAAAACAACACCACACAGTAAATCTGCTTAGCCAAAATAAGTCTTAATCCTTTTCCCTTGCTCTGGTAAGTTTCTCTACTCTGCCTTTCAAGCAGTCTTAGAAGGAAAGAGCTCAGGTGAAACTAGGTGCCTTGGCCAGCAAACCAAGTCTTCTACCTCACTATACCGCGATCACCAGTATCACATGGAACCTATAAAACCTCACTATTACCAGCACAAAGAAGAAATTCTCCAAAAGGCAAGAATAGAACATGGTCTCAAAGTGGATAATATTCATTTAAATGTCTATCCAGACATGTCAATGGAAACTACATTAAAAAGAAAACAATTTAACCCATTAAAAGTAAAGCTATATGCTAAGGGCATACGCTTTACAATGCATTACCCAGCTAAAATCCATTTTGTGGTCAATAACAAATTGCAAACATTTGATGATCCTTGGGAAGCACAGGAGGCTTTTGAAAAAATGTATGGTGAATCCACCTCAAAGAGCTTTCTTTAAATTAATTCACGAGTGGTCCTTTTTTCCCACAGGTATCTGAGCAAAATTTAATGCAAGGAGCATCCCGGCGCATGAGTAGAAGTCAGAAGAAAAATGCAATCAAAGATTAGTACTGCTCAAGATTTAAGGATAAACTCTTGAGTTGCTGAAAGCATCTCTACCCCACTTCCTATCTCTTTGGTGATTAATAACTGCAGTATTACAATACAATAATCAAAGAGCAACACGGAGCAGAAGGAAAAAAGGAAAAAAAAAGGAAAAAAGAAAGAAAAGCCTGAACATAGTATGAACAATATGATGGGAAAAGGCTTCAGAAGTAAAGATAAATATTATATTGTCAAATAGGGAATTACAGTAGTTCCATCTTTTATAGTGTGGACTAATTACTGAAAAATTAAGATATATTCTCGGAATATAAGAAATGAGAACATAGAAAGAGAATTGAACCAATGGAAAAAGGATTGAAAATGACAAGTAGGGGGGAGGGAAGGATTACTAGACTAGCAGAATAGGATGCATTTTACTGCATCATTTTAAGATTGCGGCTACACTGGGCCAAGCCATCTCCACATATTTTTAGAGTGCTCATTTTTGTTTGTCAGAGCAGTTAGTTAAGGGCAAAGAAGTGAAGATTTTAGCACTAGGTTTGCTTTTTCCTGATTTATCGACTTTTTTGTTTTGGGAATCTGTTTTTGCGTTAACAGTTGTAAATGCGGTAAATCTGGTTGCCGTGTATTGTGAGGACAGTACAAATCAGTCCTCCTTATTTTATGCCATTTTTTGCTTCAATATTCACCTTGATTTTTTTGGCTCATATTACCTGCCGATTCCCGTTTGAACCAGGCTCGAGGATGGGGAGATCGTGGGGGAATCTGTCTGTGTGTTCGGAGGTGTGGTGTCCTTCGGGAGTGGAGAAGAGGAGCTTCGGTTGTTTTCTGCTGCTTTTCGGCTGCTGGATTGGAGTGGAGCTGTGGTCCGGTGTCCTTTGGGGAGTGAAGAGGAGGAGCTGTGGTAGTTTCTGCTGCTTTTTGGCTGCTGGATTGGAGTGGAGCCGTGGCCCGGAGGTGGAGTGGAGGTACTGTGTTGGGACTGGGCTGTTGGGCTTCTTATGGAGCTTTGGTGGTTGATGGGGCTGCTTCGATTCTGCTGACTGGATCATTTTCACCTTTTTGGTGAATTTGCTGCTGTTCTTGCTACCCCAACCTGAACCTGGGGAGTGCTGTTGGAGGGATTGATAGTGGGGAGGACCTGGCCTGTGGTCGTCAGAGGATGAACGGCAGGTGCATGATCCTTGTTGGTCTTGATGGGAAGGGGGCTGAAGAGCCTGTCCCTCACCTAGATCTATCACGCTTAGATTCCCCATCGGTGTTCCTCTCAGGGGATGGTTTGATAGTTGGAGAAGATCAGAAAGAAGCAAAGAAGTAGAATTCAGTGTGGAGGCCTATTTATTTTTGGACCTAAATTAATCTGAGAAAGTGATCTGCTGAGAACTGCTTGAGGTCCACAGCCCAGGAGTTTACTTTGGATATACGGTCAGACTTTATCCTACTGTGTTCTCTTGACTGGTGGACAGTGAGAGTGTCCTGTCTTGCTGTAGACATACTAAATCAAACTAAATAATACATTATGGACAGTGAGAGTGTCCAGTTTCACTGTAAGTGATATACTGTACCCCCAGCTGAAGTGAGAGATTGGTTTGGGAAGACATTTTTATTATTTTTTTTTCTTTTTCTCTGGTGAGGTGAGAGCTCCCAGAGGTTATAAACTGTTTTCTGGAGAGAACAGTGGCAACCTCTTCTTCGAACTTCTGTTTACAATTTACAATCTGCTCTGTTTTATTTATATTGTGTATATTTATTGTTGAATGATGTGAGGCGTATGATTGAAAGTTGAGTGACTGAGTGTGTAGCGTGATGTGTTTGGTGTAATTTTATTGTGGGTGCTCTGAGTGTGTGAATATGTGTTGGGGAGTTGCTGGAACGGTCAGGCATTATTCCCCCTCCCGGCTTAAAGACCTCCGCCCTTTTAGGTGTCCCCCACTATCTCCGGAGGTATATAGATGGTGTAGGGCTCTGGGGATTGTGAGGAGAAGGAAGGCGGGGGCAGGGCCTAGAGGGGGAATGAAAAGGAGTGGATGGATTGGGATAGTGAGGACAAGAGGACACCCTGGGGTGAAATGGGTTCAGCAGAGGGGTCCTCCTTGCCTGATTCCCATACCCAAGGGCTCTGCTTGTGGCAGGCAGGTAGTTCGGTCTTCAATAGAAACACAGAAACATAGAATTTGACGGCAGATAAGGACCGCTTGGCTCACCTAGTCTGCCCATTTTCCTACCTAACAGATAAGCTGCAGATCCTAATTAACCAACAGCTTACTTCCTCCTTCCCCCCACTAGGACTGCCTTATGTCTGTCCCATGCATTCTTGAATTCTCTCACTGTTCTTGACTTCACGACCTCCTCAGGGAGGCTGTTCCATGCATCCACAACCCTCTGTAAAAAATACTTCCTCACATTACCTCTGAGCTGTCCCCCCTCTATCTTCAAATTGTGCCCCCTTGTTCTTGCACATCTCTTTTTCTGAAAGATGCCACCCTCTTGGACTTTGTTGATTCCCTTGAGGTACTTGAAAGTTTCTATCATGTCCCCTCTCTCCCTCCTTTCCTCAAGGGTATACATATTAAGCTCCCTTTAGTCTTTCTCCCAGATGTCTTCTGGTGCAGACCCTGCACCATTTTGGTTGCCCTCCTCTGGACAGCATCCACTCTGTCTATGTCTTTGCAGAGATGGGGTCTCCAGAACTGCACACAGTACTCCAGATGGGGTCTCACCAACTGTCTGTACAGTGGGATGACAACTTCCTGTTTTCTACTATTGATGCCTCTCCCTATGCATCCCAGCATCCCCCCAGCCTTCCTTACTGCCTTCTCACATTGCTTGCCCACCTTTAGGTCATCTGATATAATTACCCCCAGGTCCCTTTCCATTTTTACTGTTGTCAGTATCTCACCCCCATTGTGTACTCTTGCCCTGGGTTTTGTTTCCCAGGTGCATTACCTTGCACTTCTTTGCATTGAATCTGAGCTGCCATACATTTGACCATTCCTCCAACCTTGCCAAGTCCCTCTCATCCTTTCCACTCCATCTGGTGTATCAACCCTGTTGCAGATCTTTGTGTCATCTGCAAAGAGACTTACTTTTCTTCCAGTTCCTCTGCAATGTCACTTATAAAGACATTAAAAGGACCGGTCCCTAATACTGAACCCTCATGGTACCCCACTAGTAACCCTCCTTTCTTCACTGTGGACTCCATTTACTACTACCCTTAGGGCCCTTTGTCTAGCCAATTTCTTATCCAGGCTACCACCTTGGGACCCACTCTAAGGCTGGCTAACTTGTGTATTAATCTTTTGTGTGGGACTGTATCAAATGCCTTGCTAAAATCTAGGTAAGCCATGTCCACAGCCCCTCCCTGGTCTACTACTTTGGTCACCCAGTCAAAGAAATCTATTAGATTCGTCTGACATGACCTTCCCATCGTGAATCCATGCTGCCTTGGATCCTGTGCCCCACTGGCCCCTGGGTACTCAACAATTCTTTCCTTCAGAAGTGAGTCCATCATTTTACCTACCACCGAGGTCAAACTAACTGGTCTGTAGTTTCCTGCCTCTGTCCTGCTCCCACTTTTGTGAAGAGGAATTACATTCACCCTCCTCCAGTCCTCAGGTACCACCCCATCCTCCCATGATTTGTTAAAGAGAGTAGTCAACGGTGTCATTAGTTCTACCCTTAGTTCTTTTAGAATTCTTGGGTGAATCCCATCAGGCCCCATTGCTTTGTCCACCTTCAATTTTATTAGTTCTTTCAGAAACCTTTCTTCTGTAAATGGACTGGTATCGACCCTCGTCTTCAGGGTGTTTCTCTTGTTTGGTTTAGGTAACACCCCCTCCTCTTCCTTTGTGAATACTGAACAGAAATATTTGTTCAGTATCCCTGCTTTTCACTGTCACCCTCTACCCACATTCCCTCCCCTTTATTAAGCCTCAGTATCCCTCCTTTGGTCTTTCTTCGCTCCCTAATGTACCTATAAAAGATCTTATCCCCCTCCTTAACAGAGTTGGCTATCCTTTCCTCGGTTTGGGCCTTTGCTATTCTGACTGCCTTCCTAGCCTCTTTCTGCTTTAACTGATAAAGTTCTCTGTCCTTCTCCTTCTGTGTTTCCTTATATTTCCCAAATGCTATCCTTTTCACCTTAACCTTCTCTGCCACCTCTTTTGAGAACCATAGCATTTTTTTCCTTCATTGTGTTTTGTTGATTTGCTTTACACAAAGGCTTGTTGCCTCTGTGATGGCTGTTTTGATTACTCTTCATTGTTCCTCCACCCCTCCTTCTTGCCTGTTTGCTAGTGCTTTTCTGAGGCACTCTCTCATTTTCCAAAAGTCAGTCCTCCTAAAGTCCAATACTCTTGCTTTTGTATGGCTTGATTGTATGGCTGTGTTTATTGTGAACCACACTGTTTGCTGGTCGCTTGTTCCCAGATGGCTAACCACTTCTAAATCTGAGATTCTTTCTCCATCCCCATTTGAGAATACCAGGTCTAAGATTGCTCCCTCCCCAGTGGGTTCCAGTACTAACTGTCTGAGGCATGCCCCCTGTAGGACATCAAGAATGACCCTGCTCTTGGATGTGCCTGCAGCAAAGGTGCTCCAGTTAACATCTGGCATATTCAGGTCCCCCATTAACAATATCTCCCCTTTTTCTGCTATTCTAAGGAAGCCTTCTATCATTTCCTTGTCCATTCCCTCCCCCTGAGATGGGGGTCTGTATACAACCCCCATGCGGATTGTGGTGCCATTTCCTGTCTCCAGGGTGACCCAGAGTCTCTCATCTGCTCCCTGTTTACTCTTTAGTTCTGTTGCTTTGATCCCTTCCTTTACATAAAGAGCTACTCCTCCTCATTTACCCTCCCTGTCCCTCCTGTAGATTGTGTATCCTGGTATGTTGACATCCCAGTCATGGTTCTCTGTGTACCATGTTTCTGTGACTGCCACAATATCCAGGCAACCCTCTTCCATCAAGGCCACTAGTTCAGGGAGCTTGTTACACAGACTACGGGCATTGGTACTCATCACCCTCCACTTTTTGATGGTCTTACCGCTTTTAGCCCCATTCCTGTCCTTACTGCCTTTGCCTTTTTTTACATTTACTTCTGTCCTGCTCCCTAATGACTTCTGTACCTTGGTGTTTACCTCACTGATTACTGTTGTTTGTGGGGGAAGGATGGGATTTCCCTGCTCCTTTTCAGTGCCTCCCCCCTTGGCTAGTTTAAATGCTTGCCAATGAAGCATTTAAACCTCTCATCTAGGATCTTGGTTCCCCCCGGACAGATGCAGACCATCGCACCAGTATAGGTCTGCATCCTTCCAGGTGGCTCCTCAGTCCCCAATGAAGCCAAAACCCTGAGCTCCCCACCAGTTTTTCAACCATTCATTGAATTCCCTGGTGAGGAGTACCCTAGCATCACCCTTGCCATAGACAGGCAGCAACTCCGAGAAGGTTACCGTATGCGCTACTTGTCTAAGGCCCTTCCCCAACTGTACAAACTCCTCTTGCACTGCTCTGATCCCATTTCTAGCCAGGTCATTTGTCCCTAGGTGGACAATGACATCCAGCTCCCTCCCTCATGCAGCTGCTCCCACGATTCTGAGGATTCGCTTCCTCCCTCCAAGCCGTGGCGCCAGGCAGGCACCTTACCTCCCTCTCCCTCCCTCCCCATTTCTACCCTCCAAATGATTGAGGCCCACACCAGAGTTGTTTCTCCCCTGTGGGGTTTCATGCCACCCTCCTGTGGGTCTCCTTTGTTAAGGTTCCCAGCATCCTCCTTGGTCTCCACTGAAGGTGCCTCCGTAGAGGAACCACTATCCACTAGAAGAGTGAATGAATTGTGGAGAGGTACAGCTGGAGGGATGCAACTCTGTTCCACCACCCTCTTACTCCCTGAGCCCACCCTGGTCTAGCCTCTCCTCTTTCTTGGCAACCTCTGAGGTAGTGGCATTGGCCCTGGTGGTCCCTGGGTGGGGGAGGAGGTTTCATGAATCCTAGCCAGGTCAGCCTGGAGATGGGCAACCTCCTCCCTCAGACCAGAGAGGTGCCTGCAAATAGGGCAGCATTGCAGCCTCCAGAATGTCTCCCAGAACACTGCCGCCCCACAGCTACTGCACTGCACCACTCCTCTCATGTCTTATTTTGTGTCCCTTCTCCTGTTTCTCTGTATGCTTACTCTCTCCTCTCCTTACAACTCTCACCCTTCCTGTTCTGGGACAGTAACTTTCTATATTCTTCAGTAGCCTCCTTCTTCCTTGCTCAGTGTCAGACCACCAGCAGCTGGGGGGGAGAGTGAGCTACTTTTTTCCTTTAGGGTTGACAAAACCAATGTTTCTCTATGATCCTTCCCTTCCTACTGCCAAACAGGAAGTTCCTGTTGACAGTCAAATCCAGTGGCTATAAAAGTAGAACTATCTTAGGGTGGGTGGGATGGAGGGCAATTAGTAAGAAAAATCTCAACAGACACTGACTCCTGCTAAGATATAAGTGTTAAATTAATAAGAAAATGTAGCTTGTTTTAGTTAGCTGCTTTCTGCTCTACAAGCAAGGCTAGCAACAGGAAGTTCTAATTTGAGTCACCTGCTTTTATAATGTCTAAGCCACACCCCAATTAAGCTTCTTTCCTCCCACTGGTTTAGCAAAGTAAACTGATACAGAACCCTTCCCAGCACAGAACACGCACTGACTTTCTTTCTTTTCTTTTTTTAAACCCTAAATAAGACCCCTTCTACTTCTAATAAAGTATCTGTTTGCTTAATCTCAACAGACACTGACTCCTGCTAAGATATAAGTGTTAAATTAATAAGAAAATGTAGCTTGTTTTAGTTAGCTGCTTTCTGCTCTACAAGCAAGGCTAGCAACAGCAATGGTGACTCATCCTACACAGATGGTATTATGCAATGCCAGGTCCATTAAGAACAAGACTGCTATAATAGCCGATCTTGTCAGGTCATTGGACCTGGCGTGCATCACCGAGACAGACTGGATGACAATGCTGGCCTTATTTTGGCTTCAGCTATACCAGCCAGGTACCCAGTGATACACCATCCGAGGTTGGATCATAGCGGAGGGGGAGTGGCAATCTGTTTTAGAACAGAACTGAACCTGATGGAGGTACCAGTAGGAATCACCAACTCCTTTGAATGTATTGTGGGTGAGGGTGTGGGGTGCAGGATTCTTCTCATTTACCGTTCACCAGGTAATGGTAATGTTTTCCTGTGGGAAGTTGGGGACTTCATTGTCGACATGACATTGGGATCCTCCAGATGGCTGATCCTGGGGGATTTCAATGCCTGGGATGACTATGATCTCTCGCAGTTTGGTCAGGACTTCTTCCAGCTGATGAATTAGCTGGGCTTCACACTGGTTATTTCCTCCTCGACCCATTTGAATGGTCATTCATTGGACTCAGTGTTCCTCCTGGGGATGGAGATATCTGACTTGGTGGTAGAGCCAGTCAGATGGTCTGACCATCACACCTTTGGGTTCATTTTTTTGACCCCCCTAATAGGTTGGCCCCTACAGAGATGGTTCAGTAGCACCCTTTGAGGGTGTTAACCCAGAGGGCCTGATGGCGGTGCTGGACCTATCAAGTCTGTTGAGTGAATGCATGGATCCTGGTGACCTGGTTCTTGCCTATAATAAGACAGTAGTTGGGGCCCTGGACTCCATTGCTCCTGTTCGTGTTCATCCCCTCACCCTTCACCCCAAGTCTCCTTGGTTTGATGACACTTTGAGGGAGTTGAGGAGAGTGGGAAGAAGGTTTGAGAGATGTTGGTGGAAGTCGGGTCTGGAATGCAACAGGTTTAGTTTGATGGACCATTATCAGGTCTATCAATCAGCAATTACCAGTAAGAAGGCAGAATTCCTGCCCAGGGAAATTGCTGCTGCACAGAATAGTCCAGCCCAGCTCTTCTGGACCATGGACAGATTGTGCAATCCAATCTGTCTTCAGCCCAAGACAGCATTTTCACAAGAACATTGAGAGGAGTTTGCTCAATTCTTTGCAGATAAGGTTGCCGCAATCAGGTCCAATCTCCTCCTAACTCTTTCAAATAGGAGTTGTAGTGGTCAGCAGGATATCGGCCACCCAGTTTGTGTGGTTTGACTTTGACCTGCCCACAATCAATGACATAGTGGTGATAGTCCAGTCACTGCGACCGACTAACTGTAGTTTGACCCGGGCCCCACTCGCCTTTTAGTAGGATGTGTGGATAAAATTGGCCCAGTCCTTACCAAGATAGTCTGGTTGTCTTTGGAGAAGGGAATCTTTCCTGATCCCTTGAATGATTCTGCCCCTTCTTAAAAAGTCTTCCTTAGACCCGAACTATCTGGTTAACTACAGGCCTGTCTCTAACCTGCCTTTTGTGGGTAAGGTTATTGAGAAGGTGGCTGTGTCACAGTTGGATGCTCATTTGACCAGCCACAATGTCTATGATTCTCTCCAATCTGGATTTAGGAAGAGACATAGTACCGAGACGGCTCTTGTTCGGGTACTAAATGACCTCCTAATAGCAAGAGATAGAAAGACCAGTTCCATCTTGGTCCTTCTTGATCTCTCTGCAGCATTTGATACTGTTGACCATGGAGTGCTTTTGGAATGCCTGTGGTTTATCTGTGGACTATCTGGCCCAGTCCTCAGTTGGTTTCAATCGTTCCTTGAGGGTAGGACTCAGAGGGTGGTGTCTGGGATTTTCGCCTCGGCATCACTCCCCCTATCCTCTGGGGTGCTGCCGGGCTCCATTTTCATGCCCATATTGTTTGCGATATATATGCTGCCTTTGGGAGCGATTATTAGGTGGTACGGCTTGAGTTTTCACTGCTATGCAGATGATACTCAGCTGCACATGTCCTTTGTGCCTGACCAGGGTGATACTGTCTCAGTCTTTAATAACTGTCTCACCGAGATCCAGGACTGGATGACTGTGAGTTGGTTGCAGTTCAACCCTGAAAAAACTGACGTGTTGTTCATGGACCCAGACTGTCAGGAGGTGGGTTTGCTGACAGGATCACCCTTGGGTCTTTGGCTTGGGAGGCCCAGTTAGCTACCTCAGACCGGGTGCAGAACCTGGGTGTTATATTTGATGACTGCCTGACCCTTAAACATCAGGTGTCAGCTGTTGTCAAAGCCTCTTACTACCATCTGAGGAATATAGCCCAGGTGAAGCACCTGGTTCCTGCTGATGACCTTTCAACATTGGTTCACGCCTTTGTTACCTCCCGCCTTGACTACTGCAACACCCTTTACCTAGGGCTACCGGGGGTTGATATCCACCACTTGCAGTTAGTGCAGAATGTGGTGGCCAGGCTTTTGATGGTAAGTCTAGGACCAGTCATAGAATGCCTGTCCTCCGCAGACTGCACTGGCTGCCAGTACAGTGGCAGATCACCTTCAAGGTCAGTTTGCTGACCTATAAGGCCCTACACAACCAGGGACCTAGTTACCTGCAAGATCTTCTTTGTCCCTACTGTCCCCTCCATCCTCTCCGATCCACCAATGAGGGATTGTTAGAGATTCCCAGGGTCCGCTTGAAGACATCTGGGGCCAAATTATTTAGTTTTATGGTCCAGACCCTGTGGAATTCTCTACCTCATCGGGTGCGAGATTGCCTGACTGTCCAAAGTTTTAAATCAGCATTAAAAATGTACCTATTTAGCCTGGCGTATTCTGATTTTTAAGTATAATTTTGTGTGATTGATTTTATGATTTTGTTTTAATTATATGTATTTTATTTATTTATTGTAAAAGCGCTTTGGTCTTGGAAAGGCGCTTTTTAAAAATAAAGAGTTGATTGATTGAAAATCCATCTCACACTCAGTAATAAATTGTACATTTTTGAAAATTTTTGGAGAGTAATGGAAGCTCTTGGAAAAAGCATATGCTGAAGTTATTCTGAACAGCTTTTTCCTTTTTTCCCCCATCGGCACCTAAATAAAATCTAAATTTAATGCAAGCAAAATTGTATTTATTTTTATTTTTTTTATGATCTAGTAGCTCTGTTATGGAAAAGAGATTTTAATGTAAATATGACATTCAAATATTAATTACAAAAATAATGGTAAATCTAAAGCTGATAAAGGTGCCCCCCCCCATATCTCTGATTATAGCAGGTGTATCACTTCTTTTGTAGAAAGTTAAGGAATTCAGGTGAAATGAGGAAAGCAGAAAACAGAGACTGAATTGAATCAAGGAAAAAAGGTTTAAAACAAGAAAAAGGGTGAGTAAAAGAATAGAGAATAAATACAAAATTAATTGGTCTGCAGCATATACTCTTTTCCTTTCTTTCTTTTTTTAGAGATGCCTGACCAATGTGCAAAGAATGCAGTAGATGACATACTTAGTCATCCATATTCTAAATTCAGGGTGGGGGAAGATGTTATATCTTCCATTTGGGGTGTGGGTTGGGTTACAACTGAATGGGATAAAAAATGTTTTTGCTTCATGCATCATGATTTTTGTTTAATATTTTCAAGAATATAACTTCTACCATCTATTATTTAGTAAAAAGGGTCCAATTAAGGAATTAATACAGAAAAAAATTGGGAAATAAGACTAGAATGTTTAATTTTTAATAGCTATGAATAAGTTAATAAAATGTTAATCTTGGAATGTAAAAGGTTTAAAAAATAGGAACAAATTTTGAAAGTAATAAAGTATGCTGATTGCAATAAGATAAATTGTTTATGTCTACAAGAGAGGCACTTTAATTAATATTATTATGATTGGATGTCTAAACGCTGGGGGTCAGAGGTCTATTCACATTTTTCTAATGACTCAAAAGGGGTAGCAACACTGTTTAAAAATCAGCATTAAATCCCAGGATAAGTAAAACCACATTGGATAATCAAGGAAGGTATGTAATTGTTGAGATAATGATATTAAACAAAAAACTTACTATTGCTACCTTATATGCTCCTAATGAGAATAATCCACATTGTTTATTGAATTATTTTTACAGTTAACAATGTACTCTCCACCATATATAATTACAGGGGATTTCAATTTGACATTAAACAGAAGTGATAGAACATGCTCTACAGCTAATACACATAAATCCTCAATAAATGTGATTAACATTTTTCAAAAAGACTTAAAACTTATAGATCCTTTTAATTTTTTTAATAACAATAAAAATATATGTTCATTCTACTCAAATATACATAAATCCTACTCATGTATTGACTTTTTCCACTGGTCAGAAATATTATTACATTTAATAAAATTGATAGACTACCCTGGCATTTTAATTTCTGATTACTCCCCATGTGTAATACAATTAATATATGATAAAGTAAAACTAAATTACTCATGGCATTTAAATAAATCATTATTAACAAAAAATGAGATAACAGCTCATTTTGAAGTAGCATTACAAGATTTGTTTCAGTTTAATCTGAACAATGATGTCGATCTGGTAAATATATGGGAAGCTTGTAAGGTCTGGGTTCGTGGTTATTTTAGACAAGTTGAAAGTTATAGGAAGAAAACTTGGGGGAACAACAAGCCCAATCTAAACAGCAAATTAAAGATTTGCAAATACTACATAGTTTAAATATGTTTCCACAAATATATAATAAGCTCATACAAAAATAATGGAAAATGATAACTTAATGACAGAAACAGTAGAAAAAAATATTTTTCAAAGTTATACAAATTACTATTTATTTTCTGACAAGTCATTAAAACTGCTTTCTTGGCAAATGAATAAAGAAAAGGAGCAAAATGCTATTAACCAGTTAAGAAAACCTGATGGGACCATAACTATGAACCCATTAGAACTAACTTATTTGCTCAATATGATCAAAAACTAAATCAAATGCAACATCAGTCAAATGGTAAGATATCCACAGAATTTATAAATGAAGTCAAAATAAAGAAAGTCGCACAATAAATAAAAACAATTTTGAATGCCACAATAACGATCGCAGAAATTGAAAAGGCTATATCATTGTTACCTAACAGTAAAGCACCAGGACCTGATGGGATACCTGTATAATTTTATAAAAAATGTAGAAACATTATAACACTGATTTTGTTAAAATTATTCAGTTCATTTGACACTCTTCAAAAGTTATCGAACTCCTTTTATGAAGCCAATATTTGCCTATTTCACAAAAAAGGTAAGAATCCATTAAACTGTGAATCATACAGAACAATCTCTTTACTCAATGTAGACTATAAGATTTTTACAAAGATATTAGCATTAATATTGAAAAAAGCTCTTCCTGCACTGATTCATCAAGATCAAAATGGCTTCATAAAAGGAAGAAAAATCAGCAACAATATTAGATGGACTATTAATATATTGCAAAATAATATAAATAAAACAGCAATCTTGCTTTCAATTGATACTGAGAAAGCATTTGACAAGACTGAATGGCAATTTATTTTTTACATGTTATACAAAATGGAAATCAGTTACCAATATATAAATTGGATTAAATTAATATACAGTAGACCAATAGCAAGTATTAAAACCAATATCATAATCTCCCCTTATTTTAATTTAACTAGGGGTAGAAGACAAGGTTGTCTATTATCTCCCCTTATTTTCACACTAGTAATGGAACCCTTAGCATCCATGGTAAGAAGAAATCAGAGCATTCACAGTATTAGCATTCAGAATAAAATTAAAAAATAAGTTTGTATGCAGATGATACATTATGTATCTTTCTGATTCAGATTCATCAATCAAAGAATTGATTGATCTAACTATTTTGGGAAAGCCTCAGGCTACACTATTAATTGGCAAAAGTCCTTTGTAATACCTCTGCAATCACCAATGTTAACAAATTTGTCTATTCAATGTAAATGTCAAGTAGTTAATCAAATCAATTATTTAGGGATTGAAATCCCCAGCTCTCGTCAGAACATATTTCAGCAAATAATGACGACTTATTAACTAAAACAGAACAAGAATTATTTAGATAGCAGTCTCTCCCTTTAACAGTCATAGGGCGTATTAATGTGATAAAAAAATTAATGTTCTCCCCAAATGTATTTATCTATCTGTCTATCCCTGTTGAAATTCCAGATTCATACTTTAAGAAATTAAAAAGAATAAAAAAGTTTATATGAAAAAACAAAATTGTGAGAATTGCATATATCATCTTAGCAAAATCTAAACAAAAGGGAGGTCTTGCACTTCCTGATTTTCATAAATATTATATTTCAGCTCAATGTAGTATTATATGGCAATGGATCAATAGAAAAGAAGGACCAGTGTCATCTTTGAAAATGGAACAGGATCTACAAAGAATTCCATTAATTAATCTCTTATTTGTACCATTTAATAAAAAATATGATATGATTATAAAGAAAAATATAAGGAACATTCCCACTGCTACTGCGGTTAAAGTATGGTATAAAGCACATAAAATAAAAATATCTATGGATACACCAATCTATTTGAACCTCACTTTTGATCCCTCAAGAACAGACAAAGTATACAAGATTTAGCATAAAAAAAGGGATAACTCGTTTTGGCAACTTGTTTAAGGATAACAACTTAAAAACCTTTGAAAGTTTAAAAATTGAATATAATTCATCTAATAATCATGTATTACACAATAGTTACAGTTAAAAAAACATATTAAAGAAATTAATGGCTATTAATTAGAAGACAGTTCAATTTTTGAATTATTAAGTAAAGAACAACATTATTCAAAATTAATATCTTTCTTATATAAGATTATTAATGAAGAACTTGACCATGAACTAAAAATTAAAAGAAAATGGAAACATGATTTAGGAATAAATATCTCACAGCAACTTTGGCAGGAAATACTTACTACACCATTTGATTTAATCAAATCAACCAAAATGCAACAACTCCAATATAATATAATACCTAGGATATATTACACACCATCTAAATTACACAAATTCAACCCTGCTCTAAACCCTAAATGTCCAAAGTGCAAAATACTTCAGGCAGGCTAATTAATTTAATACACTCTTGTCCAAAGCTATTTTTGGTTTACAATATTTAATTTCTTAAATACAATTACACAATATAAAATTCACTGCACTCCAATTTCTACATAATTATCAATAGTTACTCTGACCAGCAAAATTGAAAAACATACTCAAATATTATATATAATTGCATTGAACATAGCACATAAATGCATTCTTATTAAGTGGAAAGACTTGGACCCCCCAGTATTTGAAACCTGGGTTAATCTCATGAAGGATTTAATGCAGTTGGAAAAATTGCATTAAACACAAACAGAACAAATGAAAATATTTGCACAAATATGGGCTTCATTTCATGATGCAATTATGAAGGGAATAAACTGAGAATTGAACAGTTAAATGAGAAAAAAGTTTTATAAGGATGATATATGTTTATTAACCCATATTGTAAATGACACAAAATAACTTATTATTATCTCTTTTGGTCTGTAATATTGTATCTGGATAGTCAGGATAGTTTAGCTCATTTTTACCCTTAAGCAGATAGGGTGGTATAGTATATTGTATTGGTGAATTCTGACTATCTATGTTGATTTTTCTAGTAAAACAAATAATGGTGCATATCATTCATGCGAGCCATACTCAGAAAAAAAGAAAGTATGAAATTCAGGTCCCAAGGTGGAACCAGTTTACAAATCGGGGAGTGCTGCACAGAATACCCTTTAGAAACATATGGGCCACCTCTAGTTGCACCACCATATGCTCATAAGTAGGGGCATGAAAAGCTGAAATAGTAGCCAAGTGCACCTCAATGGATGTGTACTGGTGACCACAGTCCAATAGAAACAGAAAGTAGTCCAGCATAATATTGACAGGACATGTAACTAGATCCACTGAACATGAAGCACACCATATGGAAAGGCGCTTCCACTTCAAAGAGTAGGTGTGTCTCATAGAAGGCTTTCTAGCTGTAGGCTGGATGGCAGACACCTTGGGTGAAACCCCAAAATAGGTAATGGCTATGTCTTCAGGAGACAGGCATGCAGATGCAGAGACCACAGGTCTGGATGGACCAGAGACCCCTGAGCATGGAACGGCAGACCCTGACAGAAGGGGTGCTGAACAGGAGGCTTCACTGCCAGATGCTACAGAAGTGGAAACCAAATCTGACAAGGCCAGATGGGAGCCACCATAATTAGGGAGGCACGCTCCACCCACAGCTTGAGCAGAACCTTTTGCATTAGAGGGATCAGAGGCAAAGAATAAAGCAACCTCCCTCTTCAGGAGAGGGACAATGCCTCTCGCAAAAAAACAACAACAACAAAAAAAAAACAGGCCCTGGAGTGAGCATGCAGATATGCATCAGTTTTCCATTGTGTGGGGATGCAAAAAGGTCCAACTCTGGATAACCCCAACTTGTGAAGAGGTTGTGTGCCATGGAGATCAGCAGCTCCCACTCCTGTATCAGGGACTGAGACCTGCTTAGTTTTTCTGTCAAGACATTTTGAACACCTGGGAGAAATACAACTGACAGCTTGAGACGGTGAGACATTGTCCAGTACCGCACTCTCATTGCTTTCCTGCACAAGGGATGAGTGAGTGTCCCCTTAGTTGTTTATGTAGTGCATTGCAAGGACACTGTCTGTCTGAATCAGCAAGGGACTGGGGTTGAGATGCTCCTGGAAGTCCTGGAGAACAAGCAGAACAGCCCTCCACTCCAGGACATTGATATGGAGCTCTGATCACACAGTTCCGATGTGGGCCTTCCAAAGGATGCTTCATCCCCCTTGCCTTCCTGCTCCTCAGAGCCACCCTGGGACCATTCTCTGAGGCTGTGTACAGGAGAGCTGCTCTGGTACCACTCAAGTGGCTCAGCCAGAACAGTATTCAAGTCCGGAGTGGTCCCCCAGAAGGGCACGGCCAGAATAGACTCCCCATCCCTACCCTGTCTCCTAGGCATATCCCTTATCAGGGGTGGTCCCTGAAATAACTTGCCAAGCTCTGGGGTAGGGTAATGACTATGTGGGATATCACCATTCTCCCCAAGACTCATCTTCAGTGTCTCCCTCATCTGAGATCCCCTCACCCTGGGCAGGCCTTTCCCACATGGCATCACTTCTCCTTCACCTCTGTCTCTTGTGTGCAGCAGCTCGAGTGGTGGGGGGTGATGAAGAATCTTCTACAACATCTTCAGTATTTACCACATTATCACCAATAGGCAGTAGATGGTTACGATGAATAACGTTGTGCCCACGAGTCTCTCCCTCAGGCCGAATCTTGTATACTGGTAAGCCTTCAAACTTCTCCATAATGACATATGGGGTGTCTCCCCAGCAGTTGGCTATCTTATGCTTCCCTGGTTGCCCAACCATCGTAGTAGCACTCCGTCACCTGTTTCCAAATCTTGGGCCTGCACTTTCTTGTCACAGTGTTCTTTGTTAGCTTGGTTCCTCTTAGTGGCCATTTCTGTAGTGAGGTGGTATGTGTCATCTAATTGTTGTTACAGCTTCTTCACAAACTGTAAACAGTCTCCTGCCTCCAGACCATCCAAGGAGACTCCAAAGCAGAGGTCCACTGGCAAACAGGCTTCCCTCTCAAACATGAGCTCATAAGGAGAGAACCCCGTAGTGTCATTTCGTGTGCAGTTGTAGGTGTGAACCAGGGTGCTCTCCTGCTGACTCCATGTACGCTTGTCCCTGGGATCCAAGCTGCCCAGCATATTTAACAAAGTCCTGTTAAATCTCTCCATTTGAGGGTCACATTGGGGATGATAAGGTGAGGTCCAGAACTTCCTGGTGCCCTACAATAACAGTAGTTCATTGATGAGCCGACTTTCGAAATCATGGCCTGTTTGGAATGAATCTTCTGGGGGGCACCATAATGCACAAATAACTTTTTCATCAATATCTTGACCACAGTGGAAGCTCGCTGATCCTTGGTGGAGTAAACTTGAGCATATCAGGTGAATTGATCAGTGACAACTAATATGTTGGAAATATTGCAAGAGTCAGGCTCCAATGTGAGAAAATCAATGCATATCAATTCCATAGGGCCACTAGTTTTGATGTTGACCAAGAGAGCAGCCCTCTGGGGAAGCACCTTCCTTTTCAGACATCTCATGCAGCTTTTGCAATATGTCTCTACATCTGCCCCCATCTTAGACCAATAGAAGTGATTCTTAACCAGGTCCAAAGTGCGTTCAATGGCCAAATGCCCCATATCGTCATGTAGTGCCTTCAACACAGTATTAACATGCTTTTCCGGTAACACTAACTGCTCCCGAGGGGCTCCCTGCTGGTCCTGCTTCTCCCTGTACATTAACCCTTTCTTCAACCACAGTTTAGGTCATTTGTGTAGCAGGAGCCATGCCAGTGGGGAGATGGTGTCCACTTGCTCCTGGCTTCCCTGTTGTCACAGCACTCATATGATCCACCCAGTGACTGGGCTGGTCCTTTGATCCTGTTGCAGGTTTTGAGTAGTTCATTGCAGGAGGGATCTTACATCCATGGTGGCCAGACGGCAATAGGTAACTGTGAGGCAGTCTCCTGGGGCCCCCTGACATTCTACCAGACAGTGGGTGTCCTCGGGAAAAAAAAATCTCTTCACCATCATGTTTCTTGCACAAGGCCTTCACAGCTTGTTCTGAAATTCTTACCCAGCTGAAGCTCTCAGTAGTATAGGCTTGGGACCTCCTTGACAAAGCATGCACACCTACGTGGCTCAGTCCATAGTGGTACTTCACACAGTAATCATAGGTGGACAAGGCTGACAGTGGTTTGTGCATAGGTGAGTGGATTATTATCTGTCTTCACATTGATCTTGGTCCCATTCAGATAGTCATGGAACTGATCTACTATATCCTATTTCAATGCCAGGAATTCTAACTTATGAACAGGATACCTCCACTCTGAAGGGTTTAAACTCCAACTGGTGAATGCAACTGGATGCAAACCTTCAGGGTGCTCATGCTATAACACAGCCCCAAGTCCATTGAAACTGGCTTCGGTATGAAGGACATAGGGCTTCTGCGGGTCTGCATAAGCCAGCACTGGGGCATGAGTCAGGCGGTAGATGATATCCTCAAAAGCTTTATCGCAGTCCCCATTCCACCTCTCGCCGAAAGGTTCAGATGGCCAGAAATAACTGGTTGGCTTAGCAGAGTCCCCAGGCATAGCAGCTTTCTTACTTTTGTTGGTGGGTGGATACCCCATAACAGATTCAAGAGGGGCCGCACTATGCGGGTGTAATCCTTTACAAATCTTCTATAGTAGATGCAGAAACCCAGTAGCCACTGTAATTCCTTCAGAGTTTATGGCTTGGGCCAGTTGGTAAGAGCCTCAACTTTGCTGGAGTCAGTCTGTATACCTTTTTCCAAAACTATATGCCCCACATACTTGACCACCGGAAGAACTGACATTTATCAATGGACAGCTTCAGTCCAAATTCTCCCAGTGGGTCCAACACTTTCATCAGCCGAGCCTCGTGTTCCTCTAGAGTCTTCCCAAACATGATGATGTCATCCAGATAGACCAGACATTCCAGCAAGTTCATGTCCCTCACGGCTCTCTCCATCAGGCACTAGAAGGTGGCAAGACTACCCGAGATCTCCTGTGGTAATCTCAGAAATTCGTAAAATGGGGACATATGAAAACCTTCTTCTCCTAATCCTAGGGGGCCATCAGGATCTGATAACAACACTTCTCAAATCCAGAAATGAGAACCATTGGCTTCCATTTAAACAGTCCAGTGCATCCTGTACTCTGGCATAGTATATTGATCTGGCACCGTCTGAGTATTCAGGGTGTGGTAATCCATGCACATTCATATGGCCCCTCTTTTCTTTCTCACCACTACAATTGGTGATGCATAGGGGCTCCTAGATTCCTGAATAATCCTTGCAGCCAGCATCTCTTGCTGGTGCCACCAGACATCATCAATATCAGCTGGGACCAGACGCCTTGACCTTTCTCAAAAAGGCAAGTCATCCATGAATCAAAACCGATGCTGCTGTCCACTCACACATCCTACATCCCATTCATGCAGGGACAAAACATTCATTCAAGCAGCCAGCTTTTCACTCACTCTCTCTTTCCATTCCTCCGGGATGGGGAAGTTACTCAGGTCAAATAAATCCCGGGTTAATTCCCACTGGAGTGTCTCTGCTCACTGCAGCGATGTGCACTGCTGTGTCAGCGCAATATACTTGAGCCAGGGTCCACCCTTTCCACACTACCACTTCCTTATATGTGACATTCTTCACTTGTACAATCACCCTCTGAACATATGCATGTGCTATGAATGCCAAAATGCTGGGCTTAACTAACAGTCCCACTGGAAATCCATGTTCATCCAGAGTATCCAACATCAGTATCTGATTCTTGACATCGTTCTTTAACCTTACCACTCCAGCAATGTTGCATTCCACGTTTGGCAGGAGCACAATTTCATCTCCATCTCTTCTCCACACTATTCTCACTGGATCATCAGGCTCCTCAACAGGGGATTGCCCCTTCCTTCTGTAGGTCTCCTGGACCAGAGGGTGTAATGGGCATTTCTCACCATTTCTTTCAGCCACTTGAGCATGACACAACTGGGTCAGATGCCCCAACATATGGGCATTTGAGCCCACTTGCACAGGCACCCCATCGAAGATTTTAGCTACTGGGCATATCAAAGCTAGGGTCTCTACAGCTTTACTCACTCCTGCCACTTTAGCAGGGAATGCCATCCATACTTTGACATAGCTGAAATAAGGGTATGACTTCTTGCTGAGACCTCACATGTGCAGTCCTTCAAGCGGCTGTATCTCCACATCTGGTATACATTGATCATACCAGGACTTAAAGATAATGGTGGCCTGGGAGCTGCTATCCAGAACAGCCTGGGAGGGGACTCCATTGATGGTGACATTGGTCTCGGTTGTAGGTCCCACTAGTTTACGCATGTCCACTGGTGCTGACATGGTGGTTCTGCCAGATGAGACTCTTGTGTGTGCCATGGAGCTGGACCTGCCAGGGGCCCAGTGCATTCCTTTGCCAGGCCCCTTCATAGTTTCCCTCTTTGTGGGCTGGGTTGGCAGGTGTCCTATCTCTGTTAGATGAGCAGCCTAGAGGTACCGTACACCCACTTTGTATATGGCCCTTGCCCCCACACGTATAACAAATGACAGGCTCCTTAGGCTGCAGCTGGTCTGTCACTACTGGGCAAGCCCCAGGCATACCCACTGGTGCACCTGAGCTGCATGATTCCATTCTATAGCCTGCTCATTTCTCTGGGCGGCAACCAGCACCCACACCCTCTCTAGCTGAGCCACCCTCTGGACGGACTCCTTCACTTGAGTCTAAACCTCTGCATCTGAGGGGTGTACCGAGGCAGGGGATCCAGTGCCAAACATAGTTGGGCCTACATTAGGGACTATACCATTCATCCCAGGGGCCTCAGTCAAACCTGAACCCACAGCTAGTTTAGCCGAGGTGACTACATCCTTGTATTCTCTCAACAAAGTCCTTAATTCCTGTACCACACCAGGGGCACCTTTCATTCCATCTGCATCACAGCCATGGTTACCCTGTGCATCCCCCAGTGACCCTGCTCCTCTTCAGCCTCCCGGACCTCCCATACCAAAGCCCAATATGGAGGGGGATTATTTTTCCTGTTTCCTAAATGTAACTTTAACACCAGCAAAGGGAATAATAAGCAGCCTTCACTACATGCTCCAAATTGATCTGATTTAGATCTTGGGCCGCTATCCCCCCCTCTCCGGAACACCCTCTGCAATGCCTTATCTACCTGGGTCAAGAAAGCAAACAATGGTTCCCCCTCCCACTGTCTAGTGGTTTTAAATTTCCACATGAGGTCCTTGCAGGATTCTGGACTCCCAAATACATTTTCCAGGGCTGTAATGTATACCTGGGCTGGGGCTTCAGGATATGTGGCTCGTAAAGAATGTATAAGCTCCAAAGCAGGACCCCATAAACTCTCCACTAATCGTTTCCACTTCTCAACTTCAGAACACTGTCAATCTTGGACTAAAAGGGTGGCACCTTCCATCCAGGCTTCCAAGTCATCCTCACTATTCAGGGTAGGTTTTACCCCTGAAAACATCCCCAATTTACAATACGACTTGAAGGCCACGGGCATGGAACCAGTCTGGGGTTCTCAGACTTTGGCACCCTAGGACCAGATCCAGCCCCTCGACCCCTTCCCCTGGGGAGGTCACACTACAAGACGTTACCACCGGTAGAGCCTCAGTCAATCCCTCCACCACCAAGGCCCCAAGCATCCAGTTGGCCTCTATCAGATGAGTACTATCAGCATAGTCAATGCACCCCTAGCTGAGTCAAACATTTTCTGTTGTACTTTTACCTTTCCAGTCTCTTTATGGTGGATACACACTTTTCAACATCCCCCCCCTCCTCCATCATTGCGGGTACCCCCTGTGATGTGGACAGCAGTTCTTACTGCTGTATCATTGTTTTGTAATATAAAAATGTGTAAGGACTGTTTCCCATGAGAAATGCTGAAACAGCATGTGAGATCACACACACAGACACACAGGTTTTAGATACAAGGTGTTACTTGGAAGGCCCAAAGCTAATTACAGACTTTAAGTTAATTATAGCTGTAGTTGCTAAGAGGGAAGATCATAAACCTATATAATGCTTAGAGGAAGAAGAGCAGGGTATGACGTTTTAGTACGAAGTCATAAAAGATGCTTTCATGTCCTGGAAGGGAGAAGCTTATCATAAGATCAAAGAGTCATTTGAAGAACATGAGTTATGCTGAGGTTGCAGAATTTTAATACTAGGAAAAAGACATCCTGTTTTTATATAGATGTATTTTTTACATATATTCTGGCAAGGAGGAGCTAGGTAACCTTGTGCAAATAGGTGGGGAAAACCAGTTTTTAAACATTATTCTGTTTTCCTTCAGTGAGACTTTTATCTAGACTCTGACAAAGAAACATCTGTGAGCACTTTAAGCAGGTATTTAGAGAAAGAGAGAAATCTAACTACTGTAGTAAAAATTGCACTGTTAAAACCTGTTTTGTTTAAGAGATTTGTATGTCTTGTGATATAATAGTTCTATATTTTATGTGTTACATACTTTTTTATTTATTTTAGCAAAACTCTATTTTTAAGAGCTTACTTGGTCTGTCTTTGATTTCTTTCCTTTACAAGTAGACTATATATGGTTAAAGCAGACATAGTCTATAAGCCTGAATGGTGATACCAAACTGGAAAAAAGTAAGCGTTTAAAATCTGAAGTCTTTTATTACAGTTTTTAAGGGTTCATTTCTGTACACGTGGCTAGGTGCCCATACGCAAATATGTAAGGCCCCCCAAAGACAGAATTATCTGTGCCTGTGCATTGGGTACACTAGCAAGAGGTTCACAGTTTGAATCCCTCCAGAACTTGAGACCAAAGGTTGTCTTGAACCTACAAAAACAGACAAGAGGGTTATCTTGTTCTGTTAACTGTTCACAAGACTGCGCTTGGAGGTTGGCACTTTGGGAGTAGAGGGCTGACCTGCTGAGTGGGTTTGTGACAGATTGGTTGGCAGCAGTGGCATAATTTTGGTATTACAAACTTTTATTGTTCAGTGTGTCAGGTGAGACCATAAGTTCACTTGCAAACAAAGAAAAAGGCTGTGATTTATTTTTAAAAAGGAAACAGAACTATATCACTTGGCGTACAGTCAAGTTCCTACCCGTTTTATTTTTTTTTTCTAAGGTGCAAGTCAGAGTAGCAGTGGTGAGGGAAGAAGATGGCTTCTGACTACAGCAGGCACACTGTAGAGTCCTTGAAGCAGTTGTGTGGGGACAGAGGAGTCCCGTTTATGGTGAAAGCCAGCAAGCAGAACCTCATAAATGCCCTGATGGCAGTAGATACCCAGAGCAGTGAGTCAAGGACAGTGACTGAAAAGGACCTAACCTCAAGTGTGGCAGGGCTAGTGGCAAGTGCAGTGTCCAGATCCAATGAGGAGAACAACAGGGCCACTGTCAGTGAATGGCCACAGCAGCAGGGGAAGGTCACCAGTATCCTGAATCCAGATGTACTCAGACTGCAAATTGAGTTGCGCAGGATGGGGCTGGAGTTCCAGGAGAAGAGAGAAAGAGAAGCGGGAGGCAGACCATGAGGAGCGTGAGCACCAGCGAGCTACTGAGGAGAAGAGAGAGGAGCACCAGAGGCAACATGAACTGGAAGAGCTATGACTCTGACCAGTGGCACCAGAGCAGGTGCATGGCTTGGGTTTAGCTGGGACTGCAGAACTGGGTTACAAATTTAATTCCAAATTAATAGCCAAGTTTAAAGAGGGGGAGGATATGGATGCCTTTTTAAATTCTTTTGAAAAAGTTTGTATTCAGGCTAAAATCTCTAGCGATTCCTAGAGCTTCCAGCTATCCCCACTACTTAGTGGGAAAGCTTGGGATGCATTGGGTCAAATGGACAATGAGGAGAGTAATGATTACAGCAAGCTAAAAGTTGCACTGTTAAAAAAGTTTGAATTAGCGGCTGAATCATACAGAGCTAAATTCTGTAAGCTCAGGAGAAGCCCTGATATGAGCTACGAGGAGCTAGCCATGAAACAACATCAGTTTTTAAAACAGTGGGAAGGAATTGAGACAAACTGTTGATAAAATTGAAAATATGATTCTGTTAGAGCAGTTTTTCTGGGCGTGCCCAGCAGAGCTGAAAACCTGGCTGGAGGACTGAGATCCCAAAACAGTGCAAGAGGCTGCTGAACTCTCGGACCACTATGCCAAGAGCAGACCAGCTCTGAGAGCAAACGGCATGGGCTTGGCAGTGTAGAAAGGGAAAAGCGCGCCTTCAGGGTAGCTAAAACCTTCACTGCCTCCACTGAAACCAGTTAGCCCCAGGTTTCAGAGAAAATATTTCTCTGAAAAGAGAAGTGAATCTTGGTTATGTAAAGAAACTAGCCGTGTTGCCAGACAGTGTCCCAAAAAGGCGAGCAATAATATTCAAGGTGGTGCTAGAAAAGAAGTGGGTTGTTTGTGTGTCCCTGGTAGCATGCCAGTGAACATGAGGGAACACATGCACCCAGTCATGGTGAATGGTGTACAGACACAGGGGTTAAGGGACACAGGGCCATCCTGGATCTTGGTAGAGGGGGATCTGGTAGAGTCTGGTCAGCTTATACCCAATAAATACATCACTGTACAGGACTTCACTGGTGAGGCGAAAACATTGCCCCTTGCTAGTGTTCTCCTAGGCTGGGGTGAAACAGGGGGAACTGTGCAACAGGTGGGTGTAGCCAAAACCTTAGCAGTGGATGTGATCCTGGGCAACAATCTCAAACAAGGGATGGTATGTGCAGTTACCCATAGCCAAGCGGCAAGGGAAAATTGTAGCTCCCTGAACCCCAGAGAAGCCATTGTGGAAACCGCTGAGAGGCTGGTTCCCCAGCCTGTGTCTCCTGATATGGAGATTAATGAAGAGGGGGTAAAAATGTCCCCAGTAGCAAGTAACCACACAGCTACAGAGGGTTACTCTGAAGAGGGAGGGGTGACCCATTGTCAGAGGGATGGGACTGACAGTGATCCTGAGGGCCCTGATGCTAGTGCTAGGGACCCTAGTTTAGCGACTGAAGGGGACCTGTCCCATGCCTTGGGACTGTGTGAGGGGTTTGCAGCTGCTCAGAGGAGTGATCCTAGTTTAGAGAAACTGAGGGCTTGGGCAGAATCTGACGGAGCACAGAGAGGTGACGGCAGATATAAGGTTTATTGGGAAAATGGACTTATGTATACTCAGGCAGCACAAATAGAGGGAGGGATGCTAGGCAGGCAGCTTGTCGTTCCCCAGGGGTATCACGAGCAGTTGCTCAAAATTGCACATGATAGTCCCTTGTCTGGTCACCTGGGAATAGTGTGCACTATGCAGCGGTTAGCCCAGAATTTCTACTGGCCTAATTTCACCTAGCAGGTGAAGGAGTATTGCAGGTCTTGTCAGCAGTGCCAAGAAATAGGGAAGGTGGGCAAGAAAACCCAAGCTGCCCATATTCCATTGCCCATAGTGGAGGAACCATTCCAGAGGGTGGGAATGGATATTGTGGGGCCTTTAAATACCCCCAGCTCCTCAGGGAAGAGACTCATTTTAACTGTGGTGGATTATGCCACCCAGTACCCAGAGGCAGTCGCCCTATCCTCACTGAGGACAGACAAAGTGGCGGATGCCTTACTTGGTATTTTCTCCCGTGCTGGGTTTCCGCAGGAGGTAATCACCGATAGAGGGGATTCCTCCATGTTGGACCTAATGAAATGTGTATGGGAGAAGTGTGGGGTGGTGCAGAGATGTACAACACAGTATCACCCACAAGCCAATGGACTTGTGGAATGATTCAGTGATACCCTAAAGTCAATGCTCTGGGCATTTGCTGAACAGCATGGAGGGACTGAAGAAATACCTTCCACCTGTTGTTTACATACAGGAGGTGCCCAAGAGTCGACAGGATTTTCCCCCTTCGAACTCTTATATGGACACCGGCTACGTGGGCCCCTAGACCTGATCCGGGAAGACTGGGAAGGCAAGCATGCCACTGAGGGAACTCCCATTGTGGATTACATCCTTAGGTTTAGGGAAAGGCTAAAGGAGCTTATGGTGACAGCCCAGAGCAACCTGGCAGCTGCCCAACAGAAACAAAAAGTGTGGTATGACCGCAGAGCCAGAGCTCACTCATATATTGTGGGTCAGGAAGTCATGGTCCTTATTCCCGTCCGGAAAGACAAGCTGCAAGCTGAGTGGGCAGGACAGTACAAAGTGGTTAGGAAGGTAAATGATGTGAACTACATTGTGGAGTTACCTGACCAAAGACAGACAGAAAGGATGTACTATATCAACATGATGAAGCCATATGCAAATGGGGCTGACATGGTGTTTGCAGTGTGTAGTCATGGGAAGGGGATGGACAAAGAAGACCCCCTTCTGGATTTTCTGGAAGAAAGTAAGCAGGAGTCCTCTGTGGAGGCAGTAAAACTGTCTCCCCAGCTGGCCCCGGATCAGATCCAGAAAGTAAGGGAGGTTTTAGCAGACTTTGCCCCATTGTTTAGCTCCAAGCCTGGACTAACCCCCTTAGTGACACACGATGTGGAGACAGAGACACAGACGCCCCAACGATGGACAGCATATTGGGTGTCAGAGGCTGTCCAAAAGGACATTAGGAGGGAAAGGGAGGAGATGCTGGATTTAGGGGTAATCTAGAGATCCCACAGCCCATGGGCCTCATCCATAGTCCTTGTGCCTAAGCCAGATGGCTCTACTCATTTCTGTGTGGACTATCGTGGACTGAATGCAGTCATGAAGTCAGACTCCCACCCAATGCCCTGGACAGATGAACTCCTGGACAAGTTCGTGGGGTGACCTACCTTACAACCATTGACCTGACAAAGGGGTATTGGCAGGTAGAGTTGACAGACAGAGCTAGGGAGAGGTCGGCCTTCATCACTCCAATAGGCCTATTTGAGTTTAAAGTAATGCCTTTCGGAATGAAGAATGCCCCAGCCACTTTCCAAAGGTTGGTGAACCAGGTGTTAAATAGTGCTGAGGAGTACGTCATGGCATACCTGGGTGACATTGCCATCTTTAGTACCAGCTGGGAGGAACACCTATCCCACCTTAGGGAAGTGCTGGGCAGCATACAGAGGGCCAGGCTCACTTTCAAAGCCGAGAAGCGCCAGGTGGCCATGGGAGAGGTGGCATACCTCAGGCATGTGGTAGGCTGGGGACAGCTCCATCCTAACCAAATAAAGATACAGGTAATCCAGGCATGGCCCAGATCAGAAACACAGAAGCAAGTCAGGAGTTTTCTAGGGACAGCAGGGTACTACAGAAATTTGTACCCAATTACAGTGCCCTGGCTGCTCCCCTATCTGACCTGACAAAGAAAAGGATGCCCAAGAAAATTCCCTGGGGCCCAGCCTGTGAGGAAGCCTTTTCCAAACTAAAGGAGGCGCTGTGCAGTGCTCCTGTTTTGACAAGTTCTGACTATAGCAAAACCTTTATAGTTCAGACTGACACCTCAGACATTGGTACTGGGGCAGTACAGAGTCAGACATCCAGCCAAGGGACAGATCACCCAGTAGTATACCTGAGTAGGAAGTTACTTCCCAGGGAGCAAGCATACTCCACGGTGAAAAGGAATGTCTTGCCATAGAGTGGGGTCTAAAGAAATTAGAGCCATACTTATATGGACAATATTTTGTGGTGCAGACTGACCACAACCCCCTGGTTTGTCTGACGCAGATGGGAAAGAACAATGGTAGATTGCTAAGATGGAGACTTACTTTGCAAGGGTATGACATGACCATTCTACATAGGGCTGGAGCGACCAATCAGAACTGAGATGGGTTGTCTCGTGTCTGTGAGGAGTGAACTGATTTGGGAAGCTCTTCCCACCCAGGGGATAGAGCCCCCAAATTCAGTCTAGGTGGGGAGGATTGTGACATGGACAGCCAGTTCTGAGTGCTGTATCATTTTTTTGTAATATAAAAATGTGTATGGACTGTCTCCCATGAGAAATGCTGAAACAGCATGTGAGATCTCACACACACACACACACAGGTTTTAGATACAAGGGGCAGGATTCACAAAATAGATTTGCCTGGCACATCTCAGATGCACCGGTGCAAGTCAGAAATGCACCAGAATGCGATTCAGGCACAGGGAGGAAGCGCCAGTGCAAACGAGATGCCCTGCGCCAAAAGACATGCACCATAGGCACAACGTAATGACATGCAGCGCATATACAGGGGGCGTACCCTTGCATACACCACACATCCCTATCCACAGAGCAAAACCAAGGAGCAGCAATGGAGCAACTCCAGTGCAAAGCCAAGATGCGCCCTAAAAAGATAAGTACAAAAGAAGGAGACTTAAGTTCAGCACACCAGCAGGCCGTCAATGGAATGACAACAGCAGGACACACACAGAGGGGAAGTCAAAACAGAGGGAGAGGCACAGACAGCAAGCCACACCACAGGGCTACAGCAACAGAGGGGATGAACCCAGCAGCAGTCACCACTGCTGGTGCCCTAATGAGGAGGAGGAGGAGGTAGGGCACCAGAAGTAACAGTATGCGCCTGGCCCCATGGCGGTATCATGCCTGGCTGTCCTTCAAGCAGCTGACAGAGGTGGAGACAGTCGGGCGATTCCGCCTCAACAGGGCCATGCTGAGGCAGCTATGTGAGCTGTGCCATGATGTGATGCAGGCACCCACTGCACGAGGACACGTCATCACGGTGGAGACCAAGGTGACAACGGTCATTTGCCTGCTCACCACAGGAACCTTCCAGAGGCCTACAGGGGACACCACTGGCATATCACAGGCCTCAATGTCCCGCCTCCTCACACAGTTCCTCACCGCACTGCTACCGCATGCTTTGGAATACATCAGATTCCCCAGCAAATAGGCAGAGCAGGCAGAAGCCTTGCAGGGGTTCCACAGGGTGGCACGCATGCCAGGTGTCATAGGGGCCATCGACTGCACCCATGTGGCAATCTGCACACCACCTGGTGAGGAGGGCATCACATATGTGACTCAGAAGGGGTACCACTCAGTGAACTGCCAGGTGGTGTGTGATGCCATGGAGCGCATCACCAATGTCTGCGCCAAACACCCTGGGAGCACACATGATGCATACATATGGCACCAGTTGGTGCAGTGTGATAGGTTTGAGATTGGGGACATCCAAACTGGACACCTGTTAGGTACATGTGACTGGGCGCCAGCAGCCCAGGGGAGTCACCATGCCCGAAACACCTGGGGCGGGCCGTGGGTGGAAGACCGCAGGCATGGGGGCTCTGGGCCAGCAGGGATGTGGAATGGTGCTGGGTCAGCTGCATGGTGGCATGGACCTGATATGCACCACAGGATGGACAGGAGTAGGCAGGGGCAGCAGGGGCAGGGATACAGGACTGCCAGGCACGCGACAGCATGGGCAGTGGGGCAATGACAGGGACGCACAGCACAGGGTGAGATGGGGTCGGGGCACATGCCACAGTGTAACACCATTTACTAATGGAGACACATCTACCCCCTCAGGTGATGCTGCATACCCATTGCGTCCCTAGCTCCTCACCCCCTTCTGATGACCCAGAACAGTGGCAGAGGAACGCTACAATGAGGCACATGCTGCGACGTGCGTCATTGTCGAGTGTGTCTTTGGCATGCTGAAGATGCATTTCCGGTGCCTGTGCCGGTCAGGCGGTGCCCTACAGTACAGCTCTGAGAAGGCCTGTGGCATATTCCTGGCCTGTTGTATGCTACACAACATGGTCCAAGACCATGGGATACCTGCCAAGGCCCACAAGGACAACAGTTCTGGGGAGGAGGAGGGGGCAGGGGAGGGTGCAGCAGGGACACACCTGGAGGAACATGGAGCCGATAGCGGACACGGGCGCAGGGATCCAAGGCTGGTGGCCAGGGCACAGGCATACCGCACCAGAGTGGTGGAGGAGCACTTTGGGACATGCAGGTGAGTATGCAGGATGGTACATGTGCAGGTGTAGGCATCACAATTTAGGGACAGCAGGGCAGGGGCAAGGCAGCACTGTATGCGCCTGCACATGGTGAGGGACACACACACACACACACACACACACACACACACACACTGCATGCACCACACTGGAACCACGCAGACCATGCCCACATTGTCACGGGTCAGTGTGCACTGTGGCCGACATATGGGCACTGCATGCACCGTAACACACTCATCATACCCATGACACATGGCACGACTGCAGCACACACAAACACACAGGTGCACAAGCACAGGTGACACGGGGGTGTGCCAGGGCAACCGTGTGGCTGGTGACCACCACACACAGCGGCACTGGCATCACACACAGGGCAGCCAGTGTGCACAGCCTTGACAACCACCACCACAGACCCCTGGGCATGGACATCACAGGGCCATCCTACAATCACCATGGACACGTGGGTGGCCTCTGCCACGGCCGCTGGTGATCAGGGTGCCACCACCAGCAACAGGGGGTGTCCCAAGAGACCCCACAGGGGTGCTGCACTGAGACTGTGAATGGGTTCTCAGTAGGGTGGCCGATCCATGCCCCCTGGCTGAGCCATGGCCGGTGGGGGTGGATGCCAGTGGTGATGGGATCAGCAGCAGGGGGGGCCCACCTGATCCCACTGATGGGGTGTCCAGGACCTGCTCTTGGGCATCCAACTGGATGCACGCTGTCCGCAGCATGCTGTGGATGCAGCCACTGCCTCCACAGCAGCTGCGACCTGCTCCATGGCTGCGGTCATGCCCACCCGCATGAGGCATGTCTCAGCCAGCAACTGAGCATGCCACGCTGCCATGGACTCATGCTCCTGGACCATGACAGCCCGATGGCTATGGAACTCTGCCCGGAGTGCCTCCTTCCCATCCACAGTTGCCCGCAACAGGTCAAGGTAGACACTTGTGTCATCAGCAGGTGATGCGGCATGAGGGCGGTGCCGCCAAACTGGGGACTGGGCAGCCTCACTAGGGTCATCCATGGGCGGTGGATGCACCCTGTCAGGCTGTGCTGTGTGTGTATCATGGCTGGGCATGGTTAACTACTGTCCATGCATGTCATCCAGTGGTCCCACTGTAGTGGTGCATGCCCACTGGTACCCTGCCTGGATGCCACTGATGCTGCCAGCACTGTGCTGGGCAGTGGTGCAGGAGGCATGGCACACACAGCCCCAGGCATACGTGCCACTGCTGCACCGGTGTCCAGCACAGTGGGAACGCCGTTGGCACTCAGGGTCCCATGCACAGGCAGCCCTGTGCTGTGTGCACTGCAGTTGCCCATGGCAGTGGTGCTGCTGACAGTGGAATATGCATCGGTGCCAATGCCCTCACCCTGCATGCCACTGACAAGCACGATGAGTGCATCCGCTATGTCCACCACTTCCTCTGGGTCACCTGGGTCAGACAACCCAGCCAGGCCCCCCCAACCATGAGATGTACCCACCTGCAGTACTGCCATCGCTGGTGGAGGGCTCTGCAGGGCCCTCCACCACAGGTACCATGACCAGTGGTGTGTGGAGCATGGACACGTCCACATCACTGTCAACAGCCCCTTGGGTGGGCCCGCATCATTGCCTATGGGGGCTGTGCAGTAGGCCACAGCCACGCCATGAAGTCACGATGGAGCTATGGAAGACAGAAAGGGAGACTTGGTTAATGCACAGGACGCACATGGCACAATGCACAGTCAGCCACACACCGCCAGGTACGCACAGCTGTCCATGGTGGGTGCGGACAGGATGCACAGCTACTCACCATGCTGCGATGGGCTGCCCCCATCTGGAAACCACCCCCAGGGATGCCATGCACGGATGTCCCTGACACACTGGCGGCCAGGAGGGTCTCGTTGGGGCTGAGTGGTGCCACCGAGCCAGGTCCACCCCCTATCTGCCACAGGGAGGCCTGGATGTTGGCCACTCTCTCCTTGGCCCTCCGTCGGCCATCATTCCAATGCTTTCTGCACTCCAGCACTGTGTGGTTGTATGGTGCAACCGCGTTCACATGCTGGCCCATCTCCTCCCAGCCCACTGCATGCGCTGTCCTGCTGCCACCCCTGCCAGTTAGTACATCCAGGCATAGATGGCATGCCTCGATGAGTGCCCTCTCCTCATCCCGTGTGAAGTTTGTTCACTGCCTTCTAGTGGCACATGACTTCTCAGACATTCAACACATTGTGGGTAGAAGCAACCTTGTGTCAGACCCACCCAGGTGTACACACAGTCCCACACCAAGCTCCCACTGTCTGCAGGCTCACCATTGTCTGTGGTGGCGGTGGCATGTGCCGTGGCCCATGCGTGGGCTCCCTGGCACAGGTGGATATGCACCATGGTGCGCGGTCCATGAGGGACAGCGCACGTGCCACACATGGCACCCAGGATGTAGCAGGGGTACCATGTAGCCACCACAGGGTGTGTGACACTGACCCGTTTATTTCTTATTGTTTATTGGTAAATATTTGGAAAGATCTTTGAGTCAGAGTCTCATTTACAAAGGTTCCACATCAAACATTAAGGTACATTAAGGTACAGAGCAAACATTTGCTAACAAAGATACAGTATATAATGAAGAATTACATTACATTGCATTACATGGCAGTCAAGGTTAGATCAGGGGGAGGCCTAGGTCAGTATAGTAAGTGAGTCTCAATTAATCACAGCCACGTGGTTGCAGAGAAGACTGTAACCGGCTGATAGATAGAGAGATAGGAGAGATTTTGCACCAGAAAACAGAGAAAGTTATGGGCACTAATAGGACAGCATACTGCTGGACTAAGTCAGGGGCAGTCACATACATTAGAGCCTTGGAGGAGTTCCCTTAGTCTAGCTTTAAAAGGACCTAGCCTTGTTTCGTTGGCTATTTGGGTGGGGAGAGAGTTAGTCCAATTAGGGGCTCAGTAGCTGAAGTTGGGTGGTGTGAGGGTGGGGTACCCATAGAAGCAGCTTGTTTGAGTTTCATGTTGGTCTGACTGGGGCGGCTGGGTGAATAATAGAGGAAAGAAAGGGAGGGGCAAGACCTAAGAGTATCTTCTTTGTCATTAGGCATGTATGATACCGGATTCTGCTATCTAGGTTTAGCCAATTTGAGGAGTTATAGAGTGTACAGGTGTGGGTGAGACAATCACAGCCTAAGATGAGATGGCAGGCTTTGTTGAGTACAAGATGGAGTATGTTTAGCACGGAGGTGGGGGCAGCACTGTATATGGTAATACCATAATCAAGCAGGACGAGGACGGAGGAATTGATGGTGAGCCGTAGGGCCTCCGGGGTGAGACAATGTTTGTACCTATATAGCACTTCTAATCTTGAGTTTAGGGCTGAGGCAAGGAGGAGAATGTGTTGTTGATAGTTGAGGGCCGGGTCTAGAGTAATCCCAAGGTATTTAAAGTTGCTAACTTGCTCGAGGGGGTTGTGGTTGATAGTGAAAATTGGGGGACAGAGGTTCTTGCGTGGGTTCTGCGGATGGGAGAAGATCATGACTTGTTTTCTTGTAGTTAATTGTTAGACGTTGGGTGGAGAACCAATGTTCTGCTTTGTGGAAGCTATGTTGGAGTGTTTGGTGGAGTTTAAGTGGGTCGAGTAGGAGGCAAACAGAACTGCGTCATCCGCGTAGAGGAGCAGTTTTCCTGAGATGGCTGATGAGAGGGAGTTTAGATATAGGCTGAAAAGTACGGGGCCGAGAATCGATCCCTGCGGAACACCAGCATGGACTGGGAGGCAAGGGGACAGGACAGTGCCTACCTGGACCTGTTTGGTTCTACCGGACAGGTAGCTGGCGAACCAGTTTAAAGTATCGTTGGAGAAGCCATTGGAGGAAAGAGTGGTTAGCAGTAGGACGTGATTGACAGTGTCAAAAGCTTCAGAGAGGTCCACGAAGATAGCACATGTGATTTGGCCGTGATCCAGAGTGGAGTGGGCATGCAAGGTGAAAGTGAGGAGGGCGGTGGTGGTACTATGCCCCTAATGGAAGCCATGTTGTTGGTTGGAGAGAAGGATTGTATTTTGTGAGGTGGTCAGTGATTTGGTCGTCGACGATACGCTCTAAGGCTTTGGGGGAGGGGAGAATGGATATAGGACGGTAGTTGTTTGTAGAGGTGCGGCCCCCAGTCTTAAAGATAGGGGTGATGTGGGCCAGCTTCCAATGGGCAGGAAATTTCCCTTGACAAAGGAAGCAATTTAGGATATGAGTGAGAGGGTAGAGGACTTCTGAGAGAGTGATTCGGAGAAGTTTCAGGTCAAGGGAATCACTGCAGTTAATTGAGTGGCTAAGGGCTTTGACTAGGTAGGGTTTGGCATCCGCACAGGAGAGAACATGGAGGCGAAAGAGAGGAGCAGGGGGAAGTGGTTGGGCCCAGGTTGGCAGAGGGTCGAAGAAGTTAGGTGGGAGAATATGGTTGAGATTTGTGAAAGCGGAGTTTAGGGCTGAGGCTATGCTGAGGGGATCCGTGGAGATGTTACCGTCTATTTCTAATTGGTCTGGGGGCTGGTTTGGGGTTTTACCACAGAGTTCATTAATATTATTCCAGAATTTGCGCCCCTCACCCCAGGTGAATGTTAAGGACGCTTTGTAATGGTCCACTTTGGCGGTGCGGGTGTCCAACGTGCATTTATTGCAAATCTGCCTATGGCGTTGCATGTCAGCTGGCCACTTGGATTCATTAGCAATATGCCAAAGGGAGTCATGCTGTTGCATTAGGCCCAGGAGGTGATCAGAGAACCAGGGGACCTGGTTTCCTTTGGACATTTTCTTGGTAAGGGGGGCAAATTTATCACAGATTCTATTGAATGTGTGGATAAATAGATCAAGCGCCTGAGGTGTTAACGAGGTGTGTCCAATCCCAGTTTCTAAGGTAGGTCTTGAGTTGGGAGAGTTTACCATGGCCAAGTTTGCACTGTAAGGTAATTTTTTTTGGGGGGGGGGTGTTTGAGAACCCTGCAGGACCAAGAGCAGAGCATTGGGGAGTACCTGGGTGTTGGTTATTCTGTGAGGGCGGTTTGTGAAGACCAGATCCAGGAAGGAGGATGTCCCTGTACAGGCATTTACCCTAGTGGGTGAGGTGACTCCCTGCGTGAGGTTTAGCACTGTGGCATCTTCAGTATATGGGGCAGTTTTCTTTGCCAACCAATTTATGTTGAAGTCACCCATGACTATTTTTTCATATTGGGGAGGTAGAGTCACGATATAGTTTAGAATGGCCTGGAAGGCTAGTTTGTGTTCGTTGGGTGGAATGTAGACAATGGTGAGTAGGAGGGGACAGTGGACCTGCCTAGAGCTAATTTTAATGTGAGAGCCTGAGCCCTCGATGCTAGCTGCGGGGTAGGGAGCATTTGGCTGGACAGTGAGTCTTTGAGGTAGGCTGCACAGCCACCACCTGGTTTATCCACTCTATCAGAACGATAGAGGATGTATCTAGGGAGGTTAACAGCAGAGTCTGGTACAGAGGGGGAGAGCCAGGTTTCACTCAGTCTGATGATGTCAGGGTGGTGCTGGAGTACCCACTGCTGGAAGGGGTCCAATTTTTTTTGCAGGCTGCAGATGTCAAGAGAGGCGATGTGCAAACCCTTGGAGGGAGAGGGGTGGGCTGAGTGGCAGTAGTCGGGCCAGGGTTGGGGTGGACATTGCCCATAAGTAGTAGTAATAGAACAAGTGACCTGAGGCAGTAGTTTCTTGTTAGGGCAGATAGTTGGTGATGCTTACGTAGTATATACCCTTTGGCTGGATGGTAGGTGGGTATTGGAAGTTTCAGGGTTTGGGGGGCAGCCAGGAATGTGTGTGTGTGTCCCAATACCCCAACTGCGTGTTCCACCACCATGGTGCACCATCAAACCTGGGTGCCACCACTGTGTTGGCTGCAGGGCGGAGGGGGACTGCTATGTGGTGGCATGCAGTGTTTGCACATCGGTGGTGTGCGTGCTGGCAGCGGTGACACTGTGCCTGCACAGGTGTTGCACTGTGCAACGTACATACATGTCATGGCACTGCATGCACCCCACAGTGCAGTCCAACCCCAGCCATCCATACCATCCCTGTGTCCCTGTGTACTATGTGTTGTCCTCTGTACATGTTGAACCCCCCCGTAGTACACCACCGTGGCATGATGTCATTCATCATGCAGCGGTGCCCAGGATGTGCTGTGCTGTGTGTGTCCCCCAGTGACACGGTCGTCCACTGTGGCCTCGACAGGGACCTGTCCAAAGTCGCCCCATGGATACGTCCCTGCGGTTGTACATCACATGTTGCTGTGGTGGCCACCTGATGGTGGTCTGGTCTCACATGCGGTGTACTGGGGCACCATCAGCTGTGCACACTCCAATGCTGCACACCAGTGTGTGCTGTAGCCCTGTGACTGTGGCAGAATACTCACCCTGTAGGCATTGACTCCTCTCAGTACCCTGCTCTCTGCCTGCTGAATTGGGAGCATGTATGGCTCAGGGCATGCAAATGAGGCCTGATCACCTGTTAATGAGAAGCTAATCAACTGAGATGCCCATGCATAGATGATGAGGCTGTTTGGGGCGCATTCTCTCTGAATTGCATAATTGCTCCCACCTCATCTCACTTTGCATGGAGCATCTGTGTGATGCACCACTGACAGTATGGCGCATACACAGCACATGCGTAGTCTGGGTGGTGCATCTGCATGGCTTGGGGCATCCCCCATGCATGCATTGTACGTGTTGTTCTGCGCATCTTCTGTTATGCACCATTCCGCCATTGTCCGGTGTGCCATAGCGTGCTTGCGATCGTGGTGCCATGTACCGAATCATGCAGCTTGTCCCACAATGCACCGCCCAGGCTGCATTGTCCATCCTTCCCCACGGATCGCTCACTGTGCATGGTGCACGTTACTGGCGTATGCCGTGCACAACATGGTGCCGCACATACACAGTGCTTGCGCCGATCATGTCCATGCCGTAGTACTATAGCCGGTGAAGGCATGCAGCGTAGCGCGGTCTCCATCGGCAGCAGTGGCTCATCACACTTCACGCTCAGTGTGTGGTGCTGCACGTATCACTGTTACACATGGCGCATAACAGTTGGTGGATGGTACATTCCCCATTGCACCTTGCCACTGTATGTACACAGTGTAGGATGCCTGGAGCTGTGAGAATAGTGCCTAGGGCCATGAACTGATCACATTTGGAGCTGCTACACCTAGTGGCACAGGTCATGGCTGTTGAGGACCACCTGTTTGGTCAGGAGGACCTCCATGAGCCCAGGGCCAGGGTGTGGGCCAACAATGTTTCACAGATTGTGTAGTGTTCTGGCATGTCATGCACAGGTGAGCAGTGCAGGCATGGCTATGGTGACATCCAGAGGTGGGACCTGGACAGGCTTGCATGACTGCGGTGCCGTGTACACAGGGGTGCACTGCCATGGCCAGGTAGGTGTTCTCTTACAGAAGAAAGAGTCCTGAAAGAACACCTAAAACTCAAGGTGGACAAAACAATGGGGCCTGATGGGATGTACCCCAGAATCCTAAAAGAACTAAGGGAGGACCTAGTGACACCACTGACCACACATTTTAACAAATCATGGGAGGATGGGGTGGTACATGAGGACTGGAGAGGGGCAGAAGCAGGAAACTACAGACCTGTAAGTTTGACCTCAGTGGTAGGGAAAATGACGGAATCACTTCTAAAAGAAAGAATTGTTAAATACCTAGAGGCCAGCGGGGCACAGGACCAAAAGCAGCGTGGATGTACAGCAGGAAGGTCATGTCAGATGAATCTAATAGATTTCTCTGACTGGGTGACCAAAGTAATAGACCAGGGAGAGGCAGTGGATATGGCCTACCTAGACTTTAGCAAGGCATTTGACACAGTCCCACACAAAAGATTAATAATCAAGTTAGCCAGCCTGGGAGTGGGTCCCAGGGTGGTAGCCTGGGTTGCAAACTGGCTGCACAACAGGACACAGAAGGTAACAGTGAGTGGAACACATTCCGAAGAAAGGGGGGTCACTAGTGGAGTACCTCAGGGCTCAGTACTGGGTCCAGTCCTCTTTAACATCTTTATAGGTGACATTGCAGAGGGTCTGGAGGGAAAGGTATGCCTCTTTGCAGATGATACAAAGATCTGTAACAGAGTTGATACACAAGGGTGTAGAAAGGATGAGAAGGGACTTGGCAAGGTTGGAGGAATGGTCAGACATATGGCAACTTAGATTCAATGCAAAGAAGTACAAAGTAATGCACCTGGGAAACAAAAACCCAGGAGAAGCGTACACAATAGCAGGGGAGGTACTAACAACAACAAAAATGGAACGGGACTTGGGGGTAGTCATATCAGATGATCTAAAGGTGGGTAAGCAATGTGAGAAGTCAGTAAGGAGAGCCAGGGGAATACTGGGATGCATAGGAAAGGTCATCACAAGTAGAAAAAGGGAAGTGGTTATCCCTCTGTACAGACAGTTGGTGAGACCCCATCTGGAGTACTGTGCAGTTTTGGAGACCTCATCTACGCAAGGACATAGACAGGATGGAAGCAGTCCAGAGGAGGGCAACTAAAATGGTGCAGGGTCTGCATCAGAAATCATATGAAGAGAGACTGAGAGAGCTTAATATGTATACCCTTGATGAAAGGAGGGACAGGGGGACATGATAGAAACGCTCAAGTACCTCAAGGAATCAACAAAGTCCAGGAGGGTAGCATCTTTCAGAAAAGAGATGTAAGAACAAGGGACACAATTTAAAGATAGAGTGGGACAGCCTAGGGTAATGTGAGGAAATCTTTTTTCACGGAGACAGTGGTGGATGCGTGAACTGCCTTCCTGGGGAGGTTGTTGAGGCTAAAACAGTGGGGGAATTTAAACATGCATGGGACAGACACAAGGCAATTGTAATGGGGGGTGGCAGGAAGTAGGCTGTTGGTTAACTAGAATCTGCAGCTTATCCAGTAGGTAGGGAAATGGGCAGACTGGGTGGGCCAAGTGGTCCTTATCTGCTGTCAAAGTCTATGTTTCCAGCTGTATCCTTCTGTGGCACTTGCTGTGTGTGTCTATCACTGCCACCATGGTGCTCCTGTGCTGCTTTGCCCTGGTGCTGGGGGGGATGGGCATGACTGTGTGCGACCACTTACACCAGGAGCCTCGGACACTGGCATCGCTGTCTTCTGCATGGCCACGTGCCGGTAGGGTAGGGTGGGGTGGCTGGGGTCTTGCATCCTGCACTGTGTCAGTGTTCGCTCATGGTGCTGTATATTGTGTTTTGCAGGTCCAGGGGCCAGGCAACGTGCCGCAGATGCTGCTGAGGAACGTCATTGCCGATACATGGGTGCCAGGCCTGGTGCCCCTTCAGGGGTGGGTGAGTACCGCTTTACATGGTTGCAGTCTTTCTGGTGTTGTGCAGGCTGTGGTGGGTGGGGGTTGTGATCCATGTTCTGGCCCTCAGCGTGTGTTCCTTCTGTCATTTTCTGTAGGTGTCCATGATCGCCATGCTGCTCCAGGTGGTGATGGTGGTGGTGCTGTGCCACTGGATGTGGACCAGAGGATCCATGTGGCCATCCAGGCAGCCCTGCACCCTCTTATACGGACTGTTCGGTGCCTGTCAGCTGCCCTGCGGGGCGTCGTGCTGCACCTTCTGGGCTGTACCAGGGTGCTGCGTGGCAGAGCACGGCACTCCTAGTGTCCCCTTGCCACCGTCTGAGGGTCTTCTTGTGTATATAGTTGCTGTACCCTTTTCCCTGTTTCTGTCCCATTTCCCATCCTCCTACCCATCCCTGCTTCCCCTCATTCCGTCTGTGGATGTCGTTGTTGATGATGTTTTTGTCATTGTTCATTTTCAGGCATTTGATCTGTACAGTTTCTATGGCCATTGCATTTTATAAACATGTTTTACTCTACACCTGTGTCCGTGGGTCTGTTTTTGATGGCTCTGTGTTTGCTCCTCCTGCCCTGCTGATTTGCTCCGGTTGTTCTGCTGGCTCCCCTGTGTGGCTGCAGGGTTGCTGGGCTGCCCTGGGGCATCTCTGGATGCGCTGGCGCTTCTGTAGATGCGCCATTGTGTCCAGTGGTGATTCACAGGTGTTGCGCTTGTTGCTTGGCATGGCGCATCCCTTTGTGAATGCAACCACACCAGGCGCATCTTCTTTGTGAATCCTGCCCAAGGTGTTACCTGGAAGACCCGAAGCTAATTACAGACTTTAAGTTAATTACAGCTGTAGTTGCTAAGAGGGAAGATCATAAACTTGTATAACGCTTAGAGGAAGAAGAGCAGGGTATGATGTTTTAGTGCGAAGCCATAAAAGATGCTTTCATGTCCTGGAAGGCGGAAGCTTATCATAAGATCAAAGAGTCATTTGAAGAACATGAGTTATGTTGAGGTTGCAGAATTTAATACTTGGAAAAAGACATCCTGTTTTTATATAGGTATATTTTTTATATATATTTTGGCAGGTAGGAGCTAGGTAACCTCACGCAAATAGATGGGGAAAACCAGTTTTTAAACATTATTCTGTTTTCCTTCAGAGACACTTCCATCTAGACTCTGACAAAGAAACCTCTGTGAGCACTTTAAGCAGGTATTTGGAGAGAGAGATAAATCTAAGTACTGTAGTAAGAATTGCACTGTTGAAACCTGTTTTGTTTAAGAGATTTGTATGTCTTGCGGTATAATAGTTCAGTATTTAATGTGTTACATATTTTTTATCTATTTTAGTAAAACTATATTTTTAGAGCTTACTTGGTCTATCTCTGATTTATTTCCTGTACAAGTAGAGTATATATGGTTAAAGCAGACATAGTCCATAAGCCTGAATGGTGATACCAAACTGGAAAAAGGTAAGCGTTTAAAATCTGAAGTATTTTATTACAGTTTTTAAGGGTTCATTTCTGTACACCTGGTTAGGTGCCCGTAGGCAAAGATATCTGGCCCCCGAAGACAGAATTATCTGTGCCTGTGCATTGGGTACACTAGCAAGAGGTTCACCGTTTGAATCCCTCCAGAACTCGAGACCAAAGGTTGACCTGAACCCACAAAAACAGACAAGAGGGTTACCTTGTTCTGTTAACTGTTCACAAGACTGTACTCGGAGGTTGGCACTTTGGGAGTAGAGGACTGACCTGCTGAGTAGGTTTGTGACACCCCCCAGCAAAAGAAAAGACTTCTAAGGATCCATTTTCATTCCCCCACTTCATTCCACCAGCCTCACCTTATATTCCTTGGTAGGCTTAAACTTGGGCTGGGGCGGAGTGAGCTTGGGGCCCGGGGAACCATCAGGGGTCCCAGCACTCAGATTTCCTGGCGCAGACATGACTGGTGAACAGGAGATCCCAGCAGTCCCTCCAAGATGTAGCCCCAGTGCCATATGCCTGTGGGCTACCACCCCCCGGCTGCTGTCCCAGGTACCGGGCAAGCGGCTTGGGTCCTGCTACAGTGACAATTGGGGGTTTGTTCCCAGAAATACTGTTAATAGCACGGTGCCTCCACCCAGAGTAAAGTATCAGTGGGCCAGATATCCACTCAGCACAGTCCCCTGGGATACTGTACCTTCCCACCTCATCAACCAACCACTCTGCACACTGTGTCCACAAACACCTTGCTCCACCATAAACCATATATCTCAGCAATAAGGGTATGCAATGAATTTTACCAGCACAGCAGTTTCAGCAAACAAACTCACAGCTTTATTCATGGGGTAATGACTAGGGAAATGATACCAGAACAAAGGGTGGCTGTGAAAAGAGAACAAGGTTAGTGAAATAGGCAACAATAACAAACAGATGGGCCTGCAGGCCAAGTCCTCCCCCACTGGCACCAGTGCCTCCAAACTCTCTCTAGGGGTACCCACTAGGTGCAGGCCTGATCGGTGCCATGGGCTCACCAGCTGTTGGGGCCCTGAAATATTCTGGAAAACTTTAGAATGAGACAACAGACCAATTCCCCTTTTTCCTTTCCAGGAGCCAGGTCCTGGGTACTCACAGTTTGATGATCTCAGCACCTGGGGTATGGAGCTCCTTGTTCAGTGCAGCAAAGCAGAAACAGGCCAGCCAGGATCCCTCTGGCTGGATGAAACTTGCTCAAGAATCTTGCAGCTGGTCACCTTGATTGTAGTTCTGGCCGCTTGTCACCTTTAGCCACTTCTGGCCCATTGCAGAGCACTATAACAGGACAACATCGGCCCCAAAAGTCCCAGACCCAGGAGTGGCTCCACAGCCTGGTTCCCCCGATGGGTTACAGCTTCCCTAGTACCCCAGCAAGTGCTGGTGACCTCCTGAGACAGTGAGTCCCACTTGGAAGGGGTTAGCAAGTTCCTTCCCTGACTCTGGGCGAGAACTCCCAAATGATGGGGGTCCTCCTGCAGTCCCTGCATTGGGTTCCAAGCAAGAAACGTTCCAGGCAAACGCTCCAAGAAAAGTCCAGTGCCAATCTGAGTTGGTGCTAGCCTTCATCGCAAGAAGTACAGGTGCAATCCAACAGGGGAATCCAAAAGGAACAAACTATGCACACCGGTTCACACTTTCCAGTTAAATCGTGTTAACAACCTTTTCCTCGGCTGTAGCTAGGACTCAGCTCTCAGCCACTTTTACCAGTTCGCTCAGGACACACACACACAGCACCTGGCTAGCACCCGACCGACGACCAGAGACACTTTGCCACTTCAGAATTTCAATCACAGTCCCACACAAGCAAATAACCTTTCAGCAGCAATTGTAGCACTCAGATAAACTGCACAGTTCTCTTATCTAGTTCAGTTTCCTAGTGTAGGGTTTCTGCAGCATTTAGTTTCTCCCAATACTATGTGAGTAACTTCTCAAAACATGGAGAAACAGGATCACAGTTCAACCTCTTTCTCCTTTTCAATTCAGTCCTGCAACAAGCACCCGAGGAATCAGAATCTCAGCTCAGTCTCTTTTCCCTCTTTCCCCTTCTTGATACAGTTCTGCACAGCAATCTCCAAGTTAGGGCCTGGGTAAGCCCCTGAAGTCCAATGTCCACTCTTACAGGGTACTCCTGACTCATACAGAGCCCGGGGAACAGACTGACGAAATCCCAGAAAGTACACACAGTTTTGGCCAAGAATTCAGTGTTCTGATTGGCTGATTGATATCCATAGAGAGAGATATATATATATATATATATATATATATATATATATATATATATATATATATATATATATTTTTTTCCTGCTCAGTTTTTGGGGCATGATCTAGGCACCTGAATTAGTCCCTTCCTTTTCCCAGGATTCCCTCTGTCCAAGTTTGGGCGCCTAGACCACTGATTTGCTGCAATAAAGGGGTCAAGTGTCACAAACAAGTCAGCTTCTATTCAGCTCCATTGAGTTGATAAGTTTAGTGCAGTTTCTCCCCTTCAAGAGTCTGGTGCAGCCCAACACAACCCTTTATTTTATTTATTTATTTATTTTTTGTTAACTGGGTAGGTGCACTGGGCATAGAAACACCCATTTTCAGGTACGACCTGGGAGGTTACATCACAGCAAAGAACAAGACAAAACAGATACAGCAATAATGGTGGAACAAAAATAGTACAGCAGTGGAAAAGGACAAATCAATCCAAATACTGATAGGAAATACAATGTATGATGAGATATGTATGTACCCCACTGGACTGTATCTCCAACTGCCCCATCAAACAAGCCCATTGGCAAAACTCCCCTGTCAAACAGCTGTTGCTGCTAGCAAAACTTTATCCCCCTAGGCAGCTGCCAGCAACCTCATTAATATTCATAGCCCTCGCGCGGCCCCGCTGTTCAAACTCCTATTTTATAGTGATTGCGGGCTTTTGCCTGATCCCCCTCAGGTCTTTGCTCCCCAAGGACAAGAGGAGGGGCACTGGGACCATAGACAAACTCCCCAGCTGATTGAAAATCGCGGGTCAGCTCATCAAAGCACAAATCCACGCATGCGCAATCACCCGCCTGCTTAGCATCCAAAGAGCAGCAGTGGATTGCATCCTTGAAGCTTTCCAGCCCATGATGGGCAAAACACCAAAAACGGGGCAGGAAAGAGACCACGGGACACCAAGAATGGGGGAGAACAAGGGGAAATTGTGGGGCAACACAGGTAAGCCCCCAGAGGGGGGTTACATATCCTTAGACCTGCATTTGTTTTTGCTTATTTGTCTTGTATGTGCACTGTTTAGTTGAAATTACTTAGCCTAACCCTACTTTGCATTTGTGTTATGTTCATCCCTATATGAGTTATCCCTGTATACAGTTTCCCGCATAGACACTGCTGCTGTTCACTAGTTTTAGCTCAACTGATCATTATGCTGCCTAGCTGCCTAGCTGTTTAATTGCCGACACTGCAACATCTCATTAAGAGTCTCATTTTGTACCATCTTACCAAGACTGCTCTTGTGCAGTTATATTGTTGTGGTTACTGCTTGCCGTTTGCCTTTGCCTCCCTCCTCCTCACAGCAATGTTCCATACACTCCTCTGCCTGCTCCATTTCCTCCTCCTCCTACCCTTTCCACCTCCCTTCTCCATCCAACTCACCTACCCTTCCTTCCTTCCCACTGGACCCATCCCCCAAGTCTCTACTCCTTTCCCCTCCTCCCTCTCTATCCACCCTAGTCTCTTCCTCTCCCCCTCCCTCAACCTGGAGTTTCTCCACTGTGCCCTCCTTTTCCCTCACCACCACACTTCTCCCTGCTCTCCTACCTGCTGTGTGGGTAGGAAGACCTACTCCATCCTTCCCCTAATTATCCTGCTCCTCCTCCTCTTTCTGCTGTCTGGTGACATGGAGACCAACCCTAGCACCTCCCCTCCCTCCCTCTTCCACCACTGCCAAGGGCATTTGCATTTACCATCTGACCACTAGAAGCCTTCTCCCTAAGCTTGACCTCCTCTCTGTCTGAGTTTGACTACACTCTCCTGATGTCCTCTGCATTACTGAATCCTGGTTCTTCTCCAGGACACCAGACTCTAGCCTAACCCTTCTTGATGACCATCTCTTCAGGCAGGATAGTGAATATATGTGGAGGTGTTGCCATCTACGTCTGCCCGAGTTTCTCATCTACTATGGCCATCAGGGTAGTCATACCCTTCTCCCATGAGTTTCTCATAGTTGGGCTCTCATTCCCCTCCTCTGTACCGATATTCATTGGGGTTTTCTATGCTTCAGCTAAGATCTCACACTCATCCTGGCTGACTCCCTTTCCTCCATCTCCTCTCCCTCCTCCACAGGTGAACTCATCCTTCTCAGGGATTTCAACATAAATTGGATTTCCCCATGATCCAAATCTACCATTCGTAGGAATGAGTTCCTTAATTTGTCCCAGGTTATTTCAGAACCCACCTGGCTCAATCTTCTGTCCTACGACCATGCACTTTTGGACTGGATTCTAATCTCCCATCCCCACTGCATTGTTGCAGCAGGTATACTGCAGTATTAACCTGGCGACCGCTGTATGACATTCTGTGTCAGGAAAGTCCAGCATCCTCCCTTCACCAAAACATATCCCGTCCAGGTCTCTCCAGAGGCCAAACATCAATGCTGTACTGAGTGTCCTCTCTGCAACAGTCTAGTCAGCCATCCACTCCGGGTCTGATATTGACATGACCCTTGCCCTATTCCACTCCAAATTCTCCTTCGTCTGGGACAAAGAAGCCCCCCTCAGGAAATCCAGAGTTAAAAATTTCCATTTCCATCCAGCCCAGTCGCATGGAGGGCTGAGGCATTGGTGCCTTATCTCCTGCCACACTGGTGAGCTGGGGTCAGGAATGGACTTGAGGTGCTCGAGGGCTGGCAGGATGAGGAAGGATTTAACATCCCTAGACAGCTCTCCTTTCTTGGAGAGGAGGTTTGATGTGGTGCACCGTTTACCTGACACCCAGCGGTGGCTGGATGACAGCACATGCAGACCATCATGCATGGGAAGGGACTCCACTTTCAGGATGCTGGGGTCATCTCTGCAGAAGCAGAGCATGTACATTGCATCCATTGCACATCCGTAGGCCCGGGGAGGATAGGAGGAAAAACAAGTGGGTTGCCAAGGGTTGGTCAGGGAGGAAGAGGATCGAGTTTCCGGAGGACAGCTCTCCTTTCCCGGGGAGGGTGGCTTGGCAGTTCTGCCAAATGACTGCTCCCCGGTGGAGGCCATAGGGCAGAACTGGTCGGGGACACCAATGAATGGAGGATGCTGTGGGACTCTGCAGTGTGCATACGCATGCCTTCATGTACGCACACTGACACGTCGCACCCCAGGAACAGGAAAGGGAACACAGGGAGAAAAACAGGTGGAAAACACACTCAGTGGTGAGATGAAGATCGCCCCCCCCCCCCCACAGAGGCTCTGAACCAGTGGCCAGGCTCAGCCTCGGTCCTGTGGCAGAGGACACAGCAAAGGTAAGTCCCATACTAGCCAGGTGATGGGGTGGGGGGCGGCCAGATGGGGCCACTGGCAGACCAGGAAGATAAAGTACAAAAAGAAAATCCCATTTCCTCTGGATTACCTCCGAAACCATTGACCTATGCAAGTCCTGTGATCTCAACTGGGCCTTCTATAAATTATCCCACTCTTCTCCTGACCTCGTCTCATACATGGCTCTGAGGATCAACTACACTAAGGCTGTCCAAGCTGTGAAATAGCACTTTTTTTTTCTTTTTTTTTCCAACTATATTTCCCTCCTGGTCACGGTCCATGGGGCCTCTCTCAGGAATCCTGGCTGTTCCTGCCCTGCCTGATGTCCTCCTACCTGAGCCTCCTCTCTCCTCCCCCTCCTCATCCTACAGTCAGCACCCCCAGCTTAACCCCTCTGGGGTGGGGCCGCACCTCCTCTTGGGCACACTTACATACATAGACTCCAACTGTGGGTGAGGACCTGGGTGGAGGAACCTGGATTGCCAGGCAGGATGCACCCAGCCGTGGGCCTGGGGGCAGGTGCTATCGCCTACTCCGTGGATCGGGCTTTTTCCTGTTCTGGTGCTCGCCTCCCCCATGTGTGGCACACGCCCTGATGCAATGGCGCATGGCAAACCTGCCTTGTGTCAGCCTGCTGATTTGTCATGCTGCCCTACATGCTGCAGTGCCCCGGTCTCCATTAGGAGCCACTGGCAATCCCCAACCCTCCCCGGGAGAGCACCCCAGTGGGTGCTCAATCCTCAACCTGCCCCTGCTGACCCCGGTGCCTGAGCTCTCTCCCAAACTCAGGTAGCTGGCGAAGCATGAGGTGTGCGTGCCCAGCACCTGCCTCAACCCTCAGCACCACCAGGCCGCCCTTGAAATAGCACTGTTTAGAGGCCTACCTCCAGAAAATCCTTAACATCCCAGCTAAATTCTGGAAGATTATCCATTCCCTTTCAACCCCTGCCCAGTCCGTCCCCTGTCGCCCTGGTCAATCATTCACCTATGTCTGACCTTACTGCTGTTGCTGCTTGTCTAATAAGTTGTTCACAATGTGTGCCCTCCTTCCTCTCACCCTCCTGGCTCCACTCTTTCCTTCCTGATCCCCTTTCCACCCTCCTCCTGCACTGGGTTTCCACTGCCCCCTCCCCATCACCATCCAGAAAACCCTACTTGCCCTTTCTTCCCTTAACCCATCAAAGTCCAGCCATGGCAGTCTGGACCCCAGACTCCTCTACCTCTCAGATTCTGCCATTGCAGCTTCTCTTACTCACCTACTCAACCTTTCCTTCTCCCTGTGTGCTGTTCCTCAATCCTGGAAGTTGGCCAAGGTTACTCCACTTCCCAAAGGGGGTGCTTCCTCCTCTTCTGGCAACTTCCATCCCATTTCCCTGCTCCCCCCAAGCTACAAGAGAAAACTAGTCCATTACAGACTCTTCGACTTCCTTTTATCCTCCAACTTCCTGTCACCCTTCCAATCTGGTTTCTGGAAGTGCCATTTCACTGTCTCATCCCTGCTGCGTGTCACTGGTTCCATTTTCTCCAGAATGGATCAGAGGCGCATTACAGAGCCTCTATGTTCATCGTATGACCAAAGACTTTGAGTTGATGTCCCACCCACTCCTCCTGGACAAGCTGACTCTGCTGGCCTCTCAGCTCCTGCTATTGATTGGTTTCATTCCTACCTTATGGGCCATCAGCAGTCAGTACAGGTAGGAGGCATCCTGCCACCTCCACTTCCCATCCAGGCTGCCATCCCACGGAGTTCCATCCTGGCTCCCATCCTCATCTCTGTTTTCCTGAATGACCTACCCTTTCCCTGTTCCAACTCACTTATCCACATGTATGCAGATGACACAGTCCTCTTCACCTCCAGTCCCTCTACCGCAGCTGCGGAAGACCTGCTCCAGTGGGACTTCAGCAATGTTCTGCACTGGGTCCAATCCAACCAACTTAGAGTCAACACTAAAAAAAGCAGCATCTATGACCTTTGGTGCCAGCTAGAAACTGTCCAGAGTCACCCCCCCCCCCCCCAGTTTCCACCACTCTGGATGGTATGCCTCTTGAAGCAGTTCCATCCTTCAAGTACTTTGGTGTGTGGCTAGACAGTTGTTCAGCCCACATTGATGCCATCCATACTAGACTCCGTCCCAAGCTCGTTGCCATATACTGCAACCAAATGCTTATCTCCTGCATCTCTGCACGGTTATACCATCATGGTGCTCTGGCCTTCTATCATGAATGTGGCCCATGAAATTGCCCTTCCATTTCCTTTGCCAGACTGGATTCCTCTGTAACTCCTTCTGCCACTTTGCTACAAACTCCCCTCCTCTTACCCACCATTGTTGCTTCTGTTCCGCCCTATCCATCCTCCCTCTGCACTCATCTTGCTAGTCTCTCTGTACCACTTTCATTTCCAAATATTGGTTTGGCTCCCTTCCCTCCTACCTCTCCTCTCTCCTTTCCCAACTACCCCCTGCATCCTGTTCCATCCATTCTAGAGACCATCACACATTCGCCACTCCCCACTCCCATGCTCCACTGGGCAGTCTGCTTTTTCCTATCACCTTCTCTCACTCTGGAACCAACTTCCTGCCTCCCCCTGCCTCTCCTCATCCCCTGTTTCCCTCAGTCACCAGTTGAAACTCCAGCCCCACCCCAACTTTTACCTTTCTTCTTGACACCTCCCTGGCCTGCGCCTCTACTGTGCTTGGTGAGACAGTCAGCTGGGTCCCCACTACCTGCCATCTGGTTTCATTTCCACACTACCTCTGTTTCTTCATCCATTATGAGTCCAGGCAGTAACTCATTTGACAGGTCACTTATCAGTTGTCAATATGTCTTGCTGTCATTTTTATTTAGCACTTTTATAGGTGATTAGTTTTGAGTTGTAACTGCACTTTATTTTTCATACCTACAATTAGAGTGATTACAGCCTGTTTAAAGCTATGGTCTGCCAAGTAATTTAGAACTGAATTACTAATTATTGTTAAAGTTTATTTTTTTTCATACTAAGGTATGTCAGGAAAATCTCAGTTGCTCCTGGACTCACCTTATCTACCTACCTTGCTGCCATTTTGTGTCTTTGATGCCTAGTACCATATGTAACTACCTAGCTGCTACTCCTGTCTCGTACCCCGCATTCACTTCTTCAACCTGGTCTCAGTTCTGTTACTTCTATCCTAGGCTTCTCTCACCCCAGCTCCCTTCACTTGTTTTTCCACCTGGTCTTAATGTTGGGAACACCAACGACCCCCTCCTTGACCTTTCCCCTCCTCTTCTTGCTGATTCCCATTTTTTATCACCTGCTTTAGCCATCCTTTTGTCTCCCTCTATCTTTCCATCCTTCTATTGGATTATTCTAGCCCTGATTGGGCATCCTTGCTAGAGCTGTGGCCCCAGCATTCCTACCAGCTGGCCACAGTCACCATATCTACATACCTGCCCTGAAGTCTGCCCAGGTAACTAAATTACTAATTATTTAATTATTGTAAGAGTTTTTTTTGTCTACTTTCCCATTTGCAAATTATACTGCAAAGCCACTAGAGGTCAAGAACTCACAGAGGTTACAATCCTCTTCTCATTGCTCTCCCCTAACACTTCTAGTCCTGGGTCCTTCAAAATCATGACTGCTCCATGGTGGCTGTGTGCTCCAGTTTTAACTGAACTTCCCTCAGATCGTTGTAATATCATTCTCAGCATAAATTCACCCTGTACTATCATTGACAAGAACTCTATGGTCACCACAATGACCCTCAAGTCCGTGTTCTGCCCTTGTCTGCTACTATAATATCACTTGCAGGTCCACCCAGCAGACTGCCCTCTCAACCCACACAATGTATCTCTCAACCAGTAGTGCTAAATGCTAATGGGCCCATCACATCCCATAGCATTGGAGTCTCCAAGCACACCTCGCATGGGAGCTCTATGCCCTGGTCATGAGAATACCAACTTAATAGTCCATACATGCTGTCACTCTTCCTTGGAATGGTGACACAGTTCAACACTGTGAAAGAGCGACCATCTAGGAGAAGAAAACAAGGAAGGAATCTAAAACTCCTACTGTGCCATCTTGCTCGCCTGATCATGCTCCTACTCCTACTATTAGGCAATCTGCACTCCAACCCAGGCCCGCTGCCACAACAGGTGAATCAAACGACCAAGCCAGCTGGACTTACTCTTGCCTCAAATAACATACAGTATGCAGCCTGCTTCCTAAATTGGATAACCTGCAAGCATGGGTTACCCAACACAGTCCAGACGTTCTCTCAGTGGTGAAGTCTTGGCTGTCTCCCAAAGTACCAAACTCCGCTGTCCTTTTACCAGGTTACACCTCGTTCAGACAGGACCATCTCTCAAAATGAGGTGGGGGCTGTGTCCTGTACATCAGGGATTCCCTTAAGGGGCACGTCCTCCCTTCCCCCAGTAGTAGTGATAACCTTCAGGTCCTGACCGTAAAACTCATTCTGAGGTCACATAGCAGGGCTCTCACCGTACTCTGTACATCCCACCAAAACTCACTGGGGCTGGTACTGGGGACCTGATGGACTATGTGAGCACCCTGAGTCTTAATACTGAAATCGTGATGCTGGGAGATTTCAACATCAACTGGCTCTCCTCTTCTGCCACCTCAATCAAAGATGCCTTAACAGCTATCAATTTCTCACAAATGGTTGAGATTCCAACCCGTATCAACTACAAAACAGGGACCAGCACACTCCTTGACTGGGTTCTATCCAATTGGCCTGCCCGCATCCACAACACTACTGTTCTCCCTGATTGCCTGAGCGACCACTCTCTGGTCACATGTACCTGGTCCTTCAACTATTGTGAACCACCCTCCCGAACTATTACAAACTGAGTCTTACTAAAAGGGCACCAGAAACTGCTAAAAATGGACCTCAAGAGTGCAGATTGGACAGTGCTCTATAATGCCAATAATGTGGACACAGCCCTGGACCACTTCATAAAAACTTTCACTACCATCTGTGACAAGCATGCCCCAATAAAAAACAGAAAGATAAGAGGGCACAGTAATTTCTGGATCACCCCTGGCCTCCTAGAGCAACTACAAGCCAGAGATCACTTATGGCAGATAGCGAGAGCACACGGTACCACCACTAACATACAGAGGTATATAAAAAAGCTCAGAATGAGTGCACTAAAGCTGTCTGACTTGCCAAAAGCAAATACTACAAAGAAGCCCTCTCCTGCACCTGGAATGACAGCAAGTCATTCTGGGATAACCTCAATGACATAACCGGCAAGGATCCCAAATCTGCACCAGCAATGCTCTTGATCGATGGCGTACTGTCCTTGGACCACATACACATTGTCAATGCACTTAACATTGCATTCACAGACCTAAGAAGTGTGCTACTAGCAGACTGCTTCAACCACCCACTGTCAACTGATCCCAATATGGCCAAACAACCATCACTTAACCACCCACTCATCTATTTTAAAGAAGTCTCTCAAGCCGAAGCTAAAAAGTAAAAAAAGAAGGCACTGGGGAAATCTAGACATAGTGGGGACACCCTGAACCTAAAATTCATCAAGCTTTATTTATTTATTAAAATGTTTCACCAGGATGGCACACTGAGGAACAAGATGCTCATCTCCTGGTGCGACCTGGGGGGAAGGGGTACAATAGGAATGAGACAATAAACATTCAATTTACAAGATCAGCATAAGCATACAGTTGTAAGGCAGGTGTTACAAAAAGATTTACAACAGTGTTGAGCATAACATGTAGAAAGAGTGGACAGGCCGGTCCACCGGCGCAGTGGTTGGAATTCCGCTTGCGATGCCAGCGACCCGGGTTTGGGAGCGGACCTGGGTCATCGGAGGGCCAGCCGGGGGGAGAAGGATTGAGCACCCCATGGGTGACTCTCCTTCTGGGAGGGTGGCAGTGTTCGCAATGAGGACCCCTGGCGGAGGCTGGGAGTCACTTACGCTACCGGCGTTCGGTATCAGGGAGGCGGGGAGGACGCAGGCATCATTGTATGTCCCCGCCTCCAAGAAAACCAGGAAAAAGATGGCGGGTGGATCCACTGTCTATGTGAAGCCCTCCCTGGGTCTTCAATTAGCTGCCATCGCCGCATCCCCTACCAGATACTAGTTCCACAGCACGGATGAAGGGGACCAATGCCACGGCCCCGCTCTCCAGGGTGGTAAGCCATGGATAACTGGGGATGGTGGCAGTAGATGGCAGTGGAAGTCCCAGGAGCCATGACCAGGGCTGATAGGGCCAACAGAACCGCAGGATAAAGAAGAAAAAAAAGAAAGAGTGGACAATAATAAGTGCCAGGTTAATAAGTAAACAAGTGCTTAAGTGAAAGAAATGGGGGAAATGGTAAAGAGGGGTGAGGAGGGGGAGGAGGAAGAGTCATGTCCCTGGATATCCCCACAGGGTGTGAGGAACCCTGCAATGGGACTGGTGGGACCACAGAGAAGGGGATAATGCAGTGTCCCAGACAGACCCTTTTTCTATGGTGGATGAAGGGAATAGATCAGAGATTCAAGCCCCTTGGGGTGGTAAGTGAAGGTGAGTATAGAGAGGAAGGGTTTGTCCAGGGCTTAGAGGAGGAAATTAGATAGGGACATGGCAGGAGCAGCTAGGTGCAAGGTTATTTTTGAGGGCAGAGCTGATGGAGTAGGCGGAGGATGAGTGCCAGATTTGAGGTGGGAGGAAATTCCAAATTTTTGGTAGGCGGTGAGAGTAACTGGACTGGACGATTTGGGTGGATCTGCGGAAGACAACCAGGGTACAGGAATCGAATGATCTAAGGGAATGGGAGGATGGAGGGGGTGATATAAAGGAGGAGGTGAGGTGGGAAGGGAACTCACCCAACCAGTGCTTGGAGGTGAATTTAGCACAGTGGGAGAGTCACCTATTTGTAAGAGATGAGAAGGATAGGGCATGATAAAGATCGCAGTGATGGGTGGAAGGGGGGAATCCAGGGCAAAGCGGCGGAACAAATTGAATAGGGTGTCCAGTCTGGCCAGGGAGGACTTAGTGGCAACACCGTAGACTACATCACTGTAGTCAAAAATGGGCAGTATCATCTCTTGAACAAGTTCATGCCTAGTCGAAGGAGGGATGCAACTACAGTTCCTGAATAGGGCACCAAGCTTGGGTCATAGTTTTTTCTGGATGGCATCGATATGTCCAGAGAAGTTTAGGTGTTGATCCAGCCAAACACCTAAGTACCTGAAGGATGATGTGTCCTCAAGTAAAGTCCCATGAATGGTGTGGAAAGTGGGTAGGGAGAGAAGCCTAGAGAGTCTCTGCCTTGTGCCAAAGGTCATGGAGACAGTCTTCTTGGCATTGAAGAAAAGCTGATGATTAGCAAACCAGAGCTGAAACTTGTCAAAGTCTTGCTGTAAATTGGTTGTAACCTCCTCAGGACAGGTGCCAGATACATACAGGACTGTATCATCAGCATACATGTGTATAGCGGAGGATGGGAAGCAAACAGAAGGAAGATCATTTAAGAAAATGGAGAATAGGAGGGGCCCTAATACCGAGCCCTGGGGGACTCCAGTGCTAATCGGAAGGGGAGAGGAAGTGGCGTCCAAGATCTTAACTGATCGGGTTCTGCCAATAAGGTTGGCCTTGAACCAGTTTGTGGTGGAGGGAGATAGGCCAGCTGCCATGAGTGAGTTGAGGAGAAGGGAGTGAGAGATGGCGTCAAAGGCCTTGGCCAGATCAACAAAAATGGCAGAGGTAATTTGTCCATTGTCCATCCCAATTAGGCTGGCGTCTGTGAGCCATAGGAGAGAGGTAATAGTTGAGTGTTTTTTCCTGAAACCAGACTGGAAAGGGGTGAAAAGGGAAGTTTCAGAGGGAAAAGAGGTGAGTTGGGAGAGAACAATGTGTTCTTAAAGCTTGGCAAATGTAGGGAGAAGAAAAGTGGGGCAATAGTTGCCAAGCAAAGAGGGGTCACCCCCTTTGGGTAAAGGGAAGACAACAGCATGTTTCCATGAAGAGGGGACTAAGCCAGTAAAGAATGAGAGATTTAAGATTACTGAGAGGGCAGGGCTAGAAATTAGTTTTAAAAAGTGGTGTACCGCACAGACTACTTGTTCCCCAGATTTGGTATTCCGTCCCAGAAAGTGGTATGCCACCCCCTTTTTTTGTATACCTGCTAGAAAAAGTCACCAACCATCAGTACATTCTTGTTTGACTAAAAAAAAGGTAATAAAAGGCAAAAAACAAGTTCTAAACATTCTGCATTCATTTATTTTTCGGTATTTTTTACTTTTCTCTTTACCTTGTAGGTAAGGTGTTGAACTTCCACTTTATTCTGTGCATGTACAGAAAGAGTGATGCACAGAATTAAAAATATAGCACAGCCAGACATTACATACATTTTTTCAAAGTGCTTTTGCAGCACTGACTGACAGCAAATCTCATCACAGTAATTTCACAAGCAGCGAAAAACAGAAAGTCTGAAATCCATAGCAGACTAGAGTAGACACTCGCACTGCATTTTAACCCAAAAATGCAGCACAAAACCCTGGACAGTCATTTTGCTTTCAGTGATGACAGTGAGCTCATGCACAGTGAAATGTTCAAGCAGCAATTGACATTCATTGATGATTGAGTATCTTTTTGTCTTCTTTTTTGTCTACCCCATCAAGATGAGTCGCTAAGAAAAAATGAATCTGGCCAGTGTAAACAGAGGCTTTTGATTCAGTTAATCAGACATGATTTGTTACAGCACCGTGACAGTACATGATAGTTCTAATACCGTGACATAACTAGTTGGCCAGATTTGACAAATTTAAAACACCCTACTCCTAGATTTGTGATAGATTTTTGTAATTTTTACATGAAATCTAGTTTGGCCAGAATGTTACTGTACCGTTCCCGTTTTGTGATATTTTACTATGCTAGAGTGGTCCATAAGCTACATCTCATGTTGGTGCAATGGACTCTGATTATTTTATTGTAAGAGTCAGGGCTACTAAGAAGGGAAGAAAAATGAAGACTGAAAGATACTCTGTTCACATACCCAAATCTGGACTACTTGGTGCTCAGCTGTCTCTCTCAAATAAATTCCAGGCACATATAATTGTAAGATAAAACAATACCTGACTGGTGCATTATTTTCAGCTCCTGCCTCACCGACTTGTACTTGACTGATGGACTGTGCTAGGACTGGCTATCTGCTGCTGCTGCTCGACAGGTTAGCATTAGTCTACTACGCAGCCATGTCTTTTATAACAAAACTGAAAATAGTAGAACATGGACAGAGAGAGCTCACAGAATGAGATTTGACAAATAAGACTGTATTGATCAACCTACCCGTGACTTGTAAATCTGGCACTGTGACCAGCCAAAATTATTTTTGCCACCAAAAACCTGTAGTGACACTAAAGTGGAATGCAAATTTATCAATATTAACTGTTTTATAGGAAAAATGAAGACAGTCCAAGCAGTACTCAACAGTTGGGTGGCAAAGAAAGGCCAAACCTTAAATGTGGAGGACATGATCACAACAGATTCATGTCATCATCATGAGAGTACTCAGTGATGCAAGAATCCCCCCTCTCCCCACAGTTAACAGTTTCCTGAAAACTAGTAATACTAGGGCACAACACTGACATGGGAGTACATTCAAGTTCTTTATCAGATATAACATGAGAATCATCATCAGACAAAAGTTTTTCAGAATAAGTTTCAGATATGAAAGATCCATCTAAATCTACTTCCGAGTCTGAGCTGTCTGCCTCTTCTTCCTCCTGATCATTGCTTTGTTTTTTGATCTGTGGACCATATGACTGCAAAGAAGGCCTTTTTTTTCTGTCTACGACTTTTTAACCAGTACTCAACGACTGGAACCGGATCAAATTCCTGTTCACATGGTGTATGTAACATACGAACATACGAAATTTGCCAGCAGATAAAGGCCTAGAGGTCTATCAAGTCTGCTCGAATGTGCAGCTAGCACCCCTTATTCTGCAGCTGCCCCTCCCTTCCACCCTTCCCCTTCATTAACCCTCCCCCTTGTCCTGTCCCATCCTCGTTTGAAGCAGTCCACTGTTCTACTGCATACCACTTCTGCAGGTAACGCATTCCACCCAGCCACCACCCTCTCTGTAAAAAAGTGTCTCCTCATCTCCCTCCTGAACCTTCCTCGCTCCAGTCTCATATCATGGCCCCTAGTGGCCCTCCCCTCCCTTACTTTGAACAGCCCCTCTGTACCCATCTTGTTTATTCCTTTCATGTATTTAAAGGTTCTCAATCATGTCACCCTGTCTCTCCTCTCCTCCAGTGAGTACATGTCCAACTCCTTCAACCTTCTGTCGTTGTGGTAAGTCCACCAGCCCTTGATCATCTTTGTCACCCTGCACTGCACCCTCCAGTAACTTAATGTCCCTCTTCAGATATGGATGCCAGTACTGCACGCAGTACTCCAGGTGTGATCTAACCTAATGACCTATACAGTGGCAGAATCACCTCCTCCTCGAGGATATACCCCTTGCAATACAACCCAGCATTTTGTTGGCCTTTGCAGCTGCCTTCCTACATTGTGCCAAGTTGTTCATTGACCCTGTAATGAGCACACCCAGATCCTTCTCCTCCTCTGTCTGGGCTAGCTGCACTCCCCTAGCTGGTAACTCCTCCTTGGGTTCTTCATCCCAAAATGCAGCACCTTGCACTTTTTGGCATTAAACTCCAGTTGCCAGGTGTCTGACCAGGTTTCAAGCTTTGCCAGATCATCCTGCAACCCCTGCCATCCCCTAGGTCATCCACCACCGCGCCAACCTTAGTATCATCAGCAAACAGACTGATCTTGCTCTTGATGTCCCATGATATGTCTGCAATGAATATCCCAAACAACACTGGTCCCAACACTGAGCCCTGTCGGACAACGCAATCACTGCCCTTGGGTGTGAGCTCCACCCACCACCACCTCTGTTGCCTTCCTGCAGCCAGTTTCCTACCCATCTCACCAGCTTTGCACCTGCCCCTGTGCCTACTAACTCTTCCCAGCCTTCCATGTGGCACCGAGTTGAATGCCTTACTGAAGTCCAGATACAGGACATCCACTGCATGGCCCCTGTCCAGTTGCCTAGTTGCCCAGTCATAGAACTTGGCCGGGTTGGTTTGGCAGGATCTGCCACGTATGAAACCATGCTGTCTGCTGTCCTGTAGTCCTTTGGCCTCTAGGAGGGCCACCAGCCTCTCCTTCAGGATAGTCTCCAATAGCTTGCCCACGATGGATGTGAGGCTCACTGGTCTGTAGTTTCCCGGTTCATCCTTGGGGCCACTCTTGTGGAGGGGCACCACATGAGCCATCCTCCAGTCCTGAGGTACACACCCCGAATGTCGTGAGGCATTAAATAGGTCTGCCAAAGGTCCTGCAAGGACCTCTGCCAGCTCCTTCAGTACCCTGGGGTGGATATCATCTGGGCCTGGCGCCTTGTCCACCCTCAGTGCCTTCAAACCCTCTAACTCTGCCTCCATGATTTCCCATCTGTCACCACTTCCCCCCCTGCTTCTGCCATTTCTCCCACCTTGGGTGTCACCCCCCTCTTCTCTTTAGTAAATACTGAGCAGAAGTACTCATTTAGTGCTTCCGCCTTATCGTACCCTGCTTCCACCCAACCCCCTCCTAACGAGATCTTTATTAAGTTTATGAGACTGTCCTTTCCTAAAGAACTTTGCCAATTGGATTTTATTATTTTCATTAAGCTAAACCCACGTTCACAAACAGCTGTACTTGCTGGTAGAGTACGAATTAAGGTTATTGTCCCAAAATGTTGTGGCATTTGTCTTAGCAAGCCTGATGAATATCTGACCACTTTGCTTCTACAGCATTGGTGTACCTTTGGGGGTGGGGGTGGGAAACAAACATGTAATACCCTGACCTGATCTGCAGCCTGTCAGTATTGAGAATTTGCTGATTGTTAGTGGTAGAAGAAGAAATTCACCTTCTCTTTTTGTGATTTTTTTAGTTTGGTCCACGCTGCTACACACGTCTGGATCTGTGTTCTATTCTGTGAGGACTGGTCTGAACTCCTCTATGACACCAGCTACTGCATCCGCCGCATAATCTGAAACAAATTGGAAAAAAAACTGTCTCACCTCCCACCTCGCTAAGCTAAAGATGATTCACCCAGTGCCACCCAGTCAGTTATTTTCCCACCCTAACACACCTGTCAAGTCCACATGGCTTGTTGGCCACTGTTTAAAGTTCACAATGTGGTTCATGGCCACCATAATGGAGTCCAGCTGGTGCATGTCTTCAAACCTGTTTGTGACATTTAGGATCATGGCTGTCAGTAGTGTCTCTCTGTCAATGGAAAACTGGTCCGCTTCGTCAACAGATAGGGTGTGTCCATGGAATTCAGGTCCCTCCAAGGCATCCAAATTTCGCAAGTGCTTTCCAGGTCTAGAAAAGAAGAACAAAAGGAAAAGCACAGACTTATCCCCCTGGCCTGACCTAACTTGTCCTGATAGAGATAAAGTTTTTTTTTTCTGGCTAGGGTGGAGGGAAAATACTGTAGTCTAGCTAAAACCAATCTGGAAAACAAAAATTACCTTGTTTTCAGCTTTACAAGGCAGTCCTTCAGATCCTGAAGTGATTCAAACACCTCTCCCAGTGAAGTATAATTTGCTTGAAGAAGCAGGCTGACTTTTGGGAACTCTTCCAGGATGTCTGCCATCAGGTGAATGTAACGTAGACATCTCCAGATCTGCATGGTCTTCAGGTAGCCCTTGGCCTTCGCTGCTTGGTCCCCTCAGGATCTGCCAAGTTGCATCTGATAAGACAAAAAAATGGCACAAGTTGTTGCTTTAGTAGTTCCAATTTTAAAACAAATTTAGACTGTGTTTAAAATGGAGTCTGGGGCAGTACATACCTGTTGGAAATGCAGCAGGATTTCCGGGGTAGTCTGTGATGAGCACTTTCAGTGCTGTTAATGTGTGTTGTGCCCATCTGATTCCTCCCACTCTGGTTGGAATAAGGCATCTTACTCCCGCTGCCTGATAAGTCTCTCTCAGATTTTTATAGTTTAGAGGTAAAAAATGATAAAACAGATAGATCCCCAGCAGTAATAGGCCTATTTTTTTATGATACGTGATGTTTTTTAAGACATCCTTCAGGGCTAACTCCAGCCTACGTGCATTGCAGTGGATTGTGACTAGATGAGAATGATCCTTTTTCAGTAGTGCGGCCACCCCCCTCTTCTACCAGTCATCACTGCTGCCTGATCGGTGGTAAGCCCTACCAATTTGTTTTTCCACTCTGCTGACTCTGTCTGTGACAGCATGGCCTGAGCGATGCATGCCGCCGTGATTGATGATGCATCAGCTTTGTGTGGATTTTCCAGGGGCACCAAAAAAAAAAGCACCTGGCACCCTCTTTTTTACTGTTCTTATGTAAATTATTTCCTGTTCTTTTATACTGAAATCTGTAGCACCATCTGTCATTACAGACATGAAGTCCACATTCTTCACCACATCCACAAGCTTCTTACGTTCCACCTCAGCGATATTACTAATGAACATGCGGCATGATTTGTCATTGTGATAGATTTCCCCAATATCAACTCCTTTACATTTGTCAAGGTCACACATCCACTGGAAGTCTGTATATGGCCTAGCGTTCTGGCCAAGGCATGTGCATTTCGAATTAAGATCTGCACACGACATGCCACATTGGAATTGAGCATTTCAATTGCTCTGTCAACAGCAGAAGCCTGCTGGAATTCGGCTACAAATCTGGCATCAGCGAGGGAGTGCATCTTAGACTTGGCATGTTTTTGCTCAGTGAAATCATTGCAGCCCCTTCATAATATGCTGATGCTATGTCTGCAAAGTCTGGGAATTTCCTACATGTTTTACAAAACATTACATTTTTCTCAGGGTCAAGCTCAATCCAAGCGTACTTTGTTACCCAGTGTTCTTGAAAAGTATGCACTCATTTACTTTTGTCATAAGCAGCATTTCTCTCCTTTTTTCTGAGAGCCTCCTTCTCTGCTGCTATGGTCTTGGGGTTCTTTACTCCATTCCAGAAATGCCACATCTTGGCAGTTCTGGCAATTTCTTATAATTTGCCAGCAAAGAAGCATGCGCTGACCAAACAGGCAAGGTGCAGTGGATGCATTACTAACTGGGATAAATCCACCCTGTGACACCCCAGAGAGAATGGGTCCCTGCAGCAATTGAGATAATTTTCTATGCAAGATGAGTGTCAAGCAGACTTATGATCACAATTTATTTTTAGCCCTGGGGGGCCTCACTAAAATGTTTTTGCTGTGTTGCAGATTCAACCGCAGAATGCGAGTGAGTCAGAGTCGAGGTTTTGTTATTCGTCCTCAATTCCAGATAACAACATTTCTTCTTGGCCTATTGCAAATATGTTAACTGCCCAGAATCTAATCCCCCCCCCCCACACAGGGTGAAGTCTGCTCAGAAAAGAAAATGAGCCGCACAAAATAAAGTTGCTTCAATGAAATGTTACAGCCCAATGTGTTTTTTTTTTCAATAAAAATTTAAAAGATGTCTGATGTCTTTTTTGGGGTACCAAGGAAAACATCAGCCTTTTTGCCTCACCAAATTAGGGAGATTAGGGCATGATTGCCTGTTATTTAGTGGCACAGTGCCCCTCCCTGAGTGAAACTGGGCAATTAATCTATCTCTGGGCTGGAATGTATGCCCCGAGTACTGTAAGGCAAAGTTGGTTTTCCCTTTTTCTGTGCCAGGGAATCTGGGCCCAAATAGGCTAAATTTTGTTTCTTTTTAGAAACATAGAAGTTGACAGCAGATAAGGATTGCAAGGCCCATCCAGTCTGTCGATTTCTTTTTCTACCTTATAAATGTGCCATCGGCCTTTGCTCTGTCAATGGCCTATCTATTCATATTCATCTGTATTGCCCCCTTATGCCTATCCCATGTCTGTCTGAAGCCCTGCACTATATTCATATCCACCACTTCCTGATGTAGGCTGTTCCATGCATCCACCACCCTTTCTGTGAAAAAGAACTTCCTCACATTACCCCTTAATCTGCCTCCCTCTAATCTCATGCTCTGTCCTCTTGTCCTGCTATTTTTCTTGTATTGAAACTTGTTAAACTCTTTCACCTTGTTAATGCCCTTAAGGTGCTTGAATGTTTCGATCATATCACCTCTCTCATAGAAACATAGAAACATAGAATTTGACGGCAGATAAGGACCACTTGGCCCACCCAGTCTTCCCATTTCCCTACCTGATGGATAAGCTGCAGGTCCTAGTTAACCAGCAGCCTACTTCTTCCTACCCCCACCCCCCAGAATTGCCTTATGACTGTCCCATGCATGCTTGAATTCCACCACTGTTTTTGACTCCACAACCTCCTCTGGAAGGCTGTTCCATACATCCACAACCCTCTCTGTGAAAAAATACTTCCTTAAATTACCTCTGAGCCGCCTCTCTTATCTTCAAATTGTGCCCTTGTTCTTGCACACCTTTTTTGAAAGATGCTACCCTCTTGGACTTTGTTGATTCCTTGAGGTACTTGAAAGTTTCTATCATGTCTCCCCTTCCCTCCTTTCCTCGAGGCTATACATATTAAGCTCCTAAGTCTCTCTTCATATGTCTTCCGTGCAGACCCTGCACCATTTTAGTGCCCTCCTCTGGACAGCTTCCATCCTGTCTATGTCTTTGCGGAGATTGGGTCTCCAGAACCGCACTAGTACTCCAGATGGGGTCTCACCAGCTGTCTGTACAGAGGATAATAACTTCCTGTTTTCTACTGGTGATGCCTCTTCCTATGCATCCCAGTATCCCCCAGCCTCCTTGCTGCCCTCTCACACTGCTTGCCCACCTTTAGGTCATCTGATATGACTACCCCAGGTCCCTTTCCATTTTGTTGTTGTTAGTAGTTCACCCCATTGTGTACTCTTCCCTGGGTTTTGTTTCCCAGGTGCATTACCTGCACTTCTTAGCATTGAATCTAAGCTGCCATACATTTGACCATTCCTCTAACCTTGCCAAGTCCCTTCTCATCCTTTCCACTCCACCTTGTGCATCAACTCTGTTGCAGATCTTTGTGTCATCTGCAAAGAGACATACTTTTCCTTCCAGTCCCTCTGCAATGTCGCTTATAAAGACATTGAAGAGGACCGGTCCTAATACTGAACCCTGCGGTACCCCATTACTAACCCCCCTTTTTTCAGAGTGGACTCCATCTACTATTACTCTCTGTATCCTATTCTCCAGCCAGTTCTTTACCCAGGCTGTCATCTTGGGACCTACTCCCAGGCTGGCTAACGTGTATATTAATCTTTTGTGTGGGACTGTGTCAAATGCCTTGCTAAAGTCTAGGTAGGCCATGTCCACAGCCCCTCCCTGATCAACTACTTTGGTCACCCAGTCAAAGAAATCTATCAGATTTGTCTGGCATGACCTTCCCGCTATGAATCCATGCTGCCTTGGGTCCTGTGCCCCTCTGGCCTCTAGATACTCAACAATTCTTTCTTTCAGAAGTGATTCCATCATTTTCCCTACCACTGAGGTTAAACTAACAGGTCTGTAGTTTCCTGCTTCTGCCTTGCTCCCACTTTTGTGAAGGGTATACATATTGAGCTCCATTAATCTGTCCTCATACGTTTTCTGATGCAGTCCCTACACCATTTTGGTTGCCCTTCTCTGGACTGCCTCAATTTGGTTAATGTCCTTGTGAAGGTGTGGCCTCCAGTACTGCATGCAGTACTCCAGATGGGGCCTAACCAGTGTCTTGTAAAGAGGGATTATTACCTCCTTCTTATGACTTGTGATACCCCTACTAATACACCCTAACATCCCCTAGCCTTACCTACTGCTTTAGTGGTCTGCTTGGATGATTTCAGGTCATCGGTGATGATGATGCCCAAGTCTCTTTCTTCCCTTGTGACTTCCAGCAACTCCCCTCCCAGCCTATAGGTGGCTTCAGGGTTTCTCTTCCCTATGTGCATGATCTTGCACTTCTTTGCATTAAACCCCAGTTGCCACTCTTGTGACCATATTGCTAGTTTATCCAGATCTCTTCTCATTCTACCCACCCCATCTGGATCATCTACTCTCTTGCAGACTTTGGTGTCATCTGCAAACAGACAAACCTTACCCTCCAGTCCATCTGCAGTGTCACTGATGAAGATATTGAAGAGGACTGGCCCCAGGACTGATCCCTGAGGTACCCCACTTGTGACTTGCATCTCTTCTGACTGTATACCATTTACCACCACTCTCTGTTTTCTGCCTGCCAACCAGTTTGCCACCCAGTTGACCAACTTCTGACCCACCCCGAGCCTACCCAGCTTATTAATCAATCTTCTATGTGGAACAGTATCGAAAGCTTTGCTGAAGTCAAGGTAGGTGACATCAACTGCTCCCCCTTGGTCCACCACTCTGGTTACCCAGTCAAAGAAATCTATGAGATTAGTTTGACAGGACCTTCCTTTTGTAAGACTGACTTGTCTGTAGTTCCCTGCCTCCTCCCTGCTACCACTCTTGTGGAGCAGGATCACATGAGCCCTTCCCCAGTCTTCTGGGGCCTCTCCTGTACTCAGAGACTCATAAAGCAGTTCTGATAATGGCTCTGCTAGTTCCACCCTTAGCTCTTTTAGTACCCTGGGATGTATGCCATCAGGTCCCATTGCCTTGTCCACCCTGAGCTTATCGAGCTCTTGTAGGACCCTTTCTTTTGTGAAGGGACTAGTGCTCACCTCCCTCTCCCCTGTGTCCATGGTGTTGAGCTGTGAGCCCTGCCCTACCTTCTCTTCACTAAAAACTGAGCCGAAGTATCTATTTAGGATAGATGCTTTTACATTGTCCTCCTCACACACACACCCTTTTCTCCTTTGATCTTAGCAATACCCCCTCTGGACTGTCTCATTTTACTAATGTATCTATAGAAAGTCTTGTCACCTTCTTTTACTGTTCATGCTAGTGTTTCCTTGGTTTGGGCCTTTGCCTGCCTTACTGTCTTCCCTGCTTCCCTTAGGGAAGTTTGGTATGCCTCCCTATCTTCATCCTGCTGTGTTCCCTTACATTTCCTGAAGGCCAGCCTTTTGGCTCTGACCTTTTCTGCTACTGTTTTTGAGAACCAAAGTGATTTCCTTCTTCTTTTACACTTCCTTTTCTCTCTAACACAATGGGATGTTGCTTCAAGTACTGTATCCTTTATGCTTGCCCACTTTGCCTGTACCCCCTCACCTGTATTTCTTTTTGCCAGGGCTAGCTTGACTCTGTTGGCCATCTTATCAAAGTCAGCTCCTCTGAAGTCCCATATTTTTGCCTAGGAATGGGATGATTTAGTTGTAGTGGCCAAACTGAACCATACCATGTGATGGTCACTGGCCCCCAGGTGACCTTCTACCTGGAGATCTGTGAGTCTTTCCTGTTAGTCAGCACTAGATCTAGGATAGCCCTGCCTCTTGTGGGTTGTTGTACCAGTTATGTGAGGCCTTCCCCCTGCAGGGAATCCACCATGTGTCTAGTTCTAGCAGTAGTTCCTGCTGGTATTGACCAATCTCTATCTGGCATGTTGAAGTCTCCCATTATCAGAAACTCCCCTTTAACTGTCATGTTTTGTATATCTTCTAACAGTAATGTGTCTATGTCCTCCCCCTGGTCTGGGGGCCTGTAGACAACCCCAGTTCCCTGAGAAGGGACTTGGCAAGGTTGGAGGAATGGTCAGACATATGGCAACTTAGATTCAATGCAAAGAAGTGCAAAGTAATGCACCTGGGAAATAAAAATCCAGGAGAAGAGTACACAATAGCAGGGGAGGTACTAACAACAACAATAATGGAAAGGGACCTGGGGGTAGTCATATCAGATGACCTAAAGGTGGGTAAGCAATCTGAGACGTCAGTAAGGAGAGCCAGGGGGATTCTGGGATGCATAGGAAGGGGCATCACAAGTAGAAAAAGGGAAGTGGTTATCCCTCTGTACAGACAGTTGGTAAGACCCCATCTGGAGTACTGCATGCAGTTTTGGAGACCTCATCTATGCAAGGACATAGACAGGATGGAAGCAGTCCAGAGGAGGGCAACTAAAATGGTGCAGGGTCTACATCAGAAGCCATATGAAGAGAGACTGAGAGAGCTTAATATGTATACCTTTGATATAAGGAGGGACGGGGACATGATAGAAACTTTTAAGTACCTCATGGGAATCAACAAAGTCCAGGAGGGTAGCATCTCTCAGAAAAAGAGATGTGTAAGAACAAGGGGGCACAATTTGAAGATAGAGGGGGATGGCTCAGTGGTAATGTGAAGAAATTTTTTTTTACGGAGAGAGTGGTGGACGCATGGAACCGCCTTCCTGGAGAGGTTGTGGGGTCTAAAACAGTGGGGGAATTCAAACATGCATGGGACAGACATAAGGCAATTATAGTAGGGGGGTGGCAGGAAATAGGCTGTTGGTTAACTAGAATCTGCAGCTTATCCAATAAGTAGGGAAATGGGCAGACTGCGTGGGCCAAGTGGTCCTTATCTGCCGTCAAAGTCTATGTTTCTATGTTTCAGTTCTTATGGCTGTCCCATTTCCTGTTTCCAGGGTGACAAACAGTTCTTCTGGCTCCTTATGTGTATTCTGAAGTTCTGTAGCTTTGATATTTTCATTGATATATAGGGCCACTCCACCCCATTCTTTTTACACCACTCTTCTGAAAAGTACATAGCCAGGTACTGAAATCTCCAAAGTTGGTTACTGGTAAACCACATCTCGTTAACTGCTACTATGTCCAGTTTAGCCTTTGTCATTATTGCCTGCAGGTCTGGGATTTGTTTCCCAGACTGCGAGCATTTGTGTACATGATTTTCCATTGTCCAGATTTCAATGTGTTAGTTGTTGGGGGAGGTCTGGCGTTTCTCCTGTGTACCGTATGGGGAGCTGGCCCTTTGTCCTTATCTGGTGATGCAAATGAACTGCAAATATGCTGAACTCCTGTGTGACCACTAGCTACGGGGGCAGGGGTGTTCATTCCATTCGATGTATGGGGTGCTGCACCCCTCTCCCCATTTGCTAATTTAAATATTCTGCAAAGACGTCAAACTTCTGCCCCAATGCACTGACTCCCTCCTTAGTCAGATGCAGTCCATCAAATTTAAAGAACTTTCACTCCCAAAACTGTTGTCAGTTCCCTACAAATGTGCGTCCTTTTTCCTGGCATCAGGCCTTGAGCCACATGTTTAGCTTCCCTATTTCCCCTTCTCTGACCTTCCATCCATCTGCCCCCCTCTCCCAGACTGGCAGGATCTCAAAGAAGGAGATGCTGGACGAAATGGATGACAGTTTGTCACCCAGCCTGGTCAGGTGTTCCTTGGTCTCCACAACTGACTGGCTGGTGAGATCATCAGTCCCTATGTGTACCAGGACATCAAAATTTTCTCCTGCTTCCTGAACAATTTTAGCAATGCGGTCAGTGTCTCTCCATGCTGATGTACCTGGGAGACATCTGATGAATACCCCTGGCTGGAGATAGGTATCAACTCCTCGAATCATGGAGTCTCCTATGATCAGAAGTTTTTTTGAATTTCCTTTTTGCTTTTTTTGTTTTGGTTCCTGTTTTAGGCGAGTTTTGTTGTGCTAGCTCTGTGCTGCAGTGTCCTGCTCTGCAGTGTCCTCTGCCCCTTTGTTTGATTTCGGAGATAGAGGCAGATACCTGTTTGTAGTTTTTATATGGTTTGTGGATGTAATATGTTGGAGAGCACCGAGTGATGGGGCACCCAGTTTGACCCTCCTAACCACCTGCCAACCTCCCAGATCAACTACCCTCTGCAGTTGAGGTGCTTCTGTTAGATGTTGGGGAAATGGCAGGTGGTTCTTATAATATATTTCCTCTTGAAAATGAAATTTGAGGTGCACAATCTCTGCCCATGCTGCCTGGAGCTGAGCTCTGAAATCTCCAATGACCCAGCATGTAGGACAGTGTCCTAAATCTTGTAAAACTGCCCTTCTGGAAAGTGTTCTGCAGTACCTGCAGTTAATGATATCCATTCCAGATAAGTTGCTGGGTTTATAACCTGGTCAGAGTAATTAGAAGGAAGAAAATGAAAGCAAAAGTTTGATTTTGTGTTTTGTTTGTTTTTGTGTAACTTGTTATAACAAGTTAAATTACTAGTGCCCCTGTAAATGAGGTCACCGTGTGGATACCCCACTGATCCGCCCCTTCCTGCTTTGCCACAGGAAATGTCACGACTGTGCTACCCTATAAAAGGAGTGTATTGTGGAGTGGTTGGGGATGGGGGTGGGTGGCTGGGCCCTTCCCCTGCCAAAAAAGAAGACCCACGGATGAAAGAAATAAGGAGGTAAGAGCAGAAACAATCAATCAGTCAGCAACAAATGCAGTAACCCTGAAAGCTTATTTAATGATAAATAAAACTGTAAAACCTGTAAAGCACCACCTGTAATAATTTCACAGAAGATATACCCTGTAAGAAACATTTCGCTACAGAGAAAAATAAAGCAGCAACAGAAGATATGCCTTGCAAAAGACAATTTGAATCAGAAGATTACAGCAGTAATCTGTCAGCACACACAGGTAGGCACACCTTGTAATAATGCAGCAGAAGGTATACCCAGCAACAACAATTTGAATCAGAGAAAAAATAAAGAAATAAAATGCTAGCAACAAACAGTAACAATCCCTGTCAGTACAAAATAAAAATAACAACACACAGTAAATCTGCCTAGCCAAAAGAAGTCTTAATCCTTTCCCTTTCTCTGGTAAGGTTCTTTGCTCTATCCTTTCAAGCAATCTAGAAGGAAAGAGCTGAGGTGAAGCTAGATGCATTGACCATCAAACCTAGTCTTCCTAGGCTTGTTGTCTTTGTTTTTTTCTGAAGTGCCCTCCCCATAGCCCTTTTTCGTTTATTTCTCCTTTTTTAGGCAGTCAACCTAATTTTTGAAAACTGGCTAGTCTGCAAAACACAGCAAAATCTGGCACATTTGCCCTCCATTATGTCAGACCCCCTTCCCCGACTGTTTCCTAAGCTCACCAATGCTCATTCAGTCACAGAAAATCTGAGTCTCCAATATCCATCCTCCCTCCCAATAGTGACTGTACTGTTCATTCCCTGCATCCTATCATTTCAGTAACCCCCCCCCAATTTACCAGACCAGAGCTGCAGTGATGTCCAGAGAGAGGAACCTGGAGTGAGAGAGTCTTGTTGGCATGGTTGCTGCCCCAGGAGTGAGGGAAAGTAAGTGTACAATGGCTCAACCCAAGACCGAAATCTCACCAGTGAATGCGAGATTTCAATTGGTCTTAGGCTGGGTAGACAAAATGTGCCATTCTGGTTGGCTGGAGCATCTTAGAAGGTGCCAAACAGTCTCCGGAGCCGAAATGGGAGCAGAAAAAAAAACACACGCGGGTGCAAATTCAGAATGGCAGCTGCTCGAACCTCGCTCCTTAAAGCGGTATGCACCGCGGTTTCCCAGGGGCCAGAATCTGGTGTTCCGTGCTAGTTTTTTGGTGTGCACAGAACACCATTTCAATGGGAATTTCAAGCCCTGAAGGGGGTAGGCAATGGTTGAAGCTGGCCCTGGCTGAAGTCTTAGGCCCACTCACCAAACTAATCAACCTCTCCCTCTGCCTCTCACCATTCCCCCAGAGATGGAAATCAGCCACAGTAACTCCAGTGCACAAAGGTGGCGACAGGACCCTACATAACAACTACAAACCTATCTTCATACTCCCCCCCTCTCTTTAAAACCCTTGAGCGGATAGTGGCAGACCAGTTAACTGAACACCTGAACCAATACCAACTTCTCTGTCCTAAGCAACACGGCTTCTGATCAAGTCACAGTACTGTCACAGCCTTGCTCAAATTCACCAGAGACATTTACCATTCAATTGATCAAGGTCTCCTGGTTGGGACAACTTTTATTGACCTATCAAAAGCATTTGATATGGTACATTATGAGTTCCTGCTGGACCAACTGTCAGCTACAGGACTCTCCTAGAAATCAGTATGCTGGTTCAGTAGCTACCTTCACAATTGCTCACAAAAGGTCAAAATAGGGGGGGGGATCAACTCTGATAACAGACCAGTCCACTCAGGGGTGCAACAAGGATCAATTCTTGGATCCCTGCTGTTCACATTATTCCTAAACAAACTGCAATACGCATGCCCGGGTTGAATGCTCCTATAAACAGACGATGCGGTCATATTCAACAGCAACCCTAATCCCGAACAATTGGTGGTGGATCTTCAAAAAGGGTTCTCAGCTGCTGAAAAATGGTTTACAGATCACAGACTAGTCATGACCTGCAAAAAAACTAAGACTATGATGTTCACCAGCACACAGATCAAGCATAAGGCCTCTCCCCTTGCAATCAGGAATGCCAATGGGGACCCACTGGAACACATCCGGCAGTTCAGGTACCCAGGCATCACATTCAATTCTACACTTTCGTACACCCAACACATCAACAACACAGCAAGGGAGATTATTACAAGAACAGGGATCCTATACAGGCATAGACACTGCTTAACACACGAGACATTGAATCTGGCCATCAACAGCTCGATAGTCTCCCTCATTGACTATGGCCTGGCAATCTATGGGTCGGGGACAGACACAGCCCTAAACCGCATCACCACTGCACTAAACAAGGTGGGCTGACTGCTCACAATTGTTGAAAGACTAACACAGACCTGTGAGCTCTACACCCAGGCAGGTTGACTACAAATGAAGAACAGAATAAACTGCCAAACCTGCCTCCTCGCCAAGAAATGCTCCCTTAACCAACTACCCACAGGAGTCCAGAACATTCTAACTCTGCACTCAAGCACTTGACCCACAAGGAACTCCTCCACTCAGACCTACAAAGTTCCCAGATGCCGCACAGCCCTGGCACAATGTGCCTTTTACTATTGTGCTCCACTATGGACTAATGCCTTACCTCCTGATGTTATCACATGCCACATCTATTAGATTGTTCAAATGCAGACTCCAGCAGCACCTAGTAAAATCTAGTAAATATGACTGCTACCATTAGCACCCTCATGGAGCATCAACCAGCTACCTGCATTTACCTCCTGACAACTCGTTGAGTGAGGGATCCCAATCCCAGCACTTTACGTTACAACTAACCCCCAATCATGACATCGCTCCCACTTCCCTACCCCCTCAGATGCTCCCAACTACCTTACTCCTTCCACCCATGTTTGCAACCCTTCCTTCTTCTCACCTTGGAGAGCTTCCAAGTAGGGTGTTAGCCTCTTACTCCGGCTAGCTGCTGTACTGCCTAAGCTGTTTAATACGGTTGTACCCTGTAATTTACCTGTACCATATGTAACCCTATCATTTGTATTGTATTGTCTATGTAACTGACGTGGAACCTATAAACTCGGCAGGGCCTCATGCTTTACTACGCCCCAGGGCGTGCAGTAACATCTGTTCAACACACCCTGTTGTGTCTTATTGCTTACACACCGAATCATATACAGTATGCCTTAGGATGCAGTGACATACGTTATTTTGCCCAGGACAATCCAGCCTCCTAGATTCTTTATTAGGAGGCAAAGAGATCATGTGTCTAGGGGCTCTAGCACAATCATGAGCAGCCATGATGACCACAGAATACGTTTCAGGCTGGAAAGCATAATAAAATGTAGCAGGCAGAGCAGGGTACTGCTTATCAATCTTCCTAGGCACCACAGGCAAGGTGTTAGACCTATGCAACACAGCAAAGGTAGCATCCTGTAGTGCAGGATATACAGGAAGAATCACAATGAAGGGTGCAGTAGGAACCTCCAAAAACTCTATTAAATTTCTCTTAGAGGAGTCTTCCTCCTCTTCTTCATATCCCATGACATCCTGGATTTGTCTGAGCAAAGCCTGAAAAGAAGCATCTTCAGGAGACCTGGGAGTACGCACCACATAGTCCTTAATGTATGAGGAGAGGATACAGCGAGAAGGCACACACCCTCATAGGGATCATGTTTGCCTATAGCTTGGCAGAAGACTCCAGGAGAAAGGACTGCTGTGTGACTGAACTTCTCTACTGGGACTATATTGCCCTCCTTCCCTCCCCTCCACCCCCCCCCCCACCCAAAGCTAGTTTTTATTTTTATAGGCACAGGATCTGACTGACAACAGGAACTTCCTGTTTAGGGCAGGAAGTGAGTGATCACAGAACCACCAAGGACCCACCATCCTAGAAGGGCAAGTGAGCTCTCCAGCCCCTCTAGCTGCTGGAGGTCTGCCTCTGAACAAACAAGCGGTCTACTGAGAAATATAGGATATTCTTGTCTCAGAACAGGACAATCAGGAGCTTAAAGGCACACAGGCAGAAAGTAAGGAGAGAGAGAAAAAACAGAGGAAAGAGTAAGGATTGCAAACAGTTAAGGGGCCAGAAATAAGACATGATTGGAGTGGTGCAGTGCAGTGGCTGTGGAGCAGCAGTCTTCTGGGAGATGTTCTGGAGGATGCGGTGTTGTCCCATCTGCAGGCACCTCTCTGGGCTGAGGGAGGAGGCTGCTCATCTCCAGGCTGAGTTGGCCAGGATTTGTGGGACTTCCTCTTCCATCCAGGGACCACCAGTGCCACTGCTGTTGCCTCAGAGGTTGCCAAGAAAGAGGAGCGGTTGGACCACAGTGGGCTCAGGGAGGGTGAGGGTGGTGGAACAGAGGCACATCCTCCAGTTGTACCTCTCCACACCCTATGCCATTTTGGCAAAGTGTGGTTCCTCTATGGAGGCACCTACAGTGGAGACCAAGGAGGATGTTGGGAACCTCCACAAAGGAGACCCACAGGAGGGTGGCAGGGGACCCTGCAGGGGAAGGAAACAACTCCTGGTGGGGGACTCCATTGTTAGGAAGGTAGAACTTGGCAAGGAAGGGGAGAGGGAGGTAAGGTGCCTGCCTGGCACCATGGCTTGGAGGGACAGGGAGCGAATCCTCAGGATTGCTGGAGCAGCTGCACAGGGGAGGGAGCTGGATGTCATTGTCCACTTAGAGACAAATGACCTGGCTAAGAAAGGGATTAGAGAAGTGCAGGAAGAGTTTGTGGAATTGGGAAGGGGCCTTAGTCAAGTAGCAAACACGGTAACCTTCTCTGAGGTGCTACCCATCTATGGCATAGGAGAGGCTAGGGTGTTCCGTACCATGGGATTCAATCAGTGGTTGAAAAACTGGTGTGGAGCTCAGGGATTTGGCTTCATTGGGGACTGGGGGTCCACCTGGAGTGATGCAAGCCTATACTGGCATGATGGGCTGCATCTGTCCGGGAGGGGAACCAGGATCCTAGGTGATAGGTTTAAATGCTTCATTGGCAAGCTTTTAAACTAGCCAAGGGGGGAGGCACTGGAAAGGAGCAGGAAAATCCTAGCCCACCCCAAACAATCACGGTAGTCAGTGTGGCAAACACCAACATGGAGGTGTCGATAGGGAGAAGGGCAGGGGTAAATGGAGAAAGTGACAAAGGCAAGAAGGACAGGGATGGGGCAAAAGGGGGTAAGGCCATCAGGAAATGGAGGGTAATGAGGACCAATGCCGTAGTCTGGGCAACAAGCTCCCTGAGCTGGTGGCCTTAATGGAAGAGGGATGCCTGGATATCGTAGCAGTCACAGAAACATGGTACACAGAGAACCATGACTGGGATGTTAACATACCAGGGTACATAACCTACAGGAGAGACAGGAAGGGGAGAAGAGGGGGAGGAGTAGCTCTCTATGTAAAGGAAGGGATAAAAGCAACTGAACAAAAGAGTAAACAGGGAGGAGAGGAGGCACTGTGGGTCACCTTGGAGACTGGAAAGGCACCACAATCCGCACAGGGGTTGTGTACAGATCCCCATGTCAGGGGGAAGGAATGGACAAGGATATGATGGAAGGCATTCTTAGAATGGCAGAGAAAGGGGAGATACTATTGATGGGAGACCTGAATATGTCAGATGTTAACTGGAGCACATTTGCTGCAGCGACATCCAAGAGCAGGGCCATTCTTGACGCCCTACAAGTGGCAGGCATTAGACAGATAGTTTCGGAACCCACTCGTGAGGGAGCAATCTTAGACCTCGTAATCTCAAACGGGGGCAGTGAGAGGATCTCAGATCTAGAAGTGGGTTGCCATCTGGGGACAAGTGACCATCAAACAGTGTGGTTCACGTTAAACTCAGCTACAGAGTCAAGCCATACAAAAGTGAGGGTACTGGACTTTAGGAGGCTGACTTTGGCAAGATGGGAGAGTGCCTCAGAAAAGCACTAGCAAACAGGCTAGAAGGAGGTGTGGAGCAACAATGGGGAATTATCAAACTGCCATCACAGAGGCAACAAGCCTTTGTGTGAAGCAAATAAACAAATCAAAGCAGAAGAAAAAGCCACTATGGTTCTCAAGAGAGGTGGCTGTGAAAGTCAGGAAGAAAAGATAGCATTCAGATGTATAAGAAACACAGAAGGAGCAGGACAGAGGCTGTACCAGTTAAGGCAGAAAGAAGCAGGGAGGGAAGTCAGAATAGCAAAGGCCCAAACTGAGGAAAAGATAGCCAACTCAGTTAAGAAGGGGGATAAAACCTTTTATAGGTACATCAGTGAGCGTAGAAAGACAAAGGGAGGGACAGTGAGGCTGAATAGAATAAACGGTGGGTGGGCAGAGGGGGACAGTGAAAAAGCAGGAATACTGAACGAATATTTCTGCTCAGTATTCACAAAAGAGGAGGGGGAAGTGCCTAATCCAATTAACAGAAGCACTCTTGATAGGGGGGTGATCCCAGTCCTTTCACAGAAGAAAGGGTTCTGCAAGAACTCCTAAAACTGAAGGTGGACAAAGCAATGGGTCCTGATGGAATTCACCCCAGAATTCTAAAAGAATTAAGGAAGGAACTAGTGAAACCACTGGCTACTCTTTTTAATAAATCATGGAGGATGGTGTGGTACCCGAGGACTGGAGGAAGGCGGATGTGATTCCCCTTCACAAAAGTGGGACCAAGACAGAGGCAGGAAACTACAGACCTGTCAGTCTGACCTCTGTGGTAGGGAAAGTGATGGAGTCACTCTGAAGGAAAGAATAGTTGAGTACCTAGAGGTCAGTGGAGCACAGGATCCAAGGCAGCATGGGTTCACAGCTGGAAGGTCATGTCAGACAAATCTAATAGATTTCTTTGACTGGGTGACCAAAGTAGTAGACCAGGGAGGGGCTGTGGACATGGCCTACCTAGACTTTAGCAAGGCATTTGACACAGTCCCACACAAAAGATTAATAGTCAAATTAACCAGCCTGGGAGTGGGTCCCAGGGTGGTAGCCTGGGGTAAAACATTGGCTGGACAACAGGACACAGAAGGTAATTGTAAATGGAGTCCACTCTGAAGAAAGAGGGGTTACTAGTGGGGTACCGCCGGGTTCAGTATTGGGTCCAGTCCTTTTTAATGTCTTCATCAGTGGCATTGCAGAGGGACTGGAAGGAAAAGTATGCCTTTTTGCAGATGACACAAAGATCTGCAACAGGGTTGATACACAAGGAGGCGTGGAAAGGATGAAAAGGGACTTGGCAAGGTTGGAGGAATGGTCTGACATATGGCAGCTAGGATTCAATGCAAAAAAGTGCAAAATAATGCACCTGGGAAACAAGAACCCAGGGGGAAGAATACACAATGGGTGGGGAGGTAGTAACAACAACAAAACAGGAAAGGGACCTGGGGGTAATCATATCAGATGACCTTAAGGTTAGCAAGCAATGTGAGAAGGCAGTAGGGAGGGCCGGGGTATACTGGGATGTATAGGGAGAGGCATCAGCAGCAGAAAATAGGAAGTTGTTATCCCTCTGTACAGACAGTTGGTGAGACCCCATCTGGAATACTGTGTCCAGTTCTGGAGACCCCATCTCCAAGGACATAGACAGGATAGAGGCAGTCCAGAGGAGGGCAACTAAATGGTGCAGGGTCTGCAAAAGAAGCCGTATGAGGAGAGACTAAAGGAGCTTAATATGTATACCCTTGAGGAAAGAAGGAGAGGGGGACATGATAGAAACTTTCAACACCTCAAGGAATCAACAAAGTCCAAGAGGGTAGCATCTTTCAGAAAAGAGACTTGCAAGAACAAGTGGACACAATTTAAAGATAGAAGGAGGGCGGTTCAGGGCAATGTGGAGGAAGTATTATTTCACAGAGAGGGTAGTGGATGCATGGAACAGCCTTCCTGAGGAAGTTGTGGAGTCTAAAACTGTGGGAGAATTCAAGAATGCATGGGACAGACATAAGGCAATTCTTGTGGGGGGCAGGAAGATATAGGCTGTTGGTTAAATAGGATCTGCGGCCTATCCTGTGGGTAGGGAAATGGGCAGACTAGATGGGCCTAGCGGTCCTTATCTGCCGTCAAAGTCTATGTTTCTATGTTTCTATGTTCCCTTTATCCATCCTCCACATACTCCTTCATGTAAAGGAGATCAAGGTTATATGCCTCTTTGTTATTGTCTGAAATGACAATGGGAGCAAATATCAAAGCCGGCTATAATGGAAAACTATTAGATGTGCTTCTGGATTCATTCATCAATGACAGTGCCACCGTGGGAGACCATATTGATGGAAGTGCCATTATCATCTGCATGAGTGATTGTAACAGTCGGCAAAATAATTCAGAGAACATTGCCAGCACAACCTGGGAGTCAAGTGCACCCTGCAAAGGGTCCAGGACTACCTACATCGAAGGAGTGAACTCCAATGATGAGGGTGGCATACCATCTGTAGTAGTTATGGTAGCAGCAGAACCAGACTCTGACCTTGGTGTCTCATTGTTGGTCAGGAAGGGCTGTCGTTGTCACCACCAGAGCAGACAACAATGAGGACTTGACCTCCTTCAAAGGAGATCTCGACCTCATGGGCACAGCATGAATTTTTCTTTATGCTTGTGGTGATGGCTGGAAGAGGAGGACTTCAACAACTTTTCCTTGGCCTTGGTCTTGACACTTGATGACCACTGCAGTGTCAGTGGTGCTGAATGCTGTAGAATGACTGCCCCTGAGGTGGTCAGGTGAGAGGGAGAAGCCAGTTTTGAGCCCTCTGCCTTGGCTTGAGTTTTCATGGCCTTTATAGTTATGAAGTTCTATCTAGAGTCTTCTTTCAGTGTGTCCTTTAAATTTGGTTGAATCCCTGGCAGATCTTGCATGCCCTGATATTGTGGGACATGCCCAAACAGGAAATATAAACCGTGTGAGTCTCATGCTTGAAAACTCTGTTGTGAACCAAACAGTGCAGCATGTACGTACCTATTCTATAGCATTTTCCAATTAATCTTACCATACTCTGCAAGGATTACTGAAACTAACCTTACTCACTATTCAAGATCTCTATGGGGTGTAATTCTTTCCAAATTATCCCTATTTTTTATCAAATGTGTTGGGGAGCTGAATCTATTAAAACATTTCACAGTTTGGATGTACAACAGTAAGAGCTGCAGACAAATCTGCATGTTTTCTTTTTCCTAATGGAAGGAAGAACTTTGTCTTACATGACAGTTATGTAGCTAGAGGGCACCAGGAATCTTCTAAACATAAAATGCAAACATAAACAAATTATATATTTGCTATGTACATTTATTTTCTTTATATTGAAAATGTAACAATAATTTTTGCATTCATTATTTTGAAAAATGTATACTCAGCTGGCTCGGTGGTGTAGAGGGCTGAGGCGCTGTGTGCACCTCACCTCATCCCTCGCCAGCAACACATGTTCGGGAATGGACTTGGGTCACTTGGGGTCGGGCTGCGGAGGAGGATTTAGCATTCAGAGGACTGCTGTCCTCCCTTCGGGAGGGGAGATTCTGCACATCGCTGCTTGGCTACCATCTGGAGGAGTCCAGATGGCAGTGCACAAGGCTCAGCAAGTGGGGAAGGGTGCACATTTAGAGCACTACTGCATCTCTTTGGAGGCAGAGCACATACACTATGCTCATTGCACATTCTGTGCAGCACACTGGGGAGAAAAGAAAAAAAATACCCTGTCACGGAGCTCTGTCATACCCCTGGGCCACCTCCCAGAAGACGCCCTAGACATAAGCCTCAGTTGAGGCTTCTGGTAGAACTTGGTCTCTCCCCTGGAGCCCTAGGAGAGCTCCACCATGGGGGGCAAGTTATGGGCCACCCCTAGCTGGGTAGTTAATGGAAGATCCAGGAGAAATATTCAAGTGCTGAATGGGGTGTGGAACCTTCCCCATTCCCTGCCATGGCGAAGGAAAAAAATGAAAAACGATACACAATTTTATAGTTTTATATATATATATATATATATATATATATATATATATATATATATACACACACACACACACAGTATATATATCACAACTGAATTCATAAAAATCTGTAACACTGTTAAAGAAATATCATTATACCACACTATGATTTATTTTCCTCAATCATGATTTTTAAATAGGAGTCAGATCTATTTTTAATATTACCCCTTCAACGACAGTTATCATAGATAGTAGCATACATATGGCACATTACTCAGTTATGATTTATTCTTTCCATCAATCCTTATTTTTAAATGTGAGTCAGATATATTTCTGATATTACCCTTACAATGACAGTTGTCACAGATAGTATCTTGCTTTAGCACATTACTCAGTTACCCTTTCCTGCTTCACTTTTACACAGGGGGCATTTGCATTATTAAGGTGGTAAGAGACAAAGATTGGTCAAATGTTATCACACAACTCTGCCTTATTCCAGTATAGCTCAGAGCCTCATGATGAGTTTTATAATTAAAAGTAAGAGGGATCCATTTTATTGTGTACAGGAGAGTGTTGTTACTCATGGAATTCGATTGAAAGATACACTTGTTGTACCATTGATGTGATATCATATTGCTGTTGTACCATCATGAGTACGTCACATCAGTGGTACAACAGCATTGGACATCTCCATGCATGCACTTTGCCAAAGTGCAACACATTAGGGAACAGCCACGGCGGTGAGAAGATCGGAATGACAGCAGCAACGGCAACAGCAGTAAAAGTGATAGCATTCTTGTCTTTTGATGTTCCCTATAAAATGGCAGGCTGTACATTTATTTTAAAAACACACAGAATTAGTTCAATGAGATCAGGGGATCCAGAATGGAGCGGCATGTGTACTATGGTTGTTGCGAGGGCAGAGGCGGAGGCAAAGACTAAAATTGAGTTGGGTACCTTAGGAAGTGGTCCTTTAGTGATTTACTGTTGCCCATACACTATACAAGATATTGAATGGGCAAGAGTAAACAACAACACAGAGTTCACGTCTCATGGTTGTCACTAGATATCATTTTTTTTGAGATACCTGTCCTAGGGACAGGTGGGATGTAAATTTTGCCTGTCCAGCCAATGTTTTTCCTATCCACATTGTTGTGAGGTGAATTTTGAACTTAGAACTGTAAAGTGAAAAGAGAGAAAACTATTGCTTTTGGGGAGTTATTTTTCAAGGTAAAACACTGACTGAGTCTAGTCTAATCAAATCAAATAAAATTCATTTTATTTTTAAAGCGCTTTTCATAACCAAAGCGCTGAACAAACAATAAACAAATATCAGATAAAACAGCATTAAAACAAATTAATGCAATAAAATACAATAAAATTACAATGTAATTAGAATTAGAATTAGCTGAATTTAGGGAAGGCTAACTCAAATAAATAGGTTTTTAATTCAGTTTTAAAACTATCAACGGTCAGGCACTCTCTTAACTGATGAGGTAGAGAATTCCACAGGGTTTGTGCAGAAAAAGAAAAGGCATGAGCGCCAGATGTCTTCAAGCGAACCCTGAGAATCTCCAGCAATCTCTTGTCGGTGGATTGGAGGGGACAGATGGGACAACAGGGTACAAGGAGGTGCTGCAGATAACTGGGTCCTTGATCGTGTAGAGCTTTAAAGGTCAGTAAACCAACCTTAAAGGTGATCCACCACTGAACAGGCAGCCAGTGCATTTCGCAGAGCACAGGTGTAATATGACTATGTCTAGTCTATTTCTGAATCAGAACTTGAATCTTTGCAGCCATATGGTCTCACATGAGGTCTTCTCTTTTGTTTTCCAGATTTGAACCATAGTGTTTTAGCATCCTGCAGGTCAAATATAGCAATGCTAGCATCTGACAGCTTGACACCCATTAGTTCAGATGTAGTCGTAAGAGACAGACAGGACCACCAGTCAGACTTCACTCTGCCCATCAAGCTGAATCCTCTCTCAACCACTGCAGTTTGGGTTGGGATCAGTAGAGTTACAGTGTCTAAGACTAGAATATCAGGAAATCGCTGTTCATGTGCATCATTATGGAGATTTTTTTGCCAGAAATACAAATAGTGAAATTTCGGAGACTTATTCAGTGATTTTTTCCATAAGTGGTTTAAGCTCTAACCATTGAGCATCAATCAAGTTTACATTATGATTGTGTTTCTCGAGGACGTCACTGTAGTGCTCTGAGAGGGTTCTGACTTCCTCATTGCCATAAAGAGCTAGCTGGTCACTGTTATAGGTTAAATATCCTGAACCGTAGGACTTTGTCTGTTTTAAAATTGGAAAATCGTGAGTTAATATTTTCAATTGTCGATGAAAGAAGGCTCGTAACATCACGTAACACTGCCTGCTTGGTTCTGTTTATAGAATATCCCCTTTCTAAGTTAAGGAAGATATCAGATCCATGGTACTGAACCTGAGTGCTGGCTGAGTCTGTCAGTCAACTTGTGCTACTATCACTGTCAACTGTGTCAGGGTCAGGGAATAAGAGCAATTCCTTACAGACTTTGTCAAGTTTATCCTGCACAGGGTAGTTCTCTAGCCAGAGCACTGTACTTTCAACCTTACTGACTATTGTTTCTACTGTTGAGCTATCTCTCTGTAGAGTTAGACTGAAGACCATCATGATAGAAAGGTATTCAGCCAGAAACTGAGTAAAGAGGACAAATCTCACAGTACCTATTGTTTTGAACAACCCACTGGCCTGATCTTTTGTTTGCCCTGCTGTGGAAGCAATGTGCTGTAAATGTACAATTAAGGCCTTGCAGCTGGATAGAGCAGACAGAGCCTCTCTCTCTCTCTCTCTTTCTGTGCAACCAACCGGGTTCCTGACAGGTTAACTGGTTTGTGAATGGTGTAGCTCATATTACTGGCTAACTCTTTGAGACTGGCCTAGTTTTTGGGAGACTTATGGTATATTTTATAGATACCCATTAAGACTTCATCTGTTGTTTTCATGTATGGAATAGATATTGCTGATTGCTTTATAGCAAGCTCAAACTTGTGGGCACTGAACTGAATCCCTAACAAATGAGGCACGTCTTTCACAATCCTGCAAAATGACCCAGTCACTTTACCTAACATGACGGGTGCCCCATCAGATCCAAAAGCAACAATTTTTTGTTTCCAGTCTTTACAGTCCAAGGTGAATTCTAAGGCATCACCTATTGAGTTATAAATGCTTTCACCATTTGGAATAGAGACTGGTTGAAGGGAAACAAATTTGTTTAGTTGACGGAAATTTTCCATTGTCCTAATATACACTGCCTCCTCTTCTATTACTGAGGCATCAGTGCTTGAGTCTCATAGGACAGAGATTAAAGTGTTACTATTAACCAGTTTTGCATCTTTTATCCTTACTGATTCTGAAATAAAATGAGTGAATGTTGCTGCCTGTTTGTCACTTCTGTAACTAACTCCGACATTTGCACCATTTGTAATTGTAAATTACAAATTGTAAATGCACACATGTTGTAATTATAATATGCCAGGGAAATCTGTGAATGAGCGTTTTGAATTAATCAAATAAAGAGTTGTTCTAAACAAATGTTCCACTTGTGTTGCCTCATTTTTTTCCATTTGTATTATTCCTCGTTCTATTGCTAAATTGGGAGGGTCTGTGCTAGCCACAGTATTTTTTTCATTAGCTAATTTATGAGGTTTGGAGAGTTCATGAGCATGTACATTTTCAAGTATCATGCTCTTATAGCCAGTCATGAAAGTGTTTGTCTCTCGTAAGTATTTTTTGCAATATGAGCAGGTCATGCCCACATCAGGCTCATATAGTAGCCACTCCCTATTTTTCTACCGGGTCTCCTGAAAGCCCCTTTTTCCTTTTTGTCCCACTTTCAGTTATGACAGGAGTAGCCAGAGTTGTTGGCGTATCAACACTGGCACTGGCAGTGGCACTACCACTGAAGGTATTTGTCACATCTGTGGCCACAATGGTGGGGTGAGTAGTTGGTGCTACTGAATCTGTCACTAATGGAGTACCAGGAGTACACATAGAGGAATCCAAACATTTTCCTCCCCCTTGGCTTGAAGAAGCTGAAGGCTTTGTAGTATTTTAACTTTAACAAAGACATTTTTTTTTCTTTCTGGTTTTTGCTTGTCTAGGTCAGGTGGATACTGAGTCTGTAGTGGTAGTGTAATTAAATAGAGTTCGTGCAAGACAGAAGGCAGACAGACTGTGATGATCAGATAAGGTTGTTTAATTTTTCTCAAAACCCCTGAAAAAGGGCTTTTTATTTTTTCTTTCCTTATTTAGGATTTCTCCACTAGCTTAGTGAACACACTGGTGGGTTGTGCTTGTGTTACTGTCACACTCCTTTTGGCAGTTGGCTGTTAGCCTGTAATAGTATCCCTCTTCCTTTCCTTTCGCCAGAGCACCTGACCCCTTCCCTGAATTCTTGTTGTCACACACTTTTATTATGTTGTCTTGTGCCTGCACAAGAAACATGTTGTGGTAACTTCGGAATAGCAGGTTTTGGAGGCGCGGTCCTGTTGTGGCCTGTGGCGCCACTGCTTTTTGGGGCTGGGGCTCCGTGGTATGAATTAGATGGCATGCTGTCTATGACAGCAGTGCAAAAGCATGTCCACCACCTTGAAAGGTTTTAGCCAGTGCAATGAGCGAGCTCCACCTCATTGCAGGGTGTGCCTTTCATGGTGTAAGTTTCAGTGAGACATGGTGGTGGTTACGCCATCCGCCTTGCACAGTCTCCAGAAAAGCCGACTTAGGGGGGTGCCCAATCCCCTTGTCAGCATCATCCCCAACACTCATTATTTGCTGACGGGGTGCCCAATCCCCATCGGCTACAATCCCCCCTTCCCAATTCATCTGCTGACGGGGGAGCCCAATCCCCATAGGCTTTGTTCCCCCAAACACTCTTTATTTGCTGATGGGATGCCCAATCCCCATCGGCTACTATGGCCCCCTTAAAAAAAAACCCTCAGGTGACACTCTCCTCCCCAGTTCATTTGCCGACGGGGAGCCCAATAACTCGCTGGCATCATCCCCAAACACTCTTTTATTTGCCGACGGGTGCCCCAATCCCAGTCGGCTCCAGTCCCCCCAAAAATGAGGTGACATGCTGGGAGCCCATCCCAGCATGTCAAATGTACATGTAAAAACAAAACCCTTCCGCAATGTTTTTTCCCCCTGTAAAGTAGAAAACGGTCCCTCGCAGTCTGCAGTCCCCTCCTCCAACCCACACCCACCCTCTGCGTGCCCCACCTCTCCACACCCCCCACCCCATACTTACCTCTGGAGCCCAGTGTGACAATCTTCTGTGGACCTGGAACACATCTGTACTCTTCAAAGCCGACTGCAAACTGAAGAAATGCCGATAAGCTGCATAATAGCATAAATAGATTTTTTTCAACTTTGATGCACATCTCAGGCATTTTGAGGAATTTTGCCACCAAATTTTCAACATGAGGTTATTGGGACCCCTCCTCATGAATTCAGTTACTGACATGGCGTTATTTGGTCCCGAAAGGTGATTTTGTGAAAAGAAACAACAGTGCCACTGTTCATGAGGTGGAATCTCAAACAGCCTATGTTGCAAATTTGGTGAAATAAATCAAAAAAATGACTGTTTGATGAGCGTGTGTTGCGCAGTTTCCACACATGCTCATAACTTTACGAATCTGTAGTATTTTCACTCCAGATTTTCAACATTACCATTTTTCCACACCTCCTTAGGAACAGTACAGCTGTCATTTTTCACATCCTGGCTGAAATTGTTTTTGCACTTCTGGCACAGAATGGCATGGTCGTGGTGGGAAATCTGTGTTTGAGACTGAATAAGAAAATCACAGTGACACTGTTCATGAGCAGAGGTCCTAAAATGCCTATGTTGAAAATTTGGTGCTGAAAGTCCATTAAATTACTGTTTTACGAGTGTGCGTTGCGCAGTTTCCACACACGCTCGTCACTTGGCAAATCTGTAATATTTTTACTCTAGATTTTCAACATTGCCATTTTTCCACACCTCCTTATGAACAGTACAGCTGTCATTTTTCACATCCTGGCTGAAATGTGTTTTTGCACTTCCGACGCAGAATAGCGTGGTCGCTGTGGAAATTCAGTGTTTGGGACAGATTAGGAAAATCACAGTGACCCTGTTCATGAGCAGAGGTCCTAAAATGCCTATGTTGAAAATTAGGTGACAAACTTCCATAAAATGACTTTTACAAGCATGCGTTGTGCAGTTTCCACGCATGCTCGTAACTTCAATAATTTTTAATATTTGTACTCCAGATTTTCACCACTGCCATTTTTTCACACCTTCTTATGAACAGTACAGCTTTCATTTCCCACATCCTACCTGAACTGTGTTTTCGCACATCCGGCGCGCAGTGGTGCAGTCACTGTAAAAAAACAATGTTCATGAGCAGAGGTCCCAAAATGCCTATGTTGAAAATTTGGTGAAAAGATTCCATAAAATGACTGTTACAAGCGTGCATTGCTCAGTGTCTATGCACAGTCATAAGTCTGAGAATTTGTAATATTTTCACTCCAGATTTTCAACATTGTCATTTTTGCACACCTTCTTATGAACTGTTCAGTTGTCATTTGTCACATCCTGCCTGAAATGTAGTTTCGCACATATGGTGCACAATCACACGGTCGCTGTGGGACATCAACGTTCGGGTAGATTAAGATAATCATAGTGCCACTCACTGTTCATGAGCAGAGATCCCAAAATGGCAATGTTAAAATTTTGTAAAATAATTCCACTGAATGACTGTGTTACGAGTGTGCAATGTGAAGTTTTCACACACGCTCATAACTTCGAGAATGTTTAATATTTTCACTCCAGATTTCCCACATTGCCATCTCTTCACAACTCATTATCAATGGTGCAGCTGACATTTTCATGTGCTACAGAATGGCGCCGTCACTATGGGAAATCAACGTTCGAGACACAGTAACAAAGTCACAGGGGCACTGTTCATGAACAGAGGTCCCAAATGCTTTCATGAGGTGGGGTCACAAAAAGGCCATGTTTTATAATTTGAAGTGCAAATACCAACACACACCCAGGGCATTAGGACTTCTAACTATTATATCTCACCCTGTACAGACTAACAGGCATCAGGGGTGTGTCTTTGGATTGTCTACTGTACTGGTATCACCGTTGGTCCTCCACCTCCACCCTGCAGCCACTGACAGGCATCAAGGTGTGCCTTGGACTTTTCAGCCCCAAAGTTCAACCTATTCTCCTATGCTGTACCCATCTCAACGTACTTCCTTACGAAATGGGGTGAGCATAAGGCCAGATGACCCCAAGGCACAACACAACACTTGACAGACTCTACAGAGTAGGGTGAGGTGAAATAGCATGAGAGTTATGGCCAGTGACCCAAACGCACACCCCAATCCCTGTCACTCTCTACAGGGTGGGTTGGGGTTGATGTCGGTTCTATACGTCACTGCTACTTCTATTATGTGTCTCTCTAACTCCTGCACTACCAATGCCAAAACCAGCAAGACAACATTCGGCATTGACAAATGCTTGTTTTTTATTATTGTTCTGTCCCACCCACTCTTCTTCACTCCACAGCTTAGAGCCCTAGTTTAGGCTTCTGCTGCATCCTGTACCCCAAGTCTCTAGAAGTCTGTTTCTTATTTTGTATACAGTTACTAGTGTACAGTCTACTTTTTTAATCAGACAGTCCCCCTCCTTTCCACTCAAATATCACAAGGGTCCTGTGGGCTGTTTGGCAAGGCTAGGGTAAGTACTACACAGCAAACTCTGAAAGGGGCTAAATTAATTTTTTTTGTCATGTTTCAGCGAGATGAGAATCTCAGTTCATTTCAATCCCTAGTCAGGCACCTCCTACAAGCACACAGAGAGAGAGCACAGTGGATAACCCCCTCAAGGCAGCCCTTCTTTTTTCCCCACAGAAGCTTTGAAAAGTGTTTCAATTATTTGTTTCCACTTTCTAGTGAGATGGGGTATCTAAATTCAGTAACCCTCCTCCTCTTCCATTCATGTGCAGTTCACAAACACAGCTGCTGTTTGTGCTTTAAGTTTTTTATTACAAATTACAACCCTCAACAAAAATAGTTAAACAGAACATCAGTATATTTTCCTTGAGTTGTATTGCAACTTGCTTTTTTTTTTTCACCCCAGGAGAGCCCTGAAAAGGGCTTTGTATTTTCCTTCTTTGGACTTCTGCTGCAGGCTGCACCCCAACACTCTGCCTGGAGAGGAGGTCTTTTTCTTTTTACGTTCTCTTGCGCGCATGCGCAAGGAACGTTTTGTCACAGTACGACTTTTTGGAGGTGTGTGACCCTCCTGTGCAATCCAATGCTCCCTGTAGCAGGCACGATCCTACCCCGCCAATGGATGTGCAAGCTGTCTATGACAGCAGTTCAGCTGCCCTGGTCTTCAGTTCTAAGAAAACGCCCACTGCAATCAGCAGTGGCAACGTGTATGCATTTAGCATATTTACGTCACCTTTTCCCTCTGCTTGAAATCCCTCCCAGCTTACAATCACACCAAACAGACTTTTGCCCTGCTATGTAGAGGCACTAAATAAAAGATCAATTAAATAAAATGTAAAGCAGGTCTGGCAACTTATTTTTTTATGCATGTATGTGAAGTGAACATAGCACATTCAGCCTCTTTATCCAGTAGAAGGCGTCCTTGGTATATTGAATAGGATCTCAAAAGTTGCTGAAACTGTTGGAATTAATTTGGGTTCTTAAAAGGCAAATGGCTCCATTAATCTGCGAATGTCTCTTTCCATCTGTTCTTCTTTCCCTCCCAGCAAGATTTGCATAATGAATCTAAGAGACTGAAAACTTGAAAATGCCTTGTGTTTTGCTAGTGGAGAACGGCAACAGTATGGTATGTGCAATGATGCGTCCAGTGTGTCCCTACTCAGAATGTATAGCTTCCCACACCTCCACTACACCCCCCCAGCGCAGATACACAGACACACGCCACACACACACACACACACACACACACACACACACACACACACACACACTACCAGCAACCTAAACACGTAGGCTACACTGGCGTGTGTGTAATGTATATGTACATATTCTTTCTGTTGTCCTCATTACGAGGGACATCCCTCATTTTGCCCTATAAAACTTAGTGCACCTCTGGTTTTATGTTGAGATCAATAACGGTATATTACAACATTATACTACAGTATATTTTATATTTTAAGAGGAGCATTTGAACTGTTACAGAAGAGTAGGACAGCGCCAGGCACGTCTCCCTAAGGTAGATTCAGGCAACTGGTTTACAACCTGATGGAGTTTAGTGAGTTTAGCTGACCCTGCGGCATTAACGTTATCACCCTTCTATTTTTTAAGATCGAGTATAATGACCTGAAATAAGAAACGGCTTAAAGAGAATGGGGCGACTTGGTGCTAGCTTCCGTTCAACTGTATTAAGCAATATTCATCCTGACGTGGAACCTTTGTAAAAGAGCCAAGGCTCAAAGGTATTTGTAATCCTAGCCTTGATAAATAAATAAAACATCGGAAGGCTACATCTTGGGGGAAAAAATACAAAGGCAATGTGGGATGACAGCTAGCCTACAACTAGGTAGCTGAAATACTTTCGATGTATTAGTTAAGCTCATTTCTAAATACACTCCTACCGTATGCACTTAGTGCTGGAGAGATTAAACATGTTTAATGTCCAAACTAGAGTACAGCAAAGTATTGTTTTATTTGAAATGCGTGCTCAGTGTTTCGTCCTGGAATGTGGGACACTGACCTTAAAATCAAAGGAATGCAGGTGCCTCAAGAATGTGTGCACAGCATCAAACACACTGACATGATGGAAGCGCAGAACACTGCGGAAACTGGCGCCTTTATTCTTGCATGGGTTAATTATGACTCGGCGTCAAAGAGTATTAAGCATCTCTCCTTTGATGCCCGAGTTAACATCAACTTCTGTACGTGGGCAGCACCTGTTCCACGAGTGAGCAGTTCTGAAGGGCTTAATGAGGGACGACCCTCCTAATGGGGGGGGGGGAGGTAGGTAGGTGATAGATAGATTTATCTAATCAGAGGGACTGGCTGGCAATTGTCATTGTGGTTTTGTACCTACACTGTTTTAGATTTTAACAATGAATGTAGAAGTATAATTTCTAGACTAGTCTGTCAGTCTATATATTGACCCTATATCATGCATCAGTGCATTACTTAGGCTGATGGCACAGTGTTTTCTAATAAACTGTATTTGCATTACTCACAGGCGGTGTCTACAGGTATACCAAAGGGGCATTTTGACGTACCTAGACATATGTTCCCTTTGAGGTCTGTGGGCTTTTTCCAGTCCCAGTTTTGTGAAAATCCCTACCAGGACCATCACAGCTACCACTCCACAAATGATATAGACGATTAAGTTTGTTTTATCCCTGGTGGGATCATGAAGGGGATCCTCTATCCATGATGGAGGCTTGTTGGTGTTCACCCAGACCGGTGTGTTGTAGTTGCTGCAGGTCTCTTGATCCAACCTGGAATGCCTGAACTTGCAGCAAAACCGGAATCCACAAGTTCTACAACAGTACAGATAAACTCCAGAACTGCAGTTGGAACGGTGGGTCCCACTGCCCCATCACATCAAAGTAGCCCCTACAGCTGTCTGCGGTTGGTGGGGGCTCCGAGGCGTCATTCTCTCCATTTTTTTGAGTGGTTGACACCAGACACCACAACAATGTTCCCAAGATGTTGTCCAGCTTTGCCCTGTGCCCAGCACACCAGAGTCAGGAGGTCCATTAGAAAGCAACTGGAGATCACACAGGTCCCTTTCATGTTTCCTTTTGATCTCCTTCAGAGACTGAAGCTCAGATCTCGATGGAGGAGCCCAGCATACCGACAGGTGCACAGTAACAGTGACCACTGAGCCCCGATGTGACTTGCAGGGGTGACTTGCAGGGACATGCACTGCTCCCGGTGGCGGCAGTGCTGCTCCGTGCACACGCCTCATGTGCTGTCAGTGAGAGCTGCTGGGCTGCTGAGAGCAACGAGCCACTCTTCATGCGCTGCTGCTGCTGTTGCTCTTCGTCTCCAGCGATGCCCTCAGCTCTCCCGCACTTCACCTCAGCTCACAAAGCCGCAGCTTAGAGCATTTCTAGGAAAGAGTTGCCATCCACTGCTGCTGCTACTGTTGCTGTGGCTACTGCAACAGTCGACAGTGGAGCTCTAGCAGATGATGATGATGATGATGGTGGTGATGATGAGGAGCTCCATTGCCACACCAGAGTGCAGACCTGTAAGCAGCTTGAGCACCAGCTCACTGCCACATTACACAGCCAGTGCATCAACTGGCACAGCTTTACTGTATTCTAGTCGCCTTCTGGGAATAAAAATACAAACCAGAGAAATGAACTGTGCGCCTGATGGTAGGAGGAGGGGCAGCAATGAATTTATTGGGTGTTTTTAACCTTAAGAAAATCAAGTTTCTCGAAAGAGTAGAATAAGAATGTGTCATAAGCCTGCAACAGTATATGAACTGTGTGCCACCTTCCCAGATACAGATTCGCTGAAATAATGAAGTGTTGTCCTCATCTGCGGGTTTGCAGTCTCAGGAATATCACATGATTAATTTCTGATGTATAAGAGAACTCCATTCAAATAACCATCTGTGATGAATTGTATACATTGCATGTGAGTTATTCTGCAGACCTCTGAAAAGTGCAATAAGAATTATACTAACACAAAAATATTCTCATCTGCAGGTTTTAACTTGTCACTTTGGACCATCGCGTTTGGGGTTCGGCATACTGTACTTCATCGCTCTTAGAATTTGTTTTTTAGTTCGCGGTGCAGCTATGTTGGTGCACTTGAATGCCAAAGTAACCCCCTCAGTCAGGACTGTTATCTGGGTGCAGCAGAGAGGTGCTCAAAGTTTGCTTGTGTCCTTCGCCAGCGGCAAGGAATTGGGGTGCAGGCTGCACCATCGCAGTTTGAAAGGATGGCCTGTCTGTCTGCAGTCCATCAGTCAATCAGTCTCCGTTCTGAACGGAGGGGGCAGCTGCACTACACATACATACATGTACATAGACAGACGTACATACAGACATACACAAACGTGTACAACATATCTATATATATATCATACTGTCTGTCTATCTATTGACAGTGATCGATCCATCTATCTATCGACAGTGATCTGTCTATCTATATCATTCGGTGTGTGTTTGTGTCCGCACGCAGTGTTGCAATTATACTTTTGGAGCTTTGGGGGCTAGGAGGCCCCTAGGGTCTATAACTTTAAAAATGTCCCCTGTGAGGTACAGGGGCTCCCTTCAGAGCTACAGTGCTGGGGCCCAGCCTTGGCAAGTCCGCTGTAATTCACACACTGCAGTACAGCCTGTGCCTGAGAAAATAATCAGGAATACAATTAAAGGGGGCATACCCATTGGGAAATGGAGTACGAATCCCAGTGGTTTGTGGACACACACACACACACACACACACACACCTTGTGCACTCTGCCTGAAGTACTGTTCACAGCCTATATATACCCTACAATAAGTCTGTCTGTCTTTTGCCCCCCCCACACACACACACACACACTTATTATCAAATCAAATACGGTTGGTTCTCCTTTAATATTTATGAAACTGGAAATTATGTCTAGCTTTCTGTACTGTAGCATATATCTAGTCGGAATGGCGGCTGCTCTGGTACAGTAGGTCTGACTTGTTTGTAAAAGTTATCCATATTGTTTTATTTTCTTGCCAATTTTCAGGGGAACAAGCATCAACGCCTCTTCATAGCCACAGACGTCCATTGCACTTTCCTCATTGAAATGCCTAATCTGAGAAACAGACTTGTTTTGGAATTTTCCTTGCTTGACATATGCTACATACACCATCTGCTTAAACTGGGACCCACAAAGACAGCAAACGGTTAACATACCAATCTGCCTGCCTCTTCCCAGAAAAATAAAATACGTCTACGTCTGTATAGCACCTCAGGCCCGCGCTCATCATCATTTGGAGTTTCGGTCACCCTGGAAAACATGAGCAGCTGTAACACAGTTAGAGTGTGTGTGTGTGTGTGTGTGTGTGTGTGTGTGTGTGTGTGTGTTTTGGGGGGCACGGGCAGCCACCCCCACTAAACCAGTGGATTATTGGTTTACAGTATAATGGAGTTGGTAACTGCCAACGAAAACAGTGTTTGGTGTGACATGAAACTGACGTTTTTTTTTTAAACACCTGCATCTGCCACTCACTAAAGATAACTGTGGAAGACTGGGTCAAAATGGTAATGTGCTGCTGATATATGTAAAGCGCTAGAGTGCCAAAAATAGCATGCAGGCAGCTTTAGTCATTTTTAAAAGCAGTCAGACATTACTTTTATTTTTCTACGTGTGATGTGAAGAGCAGTGTTTTGCCTTTAGATAGACATATCTAGTTCACTTCCTCCTCGTACCTAATCAGCATTAGGACTTCACTTATTGTGACATCACACATGATGGGTCATGCCTCAGCAGGTGATTGGTTCTTGAGCAGTTGTGATGTTACATATGGAGAAGTCAAAGGGCTGGTAAAGCAAGAGGTGGAATAGAACTACTGTAGTTATGTCAGCCTCCAGGGAGAGTATGTTCCACACATCACCAGGTATTTTCAGGTAGAAAATCTTCTAAACAGCAAATGGGGAAAATACTTCAGATATCAGAAGTGACAGTTAACTGCTTTTGAAAGTTAACATTAATTCAGATAGTACACACTTAAAAAAAAAATTAGCCCCAAGCAGGAGTTTTACCAGTTTTTTACCTTCGCTTGCTCGCATGTGCAAGGAACGTTTTGTCACAGTACGACTTTTTGGAGGTGTGTGACCCTCCCAGTAATCCAATGCTCCATGTAGCAGGCACGATCCTACCCCACCCAATGGATGTGCAAGCTGTCTATGACAGCAGTTCAGCTGCCCTGGTCTTCAGTTCTAAGAAAACGCCCGCTGCAATCAGCGGCAAAGTGTATGCATTTAGCATATTTACGCCACCCTTTCCTTCTGCGTGAAATCCCTCCCAGCTTGCAATCACACCAAACAGACTTTTGCCCCGCTATGTAGAGACACTAAATAAAAGATCAATTAAATAAAATGTAAAGCAGGTCCGGCAACTTGATCTGCCAAAAAAAATATTTCTGTCACCACACTGAGCCTCTTCCTAAAAGTAAATAAACTACAGTGCAACAAATCAGCTAAACTATAGAGTGGCGGATTTGCCACAAGGAAGCGGGGTGGGGGAGAGGACAGTACTGATCAGAACAAACACCAGCTACTGTAGTCAGAACGGTGCAGCTTCTTCCTCCTCCTCCTCACAGGTGACTCGGTGGTTGGCTGGAGCCGAAGATTTTGGCTAAGCTGGCTCTCTCCCTCACTCTGTCGCAGCAGTCGCTCCTCAGTCACTGCAGCTCTCGTGCCCCTCCCATTAGACCCTCCCACCCGCCGTCAGTCCCGCGCCGCTGCGCTGCCCTTCTCCCCAGCAGCAGCAAGCAGCAACAGCTGTTCTATCCCTCTGTGCTAGATAGCAGCATGGGGACTTCTGCAGCCAGCTACGCCGCACATACACACGCACACGCCACACAGGCGGAGAGCTGCGGCACAAGCAGTGCCTGTTGAGCTCCTCTCTCATTTTTGGTGGGGTTTCTCTTCTCTGCTCCTGCCTGTCATGACAAAACATGGAAGTCAGGCATGACCGCTGCCCGAGGAAGGGTTCGAGCAATTGAAGCTGAAAAGCAGACTTAAAGATGCGTCCCAGACCCTCACACGACTAGATGTTAACTTCTCCACCACTGTCCAACAGGATTACACTGCTCATGCCTGGTTCGCAAAAAGGGACAAAATTGAGCATGTAAGCAATTTAAGCTTATCCTGTCAGTATTGGGGGAAGGGGGGTACCTTAAGCTGATGCTGTTTGAACTTAATTTAATTTACATATTCTATGATCATTTTCGATTAACTTAAAGCATAATTATTTAAAGCAGCATTACACTATTGCTTATTTTCGTAGGTTTATTTTTATATGATTTGATCCTCAGCACTGCATTACTGAATAGAATACATTTGGGGAAACTGCAGCAGCAGCAGCATGAAACTTTGAATGGCTTCAATGAATATTTTATGTGCTGTTAGGTGCATGCTATCATTTTCTGTAGTGGATATGGCATAATAAACATGACTGTTAACTCCTAATTGAAAAACTGGGATATTACAGAACCTGCATGTGCTGTACAAGTTGGAGTGGTGGGAAACGGGACTCTTGACCCCTACCATCTAGAGATCGGTACTGGTATATTGCTGAGACAGTTTTAGACAGAATAAATAACACTTTGTCCATGGCCTCCATGAAGAAGCAGCATAGCAAAACCGATGAGCAGCAATGAAAGTATTCGGTTAAGGAACTGGACGTTTAGAAGCCAGTGATGTCTGATAATGAGGGACACAGAACAATAATCAGGATGACTTCCAGAATTCCATTCATTTCTAGCATCGGTATTAACATGCATTATCAGAGCTCACTGAACCTACAAAACCAAACAGCATCAAAAAGATCAATTTTAAACTATGTATAAAGCAATTATGTACAAGAGGGAAGGAACAGGCATCTGAGTAAACACAATCACATACAACAGATGAAAATGAAAACAATGCACATTTCCTCAAGGACAAAAATGATCAAAACATATTCATGCAATGAAGTATACTGAAAGGCAAGGCATGATATCATATCTTGCTCACAGTAAAATTAGTGATACTAACGTGCTGAACACACAGCTTGTTGAATTTTGGTGAATCTGCTCATTTTTCTATGACACCAGGGACTCTCAAACATTACAGTGTATACTTCACTTTAGGACTCTTGTTATCTGTGCTGTATCCAGCCACTCTTCTGACAACACCACATTAAAATGTACTGAAACCATATTTCTTTTGTAGTACATGGTTAGCACTCTTCACCATAGGAACTCCAGTGAAAGAAAATCTCATCATAGCACTGTTTGAGGATCTCAAGCCATAATACCACTGATCTGACATCAGATCAAAGGTATTATGATTTAGAATCCTGCCAAAAGAAGCATGTGATAACAATTTTAAAAACTGGCTTGAAAGAAATGCTGTTGCAATGGTGAGACTGCATAAAGGGATGGTCTAACTTAGGTGTAGTGCTGGTGATGAGCGTCATTGCCATAAAGCCAAGGTGTGCTTGTTATGGTGAATGAGACTGTCAGCCCAAGTGGCATAAGAGTCATTGCCACAATGTTTTTTCCTGTGACTTTAAAGGCAGGTCTGTATAAAGCTGACGCATGTTACAAGTGCCCTGGTGCTGAGTGACAGGGACAGGCATCCTTGCCATGGAGCTGGGACATTGTTATTATAAAGCAAGGCTGAATGAGGGCTGGCACTATGTGAGTGAGAGTGAGTTCTGTGGCCGTGAGTAAACTTGACTTAGTCTCATTTAGACAGCCATTTTTTGGTGTAAGTGTTGCAGTGGTTCACAAGGAGTCCCATGTATTACAAAAAACAAGACTTGGGAATTTATTTCTTATGATGCTGGTAACACTGTCTTGGGATTCCTTGACATCATAAACCTCTTGAGCTTCACTGTCGAGGTGTATGATGTCATGGATTGCCTTGATTGAGTTACAGTTTCATAACAGATAGAGTCCCATGTATTATTGTATTTGTAATGGACAGCTCATTATAGTAAGCAAACAGTAAGACACAAGAAAGCATTGGTAGTAGTGCCATGAACACATGGCCAGGGGTGTAGCAAGACATGAGGCCACAGTCTGAGTGCCCTTATGCCCCCAGGCATGCATTTACGGCATTACTATCAACATCCCAGAGTGCCTGATTTCACTTATAAAATGGTAATTAAGGTAATGAAAATAATACATGTGAAACTGTAATGGCATTGAACTTATTTTGTGAATTTATTGAATTATTGTAAAGAGAAGGAAAATAGTCCTAAAACCTGTGGAGACATAAAACGTTTTGCTAATCATGTGTGACACTTTATTTTTTTTATTTATATTTTTTAGCAGAGCTTTTAGGTTGCAAATTACGAAAGCAATTCTTGTTTGGTAGCTATGGGGTGAAATGTTAGTTGGCCGATTGATAATTTAGGTCAGTGGAACAGATGCGATACTGAAACTTTTTTAGGTGTAAGCAGAAGTGTGATTAAGCATGGCTGATAGCAAATCATAATGAAGCATTATGAGAACTCCTTTTATAAATGTTTATATTGGCAAACATCAGCTCCATAAAGAATCAATTATCTAATTTTCCGGTGGTGCCTATCCACTTATAATTTATCATGGTAAGGGGGGCTTCATCTCAGGGGACTGAAGTGTGACTGGAGTCTAGCTTGCTTTAAAATGTTATGGTATTTGTCTTGTTTTACCCAGATTTATATAGAGCAATTGTTGCATACTGTGGCCCAGATATTCAAAAGGGTTGCGCGTGCGCAACTCCAAAAATGCGCCATTCTGCAATATTCAGAAGGGGCCAGTTGCGCCACCGAAAACATGCTGAGCAACAGCGCAATGGAAATGAAGGCATGCGCAACCGAAGGGGGCGGGTCCATGCATAAAGTGCGCAATGCGATATCCGAACACTTGCGCAATGCGCAAGAGTGGCTGAGCCGGAAGTTGCGCAGTACCGGATTTGAGCCAAAATAAAAAGGCTCAAGGAAGCGGCGCAAGAACCCTAGCAGGCCGCAAACTGGGGGAGAGAGACAGAGAGAGAGAGAGAGAGAGACAGAAGCTGGAAGGGCAGAGAGGGACAGTGGGTCCAGGAGGACAGAGAGGCCAGTGGGGGGTGCCCGGTGCAGTGGAAGCAGCAGTGGGGGCAGCGGGGGTAACACAGGAACAGCAGCCGGGGGCAGAAGCCAGGAGATGGACAGTGCAGGCCCACATGGAAGCTGTAATGAGGGGTGAGACAATCATGCTGAGGGGACGGGCTGGAGGGGCCGTCAGTGGCGATAAGCCGACAGGCGGTATCCGTGCACGATCAGCTCGAGCTGTACACAGACGCCGAGATTGTGGTCTGCACCGCCTGAACAGGGCAATACTGAGACGGCTCAGCGAGCTGTGCAGTGATGTGATGCAGGCATCCTCACGACGGAGTCATGCTCTGTCCGTGGAGACCAAGGTGACAGCCTGCATGTGCCTGCTCACCATGGGCACCTTCCAGAGGCCGACAGGGGACACCACAGGCATTACACAGTCGGCCATGTCACGCATCCTCACCCAATTCCTCAGCGCACTGCTGCCTCATGCTGCGGAGTACATCCATTTCCCCAGCACCGCGGCAGAGCGTACAACAAACATGCAGGAGTTCCACAGGGTAGCACATATGCCTGGCGTGCTAGGGGCCATAGACTGCACCCATGTGGCCATTCGCACGCCACCTGGCCCCGACGGCCATGCTTATCGGAACCGAAAGGGCTTTTCCAGTGTCAACTGCCAGGTGGTGTGTGATGCCACTGGGCGATCATCAATGTCTGTGCCACACCTGGCGGAGCACATGATGCTCTCATATGGCACCAGTCTGCACTGTGCCATCGATTTGAGAGTGGGAACATCCCCATGGGTCATCTAGTGGGTGAGTACACATGTATGGAATGCAAACTCTGTGCAAGGGTGGGAATCACACAGGTGCCATGGTAGTGGCACACAAGGATATGGGCAACATGGACCTGACATGACACTGATCTCCACTATCTCCACACAGGTGACTGCGGATACCCACTCCGTCCCTGGCTGCTCACACCATACCGGCGCCCCACGACCCCAGCGCAGCTCGGTTTCAATGAGGCACATGCCGCAACACGTAACATCATAGAGCGGGTGTTTGGGATGCTCAAGGCACGCTTCCGATGCCTGGACACCTCCAGCGGAGCCTGCACAGTACAGCCCCAAAAGGCCTGTGGGATATTCCTGCCTGTTGCATCCTGCACAACATGGCCAAAGACCATGGGATAGCCATACAGGTCCAAGAGGGGACAGCGTGGGGACGCCAGTGGCGCCGGTGATGTGGGTGATGAGCAGCCCCCAGGACGGAGGGACCCCGACTGACCCGGCAGGCCCAGCTGCACCGGGACACCATTGCAGAAGAGACACGCCCAACACAGGTAAGTCAAGGGGACATGTGCAGGCAACACTGTCCATGCGAAACCACAGGCACACAGGGGAACACACCGTGCATGAAGGTCAGGAGTTGAAGGTCCAGGCATACCAACACACCATCAGAGAGGGTGAGCACTCATATGGACACACACACACACCAGGCAGCATACAGGGCAGCAGCAGCACTGCAGAAATGACATTGCCAACACACAGCACCACCAACCACCCCACCACCTGGACTGTCCACGACGTGTGTCAGGACCTGGGCAACCTTGCACCTTGGTGTACAGTGCAATGCAGGCATCATCATGCACACGCACCTGTGGACAGCAGTTGGGAGATTGTGGTGGTCCGTAGGTCAGCTTGGTGAGCAGAGCGCCCAGAAGTGCACTGCCCACCATGACACACATTGACACAGGGCAGCACCAGACAGGGCCTGCATTGGGAGACAGCTCAGTCAGGTAGCACTGTCCCACGGCCACCACGGATGCATGGGCGGCCCCGCGGGCTCAGCAGCACTGGCAGGCTGAGCAGGGCCACATCGGGTGGCGCTGGTGCACCACCAGGGTCCCAGTGTGCAACGCGACCTTGCCCGCACAGGGTCTGCATCCTGCCAAACAAACTTGCACCAGGGGTGCTCGGATGCCCAGCAGAACCCGGCGCCGACAGGCCTGGTGTCGCATCACGCCGAACAGGGAGTGGAGTGCACTGTGTGGTGGTACAGGGCACCTGACAGTGTGGCCACCGCTCGCCACAGAGACCACTGCCTGGGTCAGCCTGTCAATGGCAGCGGTCATATCCGTCCCGCATAAGGACCAGCTCGCTCGGTCCCGAGCACACCCCCTGCTATGCGCCAACGGACACAGACAGTGCTCTCCACGGACCTTGCAACCCGCCCCTGCAGCTGTACCGCCCTGCAGCAGGCGGGTGTGCGTCCAATGGGTACTGTGCCCCAATGGCATCGTTACCCCAGGGTGTGGACGGTCCTGCGCACAGCACCCTTGAGGGTGGGTGCTGTTCGCCAGGACCAGGTATGGGCGGATCAAAGGCAGTGGACATGTGCCACTGCTTGACACTGTCCCCCAGACCTGGTGTGCAACTGCTGCTGCCGCCTCAACGCTGCTGAGCCCCAGGTCCACCTGTTCCACCTCCGTGCTGTCAACAGTGCCAGACACCTGCACAGCCACCGATGCTGCCCCACCGGTGCTGACAGGCACAGCCTGGACTGTGCCAGCATGCTGGTACACAGTGTGAACCAGGAAGGCCCAGGGGCACGTGTTGGCCTGCCATGTGTCTGTCATGGACACACACCTATCACTGGCCATTGCAGGCCTGTTATCATCAATGGTGCAGGTGCGGCACACTGCCATAGGCACAGCATGCTGGCATACCTGCATGCCAGACTGCTGTGACACAGGCTGTGCACCCCCTGCACCCGTATCACTGACGCCGGAGTTGTTGGCCCAGCCTGCATGCTGCTGCAGTGCCTGCAGGCTGGTGGCGGAGGTGGATGGTCCCTCCTCCACATCCAGCAGGTCTGCCTCACTGTCTGGACCCACCACCACCACCGTCTCCTGCAGACGAACAGGATCTGTAACAGAAAGAGAGTACATGTGAGTGCATGTGAACAACAGCCCCCAACAACATCACCATGTCATACGCTGCAGTGATGGCTTCCACCTGTCTGGAATCCTCCGCCTGAACGCCCGCAATGGCATCGGCTGCATGGCCACGCACCAGTGTCTCCTCTGTAGGGGTCAGCTGCAACACCACTGGTGGGCCCCACCAGTGCCAGCACGTCCACCCCTGAAGGCTGCCACCTTCTCCTTCAGCCTCCTGCGGTCAGTCCCCATCTTCTTCCGGCATTCCTGCACGGAGCGCTGGTGGCTTCCTGCAGGTTGGACGCCCGAGCTACCCCTCCCATGCAGCTGCACGCCTCCTGAGGGGTGCCCTCCGTCCACTCAATACTGGCTCATCCCACAGGTAGGCCTGGAAGAGGGCCTCGGTCTCTGCCGTGGTGAGTTCGGCTCCTCCCACGCCCGCCTCCACACCCTCAGCCTGGCTCTGGTCAGTCATGGTGATCTGTAGGGTGGAAGTGGACACCTGTCACTGTGCAGTCCACAGCATTTCCCCATGAGCATAGCTGCCGGCTCGGGGCAGAGCCCCGCTTCCTCCGCGATGGCAGATACTGATAGAAAGGGTGCCTTTGTCCCTTTCTAGTGCCCTTTCATGCTCAGCCCCTCAGCCTTTATCATCCTCCGCACCCCTGCCCATGAGCATTGTCCTGAGCATCACACAAGCATGTAACTCACCTCTCACCTGCAGCAACCAAATTGGCCGGGCACAACCCGGCTGTCTAATTTTATAGCGCACACATGCAAATGAGGTGTGCGCAACTTTAATGACATGCTAATCGCGCCACTGCGCCTTTGAATGGCTGATCGAATGATTTGCATATGTCAGCTGAATATCGCGTATTTGGCGCTTAGCGCATACGGAAGGTCCGCTGAGCCGATGGTGCATGTTTGTGGCTGCAGTTACATCAAATGGCGAGATGCTCAGACAGGTTACGCATATGCCGATCGCTGGCTGCAGACCTGCTGAGCGCGACAGGGCATTCAGGCCATGGCCACCATTGTGCCAGTGGCGCTACAGCACTGGCACTATATGGCGCTGTGGCACTTCTGCGCGATAGTCCACTGTGGCACTGGTGCCTCGCTTGGCAGTCGCGTAGGATGCCCATACGTCCTATGGTGCTGTGCGTAGCCTGCGCATTGCCGCGGACCTTGTGTATGCCCTCTGACCCTGGCGCTGTTGGCATGCCATGTGTACGTCTCTTATTGCGCTGTCTGGTGACAGCGCCATGTGATGATCGGCGCTGTTCGAACAGCGCTATGGAGCCTGTGCTGGTCTATTGCGCAACAACTCCACGGGGTTACGGGCGCAGCGGGCGCCATATTGCCTGCTGTAAAGTTGGTGCCATGGCTAGGAGGAGGGCGGTGTCCTGGAGCCAGCTTGAAGTGGCCAACCTGGTGGCCCTGGTGGAGCCCCACTGTGAGGCACTGTATGGTGAGGCCCCTCACCATGCCTGGGACCCATGTGGTGAGCAGGTGGCCACTGACCTGGTGGAGGTCACTGGCAGGGTCGGTCTGCTGAGCAGTGCGGCACCAGTACAGTGACCTCCCGCCGGAGGAGCCGGAACTGTCGACGGCGGCTGCGTTCACATGCCAGGCAGGGCGTGGTGCCTAGGCCAGGTGAGTGTACCATCTATGCACCTATATTCTCTGTAGGGGTGTGTGTGTGCTTGGGTGGCTGTGCATAGGTGTGTCAATGTGTGCAGCTGTGCGATGGATGGTTATGGCTGTGTGGGCAGGCACTCTCACTGGTGCAGGGGGCACTCTGCTTTTGAGTCACACTGATGTTTGTCTCAACATATGTCTCCCACAGGCCGGATTGTGAGGACACAGGACCAGGGTGATGTGGGCCATGCCAGGGCCCCGGTGCCAGGGGGTGTTGTGCCACAGCAGCAGCAGCAGCAGCACCAGGCCAGACCCAGCTGCTGGAGGAGTGTGAGTATCATTACTCATGGATGCTATTGCATGCTGGGGGCAAGACCACCAGCCATGCGGGACACAACCAAAGGGGAGGTCATAGTTCCACTATACAAAAACACTAGTGAGTCCCACACTGGAGTACAGTGTACAGTTCGAGACCATACCTGTATGGACATGGACTGGGGTGAGAGGGTTCAGAGGAGGGCGACATGGATGGTGCATGGATTGCATCACAAGTCCTATGCAGACAGGTTGACGGAACTGAACATGTACTCCTGGAGGGGAGGAGGTGTGGGGATATGATGGGGACATACAAGTATCCCACAGGGGGAACAGAGTGCAGGAAAACAATATTTGTAAGTGTAAAGGATGTTCCAGGACTAGAGGGCATGGGATGCAGTTGAGGGGGTCGTTTAAGAGGAAACATGAGAAAGTATTTCTTCACAGGATGGGTGGTGGACAAGTGAACACCCTGCCAGAGGAAGTGGTGGGGCTGACTTGGTCACGGGATTTATGAATGCATGGTTAGCCATAAAGGAATTCTGGAGGTCAGGGTGAGGGGAACGGACTTATAGGACAACAGAGTGAACGTACAAGGTCAAATGGACAGACTGGGTGTCCCATAGGCCCTTATCTGCCGACACTGTCTATGTATCCATGTATGTAGGCATGACACAGGTGACCTGCATCACAGTGCAGCATCACGGCACGTCTGTGTATGCATCACAGGTGGTCCAGGCATGCACTGGGCACATAGCTGTGTAACTGGCATCGCACCACATTGCCACATCACTTGCCAGCCTAGTTTGTACTGTGATTGACGTGGGCAGTGTGTGTGAGCGGTGGTGCGCATAGCTGGTGCCGCCTGTTTGTGATGGCCATGTGCATGTTCACTGTGGGGGGGTGCATGCCATCACAGGTGCGGGACATTGGGTTATATGGCTTGCAGGTTGGGTGGTGTTCAGGGTTGTGGTCAGTCTCAGCCATTGACTGTGTTCCCATTTTCCTAGGCCTCGAGGTACTCAGGAGGATTGAGAGGGGTATTCGGCACCTCACCCAGGTGTCACAGGAGAACCAGGCGATACTGCAGGCCACACAGCGCCATGGTTCCAGGAGGCGGAGGCACAGGACGGGACACCAGCAGGGGGAAGACCGGCAGCCAGCTGAGCCATAGGCCACATTCCCTTCCCACTTCTCCCATCCCTATCACCCTGCCTTCCCTCTCCAGGTTTTTATTCCTTCCCCCTTGAACACCCCTGCCTTTTACCCATCCCCCCACTTGTACATAGTTTCACCTGTTTATGTTTATATGTTGATCTTTTAAATATACATTTCTATTTTGATACGACTGCTGTGTTGGTCTCTGATTTGCAACTGGCTATGGGTGCTCCGTTGCAGGGGTGTACATGCCATCTGGGCTGGTATGGTCCTGGGTATATGTGTGTGTGTGTGTGTGTGTGTCCATGGGAAGGTATCACCAGCATGGCATTGACTTTCTGTTGGTCTTGCCATCTGCTGCCACCCACTGCTGGGTGCACAGGGTGGGTCTGGCTGGTATGCTTCTCTGCAGCATGGGGTTGACGTGTGGCAGGGGGGATGCATGGTGTTTCCTGCAGTGCCAGTCACTGCACATGAGCGGTGTCTTGGGGTCACGGTGCACTGTGTGCTGTGCACGGGGGCTGATGTGCTGTGGTTGTCAACCCCGTGTGTGGCACTCTCTGCCTGCCAGTGGTTGTGCTGGGGTGTCATGGCTCTGCTATGCATTGTTGGCTTGTCCCCATGGGCACGTGGATCATCGTCCCACCCCAGTGATGCTGTGCTTGGGTGTGCGGTGTGGTGTGGGTTCTGCAGTGTGTTCCTGTGCCCATGTGTGGCATGGCTGGCGGTGGGCCCCAGCCTGCCTCCCTGGATGTGCAGTTCCATTGCTCTGGGGGGCTGTGCTTGCGCTATGGCAGCTCTGGAATGCTCAGCTGAGCTTCCATGGTTGCGCCATAGTGCAGCATTTTGGCTCAGCTTCTCCTTCCTGGTTGCGCGATGGCGCAGTATGTGCAATATTGAGATGTTGGTTGCTTGCGCAATTTGCTCTGCTCCATGTTTGAATATCGCACCTGTTGCGCATTTGCGCAACTGGTTTGCACTTGCTCCTACTATTGCGCCAGTTTTCAGCGCAGTTTGAATATCCAGGCCCGTGATCCTAAGGTTTTTGGCTGATCTTGTAAGACTAAAAACAAGACCTTAATTAGATGATGTGCTATGAATTAAAGTGACTTACTGTAATTGGCAGGCAGAAGCATTTTCACATACTTAAAAGTGTTACTGAATTAGGCTGTCACAAATTGTGTAGTAAGTGTAGCATTCTTTTTAGCTTTTCAGAAAGTAAAATAACAACTGTCGCTATGTTTACTGCTTTGCATTTGCACAAAACTAGAGGGAATGTGAGGACTGAGAGGGCCAGCAGACTCAAAAATAAACTTAGTGATTGTGTAACTTAGCCAGGTGCCCTGAAAGCTTGCATTTTGATTATTCGCCCCTCCCACTCCCTCAGATTCTCTGACACTCACACTTTGTAGGTCCCCCGTTGTACCACTCTCATCAGTCGGCTAGGCTTTACCCATCATTTTCTGCAAATCTGGAACTCCCCCTCCCTCAAAATGGCACTCCTCCTCCTACTACTACTACTCCCTCGCCTCTGCCTTACATAACTTTCTCTCATCTAACTGCTCCTGCTTTAACCCTCCTTAATGGTCCTCCTATGCCTCCGCTCCTCTCCAGGATTCACATCACCTATGTAAATCTGTAAACCTTCCAACCCCCCAGCCTGCTTCTCAGCACGCTTTCCTCTCCCTTCACCGTTATGTACTATGTTCCTCAATTATGCCACTTGTAATTAAATGCATATTTCACAGGCATGATAATATTTAATTGTATGTTGTGTTACAAATGCGACTGTATGATTATTTAGAATTTTTAACTGCATGTTTTGTTATAAATGTAATTGAATGTTTAATTTCTTGGATATGTTAAATGTTAAACTGTATGTCTAATTCTTCATCCAGTTGTACTCCCCAGTTCGCACCAGGAGATGAGCCTTCCTGATGAAACTTTTCCAATAAATAAATACATTCTCCACTAGAATGCACAGCACCCTAAAGAATAATTCCTGTGGGGCTATGTAAGTGACTTCCAAAATCCCTTTGCTCTGACCTAGGCCTTGTGAGCATGGTGAATTCCCTTAACTGGACTCTGCTGTGGAGCAAAACATATCTGGTTCTATGCCAGTGTTTACATACAGTATATCATCCTAGCTGAACTTTGAAGACTGCATACATTAAACAGTGTGTTTTGCTAAAATTGCACAGATTTTGATTATGCTTTCTTAATACGTAGACGAAAAAAAGCCACCAAAAACTAAGAAACAACTTTCATGGCTGCAGCCTATATTCTGCAGCATGTTTTCTTGAAGATTTGTATTTAACTGTCACATGCAACTTATGCTCCAGTACATCTCACAGTCCACCAAGTACAGCAAATGTAAAAGAACATGAACCATAAGAATTCCCACTTACACTATACATCACCAGCAGTATTTCAAAATCAGCATCATGGGACTGATGACGGTAAGCCACAGTTCCGGCATTTCCTGTTGCAAAGTCTTCTTTTATGACTTTGATGGGCTGATTTCCAAAACATAAGGGATGGCAATTTAAGAACTGAAACATAATCAGCAGTGATACATTTCACTACATAAAACACTCACACTCTTCAACCTCCTTAGCGGCTTGTGAGCAAATACAGCAGGAACAGCAGTTGGACTCGAAAAGGGAAGCGGACAGAATGGTAAGGCGCTCTTCTTAGTTCCCAGCAAACTGAATTTATAAAATTGCTTTTCACTAGTGACAGGGCTTTGGGGCGGTGGGAGGGAGGGAGAGAGGGGGAGAGATATATATATATATATGTATATTCAGGGATGTCCAAGACTTTGCCTTGGCATGTTTCTGTCCCTCCTACAATTTGTTTCTGTGACTGAACAGTGGGTAACACAGTTACAGACTTGCTCTTCTGTAGACGAAGTATTTCACACCAATACTGTTATGCTGCCTGCTTCAGGCAATAGAAGCACTTGTGAAACTGTCTCCCTTATTTTACTTCTTTGTCACGGATTTTTTTAAGCCATGTCCAAGTGCCAAATACCACTGCGAATACCTGCAAGCGAACGTTCGGCATTGACAAATGCTTGTTTCAGTATACAGCAGTGCCCCTGGCTGCTGCCTTGTCTTATGTCCTCCCAATCCCTTCTTATACTTCTTTAATCTTTCTTAAATTATTTATATATCTCAATTCAATCCCCCCCCCATACCATGTGCAGAGAGCCTAGTACACACAGCTCTCAAGGTATAACCTTGGATGTTACCTTAATTTTTTCCCAAATTCCCCCAGACAATACAGAGTAAGGGCTGTTTTTTTATACTTTCCCTCTAAGCGAGAGATTAGAATTAGATTGTTTCTTAATTCAGTCCCACTCCCTCTCCTCTTTTCAACCATGTGGAGAGAACAGCCTATATTCAGATTTCAAGGCAGCCCTGCCTTAACTTTGTTTTTTAAGGCTTTTCCCCCTTTTATAATGAAATCAGAAGTAAGTTCAAGCTCCCAGAGACTCCTATCCCCTCCTTCGCCCCTCTGCTAGCCTGAGAGCTAATTCATTTTTTTCTTCAGTCACTAGGTGGTCTAGACTGACAGGCACATTTTTTTGAGTGGAGCCTGATAAAATGAAGTCAGTCAGTGAACTGAAGCATTGGCCCCTAGCTAGTAAGCTAGAAAACACTCACTGTGCTATTGACGTCCTTCTCCTATGAGATCTGTACCGAAAATGAGCAGAGCGAGTAGTAAAACGTCAACCGTGCATGTGCAACAATGATCTGAGCATGTGCGGTTGATGAGAATGCCCATTTCTTACACCAGCAGTTCCCACCCACAAGGACCACCAGAGCAGACAGACAGACGTCAGGTGACTGAAGCAGTGGTAAGTCACCCGACTGATGGCATTGGCAATGATGGGCAGGGCGTGTGGGCAGGTACACCATTTGCATGGCTCCTCCGCTCAGCTTGGCTCGTCCTCCACTCCTGACACCACTGGGTCCTAGTGCCCACCCTGGCCCCAGAACTTGCTGCAGAAAAGACTGGGAAGATTCAGTGCTAGCAGTGCTGCGGTACTAAAGTGCTTGTCCCAGGGACAGGCAGGAAGGCAAAATTAGCTGTCCCAGGTGAAAACCGGCTGTCCCAGACAGGCGGACAGACAGTTATTTTGAGCCCTGCAACCATGTGAACCTCGAGCATGAAGCATCAATGTCTTATTGCTCAAGTATTTCTAAAACAGGCCAATGAGAGCAGACAAATGCATACGTATCCATTTATTATCAAACAATGGGGTTATCATCTCTGATGACCTCAAGGCAGGGAAACAGTGTGACAAGGCAGCAGGTAAAGGCAAATAGGATGCTGGGATGCATAGGCAGGGGCATCACCAGCAGGAAAAGGGAGGTCATAATTCCACTATACAAGACACCAGTGAGGCCCCACCTGGAGTACACTGTACAGTTCTGGTGACCTTACCTACATAAGGACATAGACAGGGTAGAGAAGGTTCAGAGGAGGGCAACAAAGATGTTGCATGGATTGCATCACAAGTCCTTTGAGGACAGGTTGAAGGAACTGAACATGTACTCCCTGGAGGAGAGGAGGGAGAGAGGGGATATGATAGAGACATACAAGTATCTTACAGGAAAGAACGGGGTACAGGAATACACTATTTTTAAGTGAAAAAGATGTTCCAGGACTAGAGGGCATGGGATGAAGTTGGGAGGGAGGATGATTCAGAGGAAACATGAGGAAGAATTTCTTCACAGAACGGGTGGTGGACAAGTGGAACACCCTGCCAGAGGAAGTGGTGGGGGCTGAAACAATCATGGGATGTAAGAATGCATGGGATAGACATAAAGGAATTCTGGAGGTCAGGGGTAAGGGGCAACAGACTTCTAGGAAAACATAAACTGAACTTACAAGCTCAAATGGGCAGACAGGGTGGGCCATAGGCCCTTATCTGCCGACACTGTCTATGTATGTATGTATCTATAATGATTCATATACTGTTATTCATAGAACTACGTTACATATGCCACACTTGTTCTTCCCTAGACTACATGATTCATTAAATGTAGGGAGTAATTAGAGGTTCTGTACATGTCTTAAGAATGGGAATGGAAAGTAGGTGGAGTGGGGCCAGTTGATTAATTAGTTATTTACTGTCCCCAAAAACATTTGCTAAGATGAGAATTAAATGCATTATGGGTATGCCATAGCCTAAATCAAATATATAGTTTATATACAAGTATGAGGGGGTAGGACGTTAACTCATGAAAGGCAGAGCCCAAGCAAGTTATGAAAGTCCCACCTCCTCACAAATGATAAACTGCATATTTTGAGCAGGACCATTGTGTATTTGAGTTATTCAACATCAGTTTACTAGTTATAACTTTTACATTTGTTGTTTGTTTCAAGATTTATCCTTTTCTTTCTCTTTCATGTTAAATGCTGGCTTCAGTAATGCACTAGGCAATTAAGAGGTCATCAGCATTGTGAAAAGATTGGTTCAGTACTCCTTACAAAATAGGGAGAGAAAATCCTGTGTTTTGACTAGTTTTTATCTGTGCATCAAATCAGTTTGATGCACAGGTAAAAAACAGTACTCAAAAGCAGGACCACACTGAAAAAAAAGAAATCAATGCGCCATTAGAATGTGTGATTTTCAACTGCCACCAGTTTTTTCTGTTGCTAAGGTGGCTCATCCCCGACTTGGCATCTGTCCAAGGAAACTGGAAAAACAGACAAGTGCTAAATTAAAACTTAGCGCTGCTGTGTCAGTTCAGTTATAATAACTCCCTCTTACCATAACCAGACCCATCTCCGTCAGTCACTCCGTCAGTGCTCTGTCAGTCACTCTCTCTGTTTCTCTCCTCAATGCTGATCCCCACGGGAAGAAAACCTCACTGTCCTGCTCTCTGTTCGATACTCGCTGCAATTTCAATTACTTTTTCTACCACTGTTGCTAATTCAGATAAGCTCTGGGATGCATCTGTGTGTGTGTTGAGGTGGAGGTGAAACCTGCAGTACAGCTGCTCGGTATGTGTGTGTGTGGTGGAGCGACGCTGCACTACATATTCCCGCTTGCTGCAACAAGCCCCAAAAATTAAAGGACAGAAATCAAAACTAAAAGAAAACACAGAATTGAAATCGCTGACACTGGCCGTGGGAGAAGGGGTGGGGAGTTTTGACCTGCTTCCTTGATCCTGTATTAACTACGGATCTCTACAAAGTACAAATATCCTTAGCAAACACATGCACACACACACACACACACACACACACACATACAGACACACACACACTCACACATACACACATATATATCAAGGCAGAAGGACTATTTTACAATAAAAATGGCAAACACATTCACTTTTTTCATATCTAAGCATTTTTTTATCATGTTAAAATGATGTAACAAAAGGAACACATTTTATAAGTGAAACAAGGCATGAGCCGGGTGTGCAGTGAACAGATATTACTGCACTTCGGAGGGGCTGAAGGCACGCCTGCAGCCTCATGCCCCAGTACGCCCCTGGGCGTGTGGTAATATTTGTTCAGTGCACACCACATTATGTCTTACTGCTGACACAATGTTAAGAAACTTCAAGATAGCCAACTGTGACATCACTAACAAGATATGATATCTTGAGGTTAGCTTCAAAGATATCACTTAGTATTGTTTCTCTCCACTGGTGTTGTATAAACAGTAATACAAATTTACAAATATATTTAATTTACTGTAAATCTAAAAACAAAACAAAATGGACATCTTGGAAACTATTAAATGGTGGATCCCCAAGGGTGGCAATCTCTTGTCGCCCCTGTGTTTTTTACCAGTATCCATAAATGTTAAGAACTCTATTGCACGAAGCTTTGAACACTTGTTCCAATCACATTATAAAACTGACTAGCAAGGCACATTGGCCATGATTCATGAAAGGGCGGGTTACCTGCGCAAAATGGACATAACCCCAAGAGAGGCTCCAGTACCCTGCTTGATGTGGTACTCACCAACCGCCCTAATCGGATCCCCAATGTACAAGTCCTCCCAGACTCTCTCAGTGATCACTCCCCCATTCTCTTCCACTAGTCAACCTCAGTCCCCAAACCCATAGCACAGTCCACATGCCGGCGGCGTCTAATACCTGGTGGACTGATAAAACTTAAGGAACTTCAGTCCCAAATTGACTGGTCTCCTATACAGGCAACTCCTGACATCGACACAGCTCTCCTTCTTTTACCCAAACTTTTAATAATGCCTGTGATATCTTTGCCCCAGTGTTGACCCGCCGTTCTAAAAGGAAGAATGCCCTCTGGGTTACCCAGCTTTGATCCACCAGCTCAAACATAGGGACAACCTATGGCACCGTGCCATTGAGACTGGCCAGCCCAATGACAGGCGGTTATATGCTGCCTCCAAACAAGTGCACTCGGGCCATCAGAAAGGCCAAGTCTGAGCACTATCGGTCCTCACTCACTGCCTCATGGGGAATCCCAGAACCTTCTGGGATAACATTAAACAGTTAAATGGGAGTACACTCCCCCCACCCAGATCAACATTAATGGTGTGATCTCCTCAGACCCAGCCCTCATAGCCAACCACCTCAACACCTCATTCACTGACCTTAGCTCTATCCTCCTACAAATTTTTTGACCTCCTCCCCAGCACCTGCTGTAAATCTTTCTCGCCCTTATTTTCTCCTCCACTGTTTCTGCCCAAGAACTTAGGTCGCACCTGTCACTGCCCTCAAGAGTAATAGTACAGGCAGTGACACCCTGAGCTGTGTATCCCACGGCTTGGTCTTAGAGACAGTCCTTACCCCGATCACATGCCTCATCAACCACTCTCTTGCCTGGGAAGGTTCCAACTGCCTGGAAAGTCGCCACTGTCACCCCTATCTTTAAAGGTGGTGATAGGACTGTGGCTGGAAACCATCGACCGATCTCCATTCTCTTTCCTCTCCAAGGCCTTGGAAAAGTGGTGGCCTCTCAAATCTCTGACTACCTCTCCACCTACAATGTCCTTTGTCCTGAGCAGCATGGCTTCCGAGCGGGCCACAGTACCAACACAGCCCTCCTAGAGTTCTCCAACTTTCTCCACTCCTCCTTAGACACTGGTTCTCTGGCTGGTGCTGTCTTCATTGACCTCTCAAAAGCTTTCGACACTGTCTCCCACCCCCTCCTTCTTGATGCCCTTAGTCTCTCTGGTTTTGCTGCTGGGCCTATCTCCTGGTGCACCAGTTATCTGTCTGACCGCTCACAGCATGTAAAAATTAATGGGACCTACTCAGACATCTGTCCCATCTTTTCTGGGGTTCCCCAGGGCTCCATTCTGGGCCCCTTACTATTCTCCCTTTACCTTAACACCCCTTCCATGCTCTTGCTCGGGAACATTCTATTGTACGCTGATGATGCAGTCATCTTTGCCTCAAGTCGAACCCTACTGCCCTCCAGGACTCTGCAGAAGTCCTTCACTGAAGCAGAGGGCTGGTTCAAGGAACATAGATTGGTGATAAATCTTAAAAAACAAAATCATGTTCTTCACTCATCCCCAAAACAAGTCCCGCAACTTCAAACTCCTCATTCACTCTGGGTCCTCATTCCCACTCGAACAAGTTTGCTCCTATAAATACCTAGGGATCCATTTTGACCCTTCCCTCTCCTTCCATGAACACATCGCTGCCCTAGCCACTGCCACTAATATCCGATTGGGCATCTTACATCGGTATAAACACTGCCTCCCCTGAGGCTCTTCGACTGCAGTCACCTCCTCTATCCTGTCCCTAGTGGACTATGGACTCGTGTGTATGGTGCTGCTGATCAGACCGCACTCCATAAAATTCGCACTACCTGAATAAGGCCTGCAGGTTAATTACTGGAGCACCTAGGATGACACACACCTGTCTACTGTATGCTAAAGCGCTGGTACTTGATCTCGACGCGCCTCAAATATCTTACCTGTACCCTTACAAAAAAGACCCTCCTTGGGCTTTCCCCACCAGGATTGACCACCACCATACGCCGCTCTGTCCCACTAGTTCATACTTGGACCTCTGGGAAAACCTCTCTTGTTATTCCTAGAGCTAGGACCTCTCACGGCCAAAGAGCCTTCAGCTTTAGGGCCCCCTCCTGGTTCAACACACTGCCCCCCTCCATCTCCGAAGCTCCAACTATATCGTGCTTCAAAACTTCCTTACGTAACCACCTTATTAACACCCGATGCTGTAACTGCCACTAGTCAAAGCCGTACTCAATACTTATGACAAAGCTTATTACTAAGCTGCTAAGGACAACATAACTCTGGTATTGTTTGCATCCATCCTACCTGTACCAGCTTGTTTGTATCTATGTCTTAATTTTACTGTTATACTTATGTGTTGTACTGCTATACTGTGTATTTTGGTTTGTCTTACTGTGACAAGGTACCTTTGTAAATGAGCCTATGGCTCAAAGGTTTTCCAAACTGCTGTTTAAATAAAATAAAATAAAATAAACCCACCTGTGTGGCTCCGCACCCACAGGCAGGTGCGCGGTGGTCAGCATTCATGATCGCCAGCCACCATGTGCCTCCCATCTGCAAACTCAATCACCAGGTACTAGTTCACAGGAGTGGATCAGCGGACACAGGCAGGCAGCCAATGGCATGCCCACGCCCGGTCAGCTAGTGGATTCCTGGCCCACGTGGTGCGGGGGGTTCTACAGATCTGTGGACTGGGTCCATGTAGGTGCACCAAACCAGTACCCAGGTGGCTGCTCCCAACCACCCCCATGGTCCCTGGGGCTGGGGCAGCATAGTGAAGGGACCGGCAATGATTTGCAATGGCCAAGGGTGGCACAGGGAGGGGGGCACAACGGCTACACCTCCATCCCCCGCGGAGTCTATGAAGCCCTGAATGGCATGCAGTGCCATCATGAATGGGTGCCACCACAGATCGCTCCCCTGGCATGCCCCCAACCCGCTCCTGGTGCCGTGCGGCACCTCGTGGCTGGCTGGCATCCCTTGCTAGGGGCGCTAACGTGCCCATAGGTGAATGCTGCCAGGGGTGCGCAGGGCACCGCCTTGCAGTATTTGGCTGTGGGAATGCCTCGAGCTGCCCTTATATGGCACATAGTCATTTGTCAATCGTGGCCATTGAGTGTAAAACTTTAGGCTGCCAGTAGACAACATTTATTTATTTATTTATTTATTTGGTAACCAAGTTGGTACACTGATCTGAAGACCTTTTTCAGGCATTGCCCAGTCCAGAAACTGGCACATACAATGTAAAAATACAGTGAGAGAGTAGCGTGAATCATACAGGGGGACATAACAGTGTAGGTCACGCTAACAGAGAAAATATAAGGTAAACAGTACAAGGTACATCTGCAATTGAGCAAACAAGTTATATAACATTTAGGTAAAGTTGCTCCAGCATTCAACAAAAGGAATAACAATAGTATTCAGGGCAGGAGAGGAGAGCTGAGTACTAGCGGAAGGGGGAACGGGTGAGCTGCAAGGGAGGTGAAGCCATGCTAGTGGCCTGTGGGCAGATGCAGGACATGGTGGATATAAAGTGCTTTCTTAACAGAGAATTTAGATTTAGAGGTGGGCCGACGCTCATAGGGAGGAGGGGAGGTCGTTCAATAGTGAGGGTCCGACTGCAGAGAAGGCTTTTAGGTCCATCCTCGTAGTTATGTTAGGGCATTCTAGCTGAAAGTGTGAAGACTGACCTGGATTGTGGCAGTGGGTTCTAGGCCAGATAAGAAGGGAATTCTTAGAGAGACGGAGAATGATTGCAGAATAAAGATCAATGGTCCATCCAGTCTACCCATTCAGGACTCGTACAGTATAACAATCCACAGCACAGATCTGCAAGGACAAAAGTCAGCATATATTCATCCTATGTTTCTTTTTTTATTCAACGTTAAGTAAATAGTTTTGTAATTTGGTACTCTACTAGGCTGCTGCTGGCACCTCCTTAATCACCCACCATGTCCTGATGACGCAATACATCACTGAACTACAGAATCAAAGGTTGACTAGTGGCAACTTATCTGATAAATATTTAGACTACAAAAAAAAAAACAGGAGTACTCTTTATTTTATTAAAACAGTACAAAAAAGAACAGATAAATTGAACTTACAGAAAAAACCAAAAACAGGTAAGCATAAATTAACAGTCATCAAAGACAGTCATGGAAGATGAAAGCAAAAATTCTATAATGTAAATTTTATCAAAAAAGATTGTCTAGCCAGATACAATACAGTAAGAGTAAGAAAATGTTAAATGCCAGAGCAAGATATAAGTGCATTGTGTAGGCATGACCATCATCATCCAGTAAGACAAGTTTTTTTTTTTGTAAAATGTATTTATTAGGGATGTGATCCATGCTTACAGTACAATCAGACAACAGGCATTGACAAATGTACAGTACTAGAATGACCTACATATGGGTTACATTCTAGTAAGATGCAACTAATATTAAAAGGAGTTACAGACATTAGGGTCAGTAACATCAATGCACATAACAATCAATCACATATATATATACATATATATAATTGGTCAGTCCAGAATAAGGTCAGCTTCCACTGCTGATAGCCATGGACTCCAAGTTTCCCAAAACTGTGCCTCCTTGCCCATAGCACCCAACTGCGCTCTTTCAAGCAGCATACACGTTCTCATATTTTGGACCCATCTGGTAACTGATGGAGAAGTGGGAGCCATTCACGTTTGTGCAATGGTTCTTCTTGCATTAATAAGTGCAATAGACCATAGAGGGTTTGATGCCCTACAACCCGGGTGTAAAGGGTCCGCTCCGAGCAACAGCTCCAGAGGGGATTTAGATGGGCTGTAACCCAAGACACTAGCCATTATACCATGTATCAAGTGCCAGAAGGGAGCAACATTTGGACATGTGAGCGCTAAGTGAATAAAATCTGCTCTGTCAGCCGCACACTTAGGGCATTGGTCAGATTTAGCAGGGTCTATGTTGTGCAATCTCAGAGGTGTTGCATAAGCCCTATGTAAGAAATAATGCTGTATTTGTCGTAGCTTGTTGCTACAGGAACATTGTTGGTAGTGGGTACAGGCCGTATCCCATTCCTTCTGAGTGATAGGCCATTGGAGATCTTCACTCCATTTATCCCAACTGGGATTGGGCGCACAAGTACATGCTCCATGCAGCATGTGGTACTAGATAGGCATGGGTTTGCTCCCGGGTTGGGGACAGAACACATCTTCCTCTAAGGGGAAGGGTGGGGACCACCCATTTGCAGGGGTGAGTGTGGTTCCACACCATTTGCATATCATCAAGTATAAAAAGAAGTCTCCCACTGGGATACTCCACTCCTTACACACTTGTGTGGAAGCTTTCAATCTTCCCCTCTCATACAGCTGATTAACTGTGAGGAGACCTTTCTTTCTCCATATCCATAACCTTTGAATCATCATTATAGAACATTTTCCCCTAGTCCACATAAAACCAAGTAAACTAAGGTTTGGGGAGTTACCACCCTCATACCCCACCTGCCTATGCGCCCACTGCCAGGCTTGTAAAGTGTTTGCAGTGAAAGGGTTGGTTAAATGCACCTCTCTCATGTCTTGTAAGCTTCCAACCAGTGTATCATTACATAGGTTCCCCTTAAGCATATCTTCTTCCAGGCCCAACCAGGGACAATACAACCCCAATTTCCCAGTGGGGAGGAAGACCAGCTGAGCGGCCCAATAATAGAGCCTAAAATTTGGTAAACCCGTGCCACTGTCTTCCGAAGTTTTTGTAGGGTGGATCTGGAGATCTTAGCTCGGCTCCCTTGTCACAAGAACTTCTGCAATATGGCATCTAGTTGCTTAAAATGGGACTGTGGGATTTTAATTGGGAGAGCCCATTAGAGATACAGTGCCCTCAATAGGATAGTCATTTTAATGACCCCAATTCTCCCCAGCACAGAGAAAGGCCAGGCAGACCATCTCTCACAGTCCTCTGCAATCCCCACCAGCAAGGGTTTCAAATTTAACTGGTATAATGCACCCACAGATGTTGAGATTAGGATCCCCAGGTATCGTAGCTTGTGTACTAAGAAGAGATCCCCCAGCTAGGCTATGAGCTGTGCACAATTCAATGATCCCATGGGCAACAGCTCGCTTTTGGACCAATTGACCTTATGCCCTGATATGGCACCAAATGTCTGCATCAGATGATGGACCATGGGCAGATCCTCATCAGGGTGTTGTAGATAAAGTAGTTGGTCATCTGCGTTCATAGCAATTTTATGTTCCCTACCCCTTCCCCTGTAGCCTCTAATGTTCGTACTAGCCCTCAAGGCAGTTTCCAGTGGTTCTAGGGACAATACATATAGCATTGGGGAGAAAGGGCATCCCTGCCATGTACCCCTGCCCAGACTGAAGGGAGCTGACAATTCTCCATTGACCAGTATTTCTGCCATTGGATTATGATATAAAGTTCCAACCCAGGAACAAAAGTTTGGGCCGCCCCAACCTATCCAAGGTGTAAAATAGGTACCCCATTCCACATGGTTGAAAGCTTTTTCTGCATCTATAGCCACCACCGCAGCTCCATGGGATCTTTTGGTACGGGCCCATCCAAATATAATAGGACCTCAGTAACAGCATCAAAAAAGGGGTCAACCAATTGTCCATTGAATGCTTTATAAAAATCTATAGGGAGGCTGTCTGGCCCTGGTGCCTTTCCACTTTTAGGGGAACGCATCGCCTCCTTAATCTCCTGCATAGACAGGGGCGCATCTAATTTCATAGCTTCCTCCCCACTAATCCTGTCCAAGGGTACCCCATCAAAGAATCTGTCATACTCCTTACAAGAGGGATTGCATTCCAAAGTATATAAAAATCTATAAAAGGTGCTAAAAGCATTACCTATTTCCCTGGTGTCCCGGACAGTTGTTCCCTGTGCTTCTTGAATTTGGTTAATTGTCTTAGCAGTTTTCTTTCTTTTCAGTTGCTGTGCCAAATATTTCCCTGCCCTGTCCCCATTGAAATAGTTACCTGAGTTTGACAAAAGCATAGTTATCTCCAACTGTGCACTAGACAGTGTGTTAAACCTCCACTTCAACTTCTGTACAATTGCATAAAGATTTGAGGAGGGGTTCAACATGTGTGCTCGTTCGCAGGCTGCAATCTTGGCCCTAAGAAACTCTAATTCCCTATTTGCAGTTCTTTTAAGATGTGTTGCAAAAGAAATAGATTGCCCTCTCACGCAGGCCTTTAAAACCTCCCAACGAGCTGAGTGGGAGGTATCCCCTCAGTGATTAAAGGTAAAGAACTCTTGCAAACTCCCCTTCATATGAATGAGATATTCCTGATTCCTAAAAAGTAGGGGGTCAAGCCTCCAAGCTCTGGGACCAGGTGTGGCCCCTGCACCTCTAATAGTAATGCAGTGCATGGCATGATCTGAATCAAGGATAGGCAAGTATTCCCCTTCCCTCAGATGCATTACTAAAGTACTGGAAATGAGCAGCCTATCAATGCGTGCATAAGAGTTGTGTGTGTGCGAGTAAAAACTATATTTCCTTCCAGACGGATAAAGGTGTCACCAGGCATCAGTGAGGTTATAATCTACCTGCAATGCCTCTAAAGCTTTAGTGTTTTGTGTTTTTGGTATGGTGGTTCTATTCGAGCGGTCCAACACTGTGTCCAAAACACAATTATATTCACCTCCCATCCCCCCAACAGCCAGGGGCCCTCCCACTCAGCCATAGCAACAGCCAGTTTCTGGAAAAAACTTGGGCTATCCACATTTGGAGCATAAATGGAGCAAACGAGGAGCTCAAACTTACCAGGGATACTGACCTTCACCAGCACGTACCGACCCTGCAGGTCCACCCTGCTGTCCAAAAGTTGAACTGGTGAATCTCTAGGAAACCAGATAGAGGCCACCTGGGCTTTTGAAGTGAAGGTGGAGGAAACTTACATGTCCCCCATAAAACCTGCAGTTTTCTGTGCTTCAACAGGAGAGAAGTGCATTTCCTGTAATAGGATCACCGTACCTCTGTGTCTGCACACCTCTGCAACCACCTTTTTGTGTTTTAAAACAGATTTAAGGCCATTAATAGTCCAGGTTATAAATTTAAGATCATCCCTCATCTTGCCAGATCCATCTCAGTTCTTTTTCTAGTCCGATGTATAGCATACTCACATCCATTTTTTTCCCCTTACTGGTCCCTTCCCCCCATCCTCCCACCTTCTGATATGTATCCCCATGAAAAACAGCATAAACGGACCAAAACACTTTCCCTACCTATCCCCAGTCCCCTCTGACCACAAATTGCACCAAAATTCCCCAGATAAGACCCCAACTTTTAACCAGACTTGTAGAGCCAACACTGCCACTTTTGAAAGAGGCTCTAACTCGGCATGCACCTGAGACAGCAAATTGAGATGCATCCAAGTCAGTGCCCCCCCTCTCTCAAAAGGACAAAAGGCCATGTGCTCAAAGTCCCGTTAGTCCGGACCCCCCCCAAGTATAGAAAAACAACCCTCCTCTTCCCTCGATCATCAACAGCAATTCCTGTATCAGTCCAAATGGGACTCAGAGCCTTCCCTACCAGTATTAACCGCCAGTAGTCCCACTACAAACATTAGGCAGTACCAAGTTTTCCTGCCCATTTTGCTAGCCATGAGGGGGACAATGGCCCAAGTGCTAACGACAAAGAACTCTCTAGCTAGCTGAACATTAGGTAACACTCACAGTGCCTGACATAGAAGTTAGGAAAAGAAACAATGCACTCCAAACAACAGAACAAGAACAATGGGCATGACTGTTTTAAGTGTATGAATGAAGTTGTCCTTAGAGACATAATTAAAGGGCCCAGAGTTATAGTAGTATCCAAAACATGGCTACCGAGTTAATGTCTCGGGCATCAGGTGCAGCTGGGATCAGGTTAACCCCTATTTTACAAGGCATGGGCCCGCTGCTACCTGCGCCCCAACGCACGGTCGGGCAAAGAACACTGTGCTAGGAGAAAGGTCGCAGATTTAAAGTAACTCCTCTCTGCTCCAGTCCCCCATGCAAAGAAAGCCCCCATATAGTAACCATATCTTAATCACCGTCTAGTCCAGCATGGTCAAGCTAATACCTCCCACTGATACCCCAGTCCCTGTACCCGGTCGGGGGTGCAAAATAGCACGTAGCTCCATCTACGAAGTTCCGTCCAGATTCAGCATTTTGCCATATTTTACCAAGACCTCGATAGCCTTCGAGGAAGACATAAGAGCCCCAGGAGCATTCCAAAAGGACAGCACAAGTAAAATACATATCAAGACGCAGTTCATAAGACGAGCAATGACTGAAGTAGTAGTAATTTAAATGCAACTCACTCAGCATTATGCTGCACTCTATCCCTCCTGGTCTCCTCCTCCTCAAGCCAATCATCAGCTGCTTTATGGCTGTTAAAGAACCGAGGACTCTGCCCCAGCCTATCGACCCGTAGACGTGCAGGATACATCAGCGAGAACTTCCAGCCTAGTTTGTATAGTTTACTTTTCACTGGGTTGAAACGCTGTCGCTTCATTTGAAGCTCCCTACTAAAGTCCTGGTGTACATATACATTAGTGTTCTCAGCTTTTATAGGACCAACTTCTTTAGCCTTTTGCAGCACTGTTTCTTTGTCCTGAAATCTTAACTACTTGATTAAGCAATGACAGGGGCGCTGCCCTGGTTTAGGCGGTGGGCCCACCCAGTGTGCATGTTCAACTTCAAAATCCAATGCCTCTTCTGCGAGTCCCAACTGTTTTACAAGCCATCGGTGGATCTCCAGGTTGGGGTTCCACCCCTCCAACCCCTCAGGCAGCCCAATAATTCGCATGTTGGAGCTCCGGGAATGATTTTCTTGGTCATCTAGATTTTCCCGGAGTTCACCTACTGCAGACAGCAGCCCGTTCCTCTTGGCTGAGACCCCCGCGTAGGAGTCCTCCATTTTGCTGACCCTCCACTCCTGCTCGCAAATTTGTGACGTGTGGGTGGTAGTAGTTTCTGTCAGGCTAGTCACTACTGGCTGAAGGTGGTAAATTGAGTATTTAGGTTATTAAAGCCTGTCTTCATGTCCCGTTGCATCTGCAGGAGCATGTCTGGAACTCCAGACAGCGATTTCGTAAGCTCTATCATGTTGTTCTCTAGCTGTGCGTCTTCTAAGCTAGCACCTGGAGAGGAAGGCCCAGAACTGCATATGTCACCCTCGTTTTTTCTGGAGGACGTGCAAGTCCCAAACTGCAGTTTAGTTTGCTTATTTTTTAACTTGCCCGATGCCATCTGCCCAACGGAATTGAAAATTGCCAAGGGAGCAGCCCTGTATTTTTTGTTCAGCTAGACATACAATTTGTAAGACCATTGCCCCAGGGAACTGTGTTAGCAAGCATCCTCCATGCTTGCTGGCTAGCCCCCCCACCCCAGTAAGACAAGTTAATACAACAGCTTAATCTGGATCAAGTTCAGTTGGCATTCATCTGTATCCCCCTCCCCCGGGTCGTGCCTGAAAATAGGCAGGATTTGTCTAGTGCACTTACCCGGTCAACAAAAACTAAATAAATAAAAATAAATATAGAGGTGAGCTGGAATATGGAGAGGCAATGCCCCAACCAATGAGGATCACTAGAAGGTCTCCCATTAGAAACAGATGCAGGTAGGAGGTCTGAGGGGTTACTGAAGGTGCCAGGGGAGGTGAAGAAGAGAAGCTTGTTACAGAGTGTTGGAAGGCAATAGGAGAAAGCAAATTGTCCAGCAGAGGAGTGGGGGTAAGGAGTGGAGAAGATTCTTGGTTTCCTGGACTGTAGGGAGCATAGCACAGAGGGGACCAGAGAGAGAAGTGAGGAGGAGTAGGAAGGAAGGAAACCAAACCAGAATTTGGAAATGAAGGAGGAGCAGACTTCTGGTGATGTCATCACCTACATGTCAGCTTAATCTGTCGACTCCAGATCTGCCCAGCAAATAAAACAAATTTTCTGTGGACATCGCCAATCATTTTTGAACAAAATGCCTCCAAAACAAATAGAAGATGGCAAGGTAACAAAAGCCAGACCAGATTTTACTCAAACACGAACAGATGGCACAAGATTCGGCACTGCATAACCGCAAGGCAGCGGAGAATCATCCCAGGTGAGTGACCAGGCCTCAGAAGCCGACATAGACATGGAGAGGGAGACCCTTACCAAATCACGTTTTGAGGCAATCCTGCATGAGATTAAGCAATTTAGGAGCAAAAATCAAGCAGAATTTTGTAAACTAGATGTAAAGCTGAATGCCATAGAATCCAGAGTACAGGAGGTCAAAGAAGGGGTCTCGCAAGCAGAGGATGGCATGGTTCATATAAGACAGGTGGTGGACTTTCTATTAGAACAGCAGGAGGCTCTAAATGGCAAATGCCAAGATCTGGAATCCTGCTCTCGAAGGGATAATCTTCTCATTTACGGTTTGCCTGAGGGGGCTGAAACGGGGCAGATGGATTTTTTTTTGCAAATTTAATACAGCATGTGGTCCCTCTCCTGACTACATTTCAATTCAGACTAGAGAGAGCTCACCAGGCCTTAACTCCCCGCCTGACAGACCCAGCAGCAAGACCACACTCTGTTGTGGTCAAATTCGCCAGCTATCGGGACAAAGAAACTGTCCTATGAGCCACTTGGGGAGCGAAAAAAGTAGACTACAATGGATCCCACCTGTTTTTTGATCATGACTACTCCACGGAAATCATGAAAAAGCGTTTGGAGTACTCTGGGATATTAAGAGTGCTAAAGGCCAACCAGATTCGATTTATTACTCCATTTCCAGCTCGGCTTAAAGTCTTCTGGCACACTGGGGCAGAACTTTACAACACACCGCAAGACGCCAAGCGAGCACTTCAGACTCATGGAATCAATGATAACTCGGATCTTCTTAGCGCATCCAGACCACCACCACAGAGGCAGAGGGAAAACCAGAAGGTATCGGGACAATTCGGTGTAGCAGATAGACGATCAACTAAAGCAACATTCAGGGACTTCAGAAAACTACTGAGCAGCTCTACAAAGCTGCCCGCAATGCAGCAGGTGGCAACAAGAACAACCCCTTTGATTCAAAATGCTTTTCTTTCTGCACTTGAAATTCACACCAGTGAACCAGCCCCTAATTTTAAGGTACTGTGTATATTTGCTTTTTAACATAAAAAGAGGATTCGTATAATCACCTCTCCACAATGGGGCTCCTCTTTTCGTCTCCTAGAAAGGGGCTATAGTGGGAGCAGATTAGTCCACTACCCCCTCCAGTTTTTCTTTTACCCTTTCACTGACATGGAGCCAAGAAGCAGAAATCCTTTAGAAACTAAGGCGTTTCTGAAGTGGACATTTTTTTTTTTTTACTTTCCCTAGCCAATTTAGATTTATTATTTTTTGGCCTAGACATCTGGAAATTTAGGCTCTGAGCTGCGTTTTGGATTTCCAACAGGATGAAACAACTGAGGCCCCCTAGCAGTCCCACTTTAGAAGGAATGAGGGAGTTAAATATTATTTGTATTGATTCTTATACACAGCACAAGCTGAAGAGGTGACTGTCTTCATTTTATGTGGACTGATAATAGTTAAAGGGACATATTGCTTAACTAAAAGAGTCATATACTTGCAGGAAGTGTAAGGTTTAATTATTTACCAAGCCATTTACTCTAGCCCAAAAAAACAGGGCGATGTTGAAGTATACAGATATTTCCTTTTTTTTTAGGTTACGCTGGGCAGGATTGAGGAAAGAACTCCTAATAAGTCCAACATGGTGGCACCACACATAACCTGGTTATGTGCCGCCATCCTGCTACATCAAGTGATGATGTCAATAGCCCTTCTGGGCTACTCATGGTTAGAATATCATGGGACGGAGGACCTAATGGAGCTACCCATTATTTTTCCTCCAGACCACCTCCACCCTACTAATGTGGCATTTCGACAGTCTAATGAGAGGTATAGACCCCTCTGTTTTGGAAGTCACATAAGAAATTTAATTGCATTTAGGTTTAGTTACTGTTACACCTGTTTACATGTTATTTGTTATATGTATTTATAGGTTATTGATTCTGGGTCCAAGATGCAGATTACACAAGGCTGAGATATCAAAGGTTATTGATCAACAATGGGAGACAGTATTAGCCTCACCCACTGGGGTGGGGAGATGCAGGCACATCAGTCCTGGGCAGTTCCCCTGGTGCCCTTAAACCCAAGTAGAGGCCTGCCAGACATAAATGCAGGAGACAGGAGGGGATCTGGGGAGTTGGCTCAGATATGGGGAAGAGGAACAGATCATCCAGCATATAGCGGGACTGTAACCTAGAAAGTACAGATATATTTTATATTAAAATGAGACAGCAGGGACAATGCAGTAAATGGGGAGAAACTGGAGAATTTAAACAATTCCCAGCAACTAATCAACTAATGAGCTACAGAGCAAATGCCAATGGCACATTCATAAGGTAGAAAAAGAAATGGGCAGACTGGATGGGCCTTGCAGTCCTTATCTGCCATCAAGTTCTATGTTTCTATAAATCAGAATTGTAAAATGATTCCACAGTCAAAAGCTGTGGTGTCCTCCCAGAATGTAAATGAACCGAATAACCCAATCAAGTGCTACAAGGTGATTTCCTTGCTCAACAAACAAAAGCCAACTTTCATATTGATGCAATAAATGCACCTTGACCACACAGAACATCAGAACCTGGAGAAATTTGGCTTTAGCCATATAATCTCTTCCTCATATTGGGTGATAAATGGCGAGGAGTGGTGGTTTTAGTCCCCCGCACTATGCAATTCTAGTTAACTGCAACTTACTCTGAACCTGAAGGAGGTCTGGCCATCTCAGTGGGTAACCTTGAAGAATCTCCCGTAACCCTGGCAAGTTTATATATTCCACCAGGGTCAGATACCATGACAGTTCGAGATTTATTGCAAAAAAATCACGGAATACCAGCAGGGAGTCCTGATTGTGGAAGGAGACTACAATATGACTTTAGATAATAGAGATACTACTAATCCCCACCCCTCCAAGATGCTCAGCAGCCCAGAGGATGACCTCAAGATATATCAGGGAAATGGGGTGGTCAGATGCATGGAGACCCCTGAATCCCACCAAGAGGGGTATACTCATTACTCTGCGCCACATAAGGTATATACTTGAATTGACCTGTGCCACATATCAAGTGAGCATGGGCAGTTATTAAAAAATGTGAGATTCTCCCTTTGGTCTCTTCGGATCATTCCCAGATCCTTGTCACAATGAGATGGCAATCTGAGTGAAAAGCTACCTTCTGGCACCTCAACAATTTCTTATTAAATAATAAAAACTTCCAGGACATGATCAAAACCAGGATCCCCCAAATATTATTAGAGAATGATACTCAGGGAATAAGCCATGTAATTATTTGGGACACCTTAAAGGCAGTTATCAGGGGAGACATTGTATGTTTTGATTCCTACACAAGAACAACAGGTGGCTCAGCTACTTAAGGACTTACAGCAACAACATGCTGATGGGGATATATCTATTTTTCCCCTTCTACAGACCACAAAGCAGCAGATACAACATCTGTTAGATGTTAAAACTGAACATGCATTGCAATTCCCACAGTCCGCCAGGATTTTAACACACAGACTAAGAAAACAAATGACACAAAATACAATCATCCAGATTCACTCTCCACGAGGGGGACCTCAATAAGACACCTCAGGAGATTGCAGAAGGCCTTTGAGAACATTATAGGAAACTGCATACCCTGGAGAGGGTTGGGGACCCTCAGGCCATCACTCAGTTTTTAGCAAATTTGAAGTTCCCACAACTCACCCAGGAAAAAACAGAAAGACTAGAGGCCCGTATTACATGGGCAGAACTGGAAGGGGTAATACGGAATCTGAAAGTGGGTAAATCCCCAGGGCCTGACGGCCTTATGGGTGAATTTTTAAAAACTTTTAAAGACTTTCTGCTGCCCTCTCTACAACAGACATGTCAGGAGGTGGTGGTGGTGAGGGGGGGACCCGATCCCCCCCCTCGTGGAGATATGCTGTCATCAAATTGTTTGTCCTGTCTATATCCTTTGAAATGTCTGTATATTGTCTCCTGAACTCATGTACAATCTTTACTACCCTAAATTGTATGCTTTATTTATCTGATGCTATGTGTTTTGCTGTCTGATCATGTCTCTTTTTTCCTGTACTCTCCCAAGTCGCACCTGAAAATAGGCATCTGTTTTTGTCTAGCGTGCTTACCTGGTTAACAAAAGCTAAATAAATAAAATAAATTTTAAGCATACCAAAAGAAGGTAAAGACCCTAGTTCCTGTGGTTCATACCGCCCAATTTTGGTATTAAACATTGATTATAAAATATATACAACCATCCTGGCTAAATGGTTGAAGGGAGTCTTGCCACTATTAATCAACCCAGATCAGAGCAGTTTCATAACATTCAGACAGACCCAGGACAACATTAAAAGAATGCTCCATCTAATTCACCACGCCTCCCGGTTGAGGACCCCTTTTTTGGTATTAAGCCTTGATGCAGAGAAGGCCTTGACCAGGTGGCGTGGCTATTTTTGATGGCATCCCTGGGTTTGTGTGGTTTTCAGTACGATTTCAATAACTAATAATGGGTCTGTAGGACCACCGATGGCATATATCAAGATTAATGGGACTATCTCTACCCCAATTGCATTAAATAGAGGCACCAGACAGGGCAGTCCCTTTCACCCCTATTATTTGTGATGGCACAGGCCATCAGGCAAAGATACCATATCTGGGTTGATGGCAGGGGAGAACACCATAAACTGCGTTATACACAGATGATTTGTTAATCTACCTTACACACCCAGAGCACTCCTGCGCCTCTTGGGACTTTACTTGAAGGTTTTGGAGAGAGAGGGATATAAAATAATATGGCTGAGACAGAGGTGTTACAGATAAACTATTCCCTCACAGTCACCATTAGAAGAGACTTCCCTTTTAGATGTGATGGCTCACACTTGAAATATTTAGGAATACAGTTGACTGAGGATCTGATACATCTGTATCAACACAATTATATCCCTCTGTTACGACAGGCTACAGCAGACTTGAAGAGATGGAGTACCATTCCACTAGCTTTCATACAGAGAATAGAGATGGTTTGTATGAACCTATTACCGAGATTTCTATATCTGACACAATCATTACCGATCGCACCCCCACAGTCTTTTTAGAGAAATAAACCGAAAGATAGCCCACTATATTTGGGACTCCCATCCCCAATGGTAGATTTTCAACATTACAGTTTCCCTCCAGGACAGGAGGCCTAGCATTACCATGCCTCTATAATTATTATATAGCCTCTGAAATGAGAATAGTTTTCCTCATGGCTGCTGATGCTAATGGGGCAAAGTGGTGTGAATTAGAAAAATGGGAGGAGGACCTATTTAATCTTGAGAAAATACTTTACATCAACCCTCTATCCCCTTAGAGTCAATAACAAACAGCCCATATACTAAAACACATTAGTATGCTGGAGAAAATTTTGGGCATCAAACAAGTGGCACCATATAAACATCTCTTGTACTCTTTACCATACACAGACTTTTCACTCAGCTAGACTAGGTCAGGGCTTTCGAACTTGGTTATGACTGGGTATTCAAATGCTCATTTAATTTTACCAGAAGGGGACTTTAATATCTTTTGATGATATGGTCCACAATTTGACATCAAGAGATAGATTTAGATATATGCAGGCCATTAATTATACTAAGATATTACCAAACCCCCCAGTAGAAGGAGAAGAACATCCTCCTTTGTTGGAGATAGTTAAGCTATCACTTCAGGAAGCTGCACCACAGCAACATATGATATCCTCTCTCTATAAAGCATTATTATGTTTTAACAAAAATACTCTGAACTCTGTAAAACATTCACAGGAGAACGAGCTGAATATTAACATAGACTCCCATATATGGGACACCCACTTTCGTTTCTTACATTTGGGTACAAGATTATATTTATGGAGAGAATTCTCTTGGAAGTTGGCCCTGAGATATTTCTGGACCCCAGCAATACAAGCTAAATATTGCCCAACTAGAGGTCAGCATGCTGGTGGGGATGTGGACACACCCCAGCCACCCATGCTCATATATTCTGGGGGTGTCCACTCCTCAGACCTTTCATGACAGTACTGAAGGGAGCAATAGAGGAGGTGATGGGGACACCAATTCAGCTCACCCCGGAGCTTTTCTTCTTTTCTAAATTAGAGAGGGGGAAGAGGGATACTTCTAGTAGGGAACTTGTTCAGGTATGCCTTCTTACTGCCAAGAAATCAATAAGTAAGCGATGGCTTTCTCTGGAACCCACCGGGTGACCAAAGTAGTAGACCAGGGAGGGGCTGTGGACATGGCCTACCTAGACTTTAGCAAGGCATTTCACACAGTCCCACACAAAAGATTAATAGTCAGATTCACCTGCCTGGGAGTGGGTCACAGGGTGGTAGCCTGGGTTAAACATTGGCTGGACAACAGAACACAGAAGGTAATTGTAAATGGAGTCCACTCTGAAGAAAGAGGGGTTACTAGTGGGATTCCGCAGGGTTCAGTACTGGGTCCAGTCCTTTTTAATGTCTTCATAAGTGACACTGCAGAGAGACTAGAAGGAAAAGTATGCCTCTTTACAGAAGACACAAAGATCTGCAAAAGGGTTGATGCACAAGGAGGCGTGGAAAGGATGAGAAGGGACTTGGCAAGGTTGGAGGAATGGTCAGAAGTATGGCAGCTTGGATTCAATGCAAAAAAGTGCAAAATAATGCACCTGGGAAACAAAAACCCAGGGGAAGATTACACAATGGGGGGGAGGTAGTAACAACAACAAAAATGGAAAGGGATCTGGGGGTCATCATATCAGATGACCTTAAGGTTGGCAAGCAATGTGAGAAGGCTGCAGGGAGGGCTGGGGGATACTGGGATGTATAGGGAGAGGCATCACTAGCAGAAAATAGGAAGTTGTTATCCCCCTGCACAGACAGTTGGTGAGACCCCATCTAGAGTACTGCATCCAGTCCTGGAGACCCCATCTCCTCAAGGACATAGACAGGATGGAGGCAGTTCAGAGGAGGGCAACTAAAATGGTGCATGGTCAGCAAGAGAAGCCATATGAGGAGAGACTAAAGGAGCTTAATATGTATACCCTTGAGGAAAGGAGGAAGAGATGGGACATGATAGAAATGTTTAAGTACCTCAGTGGAATCAACAAAGTCCAAGAGGGTAGCATCTTTCAGAAAAAGAGATGTGCAAGAACAAGGGGACACAATTTGAAGATAATGGGAGATGGCTCAGGGGCAATGTGAGGAAGTATGTTTGCACAGAGAGGGTGGTGGATGCATGGAACAGCCTTCCTGAGGAGGTTGTGGGGTCTAAAACTGTGTGAGGATTCAAGAATGGATGGGACAGACATAAGGCAATTTTAGTCGGGGGTGTAGAAGAAATAGGCTGTTGGTTAAATAGGATCTGCAGCTTATCCTCCATGTAGGGAAATGGGCAGACTAGGTGGGCCAAGCGGTCCTTATCTGCCATCAAAGTCTGTGTTCTATGTTTCTGTGACAGGATACCTAGCCTTAGCGTCACGAATGAAATTTTCAGTCGTTGTGTGTGTTAAATGTCAACAGGTGCAGAACTGTGCCACTCTGATGAATGAAAATTAAAAATTTTGACATGTCATATCTTGGACACGGTTTGGTATTTTTCTTGAAATTTGGAGGGTGCTGACAGCATGTCCTGCAGATATTGCTAGAGGTGTTTATGTGTCAGACAATATATTTTTTGCACAGATATTATGTGGCACAGTTTACGTTTTGTGGAGAGCATTTTCTGTTGTTCTACTAGATTAACATTTGTTTAGTGGGTGGCCTTGCAGTTATGAATGTACTTTTTAGTCATTGGGTGTATATGTGGCCTAGCACTTACAAGTTGGTTAAGACTACGTTCCCACACGCGTAACTTTCTACTTTCTATTCTTTCTTAAAAGTAAGGAAATTCTATGCAAAATAATTTGTTAATGCATCAGTTAGGTCTTCTACAGCAAAAAGTGAGGAAATTTGATTTTAGGGTTCCCACCCCTGCACCCCATCCCCACCCAGGTCTCCAATTGTGGAGTATCAGGGTGAGTGTTGGGGTCATCAGCCCTAACTCACCATATTCTCCCACACTGCACCACCTCAGCTTGTTTACACATGGGATGGGTTGGGAGTTAGGCTGATAACCCCAAGACACACCCTGATACCTGTTGGTGTGGGTAAGCAAGGGTGGTAACCCTAAAGTAGAATTCTCGCTTTTTTGCTGTAGAAGAACCCTAACTGATGATTAATGAAGTTTTTGCATAGAATATTTATATATATATATATATATATATATATATACACACACACATATATACACCATTCCATTTCTACTACTGCCCCTTTATTGTTTCTTGCACTGTTGTCCTCTTGCCTCTTTGACTGTGAAACGCTTTCTGGGCCTTGTTGCTCTCCCCTTTTCATCTCCTTATTGTCTCCCCGTCCCCTATTCTTTTTTTTTTTTTTTGAAATTCAACTTTATTTATTTTAACAAAAACCATGAAATAGTGGGTACAGTCAGAGTTGTGTATGAAAAGGCAGAAGGGAAGCAGACCACATAACAACTTCTAGGGATAAATTAAAAAAAAAACAACCCTACAACCCTCCCAAATAACTCCAACCCGCCTCCCATCCAGACCCCCCTCACCCACCAACCCCCTTCCATGATACAACCCTTAACAACATTTAGGAATATATCACATTATAATAGCAGAACTAGCTTTGTTATTACTCACCCTACCCTCCCCCCGAGTGTGCATTACAACTGTAGGCTAGGACATATTGCCGTCCCCCATTCTTGCCCTCATCTATTGTACAGTGTTTTCTTTTGGGCTTCTTCTCAATCCTTGTGCTGGCACTCCATCTCCAGCTCCACAACCCTTATACCGCAACGATCCACTAACATCCCTGACCCTAGTATGGCTCCTCCAGTGCGTCAGTATTGTCTCCACACTACCATCTACTACAATCACCCTTCCATTCCGATTCATATCAGACCCCTATGTTGCTCATGTATTGCCTTCTCTTAGTCCCAGCATCCTATACCCTGCTCAGCATATTATCCCTACATTGCTTTGTTCTCCCCAGTCCTTCTGCACCTTCCAGCATGCCCTCTCACCGCAACACTTCTACCTGCTCCTTCCCATGTCCCTTGGAGTGGTACCCTCAATACTGCTTCAATTGGTGCTCCTTCTAGAGTTTGTATTGTTTGTCATTATCTGCCTATGTCACTACTGTGGTTTGTCTACTTACATTGGTCACTGCTACCATTCCTTCTTCCTATTTCTTTGTTTACCTACCTTTCCTACAGCTGTCAACTGCCCTTTCCTTGCGCAGCCCATACTAGCAGTTTGCCAACCTTGTCCCTAACTCTGCCTTCTGAGGCATAGCTGTGCAGGTAGGCTTGCCCTGTTTACCTGGGATGGGATCCTGTTTCTCTACCTCCAGTCTCAATCAGCTTATACCCAGCTAACTCTGACAGTCTCTGTCCCTAACTCTGCCTGGTATGGCATCGTGTTTATTATTTTATTGTTTATTGTGAAGGGATGAGAATCCATTGAGAAAGCTCATTTGCAAGGATATCCCTTATACAGTACACTAAGATATACCACAAAACACAATAGCAAAAAAACAAAATACAGTGTACACCAACACATGGGAGCATATAGGGGTAGGAATACATATTTTAGAGGATAGGCAGTTACATTAGAAGTACATAATAAATTACACAAAATAAACAATTCTAAGGTGACTAAAGGGAAACAGTGATAGAGAAAAGTGCAGGAGTCATGAAAAAACATCCCAACTAGTGTCAGTAAAGTGCAGAGCATCAGAATTTAAACTGGAGAGGAAGATTAGAAGCATTGGTAGGATTCAGAGGTAGTGTTGTGGATAATCCTTTTGAATGCGTTTAGTGGTAATAAGTTCTGAAGTTTAAGAGTGGATTCAGGTAGAAGGAAGTCAGAATAGCGATTACCCAAACTGAGGAAAAGATAGCCAGCTCAGTTAAGAAGGGGGATAAAACCTCTCATAGGTGCATCAGGGAGCGAAGGAAGACCAAGGGAGGGCTAGTGAGGCTTAATAAAGGAGAAGGAAGGTGGGTAGAGGCTGACTATGAAAAGGCAGAGATGCTGAACCAATAATTTTGCTCAGTATTCACAAAAGAAGAAGAAGGGGAGGTACCTAAACCAAACAATAGAAGCAATCTCGGCAGGGGGTCGATACCAGTCCATTCACAGAACAAAGGGTCCTGAAAGAACTCCTAAAACTCAAGGTGGACAAAGCAATGGGGCCTGATGGGATTCACCCCAGAATTCTAAAAGAACTAAGGTGAGATCTAGTGACACCAGGCACAGGACTCAGGGCAGCATGGATTCACAGCAGGAAGGTTATGTCAGACCTAATCTAATAGATTTCTTTGACTGGGTGACCAAAGTAGTAGACAGGGAGGGCTGTGGATATGGCCTACCTAGACTTTAGCAAGGCATCTGACACAGTCCCACACACAAAGATTAATAAACAAGTTAGCCAGCCTGGGAGTGGGTCCCAGGGTGGTAGCCTGGGTAACAAACTGGCTGGACAACAGGACACAGAGGGTAATAGTAATCCGAGTACACTCTGAAGAAAGGCGGGTACTAGTTGGGTACCACAGGGTTCAGTGTTGGGACTGTTCCTCTTTAATGTCTTTATAGGAGAAATTGCAGAGAGGTGGGGAAGAAAAGTATGCCTCTTTGCAATCGACACAAAGATCTGCAACAGGGTTGATACACAACGTAGGGTGGAAAGGATGAGTAGGGACTTGGCATGGTTGGAGGAATGGTCAAAAATATGACAGCTTAGATTCAATGCAAAAAAGTGCAAAGTAATGCACCTGGGAAACAAAAACCAAGGGGAAGATTACACAATGAGGGGGGGGGGGAGATATCAACAACAACAAAAATGGAAAGCGACCTGGAGGTAGTCATATCGGATTACATTAAGGTAGGGTAAGCAATGTGAGAAGGCAGTAAGGAGAGCTGGGGAGATACTAGGATGTATAGGGAGAGGCATCACCCATAGAAACCAGGAAGTTATTATCGCTCTGTACAGGCAGTTGGTGAGACCCCATCTGGAATACTGCGTACAGTTCAGGAGACCACATCTCCATGGGGACATAGAAAGGATGGAGGCAGTCCAGAGGCGGGCAACTAAAATGGTGCAGTGTCTGCAACAGAAGCCACACAAAGAGAGTCTAAAAGTGCTTAATATGTATACCCTTGAGGAAAGGAGGAGAGGGGACATGATAGAAACTTTCAAGTACCTCAAGGGAATCAGAAAAGTCCAAGACAGGAGCATCTTTCAGAAAAAGAGATGTGCAAGAACAAGGGGGCACAATTTAAAGACAGAGGGGCACACCTCAGGGGCAATGTGAGGAAGTATGTTTTCATGGAGAGGGTGGTTGACACATGAAACTACCTTCCTGAGGAGATTGTGGGGTCAAAAGCAGTGAGGGAATTCAAAAATGCATGGGGCAGACATAAAGCAATTATAGTGAGGGGTAGGAAGAAGTAGGCTGTTGGTTAACTAGAATCTGTAGCTTATCTAATAGGTAGGGAAATGGGCAGACTAGGTGGGCCAAGCGGTCCTTATCTGCTGTCAAACTCTATGTTTCTATGATTGGAATTTATTCCAGATGGTGGGGAGGACATAGCTCATGGCCGCCCTGCCAAAGCACGTGCAAAGATTGGGAACTTCCAAGGAGATGTAGATACAATTTCTGAGGCCATAGATACTATGAGCAGTGGAGGAATGAAGTAATATTGGGGGAAGCCTATTCAATAGAGCTTCATATGTCCAGATATTGATATGGGTAAGTCTCCTGGTTACTAAGGAAGTCCAGTTTGCCTCCTTATACAGTATGCAATGGTGGGGTTCTGGCTGAAGCATTAGTAATGAAGTGGATGGCATGGTGGAATAGAGTATCTAATTTGCATAGATTTATAGTAGAAAACTGTTGTAAATAATGTCAGCATAATCCAACAGAGACATGAAGGTGGCCAGAACTAGCCTAATTCTTGAGTCCCGACAGGATGGAAATTTGTTTCTGAAGAAGAAGCCTAATCTCAGAGTGAAGGTAAGCTTGCCCTGACTTCTAGGGATGGGAGCCTGTGTCTTCACTCTACAGTTTTAACCAACTACATGGAACAGCCTTCCTGAGGTAGTGGAGTCAAAAACAGTGGTGGAATTCAAGAATGCATGTGACAGACATAAGGCAATTTTAGTGGGGGGTAGGAGGAAGTAGGCTGTTGGTTAACTAAGATCTGCAGCTTATCCATTAGGTAGGGAAATGGGCAGACTAGGTGGGCCAAGCAGACCTTATCTGCCGTCAAAGTCTATGTTTCTACGTTTCTCTACCTGATACCCAGTTGTCGCATTCCTTTCAGGAACAGGAATGTCATACCCCATTTGTCTTCAATCTGCTGTTTCAACCAACTGTATTCTATACCTGATACTCAGATGCCACCTTTCCTTCGGGAATGGGACCACTACACCCCATTTGCCTTCAATATCCTACCCTCAATCGACTACATCCTGCATTTCCATTCAGTCGATGTACTTTTCCCTGCCTTCGCCTCCTCAGGTTCTGGATTTGGACCCACCAGCTTGTTCACTCTCCACCTTCACTCCATCCATCGGACTCCTGGACTTCCTTTTTGTTTGTATTCCACCTCTTCCAGTGTTGTTGATGTTGCCTGTTGCTCACCTTCTGGCTCCACCTCCTCCAATCTCCAGCTCTTGGATCCATGCTGCCATCTTCTCCTTCATTGCTTCTTCAATTGATTTGTATTCCTTATTGACTTCCTCTCAGACATGTTTGTCTGCATTCCCCTGCTTCCTGCCAGATATGTGCCATTTGCTCCTCTTCAAGGATGCGTGCCTGAAGCCTTCTACTAGTTCTCCTTGATACCCTCTTATCCCATACAGTGGTCTTCTAGCAACGATTCCAGTGATTTCCTGTCTGTAATTTTAGTTCACCATCTCCTTCAGAGGTGGGAACCCATTCCCCATCATTGCCCCACCTTGCTTTCAACTATTCCAGTTCCACCATCTCCTTCGGAGGTGGGCACATCCACCACTCCTGCTATGCCTTTTTGCTATCTGCAACTTCCTACTCACCATCTCCTTCAGAGGTGGGAACCTCACACCTCAACTTTGCAGCACCTTGGACCTGGATTCACTTTTTAGTTCAACACAGACCTCCCACGAGGCCTAATTCAAGTTTCTACATTCTGTTATAGTACGCTGTGGCACTTGTCCCAATCCTATACCTTCCCTGTACCTACCACTACCTGTACTGGTTGGCTTCAATTGTCTTCTTATCCAGCTCCATCCTTCAGTCAGCGGACTTCTGCTTGGACTTTTTCTCCATTCCTGGACTGCTGCCTTCCTTCTTGCTTCCCTGACAGCTCAGTGCTCCTGTCCATTTGCTGTGTCACTTTTGGGCATTCCTACACCTACTGATGTCAGCATCCCTGCTTGATTAACTACTCCTATTTGTTCATCTGTCTTGTACTCCTACCTCAGCCATTATAACAGCACCCTTACAATTTTCTATGGAGTACCTGTTCTTCTCATCTGAGGAAAGTTTCATCCAGCAATGTCCCTTGAACAGTGTGCCCTATGGACTCTTACGTCACCATTCAAACATTGATACTTCCCAATAATTTCCACAGGACCCATTCCTGGAATGCCATTCATTTGGACTATAGAAGATCTTATCTGTCAACCATCTCTGCAGGATGGTTCCTTATATATGCTATTAATTCAAGCAGTATGGGCACCATTACCTCCCATGTCTTCATAAGGTTCCAAGATTAGTGGAGTCTCCTTCACTCCTAACTTCTTATCTGGAAACATGACTCTAATTCCTTCAGAGATGTACCAACTCCATAATAACCATCACTGTTAAGGATAATGAGAACTGCAAGATACCTCTTAGCAGTACTGGCATCAATAGTCTTCTCCTACAAGCGCTGACTCAGTTTGATCATGCTACTCGGCTTGTACTCCCTTAATAGCCATCAGATGTTCCCAAGACCTTCTCCAGCTGCTATCCCAGAATACATGTCATTGGATATCTGGTGCCTAAGTGCCTTGCTAAAGTTACTCAATCTGAGTCACTGTTCCCTGGACCCTGGACATCACCATGATTTATAACATCATCTACGTCTTTTCATCACGTTACCCTAAATCATGCCAGCTACCCATCCAGTGGTCCTTCTAACTCATCACTTACGATTTACCTCCCATACTCCCTCCAGTGAGTACCATCACTGAAAGCAGGCTTCCATTGACTCCTCAATCTGCACATCTGCAACTGACCTAGCTTTCTCACTATCCCAGTCATGCCTCACGACAGTCCTATATCTGATTAAGCATGCTAGGCACCCATGACAGTCTATGCTGCTCTCAACTTCCCTTTACCACATCCGTCTATAGACTTATTCAAAGACCCATTCTCAGGCTCCCTTCAGCATTCTGACATTGGATGCTCCAGCACTGCAAATTCACCATGGCCACTTAAGCTCCTGCCATGGATTGACACAGAGCAATACCCATCTCCACCATTTTCCACAAGCAGTCCTTCCTGAACATGAGCCTATGTAAATCTCATTATAGCTACAACAAACTCTAGTCAACCCTCAAATTCATTGTACTGAACTTTCCAATTATTCTCATCGATATCCAGTTACCATCTCTACAGCATAGACTATTTTTCCTTCATTGGTCTAAATTCTTCCACATTAACCACTCCTACTAGGTACATAAAGCTTCTGTCCAAATCCTCAATCATCTTCATGGATGCCTACATGGTGACATATCGCAAATAGCTGAACTCCAAGCCTAGACACCTTAATCCAGATGTCAAACCCTCTACAAAGTCCGGTAGATTACTTCAAGAATTTCATACCCCATCATACTTCCCACAGTTCAGAGTCTGGCGGCTCATAAATCAACTCATACTTTTCATGCTCGCATTGACTCTGTAACCCCATCGAATATCAACCAATATCATACTGGAATCCTGGATCATGTTTACCCCTTTTCAGCAGACTTAATCCATATTTGGGATCCAGACACCTTCAGAATGGACCTGCCTCTTCAGACTCAGAATTGACTTTCCAGAATGCATCAGCCAACAGACACTGAAGATGGAATGTCATCTCTACAAAGTTCACCTCACTTAGAAATTAGAACATAGTTGTAAGAACCTAGGATCATCTCCTCTTAGTTTGCCCTGAGGATGGGTGGGTCAGTAGCCATGGTTCCTCAGAGGTTCTTACACCTGTATTTTTTTCTCTCCTGCCTGCTACTGGTCATATTCTCCATGAGTTGGAGGAGGTAATATTTTGGGTTTTCTGTTCCCTACTCAGTACCTGACTTCTCTACCAAGGGTGGGAATAGAAAAGCCAAAACATAAACTACAATTACATAAGCACTACTAACCCCATACTCTATTCACCAAAACATTGAATCGAGGCTAAAGCCCATGGTTCAAGCGGGAAATCTCCTCCACATTCCCAATAAAGGCCAGCCTCCACAGCAGTTCCCCACTTAGCGCATTGAGAAACACCCACCATCCATCTTTGCCTCCTCCTTCTCTGGCACTCTACTCACCCTTGGTGCTGGGCTTTCTATTCCCTACTCACTACCCAGATTCTCTACCAAGGGTGGGAATAGAGAAAGCCCAAAAGTAAACTACAGTTACATAAGCACTACTAAACCCATACTATAGTAATTAAAATGTTGAACTGTTGCTCGGGTCTGACAGACAGGTGGAGCTATGTGCACAACCCAGCATGCGACTCCTGACCTGTAGTTCCAGTCTGACATACAGGTGGAGCTGTGTGCACCATGCAATAGTACTGGGCAAACTACATGGTAATGTACACAAAGCAGGCCATAATGAGATGGTAATGTGGCTAATTGCACACGGATTGCCTAAGTAGGCTCATTTGCATAGGAGCTTTGAATACAGCAAAATTTAGCCCCCGGCTAATGTGTTTGCACTGGGCTAATGTGTTGATACCAGGCAGTCAAGTTAGCCCTGGCAAACTTGTCAATACCATAGCGCAGTTCTGCTGTGTTTGGCCTGCAATGTTGTTTGTAGTTGTTGTTCACCACTTCATTGCTATCACCACACATTGGCAACTCTGCCTTATTCCACCTCTGTATGCACTGGGCTGATGTTGTAGTTTGTACTGCGCCATTGCTATATTCAGAGCTGTTTTATTTGCCGGGCTATTTTTGCACTGCACTCTCAGCCCAGTTTGCACACTTTCATTTGCACGCTATATTCAACTGATTAACCCCTGGGCTATTCCTTTGAAGATAGCGTGCAAATGGTTCCCTACTACTTTTGCATGCCAGGCAGTGCAAATTTTTACCTTGGGGCTAAGTTTTGGATATTGGGCCTTAAGACTTTAAATTTAATTTGAGGAAACATTTTTTTTAGTCAACTACAATGTTAATGGTTTTTATGAAACTGTGTTTATTGTTTTGTAAATGACTATAACGTTTGTGATGTTATTTATATTGTACTGTGTCTGCTATTGTATTAATCTTTGTTAAACTTATGTTAACATCATGACTGTATCTTTTGTATGGTCCTGGGTCATGCATGAAAAAGGGGGAAGGAAGGAAGGAAGGAAGGAAGGAAGGAAGGAAGGAAGGAAGGAAGGAAGGAAGGAAGGAAGGAAGGAAGGAGAAGGATTTACCTCGGTGGGTGGGAGGGTGAAACAGCATGACATACCTTGGGGCGAGAAGACATTTCTTCAATAAGATAATAGATACATTTTCTAAATATTTGAGAGCTGCTTCAGAGTAAGCATTGATTATCTAATCTTCCTAGAATTTGTTATATGAAGATTATTATCTGCATTTACAACTTCTCTGCTTTCTTTGATGGTATAATAAACATTTGCAAATTCATGCAAATGCAGTCAGTGTTTATCTTCCCAAAAATCTGCTTCAGCAAAATACATGACATTGGAAAAACAGTGTCTACAATGCAAATGTCTAGTACTCTTTCCCTGTCTATGTTGGATAAGTAATATTACCATCAGTCAAATCTCCACTGGTAATGTCATTGAGCAGCCTAAACATAAACTCAGCTGGTATGTCCAGTAGCTTATTACTTCTCAACATTATTTTTTTAATCTTTGGATTTCTTTCAAGTAATTCCTGATATGACATTTAAATTGAATTTATTTATTTTGTTGCTACAAAGAGGAGCCTGTCTTTCCATGTGCATCCCCTGCTACAATTATAGTGATGTTTTGAAATCTGGCTTTTATGAAAATAAACACCTCTGTGAGCTTATTTAAGGTATCCTCTGTGCAGCCAGCGATGTGAAATGGCAATATATATATATATATATATATATATAGTATATACAATTACAATTACATCCCATTTTTTGTTGTATAAAAACTTTTATACAAAGAATATTGAGATCCCCAGGTCAAGTTTCTTATAGTCAATAAATTATTTAGTGGATTCTAAGGTATGGAGACCCCCTATTTGGTCTGCCAAATCTGGATTTTTTTTACTATTTTCGTTTCCCAAACATTGGTATCCTTCTAATGTAAAATTGTCATTATTTGGTAGCCATGTTTCTTGGAAGACCATTATGTCAAATCTTCTAATACATTTTACCAAGTCACCATCATTAGGTTTTGCTTGAAGTCCGGTCATGTTCCATCTAATATGGTTTAGCTCTTCCCTGGCTATTTTTCTCTATCTTGTACCCTTTAGTTGTCAAACAGAGCAATTCCAAACAAAACAACCAAAGTTCCAGTTCCAGTTCCTGGTACACAGAACCTTCTGCACTTGCTCCCAGCATTGCAACACAGGTAAACAAACTAGGAGGCTGCGGACACCTGCTCCTGAATTGGGTCTAGCACCACAGGTAATGTGCAGAACCAAATAACTTTCTGTTTAAAAGCTTAGAGTTTTATCATTTGATTAGAGAGCATCTCAGATACCAGGTCAGCACTAACACAGAAGCACTCAGTCCACACTAACTAGTAAAGTGATCTATAAACTAAATAAGCAATTGCTTGACTCAAGATATGCAGCTTATCACTTGTAAGTGGGCAAGACTTTCATAATTCACCCACGGCTCTGCCACTTGTAAGTTATGTTTTTTTTTTCCCCACACGCTTGAAGATAAAATGCTTATTTAGAGTCAAGCCATTACATATCCCATATTTATTTCTCATTTGCCCCCTCTTACACACATACTCACAGTGCCCTGAGGACTATGGAACCAACCGGCCCAGTTGGCAGATTCCCCTTCTCAATACAAGACAGACAAACAGAAATACAGTAACTGTATGCTTCAAACATGCTGAACCTTTTTTCTAGTGTGCTGGGCCCTACTTGGTATCGTGTCCTCAGGAGGAATATACAAATTTTTAGTAGTTGTTACCTATTCCACTACACAAAACTGGGTCACAGATATATGTTAAGTAGTTAATATTTATAAAATTTATACACATGATCATAAAACTCAAGCAGACCAAGTGTATGCAGGATTATAAACCTCATGGAATGTTCAGCAGGAAATCATACATTTTGATTGGTCCACTAGTGGCCCTTATTCTACCAGTAATGGGCTGCTAGTATGAACAGAATGCAGGACCCACTATACAGGTGCAGCAAGACAACTTTTTTTTTACATTAAATCTAGGCTTTCGTATCTTTATTTTAATTAAAAAATGGATAAGTTATTAATACTGTAGCAATGTGGCCCTCTGCATCAGGCTTAACAGTCAGATAATGCCCTGGGTGGGATTTGCCTTGGGCACTTCTATACCCATTATTTCACAGAGTGGGTGGTGGCACCCTGGAATGCACTGCCGGATGATCTGGTAAACTGTGGCAGTCTTCAAGAAGGGTTGGGACAAGCACTGGGGCATGGTACAGGTTGGGGTATGGTGAACACCAGAGGTGTACAGGGAGAGGAAGGGAGGGAAGGAGGGAGGAGGGGGAATAAGAGGGGAGGTACAGCAGCTACTGTACACTACCAGTGAGCAGGGTCGGGCAGACAAGATAAACCGTTAGGCCTATCTGCTGGCAACTATGTATGTATGTATGTTTGTACCGTTTCTGTTTTGCAAAATTTGAATTCGGACATAATCTTCCTGCAGGACACCCAGATCCACACACTGGGAGGAGTGGGTATGGCCAATAAATCCTAACTGCGGGGCCCATCCTTCTGGTCCTTGGGAGATGATAAATGCTCAGGAGTTTGTATCCTGTTTTTATTGTACACAGTGCAGGTACACAAAATCACTGACTTAATACTAGGAAGATTATTAATTTTGGACCTTTCTTATAAAAGTTTGGAGCTCCGGTTAATTAATGTGCATTGTCCTCTGATAACATGTGCCAGGATTGACATCTTTAAAGAAGTCAGACCATTTCTTTATCCCAGTAAAGGGATGATTTTAGATGAGGATCTAAATTGTGGATATTTTGCTAAACACAGTAGCTATGGTGGCAAGAAAATATGCTGTGATTTGATTTTTTTTTAGCTAACATGATTACTTCTGGGCTCTGGTGGATGCTGCAGTTGCATCGGGTTCCCCTACAGAAAATACTTTTATAAGGGTTCTTTACCTACAAGAATTGATTTCTTGTTCTTATCACCATGGCTGTCTGTTATGACAATGTGTACAATACCTGTTGAGACTTCTGATCATAAAGCTGTAAGAATTAAAATTGGCTCAGACTCTGCCCAACGGTTACAGCCTTTGGGTTGGGGACAGAATCTCTCACTGTTTGGGGAGACACAGGTCAAAAAATAAATATAATTTTTTTGAAACAAGATGTACTTAGTAGACATGTCTGATAATCTAATGGATTGGTGGGAATTGCGAAAGGGAGGAATTTAAAGATTTGAACATTTCCCTTGCAAAGAAAAGAAAAAATTGGGGGGGATACTTAAAATGTCTACATTTAAGACATCAGCTACAGAGACTCGTTTCATTGACAGTGAAAACCAAGCAGACTTATACAGAACAAACTAAAAACGTAACAAAAGAAATGGGAAAATATCAATATGACAGAACGTCTTCCTTACTATTAGAACAAAAGTTTGGAACATAAGGAAAGAAGATTGCAAACAAACCCCTTTGATGACTGTTCAGTTAGGGTAGCAAAGAGAATTATAGCTCATTTGGAGGACAGCTCAGATACTGTGAAAACTAAACAGGAATATATAACAAAAATGGGCCCTATGCACTAAGCCTACGCACCATATATGTGAGGTGCATAGGCAACCCTACGCGTGAATGCCACGCAGCGGGGGTCCTGTGGGTCCCCAGTGGCATTCACAAAATGCGCACCAGCCAGTTGTGCGCTGGATCCCATGGCTGTGCAGGAAGCAACATGCCATTGGCAGTTCAGGGAGTGTCAGGTCATGCCACCACTCCATGCAATTCACAAAGGTGTGATACTACATACTGGCATGCAGGAGTTACAGCAGTGGGGACCATGCTGTATCCAGTGAGTGACTCCACAGATGATTCCCTCATGCACACTCAGTCCCTGGCCATAGTATATCCTGGTGTCCCCTCTAGGCACAGACAGCATCTGGCACAGATCCACTACTGATCGCCACATCAGGTGGTTGTATGCCACCCACAAGTACTGTATAGACACACAAACAGGTGTATTGCCAGCGTACCAGGGAGGACAATTCAGAGGAAACGTGAGAAAGAATTTCTTCACAGAGCGGTGGTGGACAAGTGGAACACCCTGCCAGAGGAAGTGGTGGGGGCTGAAACAATCACGGGATTTAAGAATGCATGGGATAGACATAAAGGAATTCTGGAGGTCAGGGGTAAGGGGCAACAGACTTCTAGGAAAACAAACTGAACTTACAAGCTCAAATGGGCAGACTGGGTGGGCCATAGGCCCTTATCTGCTGACACTGTCTATGTATCTATGTACCTGCAGGGCAGGTATAACACAGCATAGCAATGACAGAGCGGTGTCCCATATTCTGTAGTCCTGGACTTACGCACATGGATGCTTGACTGCACTGCCGACATTGCATCATACAGTGCATGTCAAGGTAGAACTGTGCAGCACCCAGTCTGGGGACATCATCTGTGGCAGTCCCATTAGTGTGGTATGTAGTCTGCATTGTGTTGTGCCAGTGGTAACATCCTAATGGTGTGAGTCGGTGTGCTGTTGCACATGTGCACAGTCTGCCCCGCTTCTATTTTCCAGGGCACAGCCAGATGCTGGACCACTACTAGTATGTAATGAGACTGAGGTGGCTGGCATATGTGCAGGAGGACTGTTTTGCTCCAACCACTGATTGGTCCACCGTACATGACAACTGTGGGTATTTGTGCATATGCTATCTGCACTACCAACTGGTACTCTCCATGGCTGCTGCACACACCGTGGAGGACACCCTCCATGATGCTCCAGCCCACTGGCAGCTGGGGGCCTGGGGCCACTGTTTGGCTGGTGCCCTATTGTCTATGAGTCCAGACCCATGTCTTCCCACAAATCCCTGCTCCTGCAGCACAACAGATCCACTCTGGGACCCAGTAAATTCATTCGATTGGTTGTGCCCCACCTTCAAGAGCATATATGAAAACAAGTCAGATAGAGACGTTGAAGCCAGCTGGATAGCTGTAAAGACATTGCTAAACCTGGTCACAGCACAGTGTACAAAGACGATCAGAAAAACCAAAAAAAGAAATAAACCTCTATGGTTTTCACAAGAGATGTCATCACGAGTTAAGGAAAAGAAAAAAGCGTTTAGGAAATATAAGGAAACAAAGAACGGTGGTGATAGGGATGAATATAGAACAAAGCTCAAAGAGGCTAGTAAGGCAATCAGAGTGGCAAAGGCACAAACTTACAAGAGAATTGCCAAAGGAATAAAAAGGGGTGACAAGACCTTCAATAGATACATAAGAGAAAAGAGAAACATCAAGGGGGAATAGTTAGACTTAAAACAAAAGAAGGTCACCAAGTAGAAGAGGACACCTAGAAAGCGCAAGTTTTGAATGAATACTTCTGCTCTATTTTTACAAGAAAAGAGGATGGAAATGGGCCGACACTGGGAAGTAAGACTCACCAGAATAAGGAAATGGATATAAGCCCCATCACCAAAGAGAGAATACTCAAGGAACTAAATAAATTAAAAACTGACAAAGCCATGGGGCTGGATGGAATCCATCCTTGAATTTTAAAGCAGTACAAGGAGGAACTTGCTTTTCCTCTAGCCAAACTCTTTAATAAATCACTGGACAGAGGGAAGATCCCAGAGGATTAGAAGAGGGCCATTGTGGTACCCTTACACAAGAGTGGTAGTAAGGAGGAGGCAGGGAACTACCACCCAGTAAGCCTCACCTCCATTGTAGGGAAAATTATGGAATCAATTCTAAAGAAGAGGATAGTAGCTTACCTGGAATCCAGTGGGAAACTTGATCCTAAGCAGCATGACTTCACAACAGGATGATCATGTCAGACTAACATGATAGATGTCTTTAACTGGGTAACAAGAATAGTGGACCAAGGCGAGGTGGTTGATGTTGTGTATCTGGACTTTAGCAAAGCCTTCAACTCCATTCCCCACAGGAGGCTCATAAACAAACTGGAGTATATAGGGGCAGGAGATAAACTTGTCAATTGAGTGAGGAACTGGCTTCATGGGAGAACTCAGAAGGTAATGGTGAATGGATCACTGTCATAAGAGGGCAAAGCGTTGCTGGGACCAGTCTTCTTCAACATATTTATCAGCAACATTGCAGATGGATTGCAGGGGAAGGTGTGCCTGTTTATAGAAGACACTAAGCTATGCAACAGGGTGGACACACTGGAAGGTGCTTCAGGGATGGAATCTGATCTAAGGAAACTAGAAGACTGGTCCAGAACTTGGCAGTTGAAGTTCAAAGCCAAGAAATGTAAGGTCATGCACCTTGGAAAAGGAAACCCCAATTTTACACTCTAGAAGGTGTGCAACTAGCAATCATGAACCAAGAAAGAGACCATGGGGTCATGATTTCTGATGACCTCAAGGTAGGAAGACAGTGCAAGAAGGTGGCACAAAGAGCAAATGGCATCCTTGGATGCATAGGCGAGGTATCTCAAGCAGAAAGTGTGATGTGATCATCCTGCTGTCGGATCCTTGGTGAAGCCTCACCTGGAGTACTGTGTCCAGTTTGGAGACCTCACCTAAAAAGATATAAACCGATTAGAGATGGTGCAGAGGAGAGCCACAAAAATGGTTCAGGACCTGCAACAGAAACCCTACAAGACTAGACTATGAGAGCTGAATATGTATTCCCTGTACCAGAGAAAAAATAGGGGCAACATGACAGAAATGTTCAAATACCTCAATGGTATAAACTCAGTACAGGATCAGAGTCTCTTCAGAGATAATAAGGAACTCCAAACTAAAGGCCACAGCAAGTGCCTAATGGGGGTGGGGTGGGGTTTATACTAATGTTACAAAGTTCTTCTTCACAGAAAGGGTGATTGAGCCTTTGAAAGACTACTACAGGAAGTGATGGAAGCAAAGACTGTGAAAGAGTTTATGCTAGCCTGGGACAGACATTGTGGTATTCTGAAAGGATAAATCCATTAGGGAGGCACAAAACATGAAAGGATAAATATACTAGGGAGGGGGTAGTAAAACGGGCAGACTAGATGGACCACACGGTCCCTATCCTGCACTCTGCCCCCGAGCAGCTCTGTTCCAGCAACATGCAGCTGTATGCTGGGGGGATGAGGCCGCGGACAGGTGGCTAGCGATAGTGAATACCGGGTGGTGTGCACCTGTCCACGGGTGCAGAGCTGTGTTGGCAGGGTAAACATCTAATACACGTACCCTACACCCTGATCATGTATAGGGCTCAATAGTAGAAGCATTTGTAAATAGCACATTTGGGACAGGGTAAGGAAATGCACCGGATAGCCTATTGGAACAGGTGCAGATTCCAGATTTGCCAGAGGCAGTACTAAACAGGATGACTTCTGCTACACAGGCCCAGGAAGTTATAAATGCAATCAAGTCTTTGAATAATAACACAGCCCCAGGTAGCGATGGCATCCCTGGGGAAGTTTATTAACTATTTAGAGATACTCTGGTTAATCCTTTAGTGCAGGTATACAGTGAGATGTTGTCAGAAGAAAATCAAGTTGCACAATGCTACAAGGGTAATGATATTCCTTTACAAAAAGAGAAAGCAGAAGACATCAGCAATTGGAGACCTCTGATTCTGTTAAATGTAGATGTTAAAATTCTAGTGAAAATCTTGGGGAAAAGACTTGCAACCGCAGCTTCCACTCTTATCCTTTCATCACAAACATGTACCATTGCTGACACAAAGATTTGGGACAATTTGGTTTTAATCCAGGCACTTGTGGAACAAGGGAAACAGGGTAAGATACAAGAACTTCTCCTGGCTCTTGACCAGGAGAAGGCCTTTCACAGAGTAAACCACAAGTATTTATGGAAGGTACTGAAGATGTATGGTATCTCTATTCAGTTTATTAATTAGGTTAGTAATTGGGTCCCAATATGAAGCAGGAACAGTGTTCTCTTGCTTGTGCACATGCTATGGGACTACACTAAGCAATGCAACAGTCCTGCCAAGTGATTTTTATTATTTTAAATTCCTTTACTGTGGCTCACTAAACCGAGTGGTGGAGGAGTGTCCTAGCAGTCAGCCAGGGGTAGGCTACATGAAGTGCACTGGGGATTGTAGTTCACAGTAGCATCCTGTGAAATTACACAAAGCAAACATCAGCACTTTTTTATCTACTGAGGCAGTGTAAATCCTCATCTTATACTAGATTAGTGGGCAAGTTGTTAAATTTATCTTTATTAAGTATTTCAGGCAGCTTGGTAGCAGGATGAGGTCACGTGACCCAGGACATACTTCTGGATCGCAGTGTTTATTAAAAGCACCCTGAGCGAGGAGTCATGTGATGACCTTGTTGGAGTAGCAGCTCCACGGACCAGCTCCCACTCCAACTGCTTAATTTTATATAATTAACACACTAATCCACAGTATCTAACACTCTCTAACGGCAATCACTATTCTTTATTGCTGCAGAGACTGATCGAGGTGAGAAGGGAGAAAAAGCAGTTTTTCTGGACCTACCGCAGCATGGAATTGGAGATGCGCCTGGCTCAGCCGTACCACATGCCACCACAGGTTCCTGAAAAGGCCTCAAAACATATAAAGGGCCAGCCAGGTACCACTGCTAAACCGGCAGCAACCTCTCCACAGCCTGTATTGCTCACTGAGCTGCAGCCCTTCAAATCAGCCTTGCAAGACCTGACTGCAGAGCTAAAATCAATGTGGGGGGACATGACAGATGCCATGAGAGCCATCCCTGATGTGGCCACCTACATTACATCCCTGGAGGGATGGCAGGATAAAGTAGACCCCGAACTGGTCTCTCTGACATAAAATCCACCAAATGGAATCTAAACTGGAAGACCTGGAAGGCCACAGTTGCTGGAACAACATTGCTATCTTCAACCTTCCAGAGGAGGCAGAGGAGCAACTCCCATTTTATTCCTGCAAAAAATGCTGACCAAAATCACAGGGCCCTCCCCCAACAACACAACGTATATAATAGAGAAGGCACACCAATCACTGAAGCCTAAACCAGCAGCTGATCTCCCTCCCAGGCCCCTGATTCTCAAATTTCTGAATTACCTGGACAAAATCCACATCCTCAGCAAGGTCAGAGAGCTTAAAGATGTTCTTTGGGAAGATCAAGCTAAGGTTCACTCAAGAGGGCAGCATATCATTTTATGGTCACACAATTGATCGCAGCTGGAATTAAGTTAAAGGTGGTCTACCCTCCTGCCTCTCAATCTTGCATAAAGGCTCCTGGCACAACTACAAGACCACAGAACAGGCCCTCCCAGTCCTGCAGGCCATTTTTCCAGAGTTGTTCAGCACTCAGGGGTCTGTCTTCTGCTACTTTTCACGGCACGAACATGCACATCATCTTCTGCACGTCGGATGTCAACTTCTTTTTTCTCTTCTAGAGGTCAGAATTGCTTTATGGATCTATTCAGTGTCAGTGCCTTCAGTTTCTCCTAACTGTTACCAGACTGCCTTCGGGTTATTCTAGGGAGCAGTATGCCAAGTCTAAAAGCTCTACCATCAACCTCAACTTTTTCTTGTAATATCCCACAGCCTGCCTATAGTCCACGTCTGCATTCACACGCATCGGGACACAGCTTGGGGAATGCGCTAATACCTTGGGACACTGCTCCACTTGCCTTACTTTTTTCATATATATCTCCACTACCAGGTGACTCATTTCTCTTTCCGGCCTCCTCTCTATGTCAGAATGGCTACAATAGTGGTCCCATGCACTTGCTATACACACATGCTAGAATTAGGAACTGGCACTTCAAGGAACTTTGCATTATGTTTGTTCTTCTCCCTCCCTTTTCTACAAATTAGCAAATTATTTTTTTCTATTCCTTTTCTTCTCTCTTTCTTTTCTTTTGGGGTTAGCACTGTCTCTGGGCACTACTACTCAAGGTCGGGGTGGGGGGTGAGTGTTTAACCCTGCTACTTGGGCAGCGGATCGCGTACCATAGCTGGGGATGGGGAGGGGGTGCTCACAACAATTACATGGGCAAAAAGTATTGCCTCGACTTCTGTAACTAATACTATTGGGTTACTGACAGCCCCTTTAGAATACTTGGTTGTCTGTGCAACACCAGGTGTCAGGTCACCAAGGGTACTGTTTCCATTGTTGCGGGCGTGGGTAAGTTTGGGCAAGGGACGAGGGGATTTGCTCTAACAAGCCTTTTCTTTGTAAAGCTATATGGGGGGGAGCCCACAGCAGTTTTGGGGGTTCTAGGTTTCCTCTGGTTGGTATTATGTACTACGAGGGGACCTCAGACAGTTTCTTGGACTTGCACAGAAATTACTGTTAAATGTTGGGAGTTATTTCAGGGGGTTTGGTTTCCATTGTTGTGGGTACGGGTATTCCTGGTGGATGGCAGGGGCTGGAGGGTAATGCTTGTTGGGGTTGAGGGAAGGGCTTTACTTACTGGTTTAAACATAATTTTAATATTGGGATAAGTTGGGGAAGGGAAGGGGAAGGGATGGTATGGGGAGGTAATATTGTTCAGTGTAATCTCTTTCTTTGTTACAGTATTTTAGGTCACATAGTGTGGGTTGTTACATGGATAGTTTGTTGGGGGTGGCTGGATTTTAGTTCTGGAGAGCGTAGCTTTCCATAGGACATTTCAATGGTCTATTCAATCTCCAGCTAAGATTTTGAGGTTACTGGCTATGGGGGAAGGGGAGGGGCTGCACCACTAATGCTGTCACTCAGGAGGTGAGCATGTTTTTTGATAACACTCTAGAGGTTGTATGTGTTTCCTAGTAGTGTTTTACCTTATTTAATGCATCATGGCTATAAATCTTAATTGCTGTACCTGAAATGTAAAGGGTGCCCAATCTCCCACCAAGAGAGCTAAAGTTTTATTACATTTAAATAAATTAAATATTGACGTTGCTTTCCTCCAGAAAATGCATTTATTATCCTCCCATGTACTCCAGTTCTGAAGGTCCTGGGTGGGACAGGCCTTGGGAACAGGGCCAGACTCACGCAGAGGAGGAGTTGCCATATTGGTAGCATGGAAAGTTCTGTTCAGACTTCTGGACTTGGTCACGGACCCCCAAGGTAGATACATTATTATTAGACCTTTACTAGGCCACTCAGAGTTCGTCTTGGGCTCAGTCTAAGGACTAACCACTGAGGATCCCCAATTCTTTATGTCCTTTATGACATCACTAGCCCCTGGTCCACTTTACCTATTCTGATTGGCAGGGACTGGAATTTGGTGTACTGAAATCTCCTACATAGATTCAGAACAGGCACACAAGCCTTATCTCCAGCCCAAATTGCCTCAGAGAACTTATGGACTCTGTGGGTCTGGTGGATCCCTGGAGGGTGCTCTTCCCACCAAGAGGGAATATTCCTTTCACTCAATCCCCCACAACTCCTTCCCAAGAATAGATTACTTCTTGTTGGGAATTAGGCACCTTCCAGCTGTGTCATCATGCAACTACCTTTCCAAAGTAATCTCAGACCATCATCCACTACTTCTGCACTGGCAATTAGGCCCCTCCGCTAAGAGGGATAAGGTCTGGAGGTTTAATGCACAATTATTAAAATCTGAGAATTTTGTTCCCCACCTCCAAACCTTTATTTCCACTTTTTTAACTAATAACGCTCCTTCAATGGCCAAGCTGGATCTCCTATGGGGTGCACTGAAATGTACAACGTGTGGGGAAATTTTCCGCCTGGCTTCTACTCAAAAGAAACTTACCGCCCAAGTCACAACTAACCTTCTTGGCCAAATTAGACAACTGGAGTTATCTGTTTCCTCTCCACCAATCCCAGATGAGTTAAATCAGCTGGAGATTCTCCATTCTCACTACAACACCATTTTAAGTGAAAAAGCTGAACATCTTATACTAAGATCCAAGTTTCACTACTTTGATCGGGGGATAAGGTGGGGAAATTGCTAGCACTACACCTCCGGGCCCAAGTCACAGGTAGGATAGTGGCTTCCCTTCAGAAGACCGAACTGTCACCTCACCTCGAGACATAGTAACATGCTTTGAAGAATACTATCAAGAATTATATTCCCAGCATTCCAGCACTTTTAACCTGAACCTTATGGAGCAGTTTGTACAGGGTATTCAGCTTCCTCAGTTAGGGATTCACCAGAAGGAATATCTGCAGACTCCCCTCACAATTGCAGAAATTATGTTAGCCATTGATTCACTTCCCACAGACAAAGCACCAGGCCCCGATGGATACCCCCACAGATTTTTATAAATCATTTAAATCTCAGTTAACACCCCTGCTACTTGATGTCTACAATTACATATACAAGTATGGCCTGTCAGATCTCTCCCTAACTGAAGCCATGATAGTGGTTCTCCCTAAACCGGGCAAAGATCCCCTTCATGTCTCTAACTACCGACCTATATCCCTGATCAATGTTGATCTTAAAATTCTCGCAAAAGTCCTGGCCAGTCAAATCAACAATGTCTGGCACGGTCTAATTAGTCCAGAGCAGGTAGGTTTTGTGATGGGAAGACTCTTGGCAGACCACCTCCACAAACTTACTCACCTAATCTCTTCCTCTAGGGACTCTGACACCCCTGCGGTGCTGGCCTCCCTGGACACAGAGAAAGCCTTCAATAGGGTCTTGTGGGACTATCTTTTTCATCTATTGCCAAAATATAGATTTCCTCCCCAATTTCTTCAATTGATTAAAGTACTATATTCACACCCCAGGGTCCCTATACTCTGTAACGTGTAACTTTCTCAACCTATCGTTCTTCAACAAGGCACCAGGCAAGGTTGCCCGCTGTCCCCTTTTCTGTTCAATCTGCATCTTAAACCTCTCATCCGATGGATCAACACTTCACCATTGATTACAGGGATCCCCATAGGTACCTCTCAGTACAAATGATCTGTTTATGCTGATGATATACTTCTTCACATTACACATCCCAATGGTTCTCAAAAGAAGTGGCGGGGAAGGTTAGGGAGAAAAAGGTAGCATTCAGGAAGTATAAGGAAACACAGAAGGGGCAGGACAGAGAATTGTACCAGTTAAAGCAGAAGAAAGCAGGGAAGGCAGTCAGAATAGCAAAGGCCCAAACTGAGCAAAAGATAGCCAACTCGGTTAAGAAGGGAAATAAAACCTTTTATAGGTACATTAGGGAGCAAAGAAAGACTAAGGCGGGGATACTGAGGCTGAATAAAGAGGAAGGTGGTTGGGCAGAGAGCGACAGTGAAAAAGCAGGGATACTGAAAGAATACTTCTGCTCTCAGATTAAGGGAGGTAGAAAGCTCTAGGTTAATCCCTGCCTTAAAGGCGGCCGACGGTTCAATTAAAACTACACCAAGAGAGATAGTAAAAATTTTTGAAGATTTTTACAAAGACTTATATAGTAACAACTCTTCTTCAGCTCCAATGTCGAATCCAAAGCCTTTTGGCGAGGGCTACCTCTCACAAAATGCACCGGGTCACTGTGATGTACTTTCCTCTCCTATCACGTTGGGAGATAGAGGAAGTCATCCAAATCTGCCCATCGACAAATCACCAGGACCCGACGGCCTTCCCTCAAATTTCTACAAAACATTCTTGTAAGGAGATTGCTCCTGCCCTCCTTAAGCTATTTAATTATATTCTTTCATCGGCACCACTAGATCCCTCTTTGCTGGAGGCTACCATAATTCTAATTCCAAAACCGGATAAACCTAAATTGGATCCAGCCAGCTATAGGCCAATATCACTACTTAACTACGATATAAAAATTTTAACCAAAATTCTCTCCTTAAGAATCAAACCGGTTTGGCAGGTGTTGCTGAGTCAAGAGCAGGTAGGCTTCGTCCAAGGGAGATCAGCTACGGACCATTTACGTACACTTACCCACATCCTTCATGTGGCTCAGGAGTCCCAGATGCCTATGGCTTTAGTTGCTTTAGACGCAGAGAAAGCCTTTGACCGGGTTAGCTGGGAGTTCCTGTGGATTACCCTAAATAAAATGGGCTCCCTGAGAAGTTTATCGGCTGGATAAAGGCGATCTATAGCTCGCGCCCTCTGGGTCTACTGCAATGGGGTGTTCTCGCCGTGTTTTATGCTATATTCTGGTACTCGTCAGGATGTCCCTTGTCTCCTTATCTATTTAATTTATACCTGGAGCCTCACTGCTTCATATCAAAAGTTCTCCTAAAATTTCTGGCTGTGTAATTGCTCAAGGGCTTTGACCCTCTCAGTTTTCGTAGAGACGACATTCTTTTGCACTTCTCAAATCCGAAACTTCCTTAGGGAGGTATTGCGATAGTTAACCTTTTGGTAAGGCAGCCAACTATAGGCTGAATTTGTCTAAATCGGTGATATTCCACTCAATTCACTCCAACTCCAAGCTAATGTTTCCAATTTGGTATGAAATGGGCCCCAAACCACCTCAAATACTTAGGTATTTATTTAGCACGGATGAGGAGATGATCAAGAAGCTCAATCTGGACGACCTGTTGGATAATATTCAAAAAGACCTCAACAGATGGGATAACCTTCCCCTTGCAATTGGAGGACGTATTAATATAATCAAAATGAACGTTCTTCCACGAATCTTTTACCCCTTGAATCTTCTCAACATCTGGCTTCCTAAATCTTACTTCCAGAAATTGCATTCAATAATGACCAAATTTATTTGGGGCGGCAAAAAACCTAGAAGATCCTTCATCAAGCTCTGTCTACCCAAAGACAAGGGAGGCCTTCGTTTGCCTAATTTCAGATTATACTATTGGGCCAGTCACTTAGCTAAATTGGCTAGGTGGATCGGACCCCAGAATGAGATTTATACGCCGCATGGTTAGATCTGAGCTTAGTTTGTTGAGGGAGCATAATATTTCTCCCATCATATCTTTTATTATAGTTTTTCCTCCCTTCCGGAGGCTCTTCACAACTCAGTGATAGGGGTGTCCGTTAAAATCTTAACTCAACTTTGGAACTTCCTTAAAATCTCATATACTAGGGATCAGGCCCAGCCATTAGTCCTTAACCCCAGTATTAGAATAGGTGGACACATACTGCCATTGACCTGGCTCCCACAAATTCAGGACCTTTTGGTGGAAGATCTCTATTTCTCTTGGTTCCTCTAGTGACATTCTTACAAATTTATGTCTACCTCCCCAGAATATATTCAAGATTTATCAACTACGACACCTAATAGGTAAAAATTTTGGGCTGGAGAGTCTACCCTCTCAGGTTAGGCCCTTCCTGGAGCAACTTAGGAATTTCGTTACTAATACCCACTGTATAGCTAGGCTATACAATTATTTCCTATCTATAAAGTTTCCTGATCCCCTGGGTGGATCCAGGACATGGGTCTCTCGCTTCTCTGGTCTTTCCCTTTCCTGGACTCAAATTTGGCATGATGTATACAGATATCTTACTTTGGATAGGAATAGATTAATCCAGTTCTACATTTTAAATAATATGTACTACACACCACTGAAGTTAGCCAAATTTGACAGATCAAAATCTGACAGATGTACCAGATGTGGCTTGGAAGTGGGGGATTTACTACACATATTTTGGTCATGCGTCAAAGTTGCCCCATTATGGCATGCAATTCGTAATGGTCTGGATCCGATTCTGGGTCTGGATGATTTATTTACAGCTGAAATTTGCATTTTTGGTTTGTACTCGAATATTAGGAGCTCAGAACGGAAATTTCATATAGCCATAATTTCAATGGCAGTTAAAAGACTAGTGCTTAGACACTGGCTAGACCAAGTAATTATTTCTTATAATGAATGGTTGGAGGAGATCTCCTTGTGTTTCAAGATGGAAAGATTAATAGCCAATTCTAGACATGCCATGCCTATATTCCAGAAAAAATGGGGCAAGTTATATGCTTTATATCTCCATTAATTTCTTAGTTAGAGCTCTGACGGTTTCAGGACGAGATGTCTCAATGTGACCATTCTCTCCTTGTTGGGTATTGTTCCATGGCACTAATTAATAGTCCTCAGGTTCACCTGGAGCTAGAGGTGGCACCTTCCGGGGAGGGTTGGGGGTGGTGGGGGTGTATTCTGTCACTGTTCTTTCCATTCTCTGTTCACAAATGGAATTTGGATCTGCTTTGCTTTATCACTTGTACCATATACTTGGCTTCTTTTTGTAAATTAATAAAGCTTTGAATTTCAAAAAAAAGAAAGAAAAAAAAGAATACTTCTGCTCAGTATTCATAATGGAAAAGCAGGGGGAGATACCTAATCCAGTCAATAGAAGCACTCTGGATAGGGGGGTTGAAATTAGTCCTTTTGCAGAAGAAAGGGTTCTGAAAGAACTCTTAAAACTGATGGATAAAGCAATGGGGCCCTGATGGGATTCACCCCAGAATTCTAAAAGAACTAAGGGGAGAACTAGTGACACCACTGACTACCCTTTTTAATAAATCATGGGAGGATGGTGTGGTACCTGAGGACTGGAGGAGGGCAGATGTGATTCCCCTTCACAAAAGTGAGAGCAAGACAAAGGCAGGAAATGACAGACCTGTTAGTTTGACCTCAGTGGTAGGGAAAATTATGGAATCACTTCTGATAGAAAGAATTGTTAGTACTCAGAGGCAAGTGTGGCAGAGAACCCAAGGCAGCATGGATTCACAGCAGGAAGATCATGTCAGACAAATCTAATTGATTTCTTTGACTGGGTGACCAATGTAGTAGACCAGGGAGGGGCTGTGGACATGGCCAACCTAGACTTTAGCAAGGCATTTGACACAGTAATAAACAAATTAGCCAGCCTGGGAGTGGGTCCAGGGTGGTAGCCTGGGTAAAACACTGGCTGGACAACAGAACACAGAGGGTAATAGTAAATGGAGTCCACAGTAAAGAAATGGGGGTTACTAGAGGGATACCACACGGTTCAGTACTGGGGCTGGTCCTTTTAATGTCTTTATAAGTGACACTGCAGAGGGAATGGAAGGAAAAGTATGTCTCTTTGCAGATGACACAAAGATCTGCAACAGGGTTGATACGCAAGGTGGGGTGGAAAGGATGAAAATGGACTTGGCAAGGTTGGAAGAATGGTCAAATGTATGGCAGCTTAGATTCAACGCAAAGAAGTTCAAAGTAATGCATCTGGGAAACAAAAATCCAGGGAAAAAGTACACAAAGGGGCATGAGATACTGACAACAACAAAAATGGAAAGGGACCTTGGAGTAGTCATATCAGATGACCTAAAGGTGGGCCAGCAATGTGAGATGGCAATAAGGAGGGCTGAGGGGATACTGGGATGCATAGGAAGAGGCATCACCAGTAGAAAACAGGAAGTTGTTGGCCCTCTGTACAGACAGTAGGTAAGTCCACATCTGGAGTACTGTGTACTAGTTCTGGAGACCCCATCTCCAGCAAAGACATAGACAGGGTGGAGGCTGTCCAGAGGAGGGCAACTAAAATGGTGCAGGGTCTGCACGGAAGACATATGAAGAGAGTTAAAGGAGCTTAATATGTATAGCCTCGAGGAAAGGAGGAGGGGGACATGATAGAAACGTTCAAGTACCTCAAGGGACTCAACAAAGTCCAAGAAGGTAGCATCTTTCAAAAAAGAGGCATGCAAGAACAAGTGGGCACAGTTTGAAGATGGGGAGGGGCAGCTCAGAGGTAATGTAAGGAAGTATTTTTTCACAGAGAGGGTTGTGGATGCATGGAACAGCCTTCCAGAGGAGGTTGTGGAGTTAAAAACAGTGGTTGAATTCAAGCATGCATGGGACAGCCATAAGGCAATTCTAGGGGTTGGGGGTGGAAAGAAGTAAGCTGCTGGTTAACTAGGATCTGCAGCTTATCCATTAGGTAGGGAAATGGGTAGACTGGGTGGGCCAAGTGGTCCTTATCTGCCATCAAATTCTATGTTTCTATGTTTCTCAAGGGAATCAACAAAGTCCAAGAGGGTAGCATCTTTCAGAAAAAGAGATGTGCAAGAACAAGAACAAGTGGGCACAATTTGAAGATAGAGGGGATGGCTCAGAGGTAATGTGAGGAAGTATTTCTTCACAGAGAGGGTTGTAGATGCATGGAACAGCCTTTCTGAGGAGGTTGGAGAGTCAAAAACAGTGGGGGAATTCAAGAATGCATGGGACAGACATAAGGTAATTCTAGTGGGGGGTAGGAGGAACTAGGCTGTTGGTTAACAAGGATCTGCAGCTTATCCATTAGGTAGAGAAATGGGCAAACTAGGTGGGCAAAGCAGTACTTATCTGCCATCAAATTCTATGTTTCTATGTTTTATTCCAACTGGGCAGCTTTACCAATGTCAGTGCCCACTGGGCACTGCTGGACCTTGTTCCTGTGCGTTAGACACTTTATCACACAGGTATTGCCCAATGAAATTCCTTATATTTTGGTGCCCATTTCATAAAATTTTATTGCAGCCTTGTTTAACTTTATACAGATGCATGCTGCAGGAACCATGGACCCTGTTCAGTTACTCATGGTTACCCTCAGTGTTGGCAATGAAAATATTTCACTGTGGGAACCCAACCCCTTTGATGTGGAAGCCAATGTGTCTGAAAGTGTCCGGATACATGTGTTCTCATTTTATATAGCATTTTTGCACTTTATTTTGTTAGTTTTGGGCCTTTAAGGGATACATTTTACAGAGGAGCAACCTTCCCCAATTGCGCTCTGAAACTGAGACAGACTTTAATTTCACTACTGGAACTGATGTTCTCCCATCCCCCATTTCCACCACTTGTATACATAATTTTGCTGTAGCAGTCACCTCCTGATCTCTGCATTCCTGCCTGGATGTATCGACTCCTTCAACTGCAGATGGGATCACACCTCCGATACCTCAGCTCTACTCGGCCATCACCTCCAGCAACTCTGCTGATCAACTGGGCTCTCCATCAGTCAGTCTCACTCTGTTAGGGTGGTCAAGTGGATGAAACACTGATGAGCCCACCTGCTGCAGTCTGCTTCTTGGCGATACCTACTGCAGGCTGTCACCAGACTGAGATGGCTGGCACGATGGCTCTCTCTGCCTCACTAGCATAGTTGCTGTGCAGACCCCTCAGGCCAGAGAGGGATAAGGTCTGTTCTTTCTTTCTCTCAGCCCCAGCTGTCAAATGTATGACAGCTTAGATTCAGTGCAAAGGCGTAAAGTAATGCACCTGGGAAAACAAAGCCCAGGGAAGAGTACAATGGGGTGAGATACTGACAACAACAAAAATGGAAAAGGACCTGAGGGTAGTCATATCAGAATGACCTAATGGTGGGCCAGCAATGTGAGAAGGCAGTAAGAAGGGCTTGGGGGGATACTGGGATGCATAGGGAGAGGCATCACCAGTAGAAAACAGGAAGTTATTGTCCCTCTGTACAGACAGTTGGTAAGACCACATCTGGAGTACTGTGTACAGTTCTGGAGATCCCATCTCCACAAAGACATAGACAGGGTGGAGGCTGTCCAGAGGAGGGCAACCAAAATGATGCAAAGTCTGCATCAGAAGATATATGAAGAAAGACTAAAGGAACTGAAGATGTATAGCCTCAAGGAAAGGAGGGAGAGGGGGACATGATAGAAACTTTCAAATACCTCAAGGGAATCAAAGTCCAAGAGGATAGCATCTTTCAGAAAAAGATGTGCAAAACAAGGGACACAATTTGAAGATAGAGGGGGGATGGCTCAGAGGTAATATGAGGAAGTATTTCTTCACATAGAGGGTTGTGGATACATGGAACAGCCTTCCTGAGGAGGTTGTAGAGTCAAAAACAGTGGAGGAATTCAAGAATGCATGGGACAGACATAAGGCAATTCTAGTGGGGTAGGAGGAAGTAGGCTGTTGGTTAACTAGGATCTGCAGCTTATCCGTTAGGTAGGGAAATGGGCAGACTAGGTGGGCCAAGCGGTTCTTATCTGCCATCAAATTCTATGTTTCTATGTTTCAGCTGTGAGGCATCTCCCTCACAGACTGATTGCTGGTAGAAGACAGTTCTGAATCAGCAAAATAAGTGCAGATATCCTACATGAAGCAGCTCCTTCTTACAGGGTGAAAGGAAAAAAAATACTCACTGTGGTAATGTTTCATCCAAGGGATCCCTGGCTATGCTTAACAGCTGCAATCATTCCCCTGGAATGAGCTGCTCTGGAGCCTAGAATTTTATGCTAATTATGGAATCTTAGAAAGGGATGCAAAACTTTGCTGTATAATCATGCTAACCCCCACCCACTTGTGTCAGATTTATTTCTGAAGCTAGGGTGAGTAGTGGCCTCTAAAATCATTCCAAAGGAGAGAGTCTGGGAGACTCTTAAATTTGCAGAACACATTTGAAAAGATTAGATCACAGAGTATCAGCTGTAAGGCACTGTAACACGTAATGCTCAAGCAAAACAGAAAATAACTGATTCTTGTGTGAACTTTTTCCAGGTTCTGGAAGATGCAGGATGGGATTTTAAGCATAGTGAGGGATCCTTAGAAGAAACAACATTACTGTGGTGAGTAATTTTTCTTCAAGTCCCAGGAATCCTCACTTTGCTTAAAACTACAGACTACAAAGCACTGCCTTGGGAGGCTGTGTGCAGAATCTGTTTAGGGAAAGGTTCTGCAAGACAGCAGTGCATCCTTTCTGGATGGTACATCCAGACAATAGTGCCTTGTGAAGGTGTGTACTATTTTCCATGTAGCTGCTTTACAGATTTCCTGTAAGGAAGTACACACCTTGATGCCACCACCAAGGCAGAGTGTGCCCTGATGCCCTGAGGTGGCAGTTTGCCAGCATTGCTGTAACAGAACTGTATGCAGGACACTATCCAACAAGAAGTTGTTCTTTTGGGTGCGATCTTACCTTGATCCACGTCACCATAGGTGACAAATAACTAAGTATTGCTGGACCTCATCTCCTTTGTGTGGTCCAAATCGCAGCTCAGTGCTCTCTAAACATCAAAACTGTGGGGCGTGTGTTCTCCTGAACTGGATTTTGCTGTAAAGAACACTGGAAGTACAATTGACTGGTTCAGATGAAATTCAGACACCACTTTAGAGAGGAATTTTCTGTTGGTTCTGAAGACTACCTTGTCCCTATGGAAATGATATAGTTAAGGTCTGGGCAGAGGGCTTGCAGCTCGTTCACCCTTCTGGCAGATGTCATAGACACCAGAAAACTGCATTCTAGATGCCATATTTCAAATCAGCAGCTGCCATGGGCTTGAAGGAGGCTCCATGATCTGGGCAGTGCACAGATTCAGATCCCATGGTAGGACTGGATTCCTGACTAGTACAGGTGGATAAGGCCTTTAAATATTTTTTGGGAAATGGGCTGTGGGGCCACTGATCTGTCCTTGACAGCTGAGGCATGGGCTGACACTGCTGCCAGATGAACCTTTAGACATGAAGGCCTGAGACCCAGGGACCGAAGGTGGACCAGGTAGTCAGGATTGTAGAAAGGTCTGCCTGAAGTGGGTTGAGCTGCCTAGAGGAGCATCTCAGTGAATACCTTTTCTACTTGGAGGCACAGGTTTTCCTTGTTGCTGGTTTTCTGGAAACCTTAAGCACTTCCAAAACCTTGAGAACTCCAGCTTTTCAAGAATCATGCCTCTCCCCTCAGTTTCAGCAGCACCCTCAGTAAGAGTGGAAATGGAAAGAAGGCATAAAGAAACTTCCCAACTGAGCATTACAGTGTCCTTTGGGATGGCGCCCAACAAGGGAGGCCTGCAACAGAACAAGGGGAACTGGTAGCTTTCCCAGGATGTGAACAGATGTATCTCTGGTGTACCCCACCTTCTAGACACTGCAGTTAGCACCTGCTTGTTCAGGGCCCATTTGTTATGTCCCTGACTGATTCTGCTCAGGGAATCCACCAAGGCATTGTCTTTCTCTGGCAGATGAACTGCTGACAGTTGCACGCCTAAGCAAAAGGCCAGATTACAAATCTTCATTGCTTCTGTGCACAACTTTGAAGATCTTGCTCCTCCCTGTTTGTTGATATAATATATGGCAGTGGTATTGTCTGTCCTGACCTGGATGGATTTAACCTCTGATGAGGAAGCAGAAAGCCTGCATTGCCAGAAACACTGCTCTGAGTTCCAGGAGGTTTTTGAGCTCCTCAGACTCCAGTGGCTCCACCCTCGTGTCGGTTAGATCTTCCAGGTGGGCACCTCATCCCAGGAGGGAGGCATCTGTAGTGAGCAGAGCCATGGGTGGTGGTTGGAGGAATGGAACACGATGTCTAAGGCTGCCTTCTTCCTTCCACCATTCCAGTGCCCTTATCAGGGACTTTGACATGGGCACTAGTGTTGACAGTGGTTTTTGCCTTTGGGACCAATGGTACTATACTTGGTTGGTAGACAGAAGAAGGCTGAAGCCCATCGAATCTGTCTCCTGCCTTAGCAGAGCCACTTTGCAGGGTCTTGATGTAACATATAACCATGCAAATTTTTCTTGAATGTCTCAAAAGAATCTGTATTTACCATTTCTCTGGGCAAGGTGTTCCATAGCCTTACCGCTCTCTGAGTAAAAAAAAAACCTCTCCTAGTGTTCTTTTTGGATAATACTGATTTAATCTGTTTGTGATGAGATTTCAGATTTACGTCCCTTTAATTGAATTCTAATTTCAGGCTATTCATTAGCTCTATGTCCCCTGTGATTTTGAACATCTGAAGCATACCTCCCCAATCTCCTCATCTCCAAGGTATAAAGCCACAAATCCTGCAGCTTAAGGTTATGAGGCTCATCCTTAAGTCATACAATCATTTTGGTCACCCTGTGCTGAATCCTCCAAGTTATCAACATCCCTCCTCAGATGCAGACTCCACAATGAAGCACAGTAATCCAAATGTGAGAGAAATAAATCTGATGATAGTGGCAGGGATGAGAATGCCCACACAACAGATTTTGAATTTCATTCTAAGATTCCATAATTTGCATACAATTCTGGGCTCTGGGGCAGCTAATTCCAGGAAATGATTGCAGGTGTTAAGCACAGTGTGGGATTCCTGAGGCTTGAACTAGCACTTTTAGCTCTTTCTTTACCTGTGCTGCACTGTTGCACTCACAGATGGTAGGTCTGCCTCCTTGGAAAGTTAGGAATGCACTACTTTCAAGCTGGAAAGGTTTTACAGGAAAACCCACACAGCAAATGAAAACCAAAAAAGAAATCTATGCACTCACCAGAGACCTCTGTTAAAGCCTTTAATTGAGCTGGTGCAGAATCAAACAAATGAATCAAACAGAGTGATGAGTGATGAATACCACTATATATCACCTGCAAATGTTTCCTCAGCTCACACCCAAACAGACAGCCTATCCATTGGCTTAGATCCGTTGTCAGTCACAGGAGAGGGCCTGTCCATCAGCACTTCAACAACTGATTTGGTCCCTTAAATCCAGATGAACCCATTCTTACCAGTAGTGCCACATGGTGTCAGAACCATCCATTGCTTAATCCGACCCAAAATAGCAGCACAAGGTAGAATGAGGTAATGAGGTTCTACTTTAGTCCAATAGCCCCTGGTGGCTCTGAAGCTGGCTCTGAGGTCTGAATCATTGGTCACTGTCATTAGATACATTTTCCATGCTGAAATGGGTCAGAGTTGCAAACATGGCAGAGACCAGTAGTCCCAAATGCACACCTCCCAAAGTCCTTTTAAGAGGCACTGGCCCCTTGAAACACACTTCATGCCCAATTTAATCTGGAGCAGGTAAGTACTAACGTCCAGTTAACTCAAGCTGCAGTTTAGGTAAAGTCCCCACACATCTTGAGCATCAGCCATGCTCTCAGTTTGCAACAAGGAAGAACTATATCATTTAACAATGAAACTGAGAGTCCAGGTGCAGGAGGCGCTATAGGAGTAGCACTTCTCTGAGATTACTTCCTGACCTAGACTGCAGCAGTCCACATTCAAGTGAAGTCACAAAGGGCATAACTAACAGTCGACAGCATAAAAGGAAAACAAGTAAGACCCACTGATGGGGTGGGGTTAAATACTCCCCTCTGGTCTCCCCAAAATGAGCACTTGGATGCCAAATTGCATCCCACCAACTTCTCGGCACTGCCAATTGTTCTCATGTAAGTGGCAGGTTTGCTTAAGGCCACTTTGTGTTAACCATGCAGCTCACCATCCTTCTTTTATTTGCCCACTACTTTCCAGTGTTGACTTAAGAAAATCAGCTCTCATTTTCTTGGCTGACTAAAAGATAGATAATGATACACTAAGTAAACCCTTAATCCTGTGCAGACCAGGATCTGCTCTAGGCATTGCAAACTCAATTACGTACTCAAGGTTAAGGTTTTAGTTTACCTGAGCTGCAGGATAGCAGAAAGAAAGTTTTAACTCAAGAGTTTTCATTCTGAAACAGGAATTAGCAGTGCCATGAAATTAATGTTTCTGTCAAGCAACTCTATAAATCATTGAAAATGATGATTATCCGTACTCCATGAGTGATGTCCTCAATAAGGAAAGGAAAGGAATTTAATTTTAGGTGACCAAAAACACTTCAGACCTAGAAGAGAACTCCTTCTCTTCACAAAGCAATGGTGTCGCAGAAGAAGTGCTCTCTGAAGCATTTTCCAGGTACTGGAGAAAAGTTTAAGACTAAAAAGAAAGGAATTTATCTAATAAATATGTTTTAGTAAAATAGACCACTACTTATCAGAAAGGATTTAATAGTGAAATCACTGAAATGTGAAGACTGCAGCAAGGACACAGCATACATGCTCCAAATGATACCGGTTATGACCTACCCAGAAACGCCTCCGTCCCTTTGTCAGTGGGACCAGAGTTGATGCACTTGCTATACAATATTTGAAGGAGGTACTGTAACTGTGACTTGTAAAAAGACCTGAAAAAGTTTAGCTAGTGTGCAAAAAAAAAAAAAAGAGTAATTTCATTACTTTGTGACGTAATAGGTTCCTGTTTTGGACCAATGTATTTATTTTTACCCCATGGGTCAGATTTGACTGATGTTTGAAACTCCCCTAGTGCTTTCATTTTTCACAGGTTCAAACCCCAGCACAGCCGCCAGCTGTGCAATCTTAAGCATGTCAGTTGCTCAACCTGTGTTTTAGATCTCCTGTACAAAACACTGAGCTGAAGTTGGACCACACTGAAAATGAGAGATGACATTTAAGTTGGGCAAACCTAAGTTAACAAATTGTAACAAAAAAAAATCTTCAAGTGGAGGACCATGCCAAAGGGTCTGTTATACTGCCATGGGAATCCATGATCACCAAGAGAAGTGTGGTAGAACTAGTTCCCCTACAGTAGGTCAGAGCCAGGCTTTCCAAGATTCGCAAGATAAAGGCAAAGGCCCAGAGCAAAACAAAGTATGTCACTGCATTTGGCAAAAAGAGTGCCTCACCTGCCAGGGGGTTAATTTGCCATCCCAGCCTAGCGGTTAAAGAGCTTGTGGCAGTGTCCCCATGCATGAAGAACTGCATGAGATCACACAGGTTCAACTCACAACATCTCTACGAGGGTAGGCGGGGGCCATAAATGTAGAAGAAGACTTTTGTTTACATCACTCATGCACAACTTGAGCCAGCAGAAGGAACAACATTGTTATGCCACCTTGTATGTGCCAGTTGGGGTGCAGCAGATACGGAACTGGACTGAAGGCATGCACTCAACAAGAGCAATTCTCACCTGAAAACAAAAGGTGTATTTTGTGTCGTGCCACATTTTGAGGAGATATTAGAATGGTGTTAGTCTGGAAAACTGTAGCGTATTAAGTCAGAAGTATCTAAGCAAGGAGAAGATGAGTGCAGGAGATGAGGTGTGTTCAGCCAATGTGCTGAAAAACAATTACGCTAAAAATTTACTTTACAAATAAAGAGGCAGGTAGTCATTATAACATGTAAAACAACAAAGACTGGAAGCAGGTGGAAGTTACTATACCACATAAAATAACTGAGACTGGGAGGTGGGTCACTATACCACATAAATTAACAGAAATTGGGAGTGAGGGGTCACTATACCACATAAAATAACAGAGACTAGAAGTGAGGTGTCACTATACCTCATAAAATAACAGAAATTGGTACTCGTATCAGAGTATTCCATAAAATTCAGTGAGTAAAATAGGTCAAAAACTCACCTTACATGGATCACTGACCGTATTATATAGAGTACAAGAGACTGGGAGTGAAGGGTTACTATAATCACATAGAGCACAAAAGCCTGGTAATGGGGGGGTTACTATACCCATACAATAACAGACTCTGGGCAGGGTCATTATGCCACATAGAATGCAACAGACTGGGGGGGTATGTATACCACATAAAATAACAGAGACTAGGAGTGGAGAAGGGTGTGGGTTTCTACATCAAATAAAATAAGAAGCTGCTAGGGTAAAGAACCATACACGAGTGTACTGCTGATGCTGCATGTCCTTCTGACACTGCTGTTGCTGACTCTAGTTCTAAAATCTGACAGTTCTTCAGATGTTGTTTTGCTTGACCAGGTGTGGATGATGCTGGCCACCACAGACTCCCCTGCCACTGCTGCTGTTTGTCATGTCTTATTCAAGATTACTCATTAAACAATATTTAAACAAGACAGCCCATTAAGTTCAAAGTTCAGGTTACTGGCCCTACTGCTGCCACCTCTGCTGTATCTTTGTATTTTGGCAGTACTTGACCTACTTGTAATTCCGGAGGCAGAGTGGGGTCCAGATAGCCTGGGGCAGGCTTATAATAAGGTGTTACTGTGACTCTGGCTGGGCTCTATTGCTCCTGTCCGAGTTCATCCTCTCCTTTCAACCTCGGTCCCCATGGTTTGATGGGACCATGAGGGAGTTGTAGTGACTTGAACGAAGGTTAGAGCACTGCTGGTAGAAATCCACCTTGGAGGCTGAGCACCTTAGATTGATGGAACATCATCAAGTCTACCAATCAGCAATCACCCGTAGAAGGCAGAGTTCCTGTCCGGAAGACTGTTTCTGCTCAGAACCGACCGCTCAGCTCTTTTGAACTGTGGACAGGCTGTACAACCCATCCTGTCTTCAATATCAAAGAGCTTTTTTCACAGACTGAGTGTGATGAGCTCGCTCAGTTCTTTGCAGATAAGGTGGCTGGCATCAGGGCGGAGACCCAACCAGCACACTCTATGGGAGCTGCTAGTAGTCAGTGTATGGTCATTTCTCCTTGCTTTGTCTGGAGTTCCTTCAACCAGCTGGAATCTGGGGATATTGTGCAGATTGTCCAGGGTATGCACCCAACATGCTGTAGTTTGGATCTGGGTACAACTTCCCGGATTATGGGTTCTTGTGACATCGTTGGCCCAGTCCTTGCAAGAATAGTCTGGTGCTCCCTTAAGTCTAGTGAGTTTCCTGAAGGAGACGGTGGTGACACCTCTCCTGGAGAAAGCTGCTCTGAACCCAGACTGCCTTGCGAAATACAGACCAACCTCTAACCTTCCCTTTGCTGGGAAGGTGACTTGAGAAGGCTGTGGCGCTACAGCTGGAGAACCATCTGACCATCCACGACATTAAAGAAACTCTCAAATCCGGTTTTCATAAGAGGCATAGTACTGAAACCGCTCTGGTTTGGGTGCTCAATGATCTCTTGATGGCGAGAGAGCAGAAGTAAAATTCTATGTTGATACTTCTTGATCTCTCTTCAGCGTTGACACCGTGGACCAATGGGTGCTCCTCGAGGCATGGGTCAATACCACACACAACACTATGCTGCATGGCACAATCACATTGCCAATAATGCAATTCTTGCCATGCGATATCTTTTCTTTCTGTGGGGGTTCCTGGGAGGTTCAGGGCGGGAGCACACAAAGATTGAAAAAATAACATTTCTAGGACTGGGAATCAAACCCGGGCCCAGAAATATTGCCTGAGTTCCCTACTGATGTGGCTCAGTCTGTTGAGCCACAGCAGCTGGTTGGCAGAACCCACTCCCAGCAGAGGTCTTATCCTCTGCCTGGGAAAGTGGGAATGGTGCAATACCACATACAGCAGTATATGAAGTATTGCATCATTCGCTTACTAGTGCAGCACTGTACCGGGTTAGCCATAATGTCGTAGGCTATTAAGCGTGCAACATTATGACCCAGTAGGCTCCTCGAGTGCTTGAGGTTCATCTGTGGCCTTTCTGGTACAGTTCTCAGGTGATTTAAGTCCTTTCTCACTAGCAGAACTCAGTGGGTGGTGTCGGAGATTTTTTCCTCTGACCCATTCTCTCTGCCATGTGGGGTCCCTCAGCCTTGTCAATCCTCCCTATACCCCCCCCCGTCTATCCCCTTATGCTTTATTCCCATGCACTTGTCTCTGATTATGAACCCACACTACTATCATGCCACCAGCATCGCCAAGTCAACAATGGGAAGAAGGCACGAAGGACACCACAAATCAGATGCTTCAGAAGGAATTTGGAAAAACGTTATAACTGTGGATCCACTCAGGAGACAAAATAAGAAAAAAAAAAAAGGAATTTGCAGATTAACATGATAGCACATTATGCCCCTCTACTATTCCAGAGCACGAGGGACAGAAAATGTCACATAAATTCAGCAGCTAACAATGAAAATACAGTATCACTCTGAAACCTTTATTATAAAACGAATAAGAGAACTCCTCCACTGTGATTGGAAAAAGTCACACCATGAGGGGTTTTGTGTGATAATAGCGCCAATATAATAGGTGCCGAACAAAACAGCAACTATAAATCGGTGAATGACCAAATGGCAATGAGCACTACCGCACCTACCACATTTAGCAACAGACACTTATGTGCTCTTTTGGGGGGAGATGTTAACTTACATTTTATGGGGGCTATGCCCCCCATATCTATTATAATCAACTCTGGGGTGTGACAATCAGAGAAGGAAACTCTAGAGGGAGCTACAGCACGGAGGGTACTGAAGTCAGCAAGGGGATTACATTGGGGGGAGGCAACATGCAGGCAGGGGGAACACAGTTGGGAGGGCAGGGGACCGGAACTTCAGCAACCCACAAAATGAAAGAAATATACAGTGCAACCAAACAAAATAAAAAACCTACAGCCAGTCCTCAACCCAGGTCCTGTGGACACAAAGGCAAGGACCGTAACCACCACACCAGATGGCCAGCTCGGGACTAGCTCAACAAATACAGCCCTACATACTGCATACAACGGCTACTCCCTACAGACACATAATCACCGAACTTACTATGTGCTACTAAGTGCACATAGATCTTTTTACACTTGCTATTTTGCTGTCACCCAAATTGACATGCCTAAATTGCTTCACCCATATAATGGGATAACCTAGACACCCCTGCTATTAGAGTCCCATAGCAGGTTATTTTCAATAGCTCATTTACTTATCCAGCAAGGAGGTGGGGCTTAGGACAACATTTTCAGTCCACAGAGACATGGGTAGGTGGGGACTTCAGGTGCAAGGTTCCCACAGGATATCACCACTGTGAACAGTCTTTGGTTTTGGAGCTGGCCCTGGTGAAGAGTCCAAGATGTCAAAAACCAAGAAAGGGCCACTCTCAGCCAAAAAAAGCCCAGACATTCAGATTTGGTCACTGTTTCGCTTTATTTTACATACGGACATACGAAACTATCAGCAGATACAGGCCTATCGGTCTACCTAGTCTGCTCGAGTGTGCAGCACCTCAGTCTTTCACACTGCAGCTGCCCCTCCCCTTGCTTCCCCTCCAACTGATTTTGCCTACGTATATTTCACTGCCACCCCCTGCCCCCCCACGGTTTGAACCCTCCCTCTGAACCTGTCCCACACCCTTTTGAGGGTGCCCACCATCCCCAGTGATAACACCTCCTCCGGCAGCACATTTCACCCTGCCACCACCCTTTTGGTAAAATAGTGCCTCCTCATTGCCCCCCTGAATCTGCTGCTTCCAACTTCAGACTGTGCCACCTGGTTTACCTTCCACCTTTTAATTTGAAAATACATCCGTGCTTACTCTGTTCATACCCTTCAAGTACTTGAAGGTCTCAGTCATATCCTCCTCCCTTCTATCCTCCAGGGAATACATATTGAGCTCTCTCAGTCTCTTCTCATAAGGTTTATCGCCCAACCCCAGGATAATTTTAGATTGCCCAGCGCTGTACCCCTTCCAATAGCTTGATGTCCTTTTTCAAGTAGGGTAGTACTGCACACAGTATTCCAAGTGTGGTCTCACCAGGGACCTGTACAGGGCAGGACAACTTCCCCTCTCCTAGAGGTAATTCCCCTTGTGATGCACCCCAGCATTCGGTTGGCCTTTGCCACTGCCTTCCTATACTAGGCTTAGTGGTTCATTTCCCCTGTCACAAGTATACCCAAATCCTTCTCCTCCTTTGACTTGGATAACTGCACGCCCCCCAACCAGTAACTATTTCCAGGATTTCTGACTCCCAAGTGCATGACTTTGCGCTTCTTGGCATTGAACTCAAGTTGCCATGTATTAGACCATTCCTCCAGTTTTGCCAAATCCTCCTGGAGTACTGTACCACCTTCCCCTCCATCAACCTCCGCACAGATCTTGGTGTCATCGGCAAAGAGACTGATCTTACTCTTTATTCCTTCTGCGATGTCAGCAATGAAAACATTAAACTGCACTGGTCAAAGCACTGAGCCCTGTGATACCCCACTTGTTACCATCCTGGGCTCAGATACCTCACCCCCCCCCACTACTACCTTCTGCTGTCTATCCTGCAACCAGCTCCTGACCCATCTAACCAGTCTCCTCCCACTCCCAGGTTGCTCAGTTTTCTGGTCAGCCTACCATGTGGCACTGAATCAAAGACCTTGCTAAAGTTCAAATACAGGACATCCACAGCATGCCCCTTGTCCAGTGTCCATGTAACCCAATCGAAAAAGTCCACCAGGTTCATCTTGCAGGACAAACCCATGCTGTATGCCATCCTGGAGATCATAATCCTCCAGAAATTTTACCAGCCTTTCCTTGAGGATAGTCTCCATTAGCTTTCCTACAATTGAGGTTAGGCTGACTGGTCTATAGTTCCCTGGTTCATCCTTGGGCTCACTCTTATAGAGGGACACCACATGCACCACCCTCCAATTCCTGGGTACACATCCCATTTCCACAGAGGTGTTGAACAGGTCTGCCAACGGACCCGCCAGGACTACTGCCGACTCTCTCAGTACTCTAGGATAAATTCTGTCTGGCCCAGGTGCCTTATCAACCCTCAGGGATTTAAGGCCTCCAACACCCTACCTCTGTGATTTCCCATCCATGATCTCCTCCCCTACCCCACCCCGCCCTTCCCCTTAGGTATGGGCCCATCCTCTCCTTGATGAATACCGAACAGAAGTACTCATTGAGTACTTCTGCCTCCTCTGCCCCCTTTTCTACCCACCCACTACCATTCTTGATACTAACAATCTGATCCTTACTCTTTCTCTTCTTCCTTATATACCTGAAGAAATCCTTTTCACCTTCTTTGATCCCTTGGGCCAACCTCAATTCTCTCGATGCCTTGACTGCCCTTACTGTTCTACTCACTTCCCTGGATTTCCTCACATATTCCTCCCTGTCCTCTCCCCTGTTGGATCTTTTGTAGATTCTAAAAGTAGCTCTCTTTTCCTTCACCCTCTTTCCTACCTCCTTGTTCATCCAGCTTGGCTTCTTGGTCTTGGATTTCTTGCCCAGGCTCCTTGACACATGTGCTAGTAGCCTCAGCCAGACCCCTATTGATGATTGCCCATTTTTGCTCAGTGTCCATGTTCAGGCAGATGCTAGCTGTGTGCCATTCCAGTATACTACTCATCCTGCCAAAGTCTGCCCTTTTGAAATCCAGGACCTTAGTCCTTGTGGTGGCTAACTCCTTTCCTAGATTGATTGAGAACCACATTGTGTGGTGGTCACTTCCTGCCAGGGGTTCCTCTACTCCAACATCCCTGTCTTGCTCCCCATCCTCCAGCACCAGATCCAAGATGTTCCCCTCCCTAGTTGGTTCTGCTACCCTCTGTGTCAGGAAGATGTCCTGGAAGGCTTCCAATACGATCTGCTCCCTGGCACATGAGGTAGTTGGGATGCTCCAATCCACCCCTGGTAGATTAAAGTCCTAAACCACCACAGTGCTCCTTTGCAACTAAGCCTCTTTAGCTGCTCCCCAGCTCCCTGTCAATTTCCTCATTCTGTATTGAGGCATATAAACTAACCTAATCTAACTTTTGCTACCCTTTGGGTTGTATAGTTGCACCCATAAGGCCTCTGCCCTGCCTTCCTCCCTCTTCCCTGTTACACCTTATCCCTTCCCTAACATAGATGGCCACCCAACCCCTTTCCCACTTTTCCCTATCCCTCCATTATAGCTTGAAACCCAGGATGGCTAGGTCCCAGTCATGGTATTGGGTTGCCCATGTCTCGGTGATGGCAGCTACATCCACCTTCACTTCCGCCATCAATGTCTGCAACTCTGCTATTTTATTCCCCAGGCTCCATTTTGGTCTACTGTGCTCTGTGCCTTTTTCCCTCTCCTCCATTTCCCCTCCTATTTAATTTGGCCCTTGATCGTGCCTTGTGCTTAAACCTACCCAGGATGTATGTTTATTACAACATAAGTGCACACCCAGTAATGGGTTTATCATGTACACAAGACACTCATGTACTCAACTGTAAAATGCCAAAATTCTGCACAACATAGTACATCTTTCGAGCACACCCAGAACTAGTTCCGTACTGCTGTGGGAAACACTGTAATTAAGAGCTGTTGACACCTCTAAGAAAAGTCTGAAAATCATAATAGTAAGGTAAAATTCAGCTTGCATTCCACACATATTCTACATTATTTACTACTGATGCAATCTGCATGAATACATGATCTTTATACTTCAGAGTTCATCTGCCTCGATAACCTCCTCCCTACTTAAAGCCATATTCCTCTGTTGTGACATCACAATCTGTTACCATTGGAGTAACTGTGATGTCACAAGGAGCGCTTTATGACTTCATGTAGGGATAAAGCAACAGGAGTAGATGAACTGTTCAAGAGCAACGTTCCTGTTTTCATGCAGATTACATCAGTAATAAACAATGGGGAGGAGGAACACCAAACTAATGTGAAATACAAGCCATGCTGTGTCTGAATATTATGTTTTGTTGAAGTTCTCCTAAAGATGTCAGCTGCTCTTTAAGATACTAAGAGACTGGAGAGCAGCAAATGTGGCCCCATTACGTAAGAGTGGCAGCAGGAATAAACTGGGAAATTCTAGACCTGTTAAGTCTTTCATCTGTTGTAGGGAAGCTAAAATAACAAAAGAAAGAAGGGTGGATTTGGAGAAGATGAGGGAATGCTTCATGAAAAACAAATGAGGGTAGGGGAGCAGTGAGGAGATGCCAAATCGGACATCATCAAGAAGGGGTTAACAGAAGTAAAAACCACATGAAAGACCAATATGGTTCTCAAGGGAGGGGGCAGACAATAAGAGCAAAAAGGAAGCATTTAGAAAGCTTAAGGTAACAGCAGAAGGAGACAGTGAGGTCTACGATGTATAGGAAATCTAAAAGAGGCCAGTAGAATGGTGAATAAAGCTTAGGCAGACCTATGAATAGCAAGGCGCCAAGGCAGGGGGCAAAGACTTAATTTGATAAATAGGGAAAGTGGAAGACAAAGGAAGGGTAGTTTGAGAAAAGGGTATGGGAAGAGAACGGAAAAGGCAGATATCTGGAATAAGAAGTTCTGTGCAGTCTTCACAGTAGAGGAGGATGCTCCCAGAATGTGGATAGAGGTCAGAGGGAACAGTGTGAAGGGTCTGAGATGGGGTTTGTCACAATAGAGAGGGTGCTCAAGGTGACTAAGATTATTGAAAGTGGACAAATTACCAGGAATTGATGGTTGCACCCTAGAGTGCCCAAGAAGGTTGTGGGGTCCCTAGCGAAGTGCCACTGGCTGACCTCTTTAACTGCTCCCTAGAAACATGGGTTTTTCTGGTGGACTTAAGGATGGCCAGATCAGTTTTTTTTTTTTGTTATAGGCAACTTGCCAGTGAACACTTAGTATAGAACTTTTAAGCTTACGCAGAAGCTGCTGGTATTGATTTTTGTAGAGTTATTTATTTATTTATTTTTTCGCACTAACACTTTGAGTTTTAAATTTATCAAACAGTATATACATCAACAATCAACTTGATGGGTAAAATTGAGTTAAAATACAAGCCAGCAAAGTTACAGTACCCAGAACTAAGGCCTTGTGTGGGGGTGAAACAATCTCCCACACATACTCCTGGGGTACAGGAAGTAAAAAAAAAAAGAGCAAAAGAGAAACAAGCAAACTTCAGTATGAGTTTATTTAACTTTTCATATTTCCACATGTAGTACAATACAAATGGAAATTAATACCTTTTTCAAATTCTGTACATATTTTTTTTTATTTTCCATTTCAGACTAGGAATAATTTAGGGCTTGGGATAGTGACCATGGTATGAAGGAGTCTGAGATGCTAGCTACCTGGGGTTGTTTCTGATTTAATGAGCTCTTTCTTCTTAAGGTGGGGATGCTTAACAATAAGACATGACAGGTGTGATGGCACATCTGAGGTGTGCTGTAAGGCACGAGGCATTGCTGAGAAGTGTTGTTATCCACCACAAAGCACATCCTGGAGTGTTTCATTGTGATTATAAAATTAGTCCAAGATTTTTTTAGAGGAGGAAATGACAAAATAAAATAATGTTAAGCATTTTACTTTTTTCAAATGTTCATCCACTCCAACAAAATAGTCCCAGCACATCTCAGCATTTGGCATGCCATCTCATGCACAGCTAAACACATTTTTTCAAATTAGCCATTAAACCCCTATTTTCCCCAAACTCACCACCTTTTCTGTATACGTGTTCTACCCCTCTTAACTTGTACAATTGCCTATAAATAGTATAAATATCACAAAAGACTGATGCTGCTCCCAACAGCATTATAAGGCTATCCATAGCTCTACAGCTCCATCCCCACTTTGTGTCATTAAACAGCAGTTTTGTGGCTGGGGCTGTGGTGGGTGCTCAGTGGCTAGCAATGGATATGGAAGTGAGATAGCACTTCTTGTAACTAAAATTTCTATTTAACCCCTGCATAGAAACATTTACTTTGTGTCCTGGTGCAGGCAGCTCCTAACCATGAGTTGCCTGCCCCACAGAGAATATTGTGTCAGCTGCGCTTTAAGCTAGTAAAGGTGGCCGCCACGTTTGTGATGACAGTCAGGGCTGTATGGTTAGTATTGCTTTTATTGTGAAGAGGCTGCTGGATCTTTGTCTAGTGCTGCTGTGCTGAGATAACAGCATGGGTAAAGATGGCACTCAGTAAATCAGATTTCATGATTTTTCCAAACCCATTTTATAATATTTGTTCTAGCACTGGGGTCCTCTCATTTTCCACCAGGAAGTTCATAAAGGGCAACCATAGTGTCTTATATTTTTCTGTACAGTGACATAGCTTTGCTGTGAGCCATGCCATGGTGTGTTTTTCAATTTTATAACTTTTAGCCAGGAAAGACATATTAAGTTGAGGCTTGTTTCCAGGTGTATGCCGGGATCACAGGGAAGTTAAGAGACTCGCGCATGGTCACGCAGTATGCAAGTGATGGCTGTGGGATTTAAACCCAGCTCTCCAGTTTTGCTGCTCAGTACTCTTAACCACTACTCTATACTGCCTCCACAAGTGTACCTAAGACATTAGTGATCCACATTTCTTGAGATGGTGGCTGCAACTGCAGCCACTTCTGTGTGACTGCATTCAATGCTGCAGCTATTAATACATGAAATAGATATGTTTGCCACTGTGATTTGTCTCCCCCAGGAACTACACCCCATATTTTTAATACTGTTCATAAGGAGGATCCCCAGTATTAGGCCTATTCCCCTGAAGACTTCTTCCCAGGAATTCATTATAAATGGGCCACTCCAAAACACATGTCCTTTGTGATCATTACTGCCCAGGAGATACAAAGCTTCCTGGCCATTTTTATTTTGATACTTGTTCAGAAGTAATGGAGTTCTTAAAGTCAAGCCCTATAGGTGCTCAGATTGAAATATTTTCACTGCCTCATGCCTATATTCAAAACAGCCAGTCTAATTTTATCTGCCCACTTCAGTTTGCAACCGAGGCAGTTTGGGATTTTATAGTTATTTTTAAGGCTTGCCTAAGCATATGGCTTGTTTGATACAATAAAAATCTGTTCATCTATCAGTCCACCAGTAGAAAGGCACTGCTGCACATGTCTGATCCTGTGTAAACTCAAACCAGCACATCTCCTCTATTTCCCCCATCCAGCACACAGTAAGCACAACTCTGATGGTCTGAAAGGGACAGTGCTGCAATTAAACCAGTCGCTCTCATCTGTTTTACGGAGACTTTGGGCCTGATTCACAAATGTGTCAGGATTGCAGCAAGTTCCGGGTGCACCAAACATATGGTGCACAGGGCTAGCGGCGTTCCGCGGCTGGCAATCTGGATTCCCGATCCCATGCGCCAATTGCCACAAGTTAGAAAAAGCTTTTAGCTGGACTAACTCACAGCAGTCTTGGGACCCTTTATATGGGGCTTGTGCCAAACATTTGGCGCAAGCTGCCGTAAAGTGGGAACAATGTCGCAAATGCGCCCCATCTTATTGAATAGGTACAGTTGCACACTGTGCAAAAAAATTGGGTTTGACACAGGGCTTGACAGAAGCCCTGCATCAGCCTTTGTGAATTGGGCCGTGTGTGTAGCAGTGCCAATCCTCCTCAAATTTAAAATGGTGCTGGTAATTTGTATTTCAGGAGCCAAGTGCAGTCAAGTCTCACATTCCGTATATCTCGCTGTGCCTTCTCAGATTAAAGGTGGTGGATCTGGATTTTTTGGCACAGAGTCCCTGTGTGGGGAGTACTATGGCTACAAGCAGCTTAAACAGAATGGGCTAGATTCACAAAGAGAGCAAAAACTCTGCACTTGAGGAAAAAGGCTTGCAAAACTGTAGAAAAGCAAGTGCGGCATATTCACTCAAAATTCTGCAAGTGCAGAAAATGTGCACGCAGATCCACAGTTATTATAAATGGCCCAGCAAACAGAACAACAGCTGATCCATATTAACTGGAGCAGAAGGCTTTGACAGTCTTACAAAAGTTGCAGCAGAGCCAGCACTCCCAGAAAGTTCAGCAGCCAGATTCACAACCGGGACCAGCAGGAATTTGTGCCCAGTGGAAGTGTGTAATAATTGGTTGTGTCTCTCTCTGATGTTTTGCTTTTGCCTGCATCTGTAGCACACACTTCTGGCTGTTACCTGGGCTGCACTGGGTCATGTGGCTGTGGTTTGTTGATTATCAGTTACAATGTGTGCTATTTTTGTTGTAACAACTGACACTACTATAGAGCCCACGGGTTTGCTGTTGCTTGGTGCCTGAACCCCCATCATGATTGTTTCCCAGTTGTTAGTACACTGACTTTTGCTCAGAGTGAATTACGCTTCACTCTCTGTGGTGCAGCATGTGCGCAATATTTTTTCTGCAACTGTGGAAAAACAGTGGCTGAGAATAGCCTTTAAGGGATATGCCATACTTTTCAATGGCTTTGTATGTACAGGAACTTCCGTAGATGTATTTTTTCTGCAGTCTGCAGTGAATTGTTTCTCAGCTACGGACGTTTTGTGTATATGATGCCGCGCAATCATCCATTTTTCTGCAACTGCACACATCTTGAGACTTGTGCATTTTTGCACTTCAAAGTGCTTGAGAATCCTGCCCCAGATCTTTGTCTCAGTGGCCGAGAAACTTTATAACTCTTAGCCACAAGTAAAACAGTCACCTGTGGCAATGTGGCAAGTAGTAAGCAGTAACATATTTTGTGGAACTTAATTGGGGAAGTGGTTCAAGAAGGACAGAAGAGAGTTCTTCACAGAAAGTGTCATGGATGAGTGGAATAAAATACCCTGCCAGGTGGTCCATGCAAAGACCATAACTGGGTTCATACAAGGGTGGGACAGACACATGTACCTAACACAAACTATGGGAAAAGGAGACAGGGTATTCTAGGGGAAGGGTGTTGAAAAACCACTAGAACTACCAGCTAATAATGCTGGCCTGGTGTAACCATACATAGCTTCAGGCAGGCATGGGACAGACTAAATAGGCCACCAGGGCTTTCTCTGCCATTAAATCTTATGTATCTATATATTTCAAACAGCTAGCAGCTAAAGAGTCATCCAAACCCAAACAGTACAGATCCCACTGTGCAACTGAACTCACAGCTAAAAATTCAACAGAACCCAACTAATGTAGAGCTCAGACTGCAGTCTCAACCCAAAAACTGAAATGCAGTTCTACTTTATAAATACACCAGCACCAACCTGGCAAAATGCTATGAATGACTAAATTTATTTAAAATAGTGTACACAAGCCACTTTATAAGTGAAATAATGCATGACAAAGGATAAATGATGATTCTGTCACTGTCCCCAGGTTATTTGAGTCCTTGGCAAACCCCCCAGTTGGTACATTACCATAGCATAATCCACCCTTTGTTATATATTTTTCCTTAGTTATTTGGCATACTGTACATACGTGAGTGTGAAGTGATATCTAAATGCAACCCTGATTTTGACAGCTTTACAGCAGTAAAGTACAAAAGTTTTTTTTTTTTTTATTACATCTCTATTTTCCGCCTTATTGCGGCAACTACCAGCGGGGGCAGCCAGCCACCGGGCCTACCCTCCGGGAAAGCACCAGGCTCACTCACATGATGGGGGTTCAGTTCAGCCATGGCCAGTCTGCTGGAGGGCCTCCCTCATACCCTACCTAGCCAGACTGGCCACTGGGACCCACAGTGCGATTCCACAAGAGTTCTCCCGGCAAAGCAGGGCACGGCTATCAAGCTGCGCGGTCACGTCCAGCCATTTTCCACCTAATTTGGATCCCACTGGAGCATGGATGTGCACTGATGTCCGGGCACAATGTGCCGACGTCTGCCGTGCTCCCTCCAATTATTCACCAGCATGTAGTGCCTCCGGGCGTCCTCAGAGGCCACTACAGCATGGTGAAATTCCCCAGCCCTCCCCAGGATCAGGAGAGCAGTCTATAGATGCTCAACCCTGATTCTCCCCTGCCGACCCACTGACATCCGAGTCCGCTCCTGAACCCTGGTCGCCAGCATGCCGCAAGGTGTGGAGTCCAGCGCCTCAACCCTCAGCGCCACCAGGCCGGCTAAGTACAAAGGATTTTGCATTAGGTGGGCACTCATCTTTACAGGAGTAAAGTACAAAGGGTTTTATCTTTACATTAGGGAGCACTCCACTTTGCAGGAGTAAAGTACAAAGTGTTTTATCTTTACATTAGGGGCACTCTGTTTTATAGGGAGTAAAGTACAAAGAGGGTTTTATCTTTACATTAGGGGCACTCTGTTTTATAGGGAGTAAAGTACAAAGAGGGTTTTATCTTTACATTAGGGGCACTCCACTTTATAGGGAGTAAAGTACAAAGAGGGTTTCATCTTTATATTAGTCGGCACTCTGTTTTATAGGGAGTAAAGTACAAAGAGGGTTTTATCATTACAGTACATTAGTGGGCACTCTGCTTTATAGGGAGTAACTGGGATCTGACTACTTGAAAGAGCTTCTTGTGCCTTACTACCCGGTGCGACAGTTGCATTTGACTGACGAGGGGTTGCTAGAGATTCCGAGGGTGTCTCTGAAATCTTCTGGGGCCAGTGCATTTATGCACATGGCCCCAACCCTTTGGAATTCTCTACCCCGTCAGCTCCGGGAGTGCACAACTGTGGAGGGGTTTATACAGGCATTGAAAACCTTTTTATGGAGTCTTGCTTACGATGGCTCCACCTAATTCCAATCCCGTCATTTATTTTATCTGTATGCCATTTATTCTATTATTACATTTATCATTTTAATATGACTGTTTTTATCTTTTTGTAAAGCACCTTGATGGCCCGAAAGGCGCTTAAGTGAAATAAAATGTATTATTATTATTATTATAAAGTACAAAGAGGGTTTAATCTTTACATTAGAGGGCACTCTGTTTTATAGGGAGTAAAGTACAAAGAGGGTTTTATCTTTACATTGGGGCACTCTGCTTCATAGGGGTAAAGTACAAAGAAGGTTTTATCTTTACATTAGTGGGTGCTATGCTTTATTGTTGTAAAGTACAAAGAGGGATTTATCTTTACATTAGGGGACACCCTGCTTTACCGGAGTGAAATACAAAGAGGATTTTACTTTACATTAGTGGCCACTCTGCTTTACAGGAGTAAAGTACAAAGAAGGTTTTATCTTTACATTAGTGGGTGCTATGCTTTATTGTGTAAAGTACAAAGAGGGGTTTATCTTTACATTAGCGGGCACCCTGCTTTACAGGAGTAACATACAAAGAGGGATTCATATTTACATTACGGGCACCCTGCTTTACAGGAGTAAAGTACAAAGAGGGTTTTATCTTTACATCAGTGGGCACTCTGCTTTATAAGAGTAAAGTACAAAGAGGGTTTTATCTTTACATTGGGGGAATCTGCTTTATAGGAGTAAAGTACAAAGGGTTTTATCTTTAGATTAGGGGGCACTCTGCTTTACAGGAGTAAAGTGCAAAGAGGGTTTTATCTTTACATTGGGGCACTCCGCTTTACCGGACTAAAGTACAAAGGGTTTTATCTTTACATTAGGGGGCACACTGCTTTATAGGGAGTAAAGTACAAAGATGGTTTTATCATTACATTAGTGGGCACTCTGCTTTATAGGGAGTAACTGGGCCCTGACTACTTGAAAGAGCTTCTTGTGCCTTACCACCCAGTGCGACAGTTGCATTTGGCTGACGAGGGGTTGCTAGAGATTCCGAGGGTGTCTCTGAAATCTTCTGGGGCCAGTGCATTTATGCACACAGCCCCAACCCTTTGGAATTCTCTACCCCGTCAGCTCCGGGAATGCACAACTGTGGAGGGGTTTAAACAGGCATTGAAAACCTTTTTATGGAATCTCGCTTATGATGGATCCACGTAATTCCAATCCTGTCATTTATTTTATCTGTATCCCATTTATTCTATTATTACATTTATCATTTTAATATGACTGTTTTTATCTTTTTGTAAAGCACCTTGATGGCCTGAAAGGTGCTTAACTGAAATAAAATGTATTATTATTATTATTATTCTTATAAAGTACAAAGAGGGTTTAATCTTTACATTAGTGGGCACTCTGTTTTATAGGGAGTAAAGTACAAAGAGAGTTTAATCTTTACATTAGTGGACACTCTGCTTTACGGGAGTAAAGTACAAAGAGTGTTTTATCTTTACATTGGGGGCACTCTGCTTTACGGGAGTAAAGAACAAAGAGGGTTTTATCTTTACATTAGGGGGCACCCTGCTTTACAGGAGTAAGTATAAAGGGTTTTGTCTTACATTACGGGCACTGCTTTACAGGAGTAAAGTACAAGGAGGGTTTTATCTTTACATTGGGGCACTCTGCTTTACAGGAGTAAAGTACAAAGAGGATTTTATCTTTACATTGGGGGCATTCTGCTTTACAGGAGTAAAGAACAAGAGGGTTTTATCTTTACATTAGTGGGCACTCTGTTTTACAGGAGAAAAGTACAAAGGTTTAATCTTAACAATAGGTGGCACTCTGCTTTACTGGAGTAAAGTGCAAAGAGGGTTTTATCTTTACATTAGGGCACTCTGCTTTATAGGAGTAAAGTACAAAGGTTTTAATCTTAACATTGGGGGCACTCTGCTTTACTGAGTTAAGTACAAAGGTTTTAATCTTAACATTGGGGCACTCTGCTTTACAGGAGTAAAGTACAAAGGTTTTAATCTTAACATTGGGGCACTCTGCTTTACAGGAGTAAAGTACAAAGGTTTTAATCTTAACATTGGGGCACTCTGCTTTACAGGAGTAAAGTACAAAGGTTTTAATCTTAACATTAGGGGCACTCTGCTTTACTGGAGTAAAGTACAAAGGAGTTGTATCTTTACATTAGTGGACACTCTCCTTTATAGGAGTAAAGTACAAAGAGGGTTTCATCTTTACATTAGGGAGCACTCTGCTTTATAGGAGTAAAGTATAAAGAAGGTTTGTCTTTACATTAGGGCACTCTGCTTTACAGGAATAAAGTACAAAGGGTTTTATCTTTAACTTAGGGGCACTCTGCTTTCCAGGAGTAAACTACAAAGAGGGTTTAATCTTACATTAGTGGACACTCTCCTTTATAGGAGTAAAGTACAAAGAGGGTTTTATCTATACATTAGGGGCACTCTGCTTTACAGGAGTAAAGTACAAAGAGGGTTTATCTTTACATTAGTGGGCACTCTCCTTTGTAGGAGTAGAGTACAAAGAAGGGTTTCTTTACATTAGTGGGCACTCTGCTTTATATGAGTAAAGTACAACAAGGATTTTTCATTACATTAGGGACACTCTGCCTTAGAGTAAAGTACAAAGGGTTTTATCTTACATTAGGCAGCACCTGTTTACAGGAGTAAAGTACAAAGAGGGTTTTATCTTTACATTAGGGGCACCCTGCTTACAGGAGTAAAGTACAAAGAGGGTTTTATCTTTACATTGGGGCACCCTGCTTTACAGGAGTAGAGTACAGAGAGGTTTATCTTTACATTAGGGGCACCCTGCTTTACAGGAGTAAAGTACAAAGTGGGTTTCATATTTACATCAGGGGGCACCCTGCTTTACCGGATTAAAGTACAAAGAGGGTTTAATCTTTACATTAGGGGGCACTCTGCTTTACAGGAGTAAAGCACAAAGAGGGTTTTATCTTTACATTGGGGGCACTATTTTACAGGAGTAAAATACAAAGAGGGTTTTATCTTTACATTAGGGGCACTCTATTTTACAGGAGTAAAATACAAAGAGGGTTTTATCTTTACATTAGGGGGCACCCTGCTTTACAGGAGTAAAGTACACAGGGTTTTATCTTTACATTAGGAACACTCTGCTTTACAGAAGTAAAATACAAAGTGGGTTTCATATTTACATCAGAGGGCACCCTGCTTTACCGGATTAAAGTACAAAGAGGGTTTAATCTTTACATTAGAGGCAATCTGCTTTACAGGAGTAAAGCACAAAGAGGGTTTATCTTTACATTAGGGGCACTATTGTACAGGAGTAAAATACAAAGAGGTTTTATCTTTACATTGGGGCACTCTGCTTAAGGAGTGAAATACAAAGAGGTTTTTATCTTTACATTAGGGGGCATTCTGCTTTTACAGGTGTAAAGTACAAAGGGTTTTATCTTTACATTAGGGGCACTCTGCTTTACAGGTGTAAAGTACAAAGGGTTTTATATTTACATTAGTGGACACTCTGTTTTATAGGAGTAAAGTACAAAGAGAGTTTAATCTTTACATTAGTGGACACTCTGCTTCAGGGAGTAAAGTACAAAGAGTGTTTATCTTTACATTGGGGGCACTCTGCTTTACGGGAGTAAAGAACAAAGAGGGTTTTATCTTTACATTAGGGGGCACCCTGCTTTACAGGAGTAAAGTATAAAGGGTTTTGTCTTTACATTACGGGGCACTGCTTTACAGGAGTAAAGTACAAGGAGGGTTTTATCTTTACATTGGGGCACTCTGCTTTACAGGAGTAAAGTACAAAGAGGATTTTATCTTTACATTGGGGGCATTCTGCTTTACAGGAGTAAAGAACAAAGAGGGTTTATCTTTACATTAGTGGGCACTCTGTTTTACAGGAGAAAAGTACAAAGGTTTTAATCTTAACAATAGGTGGCACTCTGCTTTACTGGAGTAAAGTGCAAAGAGGGTTTTATCTTTACATTAGGGGCACTCTGCTTTATAGGAGTAAAGTACAAAGGTTTAATCTTAACATTGGGGCACTCTGCTTTACTGGAGTTAAGTACAAGGTTTTAATCTTAACATTAGGGGGCACTCTGCTTTACAGGAGTAAAGTACAAAGGTTTTAATCTTAACATTAGGGGGCACTCTGCTTTACAGGAGTAACGTACAAAGGTTTTAATCTTAACATTAGGGGGCACTCTGCTTTACAGGAGTAAAGTACAAAGGTTTTAATCTTAACATTAGGGGCACTCTGCTTTACTGGAGTAAAGTACAAAGAGAGTTGTATCTTGACATTAGTGGACACTCTCCTTTATAGGAGTAAAGTACAAAGAGGGTTTCATCTTTACATTAGGGAGCACTCTGCTTTATAGGAGTAAAGTATAAAGAAGGTTTTGTCTTTACATTAGGGGCACTCTGCTTTACAGGAATAAAGTACAAAGGGTTTTATCTTTAACTTAGGGGGCACTCTGCTTTCCAGGAGTAAACTACAAAGAGGGTTTAATCTTTACATTAGTGGACACTCTCCTTTATAGGAGTAAAGTACAAAGAGGGTTTTATCTATACATTAGGGGCACTCTGCTTTACAGGAGTAAAGTACAAAGAGGGGTTTATCTTTACATTAGTGGGCACTCTCCTTTGTAGGAGTAGAGACAAAGAAGGGCTTCTTTACATTAGTGGGCACTCTGCTTTATAGGAGTAAAGTACAACAAGGATTTTTCATTACATTAGGGACACTCTGTTTTACAGGAGTAAAGTACAAAGAGGTTTTATCTTACATTAGGGGCACCCTGCTTTACAGGAGTAAAGTACAAAGAGGGTTTATCTTTACATTAGAGGCACCCTGCTTTACAGGAGTAGAGTACAGAGGGTTTTATCTTTACATTAGGGGCACCCTGCTTTACAGGAGTAAAGTACAAAGTGGGTTTCATATTTACATCAGGGGCACCCTGCTTTACGGATTAAAGTACAAAGAGGGTTTAATCTTTACATTAGGGCACTCTGCTTTACAGGAGTAAAGTACAAAGAGGGTTTTATCTTTACATTGGGGCACTATTTTACAGGAGTAAAATACAAAGAGGTTTTATCTTTACATTAGGGGCACTCTATTTTACAGGAGTAAAATACAAAGAGGGTTTTATCTTTACATTAGGGGCACTCTGCTTTACAGGAGTAAGTACAAGAGGTTTTATCTTTACATTAGGAGCACTCTGCTTTACAGAAGTAAAATACAAAGTGGGTTTTATATTTACATCAGAGGGCACCTGCTTTACAGGATTAAAGTACAAAGAGGGTTTCATCTTTACATTAGGGGCACTCTGCTTTACAGGAGTAAAGTACAAAGAGGGTTTTATCTTTACATTAGGGGCACTATTTTACAGGAGTAAAGTACAAAGAGGGTTTTATCTTTACATTAGGGGCACTCTGCTTTACAGGAGTAAAGTACAAAGAGGGTTTTATCTTTACATTAGGGGCATTCTGCTTTACAGGTGTAAAGTACAAAGGGTTTTATCTTTACATTAGGGGCACTCTGCTTTACAGGGTAAAGTACAAAGGGTTTTATCTTTACATTAGGGGCACTCTGCTTTTACAGGAGTAAAGTACAAAGAGGATTTTATCTTTACATTAGGGAGCACTCTGCTTTACAGGAGTAAAGTACAAAGAGGGTTTTATCTTTACATTAGGGGCACTCTGTTTACAGGAGTAAAATACAAGAGGGTTTTATCTTTACATTGGGGCACTCTGCTTTACAGGAGTAAAATACAAAGAGGTTTTATCTTTACATTGGGGCATTCTGCTTTACAGGTGTAAAGTACAAGAGGGTTTTATCTTTACATTAGGGGCACTCTGCTTTACAGGAGTGAAGTACAAGAGGGTTTTATCTTTACATTAGGGGCACTCTGCTTTTACAGGAGTAAAGTACAAAGAGGGTTTTATCTTTACATTAGGGGCACTCTGCTTTACAGGAGTAAAGTACAAAGAGGGTTTCTCTTTACATTAGGGGCAACTTGCTTTACAGGAGTAAAGTATAAAGAGGGTTTTATCTTTACATTAGGGGCACTGTTTGCAGGAGTAAAATACAAAGAGGGTTTTATCTTTACATTAGGGGCACTCTGCTTTTACAGGAGTAAAGTACAAAGAGGGTTTTATCTTTACATTGGTGGCATCCTGCTTTACAGGAGTAAAGTAATACAGGGTTTTATCTTACATTAGGGCACCCTGCTTTACAGGAGTAAAGTACAAAGTGGTTTTACTATTTACATCAGAGGACACCCTGCTTTACCGGATTAAAGTACAAAGAGGTTTTATCTTTACATTGGGGGCACTGTTTTACAGGAGTAAAATACAAAGAGGGTTTTATCTTTACATTGGGGCACTCTATTTTACAGGAGTAAAATACAAAGAGGGTTTTATCTTTACATTAGGGGCACTCTGCTTTACAGAGTAAAATACAAAGGGTTTTATCTTTACATTAGGAGCACTCTGCTTTACAGGAGTGAAATACAAGAGGGTTTTATCTTTACATTAGGGGCACTCTGCTTTACAGGTGTAAAGTACAAAGGGTTTTATCTTTACATTAGGGGGCACTCTGCTTTACAGGTGTAAAGTACAAGGGTTTTATCTTTACATTAGGGGCACTCTGCTTTATGGGAGTAAAGTACAAAGAGGGTTTTATCTTTACATTAGGGGCACTCTGCTTTACGGAGTAAAGTACAAAGAGGGTTATCTTTACATTAGGGGCACTCTGCTTTACAGGAGTAAAGTACAAAGAGGGTTTTATCTTTACATTAGGGGGCACTCTGCTTTACAGGAGTAAAGTACAAAGAGGGTTTATCTTTACATTGGGGGCACTCTGCTTTACAGGAGTAAATTACAAAGAGGGCTTTATGTTTACATTAGGGGCACTCAGCTTTACAGTAGTAAAGTACAAAGAGGGTTTTATCTTTACATTAGGGGGCACTCTCATGGCCCACATCAACAAGACCACTGAGAATGCTCCTTTCAGGATGTAGTATTACTTTCTTTTTTAGTGGAATCATTTTTTAGAGACTGTGTCAGATATACAAGAACAGTAATAAGATAGACAACATACATTTCTAAATGTTATGAGAAAAAAAACAGAACAAACATAAACCCACTCTCCAGGTGATGGAGATTGTCAATGTGAAAAAAAGAAATAAGAAAAAAAGCGTGGAGCCATTAGAATAAAACTGAAATGGATCTCTTAAGCTGATGAGCTGCCAATCTGCACACAGTGCATCAGATGCTGGCAGCACCCAAGACCATTTTTATTTATTTTTATTTGTAGCTCAGGTAAAAATCACTAGTCCAACCACCTATTTCATGCTGGACCCAAATCATAACAGTGGCAGTTGCAATGCAAGAACAAGTACGACTTAGATTAACATGACAGCATGCTGCACAATCAGAAATGAAACAACATTATACCTTCAATCCACAACGGACATGCCATTTATACATTCAAGCAACATTTATAAAGGCCCAACAGAGATTCATAGTTCGGGACTTAAACGAAATGTGAGAAAATTGAAAATAGATGTGATCAGTGAGATTATTCCTCATTAGAGGAGCTGCCACAGAGAAAGCCCTGCCACCCACATTTATGTAAACATGTTGCTCAGTGAGCAGCTGGTGCAGCAGAAAGGGTCTGACTGCTGTTGGCAGCAAGCTGAGTAGGAACCAAAGAGTGTCAAATAAATCACTTGCATCTCCAAATAAGCAAGTCTTTCTAAACTGGGCAAGTGCTAAGAATTGCCAACATTGCCAATGGCAACACCAAAATGAAACTGGTGAAACTTTTGCCACCTGATTCAACATGTATGGCTACTGCCATCAGCCTCTACTAGGTCCCTTTAAAAGAGAACTCTCAGATTCCCCAAAGACATATCCAGGGACCCACAGGCCTGATTAATTTGATTGCACTCAGAATTTCTTTAAGTGTTCTATTAAGATTTTTTTATCTGTTTGATCCTGCCAGACACGCCCACCATAGCTGATGCTGTAAATCCCATAGGCACTCATGGCCAAGAGGCAGATGACATGAAGGATGGGCTCATCTGCATGGACCATCTATGTGTTTTAGATGATTAAACTAAGAACTATAATACATCTGAGCATATTTTTTCACTGACACTGCCGGTACCGATCTTGCTTCCCAAAGGTTTCTAAACCAAAAATACAAAATAGAGTGCTCTGCAGGGTTACCCCAGTTAGCTCCCTTATAGCTGTTTCTATATCCCTCCAAAAGGGAGTCAACACTGGGTAAGACCAAAGCAATAGAAAAACTGTTTGTCCCTTGTACAGTCCCACACTGGCTGAAGATAGGAGATACAGTGGTATCCCCCAGGATGAAACCCAATTCTGTAGCATATTGTAGCATCTGCAGAATGCTGCAGAGACCTTTCTGAACAGCACAATTAGACTAGTCCCTTTGTCATTGAGGAAAATATGACACTGCCAGGATGACGTGAATGCTACAGTTTCCTGCATGACAAAGGGACTACTTGCCATTGAAATTACATTGCTTTATTCAGCAGGTCTGCTGCAGCATACTGCAGAGTGATTAAAATGGGTTTCATCCTGGGGATGCAACTGTATAGCAGGATGAAATTGTGAACTATCTGAGATGGGTTGTAAGAGCGAGTCACAACCCTTAACTGGTTCTCCATCATTTTCACAGGAGAAAAGCCCCATATGGCTACAAAATACATATATTTTCAGAACTCTAGACAGTAGCAATATTCCTTACCTAATGTTCACTTGATTGTGATTCACAGGGCAGGGTAATTAATGAAGAACAAGGAGATTGATGTTTATGTTTAAATTATGTTATAATACATACATATAATACATGGGATAGACATAAAGGAATTCTGGAGGTCAGGGTAAAGGGCAACAGACTTCTTGGAAAACATAAACTGAACTACAAGCTCAAATGGCAGACTGGGTGGGCCACAGGCCCTTATCTGCTGACACTGTCTATGTATGTATCTATGAGAACAAAGGTTCAACTACCTTCACAGCTACAGTACAACCAGTCCAAGAATCTGCATGCACTTCAGTTCTACCCAGTTGTTAAACTATGTTTTTAATCATTTTGCTAAATATTTACAGAAAATGGCCCAAACAGAGGTGCAATATCTCATTTTCCTGGAGCCCTCTGTCTACCCATTTTGCTTCCAATTACTGTAGACCAAAGCAGCATCTTACTGAAAATGTGAAACTACATTACAGTCACGTTATCTTGGGAAAATAATCGTTTATATAAAAATACAATCTCTGCAAAAATAATACAGTGTCATTAGATATGCCCTACTCTTAAAGTTACAAATCTTCAAAAAGAAACACAAACAAGCAATGACTTAATTCTCTCAGAACATACCAGAGTACTGCTTCCAGTTCCTATGGCATCTTCAGTATATCCTGAATAGTGTTTACATTGCAGACCCACAGTTGGTTACATATTAACTCCGCTAGCTAGGTAGAAATAACATTTACATAAAGCAGGCTGCATTCAGTATCATGGTGGCCTGGGCTGCTCAGGGTGCTACTACTACAGAGAAACTACATCAGGAAAAGAGAGAGAGCCTTATCATGGAAACACATTTCAGTATTATAAAAGTTAAGAGAAAGGGGAAATTGTTTAATCAGGAAAGGCACACTAAGCCAAAGCTTGTTTCCAGGTGTGACCTACAGTAGGAGCACAAGGAAGTTAAGTGACTTGCTCAGGGTCACACAGTATGCAAGTGGGGGCTGTGAGATTTAAACACAGGTCTTCAGGTTTGCAGCTCAGAACCCTAAACCTCTGCGCTATACTGCCTTAAACATTAAACTACTGCATTAAACTAGGACATAGAGAGTATCATTCTCACGCAACAATTGCCATGTTTGTGGCAATACTAGCAGTTGTTTTGGCTTCACAAATTACCACTTACAGCATTCTCTGCAGTCGACTAGTTAGCAAAGTGAGCAAACAGAATCTAAAAACCACTTCAAATGGATCAGAAACAAAGTAGCACTACTGTTTCACTTCTTCATTCATAAAAATGTTCACATTCTTTAGCTTGACAGGCCTGCACAAACATACAACACTACCATGAGGGGACATCCCTGCCCCAGTTGCACACAGATTACCTGTAGTTCCTGCCATCGTGAACAAGTATGGCATTTATTGCATACAAAAAGCATGCCAGAAAAGATGAATAAACATACTAAAATGGACAGAGAGCCTGTGTCCCTAGACATGGAAGACATACCTCTCAACCTTTCATCCCCAATCCAGGTAGATTGTTTGCCTAAAGCCTGGCATGAGACCAGTGTCTTTGAATCACTTCATTTTTGTCTTGCACTGTAAACCCTTTAGTGTAGATTTATTATTCCAACACCACATTGCCATGGATCACTGCTCCTGTGAAATCTGAGGATAAAAAGGATTTTAGGGAAGTCAGGATTCAAACCCAGACCTCTTGTTTCACAGCTTTGTGCACTAACCACTAGGCTGTGCTGGCTGGCTCACAGTTGTGTACCCCAATCACTAGGCTATCCTGTCTGCTACTTCACTAGCTGATCCCAGACCAGTCAAAAGGAGAAACTGGTCTCAGAGCAGGTCTGCTCAGAAAAAAAGAGAAACTGGTCTCAGACCAGGTCATGGGAGACTAATCTCTCTAGACCTTTTGTACCCCAGATGAGGAACATTGCATCTCAAAATGGTGAACAAATAAGCAACATGTGGGACACAATCAAATCTTTAACCAGAACACTGTTAAAATGTGTGCCTTGTTGTTCACAAAGTTAGTTGTTAATTGAATAATGTATTTTTCACCTCGATTTTACTTTAAAATCTTAGCAGTCAATGTGGAACACATCTTGTCAATGTGGAACATGGAGCTCTTGTAAAGTAAAATGAGGAACTATTCCTCATAATGTGGGACAGTTGAGAGGTATGCAGAACAGATTCACATCAGTCACCTGCACTGGGTGTAAAAGGTGACATGTCCCTGAACAACAGGGGCTGCCATCAGAATGCTTCAGAAGGAAGTCTTGGCTGCTGAGGGCTCCACTCTCTCTCCAGGGCAAGCTAGGCTGATGATGAGATGTTACTCATGTGACTGATTTCCCAACCCACATAACCAGCATGGACACGCTATAGAGGGAGTGGCCAATTGGCCATAGAATTCATAACTACTCAAATCAAAAGGGATTGCAGCATCCCTGATTCATACTGCATACCCTAGTCTCTTTCTTTTATTTTTTTGTCCTCTATTCACTTCCTGGACTGCCTTTTCCTCACTTGCCTGTCTCTTCTGCCAGCAACCTCACAGCTCCATGTACTGCCCCCCCCCCCGTCAGACCAGTGGGGATTCACATGCAGTGAGCCTTTAGAGTTCTGATTACCTCACAGCTTCATCAACCACTCACCAGACTGTCGAACCAATACAGTACTGGTGACCTCACAGCTTCAACAGCTACTCCCCCCACTGTCAGACTACTGGGCTCATGAGTACTTGTGACCTCCAAGCACCTTCTGCCACTCCCCCCACTGTCAGATCAGTGGGGATCCACTTGGAACAGGGCCGTCATTACCAGTGACCTCACAGCCTTTTCAGCCATTCCCTCCACACTTGGACCAGTAGGGAATTCACATGAAGTGGGGCCTGAGAGGACTGCGGACCTCACAACCTTATCAGCAGCTCCCTCCACATTTGGATCAGTGGAGAATTCACCCAGAGTGGGGTCTGAGAGTTCTGGGGACCTTACAGCCTCATTAGCCACTGCCTCTACAGTTGGATCTTTGGGGAATTCACCTGGAGTGTGGCCCAAGAGTACCGAGAACCTCACAGCCTCATCAGCTGCTCCCTGTACAGCTGGACCTGTGGGAAATTTACCCAGAGTGGGGACTGAGAGTATCGGAGACCTCAGCCTCATCAGCTACTCCGCTACAGTGGGAGCAGTGGGAGTCACCTGGCGTGTGGCCTGAGAGTACAGGACCTCACAGCCCTCATCAGCCACTTCCTCCACAGTTGGATCAGTGGGAATTCACCCAGAGTGGGGCCTGAGAGTACCGAGGATCTCATAGCCTTTTTAGCTGATCCATCTACAGTTGGACCAGTGGAGAACTCATGTGGAGTGGAGCTCGAGAGTACAGTGGACGTCACAGCCTGCTCCCTCTACAGTTGGAGCAATGGGGAATTCACCTGGAGTGGGGCCTGAGGATACTGGACACTTCAAAACTTTATCAACCACTCCCTCCAAAGTTGGACCAGTGGGTAATCCACCTGGAGGGTGGCCTGAAAGTACTGGGGACCTCGTTGCCTCATCAGCCACTCCCCCCACATACGGACAAGTGGGGAATTCACCAAGAATGGACCCTGAGACTATTGAAGACCTCACTCCCTCCACAGTTGGACAGTGGGAAATTTAACCAGAGTTAGGCTTGAGAGTACCGGGGACCTCACAGCCTCTTCAGCCACTCCTTCTACAGCTGGACCAGTGGGGAATAGACCCAGAGTGGGGCCTGAGAGTACTGGGGACCTCATAGCCTCATCAGCCTCTCCCTCCATAGTTGGACAAGTGGGGAATTCACCCATAGTGGGGCCTGAGAGTACTGGGGATCTCACAGCCTCATCAGCCTGTCCCTCTACAGTTGGACCAGTGGGGAACTGACCCAGATTGAGGCCTGAGAGTACTGAGGACCTCACAGCCTCATCAGCCACTCCCTCTATAGTTTGACTAGCAGGGAAGACACCCAGAGTGAGTCCTGAGAGTGCTGAGGACCTCACAGCCTCATCAGCCACTCCCTCTATAGTTGGACTAGCAGGGAAGACACCCAGAGTGAGGCCTGAGAGTGCTGAAGACCTCACAGCCTCATCAGCCACTCCCTCTATAGTTGGACTAGCAGGGAAGACACCCAGAGTGAGGCCTGAGAGTGCTGAAGACCACAGCCTCATCAGCCACTCCTCTATAGTTGGACTAGTAGGGAAGACACCTAGAGTGAGGCCTGAGAGTGCTGAGGACCTCACAGCCTCATCAGCCACTCCCTTTATAGTTGGCCCAGTGGGGAACTCAACTGGAGTGGGGTCTGAGAGTAACAGGGACCTCCACAGTCTCATTGGCACTTTTACAGTTGGATCAGTCTGGGAATTCACCCAGAGTGTGACCTAAGAGTACCAGGGCATTCACAGGCTCATCAGCTGCTCCTCTACATTTGGACCAGTGAAGAATTCACCCAGAGTGGGGCCTGAGAATACCATGGACCTCACAGCCTAATCAGCCATTTCTTCCACAGTTGTATCAGTGGGGAATTCACCCAGAGTGAGGTGTGAGAGTACTAGGGCCTTCACAGCCTCTTTAGATGCTCCCTCTACAGTTGGACCAGTGGGGAATTCACATGGAGTGGGCTCTGAGAGTACAGAGGACCTCATATCCCTGTCTCCCACTTCATCTACAGTTGGACCAGTGGAGAATTCACCCAGAGAAGGGATTGAGAGTACCAGGGGCATCATAGCCTCATCAGCTACTCCGTCTACAGTTGGATCAGTGGGGAATTCAGCCAGAGTGGGGTCTGAGAGTACTGGGGACCTCCCAGCCATATCAGACACTCCCTCTATAGTTGGACCAGTGGGGAGCTCACCCAGAGTGGGACCAAAGAGTACAGTGAACCTCAGCCTCATCAGCCACTCCCTCCACAGTTGGACAGTGGGGAGTTCACCTGAAGCGGGGCCTGAGAGTACCAAGGAAATCACAGCCTTTCTAGCTGCTCTATCTACAGTTGTACAAGTGAAGAATTCACCTGAAGAGGGGCCAAGAGTACCGAGAACCTCACAGCCTTTTCAGCTGCTCCGTCTACAGTTGGACCAGTGGGGAATTCACCTGGAGTGGGGCATGAGGATACTGGGCACTTCACAACTTTATCAGCTACCCCCTCCACAGTTGGATCAGTGGGTAATTCACCTGGAGGGTGGTCCGAGAGTACTGGGACCTCACAGCCTCATCAGCCACTCCTTCCACAGTTGGACAAGTGGGGAATTCACCAAGAGTGGGCTCTGAGAGTACTGGGGACCTCACAGCCTCATAAGCCACTCCCTCCACAGTTGGACAGTGGGAAATTTACCCAGGGTTGGGTCTGAGAGTACTGGGGACCTCACAGCCTCATCAGCTGCTCCCTCCACAGTTGGACCAGTGGGTAATCCACCTAGACGGTGGTCTGAAAGTACCAGGGACCTCACAGCCTCTTCAGCCTCTCCCTCCACAGTTGGACCAGTGGGGAATAGACCCAGAGTGGGGCTTGAGAGTACCGGGGAACTCACAGCCTCATTATCCGCTCCCTCTACAGTTGGACAATGGTGAATTCACCCACAGAGGGGCCTGAGAGTAATAAGTAACTCACAGCCTCATCTGTCACTCCCTCCACAGTTGAACAGTGGGGAATTGACCCAGAGTGGGGCCTGAGAGTACTGCGGACCTCACAGCCTCATTAGCCTCTCCCTCTACAGTTGAACCAGTGGTGAATTTACCCAGAGTGGGACCTGGGAGTACTGGGGACCTCAGAGCCTCATCAGCCGCTCCACCTACATTTGGACCATTGGGGAATTAACCCAGATTGGAGCCTGAGAGTACTGAGGACCTCACAGCCTCATCAGCCACTCCCTCTACAGTTGGACAGTGGCGAATTCACCCACAGTTGGGTCTGAGAGTGCCGAGGACCTCACAGCCTCATCAGCCACTTCCTCTACAGTTGGACAGTGGGGAATTCACCCAGAGTAGGGCTTGAGAGTACCAGCAACCTCACAGCCTCATCAGCTACTCCCTTCACAGTTGCACAGTAGGGAATTCACACAGAGTGTAGCCTGAAAGTACTGGGGACCTCACAGCCTCATCTGCTGCTCCCTCCACAGTTGGACAGTGGGAAATTCTCCCAGACTGGGGCTTGGTGACTGGGGACCTCACAGCCATATCAGCCATTCCCTCTACAGTTGGACTGAGGAAATTCCCCAGATTGGGAGCAGAAGTACCAGGGACCTCAGCCTCATCAGCCCACTCCACAATTGGACAGTGGGAAGTACAGCTGAAGCAGGGACTGAGAATACCGAGATAGCACAGCCTTTTTAGCTGCTCCATCTATAGTTGGACCAGTGGAGAATTCACCTGGAGTGGGGCCAAGAGTACCGAGGACCTCACAGCCTTTTCAGCTGCTCCCTCTATAATTTGAACAATGGGGAATTCACCTGGAGTGGAGCTTGAGAGTACCAGAAATGTCACAGCTTTATTAGCTGCTCCCTCTATAGTTGGACCAGTGAGGAATTCACCTAGAGTGGTGCCTGTGGATACTGGGCACTTCACAACTTTATCAGCCACTCCCTCTACAGTTCAACCAGTAGGCAATTTAGCTGGAGGTGGCCTGAGAGTACTGGGAGATGATAGCCTCATCAGCCACACCTTCCACAGTTGGATAAGTAGGAAATTCACCAAGAGTGGGCTCTGGGACTACCAGGGACCTCACAGTCTCATCAGTCACTCCTCCACAGCTTTACAGTGGGAAATACCCAGGTTGGGCCTGCAAGTGCGGGGACCTCACAGCCTCATCAGCTGCTCCCTCTACAGTTGGACGAGGAGGGAATAGACCCAGAGTGGGGCCTGAGAGTACCAGGGAACTCATAGCCTCAGACGCTTCCTTTACAGATGGACAGTGGTGAATTAACCCAGAGAGTGGCCTAAGAGTACTGAGGACCTCACAGCCTCATCAGCCACTCCCTCCACAGTTGGACAGTGAGAAATTTTCCTGCAGTGGGACCTGAGAGTACTGAGGACATCTCAGCCTCATCAGCCACTCCCTCTATAGTTGGACTAGCGTTGAAGTCACCCAGAGTGGGGCCTGAGAGTACTGAGGACCTCACAGCCTCATCAGCCACTCCATTTACAGTCAGCCCAGTGGAGAATTCAACTGGAGTGGGGCCTGAGAGTAACGGGACCTCACAGTTTCATCAGCCATTTCCTCCACAGTTGGATCAGTGTGGGAATTGACCCAGAGTGTGGCCTGAGAGTACCGGGGCCCTCACAGATTCATCAGCTGCTCCCTCTACAGTTGGACCAGTGAGGAATTCATCCAGAGTGGGGCCTGAGAGTACCATGGACCTCAGAGCCTTATCAGCTACTTCTTCCACAGTTGTATCAGTGGAGAATTCACCCAGAGTGTGGCCTAAGTGTGCCGGCACCTTCACAGCCTCTTTAGATGCTCCCTCTACAGTTGGACCAGTGGGGAATTCACCTGGAGTGGGGCCTGAGAGTACAGAGGACCTCACAGCCTTGTCAGCCACTCCCTCTATAGTCGGACCAGTGGGAATTCACTAAGAGTGGGGACTGAGAGTACCGGGACCTCACAGCCTCATTACATGCTCCCTCTACAGTTAGACCAGTGGGGAATTCACCTGGAGTGGGCCCTGAGAGCACAGAGGACCTCACAGCCCTGTCACCCACTCCCTCTAAAGTTGGATCAGTGGGGAATTCACCCAGAGTGGGGACTGAGAGTAACGGGGACATCATAGCATCATCAACTACTCCCTCTACAGTTGCACCACTGAAGTATTCACCTGGTGCTTGGCCTGAGACTACTGGGGACCTCACAGCTTCATCAGCTACTTCCTCCACAGTTGGATCAGTGGGGAATTCAGCCAGAGTGGGGCCTGAGGTACTGGGGACCTCACAGCCATATCAGCCACTCCTCTATAGTTGGACCAGTGGAGAGTTCACCCAGAGTGGGACCAGAGAGTACAGGGGACCGTAGCCTCATCAGCCACTCCTCCACAGTTGGACTGTGGGGAGTTCACCTGAAGCAGGGCCTGAGAGTGCCGGGGACCTCAAAAGCTTTTAGCTACTGTCTACAGTTGTATCAATGGGAATTCTCCTGAAGAGGGCCAACAAGTACCGAGGACCTCACAGCCTTTTCAGCTGCTCCCTCTATAGTTGGACCAGTGGGGAATTCACCTAGAGTGGAGCTCGAGAGTACCGGGGATGTCACAGCCTCATTACCTACTCACGCTACAGTAGGACCAGTGGGGAATTCACCTGGAGTGGGGCCTGAGGATACTGGGCACTTCACAACTTTATCAGCTACCCCCTCCACAGTTGGACCAGTGGGCAATTCACCAGGAGGGTGGCGCGAGAGTACTGGGGACCTCATAGCCTCATCAGCCTCTCCCTCCACAGTGGGACAAGTGGGGAATTCACCAAGAGCAGGCCCTGAGACTACCGCGGACCTCACAGACTCATCAGCCACTCCCTCCACAGTTGAACAGTGGGGGATTGACCCAGAGTGGGGCTTGAGAGTACCAGGGAACTCACAGCCTCATTATCCACTCCCTTTACAGTTGGACAGTGGTGAATTCACCCACAGAGGGGCCTGAGAGTACTAAGGAACTCACAGCCTCATCAACCACTCCCTCTACAGTTGGACCAGGAGGAATTTACCCACAGTGGGGACTGAGAGTACTGAGAACCTCACAGCCTCATCAGCCTCTCCCTCTACAGTTGGACCAGTGGGGAATTTACCCAGAGTGGTGCCTCGGAGTACTGTGGACCTCAGAGCCTCATCAGCCATTCCCCATACAGTTGGACAGTGGGGAATTCACCCAGAGTAGGGCTTGTAGTACCAGCAACCTCAGAGCCCCATCAGCCACTCCCTTCACAGTTGCACAGTAGGGAATTCGCCCGGAGTGTGGCCTGAAAGTACTGGGGACCTCACAGCCTCATCTGCTGCTCCCTCCACAGTTGGACAGTGGGAAATTCTCCCAGACTGGGGCTTGAGAGTACTGCGGCCCTTACAGCCTCTTCCTCTACAGTTGAAACAGTGTGGAACAGACCCAGAGTGCGCCCTAAGAGTACCAGGGACCTCCGAGCCTCATCAGTCACTCCCACTACAGCTGGACAGTGGGGAATTCACCCAGAGTGTGGTCTGAGAGTATAGTGGACCTCAAAGCCTCATCAGCCACTTCCTCTGCAGTTGGATCAGTTGGGAATTCACCCAGAGTGTCATCTGAGAGTACCGGGGCCCTCACGGTCTCATCAGCCACTCCTTCTACAGTTGTACCATTGGGGAATTGACCCACAGTGGGGCCTGAGAATACTGAGGATCTCACAGCCTCATCAGCCACTCCTCCAGAGTTGGACAGTGGGGCCTAAGAGTACTGAGGGCCTTTCAGCCTCATCAGCTCCCCCTTTATAGTTGGACTAGCGGAGAAGTCACCCAAGGTGGGGCCTGACAGTACTGAGGAAATCACAGCCTCAACAGCCACTCCCTCTACAGTCGGCCCAGTGGGGAATTCACCTGGAGTGGGGCCTGAGAGTAGTGGGGACCTCACAGTCTCATTAACCACTTCCTCTGCAGTTGGATAAGTGAGGAATTGACCCAGAGTGGGTACTGAGAGTACCTGGCACCTCACAGACACATCAGCTACTCTCTACAGTTGGAACAGTGAGGAATTCACCCAGCATGTGGCCTGAGAGTACTGTGGAGTGGGGACCACACAGCCTCTTCAGCCACTTCCTCCACAGTTGGATCAGTGTGGGAACTGACCCAGAGTGTGGCCTGAGAGTACCAGGGCCCTCACAGATTCATCAGCTGCTCCCTCTACAGCTGGACCAGTGAGGAATTCATCCAGAGTGGGGCCTGAGATTACCATGGATCTCACAGCCTTGTCAGCTACTTCTTCCACAGTTGTATCAGTGGAGAATTCACCCAGAGTGTGGCCTGAGCATGCAAGCACCTTCACAGCCTCTTTAGATGCTCTCTCTACAGTTTGACCAGTGAGAATTCATCTGGAGTGAGGCCTGAGAGTACAGAGGACCTCACAGCCTTGTCAGCCACTCCCTCTACAGTTGGACCAGTGGGAATTCACTGTGAGTGGGGACTAGAGTACTGGGACCTCACAGCCTCGTTAGATGCTCCCTCTACAGTTAGACCAGTGGGAATTCACCTGGAGTGGGCCCTGAGAGCACAGAGGACCTGACAGCTCTGTCACCCACTCCCTCAAAGTTTGACCAGTGGGGAATTTACAGAGTGGGGCTGAGAGTAACGGGACATCATAGCCTCATCAGCTACTCCTCTACAGTTGCACCACTGAGGTATTCACCTGGCGTGTGGCCTGAGAGTACTGGGACCTCACAGCTTCATTAGCCACTTCCTCCACAGTTGGATCAGTGGGGAATTCAGCCAGAGTGGGGCCTGAGAGTACTGGGGACCTCACAGCCATATCAGCCACTCCCTCTACAGTTGGACCAGTGGAGAGTTCACCCAAAGTGGGACCAGAGAGTACAGGGGACCATAGCCTCACCAGCCACTCCCTCCACAGTTGGACAGTGGGAAATTCTCCCAGACTGGGGCTTGAGAGTACTGTGGCTCTTACAGCCTTATCAGCCTCTCCTTCCACAGTTGGACAGTGGGGAATTCACCCAGAGTGTGGCGTGAGAGTACTGGGGACCTCACAGCCTCTTCCTCTACAGTTGAAACAGTGTGGAACAGACCCAGAGTGGGCTCTGAGAGTACCAGGGACCTCCGAGCCTCATCAAGTCACTCCACTACAGTTGGACAGTGGGAATTCACCTGAAGAGAGCCAAGAGTACGAGGACCTCACAGCCTTTCAGCTGCTCCTGTACAGTTGGACCAGTGGGGAATTTACCTGAAGTGGAGCTCGAGAGCACCAGGGATATTACAGCCTCATTACCTACTCACTCTACAGTAGGACCAGTGGGGAATTCACCAGGAGTGGGGCCTGAGGATACTGGGCACTTCACAACTTTATCAGCTCCCCCCTCCACAGTTGGACCAGTGGGTAATTCACCTGGAGGGTACCCTGAGAGTACTGGGGACCTCATAGCCTCATCAGCCTCTCCCTCCACAGTGGAACAAGTGGAGAATTCACCAAAAGTAGGCCCTGAGACTACCAGGGACCTCACAGACTCATCAGCCACTCCCTCCACAGTTGAACAGTGGGACATTTACCCAGAGTTGGGCTTGAGAGTACCAGGACCTCACAGCCTCATCAGCAGTTCCTCCACAGTTGGACCAGTGGATAATTCACCTAGAGGGTGGTCTGACAGTACCGGGGACCTCACAGCCTCTTCAGCCACTCCCTCCACAGTTGGACCAGTGGGGAATTGACCCAGAGTGGGGCTTGAGAGTACCAAGGAAGTCACAGCCTCATTATCTGCTCCCTCTACTGTTGGACAGTGGTGAATTCACCCACAGTGGGGCAAGAGAGTACTAAGGAACTCACAGCCTTGAGAGTACTGAGGACCTCACAGCCTCATCAGCCTCTCCCTGTACAGTTGGACCAGTGGGGAATTTACCCAGAGTGGTGCCTGGGAGTACTGGGGACCTCAGAGCCTCATCAGCCATTCCCCCTACAGTTGGACCAGTGGGGAATTTACCCAGATTAGAGCCTGAGAGTACTGAGGACCTCACAGCCTCATCAGCTACTCCCTCTACAGTTGGACAGTGGGGAATTCAGCCAGAGCTGGGCCTGAAAGTACCAGGACCTCACAGCTTCATCAGCCACTCCCTCTACAGTTGGACAGTGGGAATTCACCCAGAGTAGGGCTTGACAGTACCAGCAACCTCACAGACTCATCAGCCACTCCCTTCACAGTTGCACAGTAGGGAACTTACCCAGAGTGTGGCCTGAAAGTACTGGGGACCTCACAGCCTCATCTGCTGCTCCCTCCACAGTTGGACAGTGGTAAATTCTCCCAGACTGGGGCTTGAGAGTACTGTGGACCTTACAGCCTTATCAGACGCTCCTTCCACAGTTGGAGAGTGGGGAATTCACCCAGAGTGTGGCATGAGAATACTGAGGACCTCACAGCCTCTTCCTCTACAGTTGGAACAGTGTGGAACAGACCCAGAGTGGGCCCTGAGAGTACCAGGGACCTCCAAGCCTCATCAGTCACTCCCTTTACAGTTGGACAGTGGGGAATTCACCCAGAGTGTGGCCTGAGGTATTGTGGACCTCACAGCCTCATCAGCCACTTCCTCTGCAGTTGGATCAGTTGGGAATTCACCCAGAGTGTCATCTGAGAGTGCCGGGCCCTCAAGGCCTCATCAGCCCTCCTTCTACAGTTGGACCATTGGGGAATTGACCCACAGTGGGGCCTGAGAATACTGAGGATCTCACAGCCTCATCAGCCACTCCCTCCAGAGTTGGACAGTGGGTCCTAAGAGTACTGAGGGCCTTTCAGCATCATCAGCTGCTCCCTTTATAGTTGGACTAGCGGAGAAGTCACCCAAGGTGGGGCCTGACAGTACTGAGGAAATCACAGCCTCATCAGCCACTCCCTCTACAGTCGGCCCAGTGGGGAATTCACCTGGAGTGGGGCCTGAGGCAGCAGGGCCCTCACAGTCTCACATCAACCACTTCCTTTGCAGTTGGATAAGTGAGGAATTGACCCAGAGTGGGGACTGAGAGCACTGGCACCTCACAGACGCATCAGCTACTCTCTACAGTTGGAACAGAGAGGAATTCACCTGGCATGTGGCCTGAGATTACTGGGGAGTGGGGACCACACAGCCTCTTCAGCCACTTCCTCCACAGTTGGATCAGTAGGGAATTCACCCAGATAGGGCCTGAGAGTACTGGGGACCTCACAACTATATTAACCATTCCCTCTACAGTTGGACTAGTGGGAAATTCACCCAGAGTGGGACCACAGAGTACCAGGGACCTCAGCCTCATCAGCTACTCACTCCACAATTGGACAGTGGGGAATTCAGCTGAAGCAGGGGCCTGAGAGTAATGAAGACATCGCAGCCTTTTTAGCTGCTCCATCTATAGTTGGACCAGTGGGGAATTCACCTGGAGTGGGTCCAAGAGTACTGAGGACCTCACAGCCTTTTCAGCTACTCTCTTTACAATTGGACAAGTGGGGAATTCACCTGGAGCGGAGCTTGAGAGTACCAGGAACGTCACAGCTTTATTAGCTGCTCCCTCTACAGTTGGACCAGTGAGAAAATCACCTAGAGTGGGGCCTGAGGATACTGGGCACTTCACAACTTTATCAGCCACCCTCCACAGTTGACCAGTAGGTAATCCAACTGGAGGGTGGCCTGAAAGTACTGGGGAGATGATAGCCTCATCAGCCACACCTTCCACAGTTGGACAAGTGGGAATTTCACCAAGAGTGGGCCCTGAGACTACCAGGGACCTCACAGTCTCATCAGTCACTTCCTCCACAGCTTTACAGTGGGAAATATACCCATAGTTGGGCCTGCACGTACCGGGGACCTCACAGCCTCATCAGCTGCTCCCTCTACAGTTGGACAAGTGGGGAATAGACCCAGAGTGGGGCCTGAGAGTACCAGGGAACTCATAGCCTCATCAGCCGCTCCCCCTACAGATGGACAGTGGTGAATTAACCCACAGTGGGGCCTAAGAGTACTGAGAAACTCACAGCCTCATCTGCCACTTCCTCTACAGTTGGACCAGTGGGGAATTCACCCAGAGTGCAGACTGAAACTACTGAGAACTCACAGCCTCATTAGCCTCTCCCTCTACACTTGGACCAGAGAAATTGACCCAGACTGGAGCCTGACAGTACTGAGGACCTCACAGCCTCATCAGCCATACCCTCTACAGTTGGAATAGTGGGGAATTGACCCAGATTGAGGCCTGAAGTGAGGAGATTTCACAGCCTCATCAGCTACTCCTTCAACAGTTGGACAGTGGGAATTCACCTGAGTTGGGCTGAGAGTACAGAGGACCTCACAGCCTCATCAGCCACTCCTCTACAGTTGGACAGTGAGGAATTCACCCAGAGTAGGGCTTGACAGTACCAGCAACCTCACAGTTTCATCAGCCACTCCCTACACAGTTGCACAGTAGGGAATTCACACAGAGTGTGGCCTGAAAGTACTGGGGACCTCACAGCCTCATCTGCTGCTCCCTCCACAGTTGGACAGTGGGAAATTCTCCCAGACTGGGGCTTGAGAGTACTGTGGACCTTACAGCCTTATCAGCCACTCCTTTCACAGTTGGACAGTGGGGAATTCACCCACAGTGTGGTGTGAGAGTACTGGAGACCTCACAGTGTCTTCCTCTACAGTTGAAGCAATGTGGAATAGAACCAGAGTGAGCCCTGAGAGTACCAGGAACCTCTGAGCCTCATCAGCCACTTACTCTACAGTTTGACAGTGGGGAATTCACCCAGAGTGTGGCCTGAAGTACAGGGGACCTCACAGCCTCATCAGCTACTGTACTTCCTCTGTAGTTGGATCTGAGAAATTCACCCAGAGTGCGACCTGGGAGTACTGAGGCCTGACAGCCTCATCAGCTGCTCCTTCTGCAGTAGGACCAGTGAGGAATTCACCCAGAGTGGGGCCTGAGAGTATCAAGGACCTTAGAGCCACATCAGCCACTCCTCCACAGTTGGACAGTGGGAATTTTCCTGCAGTGGGGCCTGGAGTACTGAGGACCTCTCAGCCTCATCAGCCACTCCCTCTATAGTTGGACTAGCAGGAATTCACCTAGAGTGGGGCCTGAGGTACTGAGGACCTCACAGCCTCATCAGGCACTCCTCTACAGTCGGCCCAGTGGGGAATTCAACTGCAGTGGGGCGTGAGAATAGAGGGGACATCACAGTCTCATTAGCCACTTCCAGTTGGATCAGTGTGGAATTGACACAGAGTGTGACCTGAGAGTACCAGGGCCCTCACAGCCTCATTGATGCTCCCTCTACAGTTGGACCAATGGGGCCTGAGAATAACAGGGACATCACAGTCTCATCAGCCACTGCCAGTTGGATCAGTGTGGGAACTGACCCAGAGTGTGGCCTGAGAGTACTGGGGCCCTCACAGCCTCATTAGATGCTCCCTCTACAGTTGGAACAGTGGGGAATTCACCTGGAGTGGGGCCTGAGAGTACAGAGGACCTCATAACTTTGTCAGCCTCTCCCTCTACAGTTGGACCAGTGGGAATTCACCCCAAGTGGGGACTGAGAGTGCCAGGGACCTCACAGCTTCGTTAGATGCCCCCCCCCCCCACTGTTGTACCAGTGGGGAATTCACCTGGAGTGTGGTCTGGGAGTACAGAGGACCTCACAGCCCTGTCAGCCACTCCCTCTACAGTTAGAACAGTAGGGAATTCACCCAGAGTGGGGACTGAAAGTATCAGGGCCCTCACAGCCTCATCAGCTTCTCCTTCTACATTTGGAACAGTGGGGAATTCACCTGGCGTGTGGCCTGAGAGTACCGGTGACCTCACAGCCTCATCAGCCAGTTCCTCCCACAGTTGGATCAGTGGGAAATTCAGCCAGAGTTGGGCCTGAGAGTACTGGGGACCTCACAGCCATATCAGCCAATCCTCTACAGTTGCACCAGTGGAGAATTCACAAAGAGTGGGACCAGAGGTACAGGGTCCTCAACCTCATTAGCCACTCCTCCACAGTTAGACAGTGGGAGTTCTCTAAAGTGGGTCCTGAAGTACCAAGGCCCTCACAGCCCTTTTAGCTGTTCTGTCTGACGGTGGACCAATAAGAATTCACCTGAAGTGGGGCCGAGGTACTAAGGACCTCACAGCTTTTCAGCTGCTCCCTCTACCATTGGACCAGTGGGAAATTCACCTGGAGTGGAGTCTGAGGATACTGGGAACTTCACAACTTTATCAGCCACCCTCTCTACAGTAGAACCAGTGGGTAACTCACCTGGAGGGTGGCCCGAGTACTGGGGACCTCATATCCTCATCAGTCATTACTTCCACAGTTGGACAAGTGGGAATTCACCAAGTGGGCTCTGAGACTACGGGGACCCACAGCCTCATCAGCCACTCCCTCCACAGTTGGATAGTGGGAAATTACCCAGAGTTGGGCCTGGGAGCAGGGACCTCACAGCCTCACTGGGGCTGCTCCCGCCTACAACTGGACCAGTGGGTAATTCACCCAGAGGAGTCCTGAAAGTACCAGGGACCTCACATCATCTTCTGCCACTCCCTCTACAGTTGGACCGGTGGGGAATAGACCCAGAGTGGGTCTTGAGACACTGGGGAACTCACAGCCTCATTGTCAGCTTTCTCTACCTCTGAACAGTGGCAAATTCACCCACAGTGGGGCCCGAGAGTACTGAGGAACTCACAGTCTCATCAGCCACTCCCTCTACAGTTGGAACAGTGGGGAATTGACCCAGAGTGGGGTCTGGGAGTACAGGGGACCTCAGAGCCTTATCAGCCACTCCCTCTACAGTTGGACCAATGGGGAATTGGCCCATATTGGGGCCTGAAAGTACTGAGTACCTCACAGCCTCATCAGCCACTCCCTCTACAGTTGGACAGTGGGGAATTCAGCCAGAGTGGGGCTTGACAGTACCAGCAATCTCACAGCCTCATCAGCCACTCCCTTCACAGTTGGACAGTACAGAAATCACCCAAAGTGTGGCCTGAGAGTACGGTGGACCTCACAGCCTCTTCTGCTGCTCCTCCACAGTTGGACAGTGGAGATTCTCCCAGAGTGTGGCTTGAGAGTGCCATGGACCTTACAGCCTTATCAGCCGCTCCTTCCACAGTTGGACAGTAGGGAATTCACCCAGAGTGTGGCGTGAGAGTACAGGGGACCTCACAACCTCTTCCTCTACAGCTGAAGCAGTGTGGAATAGACCCAGAGTGGCCCCTAAGAGTACTGGGGACCTCCAAGCCTCATCAGCCATTCCCTCTACAGTTGGACAGTGGGTAAGTGACCTGGAGGGTGGCCTGAGAGTACTGGGGACCTCATAGCCTCATCACTCACACTCTCCACTGTTGGACAAGTGGGAATTCACCAAGAGTGGGCCCCGAGACTACCGGGCACCTCACAGCCTCATCAGCCTCTCCCTCTACAGTTGGACAGTAGGACATTTTCCCAGAGTTGGGCCTGAGAGTACTGGGGACCTCACAGCCTCATCAGCTGCTCCCTCCACAGTTTGACCAGTGAGCAATTCTCCCAGAATGTGACCTGAAAGTACCAGGGATCTCACAGCCTATTCAGCTGATCTCTCTATGTTGGACCAGTGGGGAATAGTCCCAGAGTGAGGCCTGAGGCATGCAGAACTCACAGCTTCATCAGCCTCTCCCTCTACAGTTGGACAGTGGCAGATTCACTAGAGTGGGATCTGAGAGTACTGAAGACCTCATAGCCTAATCAGCCTTCTATAGTTGGACCAGCAGGGAAGTCACCCAGAGTGGGGCCTGAGAGTACTGGGGACATCACAGCCTCATCAGCCACTTCCTCCACAGTTGAATCAGTGGGGAATAGATCCAGAGTGTGGCCTGAGGTACGGGGCCCTCACAGCCTCATCAGCTGCTCTCTCTCAACAGTGGGACAAGTGGGAAATTTACAGAGTGGGGCCTGAGGGGTACCGTGGACCTCACAGCCTCATTAGCCACTTCTTCCACAGTTGGATCAGTGGGGCATTCACCCAGAGTGTGGACTGAGAGTGCGGAGCCCTCACAACCTAATCAGCTGCTGCCTCTATAGTTGGACTAGTGGGAATTCACCTGGAGTGGGGCCTGAGAATACAGAGGACCTCACAGCCTCATCAGCTACTCCTCTATAGTTGGACCAGTGGGAATTTACCCAGAGTGGAGACTGAGAGTACCAGGGACCTCTCAGCCTCATCAGCTACTCCCTCTACAGTTGGATCAGTGGGGAATTCACCTGGCATTTGGCCTGAAAGTACTGAGTGGGGCCTGAGAATACAGAGAACCTCACAACCTCATCAGCCACTGCCTCTACAGTTGGACCAGTGGGAATTCACCCAGAGTGGAGACTAAGAGTACCAGGGACCTCACAACCTCATCAGCCACTTTCTCCACAGTTGGATCAGTAGGGAATTCCCAGAGTGGGGCCTGAGAGTGCTGGGACCTCACAGCCGTATCAGCCACTCCCTCTACAGTTGAAGCAGTGGGGAATTCACCAGAGTCAGACAAGAGGTTCCAGGGATCTCAGCCTCATCAGCCACTCCCTCCACAGTTGGACAGTGGGGAGTTTACTTGAAATGGGAGCCTAAGATTACTGAGGACCTCACAGCCTTTTAGCTGCTCCGTCTACAGTTGGACCAGTGGGAGAATTCACCTGGAGTGGGGCCCGAGACTACCAAGGACCTCACAGCCTCATCAGCCACTTCCTGTACAGCTGGACCAGTGGGGAATTCACCCACAGTGGAGCCTGAGAGTACCAGGGACCTCACTGCCCCATCAGACACTCCCTCCACAGTTGGACAGTGGGGAATTCACCTGAAAGTGGGGCCTCAGAGTACCGAGGACCTCACAGCATTTTCAGCTGCTTCCTCTGCAGTTGGACCAGTGAGGAATTCACCTGGAGTTGGGCCCGAGCATACCGGAGATGTCACAACCTCATCAGCTGCTCCCTCTACATTTGGAACAGTGGGAAATTCACCTGGAGTGGGGTCTGAGCATACTGGACACCTCTTAACTTTATCAGCCACTCCCTCCACAGTTTGACCAGTCGGTCATTCACCTGGAGAGTGGCCCAAGAGTACTGGGGATCTCATAGCCTCATCAACCATACCCTCCACAGTTGGACAAGTGGGGAATTCACCAACAGTGGGCCCTGAGAGTACCAGGGACCTCACAGCCTCATGAGCCGCTCCCTCCACAGTTGGACAGTTCAAAATTTACCCAGTGTTGGGCCCAAGAGTACCAGGGACTTCAAAGCTTCATCAGCTGCTCCCTCTACAGTTGAACCAGTGGAGAATTCACCCAGACTGTTGCCTGAAAGTACTGGGAACCTCACAGCCTCTTCAGCCACTCCCTCTACAGTTAGACAATGGAGAATTCAACCAGAGTGGGGCCTGAGAGTACTACGACTCATAGCCTCATCAGCCACTCCCAGGGACCATATAGCCTCATCAGCCCCTCCTCCACAGTTGAACCAATGGGGAATTCACTTAGAGTGTGGCCTTAGAGTACCAGGGGCCCTCACAACCTCATCAGCCACTCCTTCTACAGTTGGGCCAGTGGGGAATTCACTCAGAATGGGGTCTGAGAGCACAGAGGACATCACAGCCTCATCAAGCCACTCCCTCCACAGTTGGACAGTGGGAAATTTACCTGGAGTGGGGACTGAAGAGTGGGGCCTGAGAGTACTGAAGACTTCACAGTCTCATCAGCCACTCTCTACAGTTGGACCTGTGGGGAATTCACCTGAAGTGTGACCTTAGAGTACTGGGGACCTCACAATCTCATCAGCCGCTCTGTTCACAGTTGATACTAGGGACCTCACAGCCTCATCTGCTGCTCCCTCCACAGTTGAACAGCAGGAAATTCACCCAGAGTGGGGCTTGAGAGTACAATGGACCTCACAGCCTCATCAGCTACTCCCTCCACAGTTGGACAGCGGAGAAGTCACCCAGAGTGTGGCCTGAAGTACTGTGGACCTCAGAGCCTCTTCCTCTAAGTTGGACCAGTGGGGAATTCACCTGGCTTGTGGTCTGAGAGTTCCAGGGACCTCATAGCCTCATGAGCCACTTCCTCCACAGTTGGATCAATGGGGAGTTCACCCAGAGTGGGGCCTGAGAGCACTGGGTACCTCACAGCCATATCAGCCAGTCCCTCCACAGTTGGACAGTAGAGAATTTATCTGAAGTTGGGCCTCAGAGTACCAGGGACCTCACAGTCTCATCAGCCACTTCCTCCACAGTTGAACCAGTGAGGAGGTCACCCAGAGTGGACAGTTTTGTGATGTCAGCTTATGTGGCTTCTGAGATTTGTATATGTAATTTTCCAGTAGAGGGCTATTTTTCTCCTATACTTAACATTTTGTTTTTCTTTTTTACTCTCTCCTACTGCCTTGATGGAACAGAATTGTTTTCCAAAACTTTAAGGATAGATGCGGACTGTGACATGGTAATGCCTTTCTAAAGCTTTGTGAAAAGTATTAAACAGTTCCAGAGTTATACGGATTTAAAGTTTGCTTTTTGAGCTGTTCTGCGCATGCCCTGTAGTGTTTTTAAGTTAACCCTATAATGTGCCATGAAACATTCTGTTGCACGAGACCATTTTGTTTCTCACCAACTGCTTGTGCAATTTCTGAGATCTGTATATGTTATTTTCCAGTAGAGGGCTATTTTACCCCTGTAGATAAGCATAAAAACATAGAAGCTGTCGGCGAAAAGGACCTCTTAGCCAACCTAGTCTGCTCTAAAGTCCCTAACTATGGTACTACCATGGATCTTAATTGATCTCCCATTTTTTTTGGTTGCTCTCTCCTACTGCCTCGATGGAACAGAATTGTTTTCCAAAACTTTAAGGATAGATGCAGACTTTGACATGGTAATGTCTCTCCAAAGCTTTGTGAAAAAATATTAAACAGTTCCATAGTTATCAGGATTAAAAGTCCATTTTTTTAGCAGTTCTGAGTATGCTCGGTAGGGGTTTTTAAGATAACCATCTGATACGACATGAAAAAGTCTGTAGCACAATATCATTTTTTGGTTTTTCACCACGTACATCTCACAACATAAAACATTTTTCATGTTCTGACTGCTGCCATTTTTTTTCCTAACTAAAAAAATGGAAATACTTGAAAAATGGTGTATTTTTAAGAAACAAACACTTGAACCTACCTTACCAGGACCCATTCAGCCACAGTCTTGTGTTTGTTTTTAAAAAATATTGCCAGAAATAAGTTTTTGGGTGCTCCAAAATCCAGAGTGCACAGCTTACAGTGAGAAGGTATTCACCTGCAGTCTCTGTATGAGAACAGTTGGAGTTTCTTGACATCTGCAGCCACAGAGGAAGACATGCTGCCTTCTTGTGTGGCAACAGTAAGCTGGAAACAGAGCTCTCTCTCTCTCTCTCTCTCTCTCTCTCTCTCTCTCTATCTATCTATCTATCTGTCTGTCTATCTTTTTACATTTTTTATTTCCTCACCCTTTAAACTCAGTCAGCCATCCCTTATGTTTCCCCAACAAATAATTATTTTTAGAAAAGCCCACCCCAGTGCTGCTTGCCAACCCCCTCCCCTCCAGGTCACCCACTTCCCCCCCAAATGTATAGGTGGCAACATCATGGTGCTCACCCCCCCATGCAACAGTGGTGTTAAGCCAACACTGGAGTGCCCAGATGCCAGTGTGCTGACTCTGGGGTGCCCAGTCCCCAGTGGCAGATCCTACAATGAATTAAATTTTAAACCTGCAAAAAATAAAACTGTCTCTTGATGTTTTCATTTCTTTAACTAACCTGTAAAAAAGAAAACAGTCTCTTGCCAATCAGACCCCACCAGAATCCCACTGACCCAATCCTGACTCCCAACTCAGCACCCACCCCCCACCTCCCATACACCTTCACTCATCTGAACGTGTCCCGCAATGTAGAGCTACTCTCCAATCAAAGACACACCTTGCTGCTGGAACTGGAGACTGCAATATGAGAACATAAGGTATGTGCAGGAATGGGATTTCAACCTTTAGTAATAACTGTAATTTTTTAATATTTTTACACCAGATTTTCAGCATGGTCTTTTTGGGACCCCACCTCATGAACAAGGGTGGGTTCCTGAGGATGGGTCATAAGAAGGCAATGTTCAAACTCTGGTGTACAAATATGTTAAAATGACCATTTCTCCAACTAACTCAGAGATCCCCCCAGATGGAGTAAGGTACCTGAGCCTCCTCTGGGGTTGGAAAGCTGTTTGCTGTCTGAATGATGTGAGACTGGTCGAACCACCACCCTCCATCTCAGACCCCAACTTCACCACTTCCCTTATCCAGCCTTTATGTCTACCTTACTCTCTCTTGAATCTAGTAACAGTTTTTGTACTGACCAGATTCTTGGGCAGTCTGTTCCGGCCATCCACCACTCAATGCATAAAAAGTACTTCTTAGATTGGCAGATAGGCACACAGACATGGTTGGCAGGAAAATACCATTGATCCAACCCATCTGCACTGTTTACCCTGTCCTACACTAGACCTATTGTCTAGGTGGGGTTTTCACCCTCACCTTCCTCCCCTGCCCTGCTCACTGTTTTACTACATACATATCAAACCACTGACTCTGTTCCAGTCATGCTTGAAACCATTTATGTTTTTTCTCTACCAGCATGCCACCTGGCATGCTGTTAATGGCTCAACCACTCTCACCATTAAGTAAAATGTTTTCACATCCCTCATGAATCCCCACCCACCCAGCTTTCATGTACACCCCCTTGTTATTGACCCACTATTCCTGTTGAGTGGTTCCTCACACATTTACCTTGTTTAACTCTTTCAGGAACTTGAAATTCCATGAAATGTCACCCCATCTCCTTCTTGTCTACAGCAAGTACATGTTTAGCTGCCTAAGCCGATCCTCATAGGATTGTCCTAATTTCTATTTTTATTTTATTTAAACATTTGATGACAAGAAAGGAACACTGAGCCAAGGCTCATCTCAGGTGTGACCCAGGGAAGGAACAAGGGATCAAAGTATACAACACAATAGTGAACAATAGTCCACAATAGATAGCATAATAAAACAGTAACATAATAATACAATAATAATAATATAATTCATGAAAACTAGTACAGCAAAACAGTCTACAAATAGTTGTGGTACAGGTTAATGGAAAATGTAAACAGAAACATGAAATAACATTTCAAGTGCAACGTGATGTTATGGGAACAAGTAGGGAAGGGAAGGCACAGCAATGATTTGACAGAGAAGTGAGAAGGAGAGTTTCTAGAAGTGGAGTCTGAGAGTTCCACAGTCAGGAAGATGATAGTTGAAGGCAGAGTTACCCATGTTGGAAGAAGGAGTGAGGAGTGAGAAGGATTGTGAGTCCCTGGAGTGTAGGGAATAAGTTAAGGGTGGGGCAGGAGAGAGGAGGGAAGAGATGTAGGAGGGAAGCAGGTTGAACCAGAATTTGAAGATAAAGGATATACAGAGGATGAGGCGCCTGTGTGTGAGCGGAGGGGGGGGTCCAGGCAGGACAGCAGAGAGCAGTGCTGAGTTCTGTGTGGAGAGCTGGAGGCAAAATAACAGAAGGCATAGTAGAGGGAGTCAAATCAAGAGAGAGAGAGAAGTGGATAATGCAGTGCAGTATTCAAAATCAGCATAGTCAAAAACAGGCATAATCATCTTTGTCAGAAGTAACCGGCATACGGGGAGAGGGAGAAAGCCTCTGTTATGGTAGAGAATTCTGAGTTTTGGATGAAGTTTAGTGGTGATGTAGTCTATATGCATTGAGAAGTTTAACTGAGGGTCAAGCCAGATGCCTAAATATTTGTAGGAAGTGATAATCTTTAGCAGGGTACCATCAAGAGAGGTAATGGGTGGGGTATTGATAGCTTTGGCTAATCCTTGAGAGGTTCCAAAAGACATTGAGACTGTTTTAGATGTGTTCAGCTTGAGCTGCTTCGATTGGAACAAAGATTAAGCAGAGTGTAAGTCATGCAGCATGGAATGAATAGTGGCAGGATCAGGGTGTGAGGTGAACAGTATGGTATCATCCGCATACATATGGATGAAGGAAGAGGAACAGGCAGAAGGGAGGTTATTTATGAATATGGAAAAAAAAAGATGGGGCCAAGTATGGAGCCCTGAGGGATGCCTGCTAGAACAGGGAGGGAGGGAGAGAGAGGTTGAGTTGGCGATTTTAACTGACTGGTGCCTGTCATACAGATAAGAGTTGAACCACTGTAAGGCGGGAGGGGCGAGCCCCACATCCTCGAGTGCATTCAGAAGAAGGGGGTGGGATACCGAGTTGAAAGCTTTAGCCAGGTCGATGAAGACTGCAGCAGTGAGGTGGCCTTTATCTGTATGTAACCCCTAGATGGCGCTATCCCAGGGGCTACTACCCCTGCCTGATTTGCCACTAACAGGTTGAGGGGCCTGGATCCAATGGCGGGTGCCTCCACCCAGAGGTCAGGGTTTGCAATAGTTAAACTTACTTGGTCACAGCCCTCTGGGACACTGCAACCCCCCTTTCTTCCCACTAGTGGCCCACACAATATATCAGAATTACCTTCACAGTATACACTTACCTCCAGGGCTGGTTCAGGCACTGGGACCTCCTGTAAAATAAGATACAGTGCAACAATCACAGTACAATACTTTAACATAGACAAATACCTCAGGCAGTATAACTTTGCTAGAAACAAGCAGCTCTGATTTATTTAGGGGACTATAACAAGGACGGGGGAAATCAGGTTAATTAGCATATCACTTTACTCATCTACCTATGGCTCTGTGCACAGGCCTATCCTACCAGTTACTGTCCCTGGGTACCCAAGCCCTAGTGGCTAGTCAAACCGTGGCAGCTGGCAGGGGCCCTTTCCCACAGAGAAAAGAAAATTAGTTTAAACAGTCAGCAGTACAGTGATTCCATTTGGATTCAATGTGGCAATTCAACAGGGGCGACCCTGAATTAGTACTCATGAACTCCAAACAAGATAGGGTCCTTCAATGTCAGCAGGCTACTCTTGAGCTCCACGAGACTCTCACACATTTATATGGCAAACTGCAACAGGCAAAAGTCCTTTAATGGCAGCAGGATTCACTTGAGGTACACAAGCCTCTTCACACATTTATATGGTAAAACAGAAAGTACTATACCAGGCAGGTGGCTTCTCATCCCGATCGTAATTACTGCACAATACCGGAGAACACACAGCAGATTCAGTTCCTGACAGACCGAGTGCAATTCAGCAATTTCTCCAGTCTTCTACAGGGTGAGCCTGGTTTCTACTCTTCAGATATCCTTTGATTCTCTTCACAGGACGGATTCAGTCCTAACAAGCAGTTACACAAGCTGCAGACGGAACTCTGGCCTTACACACGTTTCCTGACTAAAACTGCACACTGAAAAGCACAGGGCTCCTTCCTTCTTCACTGCCAGAGCTCAGCTGAAACTCCAACAGACAAAACCGGCACCTCTTTGAGTTCCTCCCAGTTCTTGACTGGATTGGCTGTCACTCAATAGACTGCTCCTGTTGGTCCAAAAGGCGCCAAGTCTAAACTACATCTCCCAGAGTCACTGCCCATACAATCCTCTTGTGGCTGGCTCAGATTATGAGTCCAAGTTCTGATTCGTCAAGGCACCATTTTAGAGCTAAGCTTACCCACACTGATTGGTCCAGTTCAGCAGTTCAAAACCAGAATGGGGAACTAGGCAGACACAGTTCTGACTGCAAAGAAAGCAGGTTAGACAAACTGTAATTTCATTATTACTCTAAATGGTTTCTGGCAAACAGTTACATCTTTCAGATAGGTTCCTTTGCACTCCTAGTGACTGCAAAATGGAGTGAATTGGCAGCAGCTCGAGTGGTACTCAATCAAAGAAACACACAGTCCCCCATACAAACTAATTATGTCTGCAAGCAGACAGCTCTTAAAGAGACAGTACCAGAGGTTCTAAAAACACTCACTGATAAATGGCTTAAATGCCAAACACCATTCAGGCTTGGAGCATTCAAGCAAGCTCCTGGAAGTCTTTTGGGAACCCCCATTTGCAGGGGGGTTACATGTAGCTGATCGAATGTGACCAGTTTATTTTATTTATTTATTTGACGTTCAGAAATACCTCTGAGCCAGAGGCTCTTTTACAGAGGTTCCACATCAAACAGAGAATACAGAATACTGTACAGGGATAACACAGGTACTGTATAATACAGTGCATAATACAAGGTACAGTAATACAGTGAACAAGGAAACACAGTCAGGGTTACAAAATATAAGTTGAGAAACCAGTGGATCCAATGCATATGATACAGAATTTACATCCAAAAGTACCACTAGTTAATGGCATAAGTGCAAACAAGGTGAAAAATACATGAGGCGAATCAGGGGTTAGAAGTTAGGAAGGCAAGAGGAAAGAGGGGAAAAGAGAGGAAAGAGATGAGAAGGACAAGAAATGGAGGGAGAGGCAGTTTGGAGAGAGGGAGAGGATTAAGAATAGTAACAGCAGTTCATAGAGGGAGATGCTGACAAAGTTTGCCTTTAAAGGGGCCTAGTTTGTCAGTGGACAGAATTTCTAAGGGCAGTCTGTTTAACCAGATGGGGCCCAATATGAAAAGACACTGCCCAAGAGCAGTTTACAAAAAGGAACTAGGTACGAGCCCTTGGAGGAGCACCTGGTGGTGCACAGTGAGGGGGCGGGAGTTAGAAATTGAAGGGCCGAGGGAGGAGACTGACAAGATAGCATCTTTTTAACTAGTAGGCAAGTTTGGTAGATTAGCTGACCTTTAAAGTCCAGCCAGTGTGCTTGCTGGTATAGATCACAGGTATGGGTGAGCCTAGGGGCACCAAGAACAAGATGGCATGCTTTATTTAGGGAGACCTTGACCCTGTTAAGCACAGTATCAGATGCAGAGCCATATATAATTGTTCGATAGTCTACTGTGGAGAGAATAGAACTAGTGACCACTAGGCGGAAGGCGTTGTTAATCAGACATTTTTTGTCCCTATACAAGAGGCCAATTCTGGTATTAATGACTTTACAAACTGAGTCAACATGGCCATGAAAGGAGAGGGAGGAGTCTAGAGTGATGCCCAGGTATTTGAAACTGTACACCTGTTCAAGCAACTAGAGTTTATTATTTAGGATAGTAATATGGGCATTTTGTGCTTGTTTTGGATATTGGCAGATAACATTGACTTTGGCCTTTTATAACTAATAATTAGTTTGTGCTGGGTGAACCACGAGTCTAATTCAGAAAAATCTGATTGAAGAGAATATTCTAACAATGTGGGGTCAGAGTGGCAAGTATAAACAACCGCATCATCCTTGTAGAGTAGCAGGTTACCTGAGCAGGCAAGAGAGAGGGTGTTTAGAAAAAGACTAAAGAGAAGAGGGCCAAGCATGGATCCCTGTGGGACCCCCGATCGGACTGGCAGTGACGAGGACAGTGTGTTGCAGATTTTTACTTGCAGGGAAAAATTAGAGTAGTAATTCACAAACCAGGAAGTAGCTTCGTGTGAGAGTCCAAGTGTTTGGAGGGATGAAATGAGGAGCTCATGGTTTACCATGTCAAACGTCTTTGTCAGGTATATGTACACGGAACCTACAAGCTGACCCTGGTCTAAGGCTTTGTAGGCAAAACTGGTATGCTCCAGCAGGGCTGTGGCCCTTGCTGAAGCTGTGTTGTTGGGCACACAGGAGGCTGTGTTTAGTTAAGTACTCAGATAGTTGATCAGATGCAAGCTTTTCCAAGGCTTTGGAGATGGGGGGGAGGGATGAAAATAGGGCAGTAATTGCTGTGGGCAGTTTTGTCACCACTCTTGTGAATAGGGTTGACAACAGTGGATTTCCATTGAGAGGAGAATCAACTTAGGCAAAGGGAGAGATTCAGGATCTCAGTGAGGGGGAATAGAACGGCATCAAGGACAAAATATAGTATTTTCAGGTCTAGCGTATCACCACTGGACCTAGACTTACCCAGTACTCTCATAAAGCACGTTTTTGCTTCACTAGTGGAGACCATCCTGAAATAGAAAGGGTGGGTGTTAGACAGTGAATCAGGAAGAGAGAGACTAGTGGGTTTGTTGAAGAAGTCGGAAGGAAGTACCCCCACTTAGATCAGAAAAAGCCAGATTGAAAGTGTCTGCTATTACCAGAGGACCCTGTTTGATGACACCATTAATATTCATGGGGGAGCAGAATTGGCTTTACCTGTGAGTTCCTTTATGCTGGCCCAGAACTCCTTGCCATTACCCAAGAGGTGTAAAGTTTCTCTTTAAAATGATCAGCCTTAGCATGGTGGATTTCTCTAGTGCAGCCATTTCTAGCAGCCCAGTATGTTTGCCTGTTGGCTGGTAGACCTGAGGCTGAGACTTTATGCCAGAGATTATCCCTGGCAGTCATAAAGTTTAGTAATGAGGGGTGAGCCAAGGATTACTGAGGTTTTGATAATGTGTTTAGAGTAGGGGACGAAGATATCACAAGCAGCATTAAATGTGGTGATGAAGAAATTTAGGGCAGAATCAATGTTAGCGGTTGAGTCTAAGGGCGACTAATCACGTGTAAGAAGAATGTCATGGAATTTACCTAGCATCCCTTTTCTTAAGTATATGTTGGTAGGAGGTCATTGGGAGGGCTTTTTTGTGGCAGTTGGATCAGTGGCAGAGAGTGGGGGAGTGGTCACTCATAAAATCTGGGAGGACCACAATGTTAGAAAGTCTCTCATGATGGTTGGTGAGTATAAGATTGACAAGAGAGCTAGTACCAGTTTTATAATTTGTAAGTGTGGAGACAAGCTGAGTGAGGTTCAGTGCAGAAGCAGCAACTCTGTGGGGGGCCGAGGCAGGGGCCAACCAGGTTACGTTGAAGTCCCCCACTAAGATCATCTCCGCATTATTCTGCAGAGCTGCATTGTATTCGAGTATAGCATCAAATCCTAATCTGGTATTACGAGGAGGGATATAGGTGGATAGCACCATGATGGATTTTCCCATGCTGCCAATAGAGACTTTAATGGCTAGTGCCTGTAAAATCGCCTCCGCATTATTCGGCAGAGTTGCATAGTATTCGAGTATAGCATCAAATCCTAACTTGGTATTATGAGGGGATAAGGGTGGATAGCACCGTTGATAGTTTTCCCATGCTGCCAATAGAGACTTTAATGGCTAGTGCCTGGGCGACAGTTGGGGGTATGGAGATTTGGAGAGCAAGCCCCTGGAGTGCATCAGTGAGGTAAACACCCTTTGCCCAACCTGTCGATTCTAAACAACACGTAGGCAGGGAGCAAGACAGCGGAGTCAGAGATTTTAGGGGATAGTCAGGTTTCAACAACAGCAAGGATGTCTGGTTTATGTTGTACAACTCCACCAGATACACAGGTGGAAGGAGAGGGAGTAGAACCAGGTCCTGGGTTAGGGTGGATGTTACCTGAGAGCAACAATAGTAGCAGGCCATAAAGAAACAGTACATATTTTTGAAGAGTTTAACAGTGAGTACAGAGAAGGGAGGATATGGTGGAATGTTTTTTTCTGAAGCCAGATCGGTGAGGGGGATACGATGTTAGTGACAGTGAGGTTGTTAGTCTGGATTCACGAGTTGTTCCTCTAGTTTTGACAGGGTGGGAGGAGGATATGGGGCAGTAGTTCCCAGGTGGGGTGGGATCACCTCCTTTGTGGAGGGATGACACAAGCCAATTTCCACGCTTTAGGAATTGTGCTTGAGGAGGACATATTTATAATAAAGGTGAAGGGAAAGCAATGGCTGGGGCAGAAAGGCGCAAGAGACTAGGATGTAAGTCATCTGGACTAGATTTGGATGCGTTGAGGATTAGAGGGCAAGCAGTATTTTGCTTGTGGAAGCCAGAGTTAGAAGGAAGTTATTACTTGGCATGTGCTGTGGAGTAATTTTGGAGGTAGGTGGAGGAGGAGAGTGGTAGGGTCAGATGAAGCACAAGTAGTGAAGAAGGTGTTAAGGGTGTCCACAGCTTTGGAAGGGTCCGTTATTTCAATACCATTGTGCTTAAGAGTTGAGGTGTTGGATTGTGGAGGTGAGTCAACGATGGAATGTATTACATTTGAGAAGGAGGAGGTGTGTGCTGTGTTGAACCAGTGTTTAAAGTAGTCAGCCTTTGCACAATGAATGGCCTAAGTGCAAGCATTTCTCACTGTATTGTATGCTTGTCTTGAACTTTGGGTTTGGAAGGCTTTGAAGGTGGATTAGCTTTTGTTGTGGGCTTTGCAGAGGGCGACTATAATAATAATAATAATTTTATTTGTAATGCACCTTTCTATGACCAAGGCACATAACAATGGACTAAAACAACACATAAAAACAATAAAGACAGGTACACATAAATGCTTATAAAACTCAACTAAACAAAACAGAATCATTCAGGGTAGGCTTGGCTCCATAAATGTGTTTTAAGAGCCTGTTTAAATCCTTCCATGGTCGTGCACTATAGGGGCAGTAATCCTGGGGTGGTGGCATTTCCAGATCCCGGCTTTCTTAAGAGGAGGGCATGGATATCCCAGACACTGCTGAAAATACTTATGAAATGGGCTAGAGCAGTATCAACAGTTACTACAGAGTAAACTGGTGCCCAATTTGCATTGTGTAGGTCAGATAGGAGGACTTTGTGTCCAGAGAGTTAAGTAGGTGTGTTTCAATGTATTTTGGTGCTGATTTGGGAAGGTGCATTTTTCTTATGCAGTAGGTGATGCAGCGGTCACTTAAGGCAGGGTCAAGCACACCAGCTGCAGATATTTGGTGATGGTGGGATGAGAGGACCCAATCTAGCCAGGGAAGAAGTGATTTGGAGAATGGGAGTTGTAGCGGGTTGGTTTTGTGATTAGCTGTGTGAGATTTAGGGATTCTCTTTTGGAGGCTGCGGATTTAGATGGTGGAGACAACCAGTCGAGGTTATAGTCCCAAGTAGCATTAGTTCTTTGGAGTGAGCTAATGGTGGGGAGCAGAGATGCATGCTGTAAGAGCCACTTGGCCAAGCAGGAGGCATAGATTACTGCACTTGAACATGGGGAGGCGTGGGGAAGGGAGAATTTGGTGAGGATTAGCTTGTGGGATCCGGGGCAGGATTCTTTTTTCATCTCGGAGTGAGAGAGGTGTTGTCTTATGATCATGGCAACACCACCTCCTCTTTTGCCTCAGTCTTGCCGTATGATGTGGTAGTCTAGGATGGATATAGATGAGTCGGGGTTTTGGCAGATAGCCAGGTTTCTGAGAGGCAAAGGATGTCAGGGGCATTCTGGATTATCCAGCATTTTAAACGGTCCAGTTTCAGGAGGAGACTCCTAATATTGATGTACATAACCTTTAGGTCTTTATGGCAGAATGGAGGATGTGGAGGTGTAGGGGTCCTGGGTTCCTTTCTATATCACCAGCGATTAGCAAGAGGAGAAAGAGCACAGAGAAAGTAGCTGGGAGTTTGTGACCTTTGGTAGAATTGAGGGCATAGAGTTTGTGCCTGAAGCAGCAAATTCAAGTGATACAGCAGCTCACATGAGGTGGTAGAAAGCTAGGAGAAATCTTATGAAAGGATGGCGTTGAAAGGGGATTCAGGTTAGGTAAGGAGGGAGTGAGATGGTGAAGCAGGATAGGGGTACAGCAGAAGCAGGAGGGTAAGAGGGGTAAGAGCAACCATAGGGAGGGAGGGGGGAGGAGGAGAGAAAGTAGAAGAGGAAGCACAGGAAAAAGAGAGATGAGGTGAGGTGCATGTTTAGTAAAGTGGGCATTGCAGTGGACTTTTGAGCCTAACTGCTCTGGAAAGGCACTTCTGGAGGTGGGCTTGAAAAGAAGCCAGGGGAGCAAGAGTAGGTGGATAGAGATAGCCCTTTAAGGCTGAAACTCAGATGCTGGATCTACCAGTAGCATAGCAGCACTGCAGGGAGAGAGGAAGCAAGTGTATTTAAAGAGGGTGGAGGGGTGGGAGAAAATTCAACTCTGCAGAGGAAAACAGCAGCAGTAACACAGAGCTGTGAGCCAAAGGGCACAGTAAAAATAAAGCAGCCAATAGTAGATAGTGAGCCAGGAAAGCAGCCAACAACAAACTGAGTAGAGAGGCTATAACAAATAGAAATTCAGGCTTTGAAGTCCTTGAACTGTACCTTTAGTTAGGAAGCTGGCAGGCGGGCAGGATGCAAGCAGCTAGATGGAGGTGATCCAAGCCACAGCCAAGGTACAGCGCTGGGGCGCCTGGTCAAGAGCGGCACCTGAAGGAGGCAGGCGAGAAAGGATTATTCACAGATATAGTGGGAGCCTGCAGGGCAGGAAGTTTAGGTAAATTTATTTATTTATTTATTTATTTAGCGCTTTTACCAGGAAGGCATTGAGCTGTAGCGCCCGATTCCAGATGCGTCCTGGGGGGAGGGGGATTTAGGGTAGGCAGTATACAGAGCAACATACAAATGAGCACTGAAGCGCAATGCAAGGTCGAGAGAAACGCATTGTACAACAAAATACACCTGCCTCTTGGCAGGGGAAGAAACTTGTCCAGCTAGGGCACACAATGAGGCTTAAGTGCAGCGGAATCGCATTGTAACATGTAGCTAGCAAACACACATGCAATCATGTGTTTGAACCTTCGGAAATACCTTGAAGGGCTAGCTGCATGAGCAGGTGGTAGGAAAATGCTGTTTGAGAAGGAGGTTGAGCTGCAGAGAGGGGGAGGAGTGTCTAATTACTGCTGGGAGGGCATTCCACAGGTAAGGCATTCGGTACTTGAATGCACGTTGACCGTTGGAGGAGGACATGCATGGGAGGGTGAGGAGCCTAGAGTCGAGATTACGGAGGGTGTAGCATGAAGGGGTTTGGGCAGCTAGGGTATTAGCAAGGTACAGGGGGGAGGGACTGGGACCAGTATTTTGCTGTTATTCTTGCACAATGTGCCATTCTCTGGTCCTGTAAGGAAGGAAGGTCTAAGGATCTGTAGAGATCACAGTGGTGAGTGTGGTGGGCGGTCCAGGGCAAAATGGCAGAAGGAATGGAAGAGGGTCTAGCCTGGTGAGGGTGGATTTGGGGGCGAGCTATAAACTATAAGCCATAATCAAGGTGGGAGTATCATTTTCTAACAATTTATTTCGGGTTGGCAGGGGCAGGCAGCCTCTGTTCCAGTAAAGGGCTCCCAGTTTCAGGTGCAGTTTTTTGTGGTTAGAGTCAATGTGGGCTGAGAAGTCTAGGTGCTGGTCGAGCCAGACCCCGAGGTATCTGAACGAGGTGCAGGTCTCCAAGAGGGTCCCATCTAAGGTATGGAAGGCAGGGGATAGGTGGGCCCTGGAGAGCCTTTGCCTGGTCCCAAAGGTTAGAGGGACGATTTTCTTTGGGTTGAGAAATAGTTGGTGAGAGTGGAGCCAGAGTTGGATTGCATTAAAATCCTCCTGGAGTTTGGATGACACTACGGCGGGGGAGGGACCTGTAGCATGTATTACGGTGTCATCAGCATACATGTGAATGGACGAAAGGGGGCACACGGAGGGCAGGTCATTTAGAAAGATAGAGAAGAGTATCGGGCCAAGGACCAAGCCTTGTGGCACACCTATTGTGACAGGTAGTGGGTCAGAGGTGAGTGAGACAATTCTAACTGCTTGTTGCCTCCCTTCTAGGTAAGAGTGGAGCCAGCTGGTGGCCTCCCCGAGAGGCCTGCTAGGGTGAGTTTAGATAACAGGAGTGAATGGGACACTGTGTCAAAAGCTTTAGCTAGGTCAATGAAGATGGCGGGGTGATTTGCCCATTATCCATGCCAGTGAGGATGTCGTTGTTAACCTGAGCAAGGAGGTGATTGTGGAGTGCAATTTCCTGAAACCGGCCTGATAGGGTGACAGGAATGAGGAGTTGTCCAGGAAGGTGGACAATTGGGAGAAACAAGTTTTCCTGGAGTTTGGCTAGAGTGGGAGGAGGAGGGAGATGGGGCAGTAACTGCTTGGCGAGGAGAAGTGCACGCCTTTAGGGAGAGGGATGACTGTGGCATGTTTCCAGGCAGCTGGGATCATGGCGAGAGAAGAAGGAGAGGTTGTAGAGGGAGGCCAGTGGGGTGGCGATGGCAGGAGCAGATAGGTATAGCATCTTGGAATCAGGCCGGAGGGCATTTGCCTTTGTTAGGGTTGAGCTTGGCGTAAGGCAGCTAGAACTTTGGCTGGGAGACCAGGCAAAATGAGAAGTGGTGGGATCTGGGTGGGGTTGAGAGGGTGGATGTGGTATGGGGGGATGCATGTTTGTGGGGAAAAGGAGGAGGCACAGTTAGTAAAGAATGAGTTGAAAGCAGAGGGCCACCTCACCATGGTCCATTACCAAGGAGCCATTTACCTTTAGGGAAGGGGTGGGTGGCTGAGATGGGGGAGAGAGCAGGGATTTCAAGGACTTCAGAATTTTGCTGGGTGGTTGTGGTTTCGTTGAAAGAGCCTTAAGTAGTTTGCTTTTGCCTGGCGAATTAACCTGGTGCCATGCTCCGGAGTGTGCGGTAGTGTTGGAGGCTGCCTGATACCCTGATGCCTTGTAAGATTTCCAGGCCATGTCCCTGGCATGGAGTTGTTCAGTGATATGGGCATGTACCAAGGTAGGTGGGCACCCTAATCGGGCTCTTCTGAGAGGGCGTAGTAGTCCTAGATGGCAAGGAAATTTGATCTGAAAATTCCAGGGCCAAGTCAATGGAGGAAGCATGTTGGATAAAAGACCAATCAGTGTTAGATAGGTCTCTTAGCAGTGCAGCAATGTCTAGTGATTTGTAGCCCTAGTGAGCAGTATTCGAGGGAGTGGTGCCTGGGGTTTGAAAATTTTCCGTACTATGTAAGTCATGTGGTGGTCGCTGAGGTCGGGCAGAGTACCAGGTGTAGCACCCTATGGGTGTGTGGTAGGCCCAGTCGAGAGAGAGTGGTTAAGAGATTTATGGTTTAAGCGGGTGGGTTCGGTGATATGCTGGGAGAGGTTAAGTGCAGTCACCTGGTTTTGAGCTTAGAATTAGTTTCGATAGCCAGTTGATATTGAAATCCCCAAGTATGTATAGTTAGCCCCTTAGACAGTGTTTTAGGGTGCTAGATGTTCAATGATGGTGTTCGGAGGGGTGTCTGGGGAGCAGTAGGACCCTGCTATATATAAGGGTGGAATGAGGTAGTGAGAGTCTGGTAGGAGGGAGTCTATGGCGTGCGTTGGGTTTGGGAGTTGGACTGGTGCAAATTGTAGCTTGGAAGAGATGAACATGGCAATGCCCCTCCATTCTTTTTGCTCAGACGGTCATAACGAGTGAGGAGTAGCCAGGATTGGTACTTCAGCATCCAAGTTATGGGGTTTCAGCCAAGTTTCAGAGATAATAACGATATCAGGTGACAGGGAGAGGATGTACGGTTGGAGGGGGGTGATTTTGTTCAGGAGGCTGCATATGTTAAGATGGTGGGATGGACAGGACAGAATAAAGACAATAATAGGAGGCAGGACATAAAATGATCTGACGGGGGATTAACAAAGGAATGCAGGTGGGAGTGTCTGGCCTTTGGCGCCAGGGGTGGTTAGGATAGAGTATCGTGGGAGGGAGGAGGTTAGAAAAAAAGGATCAGGGCAGGCGGTCAAAACAGAAAAAGAAAAGGAAGGTTTGCAAAGGTGAGAAAAGAGAGATGCAGTAGAAAGCAGCAGTCTTGGCCCCATCTCCTGGGGCTGTGTGGGTGGCTGTTTGTGTTTGTCTGTGTCTGTAGCTTAGTTTTTGGGGATTTACAAGATTTTCTGCTTGGAGTAACTACACCATTCTTGCTCACTACATCTGTGAAGGTCTTCTGGACTGGATTTCTGCAAAACATCACCACCAGGTATTTGCAATTTCAGTTTAAAATCAACTTTTTGGAAGCTATCCCAAGCAAAAATAGAAGTCAAGCAACAAAGTCTGACAAACTCAGTGGCTCTGGCTAGGTCCTGCTCAAATTCACATTTTTGTCTGGCTTGCTCCTAAGGGATCTATTTGTGGGCTTTTAAACAACCTCTTTAAATAACAAAAGAAGCATAACGACAAAAGAATTTCACAGCCTGCAGTTGTACTTGAGTAAGTGTGCCCCAGGCTATCAATGTAATGGGGCTGGGGAGTGTATGCCTGGAAGGTCTTACATAACCAAAGCCTCTTGTCAAATCCCTGCCTAGCTGTGACCCTGGGTGACCTCTGTCATAAGTTGTACTAATAGCCCAGATGGCACAAAAAGAAACTGGACTGTGCATTTCTGTTTGCTGTTCTATCCTCTCCCTTAATTAAATCTTACTTGACACTAGGTTCATTCCTAACATTGCTGCCCTGCACCACATTCTTATCTTCTTCTTCTTGATCAGTCACTCTGGAAACAGTATTCTTAACTGGACTCAACCCTTGGATCCTTGTGGCTGGAATTAGCTTCAACTACACTACAGGCTAGACTTCTGGGGATTATTTTTCCATCTCAAATGGGCCCTGGTCTCCCCTATTTTTCCATCCTCAACGTGACTGTTGGGCTTCTACTTATCCACCTACCTGCATCATAACCACCTCAGGACCTATTATCTTCCACTTCCTGGGCATGAAAGTGAATGCGAAATCATTGCATAGCTCCAGAATGGCTACTAAACAAGCATCCAAACTGATTAGAGAGTACCTCCTAAGGCTTACCCTCCTGCTACTTCTGGTATCAGGTAACATCCACCCAAACCCTGGACCAAGCCTTATTACAAAAGATAATCACGAAACAGGAACTCTTCACCTGGCCTCTATTAACATTTGCAGCTTCCTGTGCAAAATCAACCTCCTTAAAGCCTGGGTCTTGCTAAACAACTCCAACATACTCTCTGTCATTGAAACTTGGCTATCTCCCAAAATACCAGAAGCAGCGGTTGCCATACCTGGCTACACTACCTTCAGATTGGACAGATCGACTAAATGTGTTGGTGGTTGTGCTATCTATCAAAAGACACTCTAAAAGAACTGGTCTTGCCTGTTGCTGACTTTGGGTGCCCACCCAGGTACTAGCGATTAAAGTGCTACTGGGGGCTCACCACAAGACTCTTACAATCCTATCAGTTTACATACCTCCCATCGACCCTACCACTGGTCTTCATAAAGTCCTGTACTACCTGAGAGCCCAAAATCACATAGCTGAGACAATATTACTTGGTGACTTCAACATAAACTGGCTGTCTGCCTTCAGTGGCCCTGTAAAGGATGCACTGGCAGCTCTGCACCTTACTCAGCTGGTCAGCTCTCCCACTAGAAGTAACTATAAGACTGGAACAAGCACCATTCTTGACTGGATAATCTCTAATCACCCTGACTGTGTCGCCAACATAAGTGTGCACCCTGACTCACTCAGTGACCACTCCCCTGTTACTTGCAATTGAACCAACAAATTCCATGCCCCACTGCCTCTATCTACAACAGAGCGCTAAGACGTGGCCACCTGGAACTCCTAAAACAACACTTGCGCTGTCAGGACTGGTCACTACTTGACTCCTCAACAGACATTAATGTATCACTCTGACATTTTATCACTATGTTCAATGCTGCCTGTGATGTTCATGCACCCCTCAAGAAAATGAAGTTGTATGGCAATGTTCATCCCTGGATTACTCCTGGGCTGACAGACAGCATGAAATGGAGGGACCATCTCTGGAACTATGCTAAATCTTCCGGCAAGTTACAGAACTGGCAATAAAGCTGCAAGAAACTCCTGCACTTGGGAAATCCATAAAGCAAGAAGCAATCACCAGAAGGAACAACTTACCAACACCTGGGGTGACAGCAGAAAATTCTGGGAAAATATAAATGATGTTCTGGGGAAAGACACAAAAAATACTCCAGCGATGTTAAACGTTGATGGTACCCCCATACTTGACCCACTCACAATAGCGAATACCTTTAATGATGCCTTCACTGACCCAAGTAGTGTGCTACCACAAGACTTCTGACGATATCACCTTAATGGTAGCACATCATCCTGAGACCAAGACAAATCATCACCCCCTTCTACTTAAGCGTGTCTCAGTGGCCCAGGTCAGAAAACTACTAAATAATGTGCTGGGCAAATCCAGGCACAGTGGTGACTCTTTAGACCTCAAGCTAATCGCACTCACCACGGAGGAATACTTCCACCTATTACTAAATTACTCTCTCTCTCTAACCCTCTACTTAATTCCCACAGGTATGGAAACAGCCATTGTTACCCCAGTTCACAAATCTGGAGGCGTACCCGTCACAGCAACTATAGGCCATATCAATCCTCCCAACCTCTCTAAAATACTCGGCGTATTGTTGCCAGCCAACTTGTGGACCACCCGACAGATACTCCTCTACCATGTGAACAACAGCATGGCTTCGGAAAGGGCACAGCACCACCACCGACTTAGAATTCACCAGCTATGTCCAGCAATCTATTGACCAAGGCAGTGAGGTCTTTATAGACTTAACCAAGACCTTTGACACAGTTAATCACTGACTCCTCCTTAAACAACTCTCACAAACTGGTCTCTCCTGATACACTGCCCTGGTTTAGAAGCTATTTTGGGGACAGATCTCAACACTTGAAGATTTCAAGTCTATATCTGACCAGAAGCCTGTTCGGTCCGGGGCACCCCAGGGCTCAATCCTGGGTCCACTCCTTTTCAGCATCTTCCTTAACAATCTACTGACTGCCTGCCACCAGCAAACAGTGCTCTACATGAGCGATGCTATCATTTTGCAAGCCACCCTGATCCTTACCTCCTTCAAAGTAACCTTCAAAAGGGCTTCATGGAAGTTGAGCACTGGTTCCACAACCATAAACTAGTACTAAACTACAAGAAGACAAAAGTCCTTTTGTTCTCCTCAGCCTGCAGCGACATCAAGAGCATGCTCTTACCATCCAAAATTCCCAAGGTGACCCCCTTGAACAAATACAGCACTTCAGCTACCCAGGGTTACCCTTGATAGACTCCTCACCTATTCACTGCACATGAAAATGTTGCCAGAGCTCTCAATACCAGGATTGGGCTCCTCTGTCAACTGAGAAAGTCTCTAACACCTGAAGCCCTAAATCTTGCTGTCACAGCTCGGTGCTCTCTTAATTGACTATGGCCTCGCCATTTATGAAACTACTTCCACCACTGCACTCAAAAGGCTCACTGTGGCACTAAACAAGGCCTGTAGACTCCTAATTGGTGCATCACACCTCACCCACACCTGCAATGTCTATATGGAGGCTGGGTGGCTCAACTTGCATGGGAGAATTAAATGGAGGCAGTATAGCGCAGTGGTCTAAGGCTCTGAGCTGCAAATTTGGTGACATCCAACAGACCAGACCTGGGTTTGAATCCCACAGCTTCCACTTGCATACTGTGTGACCCTGAGCAAGTCACTTAACCTCCTTGTGCTCCCAGGTCGCTCCTGTAAAAAAGCTTTCAGCTTAGTGTGTTATACCTGGTTAAACAACTAAAAAAAAAAAAAAAAATACCACACCTGCTTACTTAAAGGGATTCTCCTTGGACTCATGCCTTCAGGATTAGGATGCTTACTTCACAAATCCAACAAGACCCAACATACGCACACCTCATCTTCTGCACTCCTACTAGTCCCGATGTGCCGGACCGCCCAATACCAATGCTCCTTTGTATCAAAGCTATACTGGTTAAATGGCTCCACAATGGTTTGGTTAACCTTACCAGTCTCAGTGAATTTCAAACTCAAACTTCATCAGCACATCCTAACTGAAAACTCCTGTGATTGCATTACTTAACATCCTTGTCCCTCTTCCGTGACCTCTCCCCCACTGTTCTTCCACTGTTCTCTCTACTTGTCTTGCCCTCTCACTCTCCTCTCCTTCCTGCCCTCCCATCTCCCCTCCTTTTCTCCCCCACTGTCTTCCTTGCTTTTCATCCCTTACTGTCCTAGCTGCTACTTGACAATACCGCTTAGTTGCTCTCCCCTTCCTTGATCTGGCTCATCTCCTAATTCCTTCTGTTCTCACTCCCTGCCTTGAATCACATACTAAACTAATGTGTACTTATTAGCTGTTCTCTTATTCTGTATTTTGTAATACAAATTGCTTAATTGTTTGTAAAAACCAGTCTGTTTTCCATTATGGATCTGTACCCCATTGAGGTGGAACCTTTGTAAATGAGCTGCTTGGCGCTCAAAGGTACTTGTAATCCTAGACTGAATAAATAAATAAAATAAAAACTACAGTACAATAGTGCTGGCTAGGCTAACATATACTGTGCTGTGTAAATAAGCAAATTCTTAGCAGGCATAACATAAATAAAACTGCATTTTAAAATTCAACTTGCAGAGGAAAATAGCAGCAGTAACACAGAGCTGGGAGTCAAAGGGCAGAGTGAAAATAAAGCAGCCAATAGTTGATATTGGGCCAGGGAAAGCAGCCAATAACAGGCTGAGTAGAGACAACTGTAGCCAATAGAAATTCGGGCTTTGGAGTTCTTGAACTGCATGTTTAGTTAGGAAGCTGGCAGGTGGGCGGAATGCAAGGAGCAGCTGGCCAGAGGTGATCCGAGCCACAGCCAAGGTACAGTGCTAGAACACCCAGTCAAGGGTGGTACCTTTAGTTAGGAAGCTGGCATGTGGGCAGGATGCAAGGAGCAGTTGGCAGAGGTGATCAAGCCATGGCTGAGTACGGCACTAGGATGCCCGGTCAAAGGAGGCACCTTTAGATAGGTAGCTGGCAGGCAGGTGAGATGCAAGGATCGCGGCCAGAGGTGATCCAAGCCACAGCTGAGGTACAGTGCTAGGACACCTGACCAAAGGCAGCACCTTTAGTTAGGAAGCTGGCAAGCTGGCAGGATGCAAGGAGTGGCCAGCTGGAGATAATCCGAGCCACTGCCAAGATAGGATGCCCAGTCAAGGGCGGCATCTGAAGCCCTGAATCATTTGGTCACTCTATGCTATAATGTCGCCAGTCTGTCTCTGTCTTTCCTCAAGTGAGGACTCCAGAACTAGCCACAGTATTCCAGCTGGGGCCTCAACAGTGATCTGTACAGAAGTAGTATTGCCTCTTTCTTCCTATCAAAATCCCTCCCAATATACCCCCCAAAGATCTGGCTGCCTTGCTGTAGACCTTGTTGCATAGACTAGTTTGTTTTGGGACTCCCATATAATGACTTTCATGTCTCTATCCTCCGCATCAGTGGCTAGCTAACCCTTCCATCCAGTATTCTGTCCTGAAAGCTATCTCTTTCCATTTTCTCCCCTAGTATTAATGTCGCCACTCTGTGAACACCTTGTTTGTGTCCACTTAGCTAATATCCGCAATTACCTAAACATTTTATTTATTTTGTTGACTGGGTAAGTGCTCTAGACAAATCCTGCCTATTTTCAGGCACCACCAGGGGAGGGAATACAGATGAATGGCAACTGACCTTAAACCAGATTAAGCTGTTGATGGTATTTTTAGTGAGGAAAATTTGGTCAGGACACCGGGAGATTACTCCTACTTTTTCGATAAGTGCCATGGGATCTTTAACATCCACCAATTCAGGCAGATGGGACCTCAGTTTAACATCTCATCCAAAAGACGGCACCTCAGAAGTGCAGCACCCTCTAATGCTGCACTACAGTGTCAGTACTGGGATATTAACCCGAGTGTCAGATGTGGGAACTGATACCACAGCCCTCTGATCCCCGGCCTCAGAGGCAATGTGCTACCACTGAGCCACTGACACTGCTATTGATCATGCTCTCCTCTCCATTCTTGTCTCCTTTAAGTACATGCTGAGACACTCACGTTTCTGCTCCTGTGTCCTCCCTTGCTGACCCTGTATTATCTTGGTTACCCTCCTCTGCACTATCTCTGGCCTTTTTAGGGATTGCAGTGTTGCACACAGGTGCAGTCATACCAGGATTTCGCACAGGACCAATATGACCTCTTTTCTCCTGCTGCGGAAGCCCCTCCCAATGCATCCCAGCATGCTGTTTGTCTTTCCTATCCATTCCCAGCTTCACAATTTTTGAACTGTTGTCACAACAGCAACGTATGCAGACAGCAGTATCTCCACATCACCATTCACACCGCGGCTCACTCCATGCCTGCAGCCACTTTATTCAGGCTACACCCTGCCATTATACACACAAGGATGGTATTTGTTATCTTTAATATTATTTGAGTGTCCAGGATACCTGCAGATTATTGAAGACAAATGATCATCTTCTACCCAATCCTCATGTTAATTTTTTTTAACTTTGATGTGATATATAAATATCTGACTACAGCGTTAACGTGTTCTAATCAGTCTTAAGTGCAAATGGTTATTCACCAATTGTAATCTGTTCCTATTTAGAGCAAAACCACTATCCGAAGACAGTTTACAGCTCTGCAGTTCCTATATGTAGGGATGTAAGTTTGTCATGGATGAGGTTTTAATGACTCATTGTTTGTTCATGAAATCATTAGTAAACAGTAGTAAATGGTGTGGCACTGTCATCATTGCTTCATTCTGATGACACTAGTGAAAGTCATGGAAGTCCTGAATAAAGATCAAACATCATGGAATCAATGACGTGTATGACTGCCATGACAAACTTACATCCATACCTATATGCACAGTAAGGTGTACCTTTTCAAAAGCTCAAGGACTCACATTTCATGAGCAAATTTTATTTGCAGTTAAAAGTAAACATTGGATTTTGGCAGAATTTCAAAATTAAGAGAATGTGCAGTTGTTACCTGGGAGCACATATATGATCATATTTTCATTTTACACTTTGAATGTCATGTAAACGTAGAGGATAAAGTATGAGCATAGATAGAGGAAAGCAACTGAGTGTCAGTGTTCCAAGTTGTTGTCCTGCAGTAATGACATCACCTCTGCAGCACAGCAACATGCTGATGTCACTAATACAGCACTCAAGTCTATTCCAGGCATGGAATTCCATGCATGACATGATTACGCCACACAATGTATAGAGAATAATGAATACGGACTGTGCACAACTAGTCTGTGTTTCAGTCAAGGGGTATTGATGTCATCAAGCAAGTTTTGACTGGTCATTGGTTTTCAAACCATCTCTTAAGTGTCCCCTATGCTCACTGCCCCGATACAGCTGCTTTTCCTGCCGCCCCCCCCCAACACACACACACATATGCTGACTTACTATGTTTTTTACTATCACAGTAAATCTTTTTAGCAGCAAGGGTTTTTTCCCCATTTGCAGTTTATACTGATCTGCCACTAGAGGCATCTTATTTTTCCTATTAATCCTCCAACCTTACCTCTGCCTTTTTCCTGTTCTAATCACTTTTATCCACTGCCTTTTTCTCACTTTTAGCATATTGTAGCCCGAAAAAAAAAAAAAACAACTACTCCACAGCGGCAGTCACCCTCACTGAAGGTCAGCTATTCCCCTTACCCCCCCAATACGAAATAGCAATGGGCACCACGGCTATCACACTCAGCATGCTCATGGTTACCTTTCTTGCTCTGCCATGTCCCGTCCTGACCCCTACTCTCCACCCTGAGCCCCACCCCCTCTACCACCCCACAGCAGCCAACTGCACCCCACCCTGGACACCCCTATTTCTCCATGGCACCCACCTCCGAGCAATACCCCTTCCCCCCGGGGACACTCTGGGCCCACCCCTTCCTTGCCATACCTACCCTCCACTCCCTACCCATCCCTTGTACCCCCACTAGTAGGACCTCGCATCCGCACCTGGCTAAGGGTCCTGGTCGCCACAGACCATGCATCTGATCAATTGCTCTACTCCTTCTGCTCTCTGGGAACATACACTCCAACTCCGGGCCGTTGTCAACTAGCCACCCCACACCCCACTCTGATACTGGCCTCAGCATTGCATCCATGAATATTTGCAGCCTCCTAAAAAAATTTGCCGCTGACCAGTGCTGGGCTGCACAACACCGTCCTGATGTTATAGCACTAGTTGAGACCTAGCTCTCAAGAAAGACTCCCGACTCGGTTATCTCCCTCCCTGGCTACACTCTGTTCAGGGAACACTGTATAGGCAAATGTAGTGGCAGGTGCGCAGTCTTTATGCATGACACACTTTTAGGCCATGCTCTTCCTGCCCCCAAGCTCAGTTTTAGTGCTCAAGCTCTCACCCTTAAGGTTACCCCTGACCCAGCCAGGGGGCCCTCTCTTTCTCACAGTCTCTTACATACACCCCTGTGGGACCAGGGACCAGCTGTCCACTCCCTCATTGATTATCTCACCACACTCCCACACAAGGTGGAGCAGCTCATCCTAGGTGACCTTAATGACAACTGGCTGAGTACCACTGCCCCCCACAACAGGGACTCCTTCGCTGCCCTAGATATGACCCAACTAGTTACCTCACCCACTAGATTTAACCGGTCAGGCAGCTCCAGCACCCTCCTAGATGTAATTCTGTTGAACCACCCCATAAAATCAGGGATATTAATGTACTACCAGACTCTCTTAGTGACCACTCTCCTGTCCTCTGTCACCGGTCATCCCCCACACCAAAATCAGTGTCCCAGGTCACCTCGCGCTGGTGCTTTTGCCCCGGGGGTCTCAGAAAGCTAAAAATGCACCTAACCCAATCCTACTCACAACAGATATTGACTCTGCCCAGCCTATTTCTCCAGTGCTTCAGCAAGGCTCATACCTTTTCGCCTCGACCAGAATCCATACCAAGAAACACAACACCCCATGGATCTCCCATCCCTCATCCAAACACTGAAACAAAGAGATAATCTCTGGCATGTTGTTGTTGAGACAGGCAAACTGGCCAGCAGACAAGCTTATAATGCAGCACATAACAAGTGCACCTGGCTATAAGGCAGGCTAAGGCGAATATTATCAAGCCACCCTTGAATCCACTTGGGGCTCATCCCGTGCCTTCTGGGACAATATGAAAGAGCTCAATGGAAGACCTGCCCCCACCATCACTACTCTCCATAGATAGTACCATCACTACTGATCCTCCCCACATAGCTGAGTGCCTCAATATGGCTTTCTCAGATCTAAGCTCTGTCCTCCCCACTACTCTTTTGACCCTATCCCTGCCTCCACCCCCACCTCAGATTGCCCCTTCTACCTGCATGCCATATCACCCCTTGAAGCCAGGCCTTATCTGCAAAAGCCTTAGCTAGCAACAACCCCAGCTGTGAGGCTAGTGAGGCTGTGAGGCTAGTGAGGCCAGCATAGTGAGGCTTAATAAAGGGAGGGAGGGTGGGCAGAGGGTGACTGTGAAAGGCAGAGATACTCAAACAAATATTTTGCTCAGTATTTACAAAGGAAGAGGGAGGTACCTGAAACAAACAGTAGCAACACTCTGGATACAGAGTTGATACCAACCCATTTACAGAAGAAAGGGTTCTGAAAGAACTCTTAAAACTGAAGATGGACAAAGCAATGGGGCCTGATGGGATTCATCCCAGAATTCTAAAAGAACTAAGGGTAGAACTAGTGACACCACTGACTACCCTCTTTAACAAATCATGGGAGGATGGGGTGGTACCCGAGGACTGGAGGAGGAGGGCAGATGTGATTCCCTTCACAAAGTGGGAGCAAAGCAGAAGCAGGAAACTACAGACCTGTTAGTTTAACCTCAGTGGTAGGGAAAATGATGGAATAACTTCGAAGGAAAGAATTGTCAGTATCTAGAGGATAGAGGGCACAGGACCCAAGGCAACATGGATTCACAGCGGGAAGGTCATGCCAGACAAATCTGATAGATTTCTTTGACTGGGTGACCAAAGTAGTAGATCAGGGAGAGGCTATGGACATGGCCTACCTAGACTTTAGCAAGGCATCTGACACAGTCCCACACAAAAGATTAATATACAAGTTAGCCAGCCTGGGAGTGGGTCCCAAGATGACAGTCTGGGTAAAGAATTGGCTGGAGAATAGGACACAGAGGTAATAGTAAATGGTGTCCACTCTGAAGAAGGGGTTACTAGTGGGGTACATGAGGTTCAGTATTAGACCGTCCTCTTCAATGTCTTTATAAGCGACATTGCAGAGGGACTGGAAGGAAAAGTATGTCTCTTTGCAGATGACACAAAGATCTGCAACAGAGTTGATGCACAAGGTGGGATGGAAAGGATGAGAAGGGACTTGGCAAGGTTAGAGGAATGGTCAAATGTATGGTAGCTTAGATTAAATGCTAAGAAGTGCAAGGTAATGCACCTGGGAAACAAAAACCCAGGGGAAGAGTACACAATGGGGGGGAGATACTAACAACAATGAAAATGGAAAGGGACCTGGGGGTAGTCATATCAGATGACCTAAAGGTGGGCAAGCAACGTGAGAGGGCAGCAAGAAGGGCTGGGGGGATACTGGGATACATAGGGAGAGGTATCACCAGTAGAAAACAGGAAGTTATTATACCTCTGTACAGACAGCTGGTGAGACCCCATCTGGAGTACTGCGTGCAGTTCTGGAGACCCAATCTCTGCAAAGATATAGACAGGATGGATGCTGTCCAGAGGAGGGCAACTAAAATGGTGCAGGGTCTGCACTGGAAGACATATGAAGAGAGACTTAAGGAGCTTAATACGTATAGCCTTGAGGAAAGGAGGGAGAGGGGGGACATGATAGAAACTTTCAAGTACCTCAAGGGAATCAACAAAGTCCAAGAGGGTAGCATCTTTCAAAAAAAGAGGTGTGCAAGAACAAGAGGGCACAATTTGAAGCTGGGGGGGGGCGGCTCAGAGGTAATTTAAGGAAGTTTTTTTTCACAGAGAGGGTTGTGGATGCATGGAATGGCCTTCCGGAGGAGGTTGTGGAGTCAAAAACAGTGGTGGAATTCAAGCATGCATGGGACATTCATAATGCAATTCTAGGGGGTGGGGGTAGGAAGAAATAGGCTGCCAGTTAACTAGGATCTGCAGCTTATCCATTAGGTAGGGAAATGGGCAGACTGGGTGGGCCAAGGTCCTTCTTATCTGCCATCAAATTCTATGTTTCTATGTTTCTGTGATCCCTGTACTCCAGGATTCTCTGATTAGTCCTAGATACTGTACTAGCCCCTCTCACCAAACTTTTAAACTGGTTGCTATGTATTGGTCAATTTCTCAGTGCCTGAAAGATTGCAGAAATCACCCCTATCCATAAGAGTGGAGACAGAACCTCCCCTAACAATTTCAGGCCCATCTCCATTCCCCCCCCCCCATCAAAAGCACTAGAAGAAATAGTGGCCATTCAGCTCTCCGAGTATCTGGCCAAATGCGACCTGTTGTGTCCAGAACAACATGGATTCCACCCTGGACACAGCACCATTACAGCCCTCCTGGAGTTCTCCCAGCACCTCCACTCTGCTCTTGACTCTGGTCATGTTGCGGGTGCAGTGTCCGTAGACCTCTCCAAGGCCTTTGACACTGTCTGTCACCCCCTCCTACTTGATTCCCTCCACCAACTTGGCTTCTCCCCTGGCCCACTGGCTTGGTTCACCAGTTACCTCTCTATCAGATCACAGCACATGAAGGTAAAGGGCACCCTGTCCAATACCCTGCCCGTTCACTCGGGGGTCTCCTAGGGTTCCATCCTGGGACCCATTCTGTTCAGCCTATTTCTCAACACCCTCCCCAGCTCCTGCTTGGGCAATATGCTACTCTATGCTGATGATGCGGTTCTCCTTGCCTCCCACGCTAACCCCACATCTCTACAGAAATCCCTGCAGCACACATTCAACCAAGCGAAAGTGGTCATTAACCTAAAAAAAAACAAATATATGATTTTTTGCATCACCCGAATAAGGCCAAAATGCCCCCTCTGCATTCTCCCCAGAATGCTCACCCTCTCGAGCAGGTGTCATCCTACAAGTACCTGGGCATCACCTTCAACTCAGCTCTTACATTCACACCCACATCAATACCCGTCCTCAGCCATAAACTCTTGGATTGGACTTCTCTATTGCCACAGAGACTGCCTCCCCAAACTGCCCTCCGACTGGCCAACAACATAGAAACATAGAACACAGAAACATAGAAACATAGACTTTGGCGGCAGATAAGGACCGCTTGGCCCATCTAGTCTGCTACTCTTCCTACAGGATAGCCAGATCCTAGTTAACCAACAGCCTATTTCTTCCTACCCCACACGAATTGCCTTATGTCTGTCCCATGCATTCTTGAATTCTCCACAGTTTTAGATCCCACAACCTCCTCAGGAAGGCTGTTCCATGCATCCACTACCCTCTCTGTGAAATAATACTTCCTCACATTGCCCTGAACCGTCCTCCTTCTATCTTTAAATTGTGTCCCTTGTTCTTGCAAGTCTCTTTTCTGAAAGATGCTACCCTCTTGGACTTTGTTGATTCCACTGAGGTACTTAAAAGTTTCTATCATGTCCCCCCTCCTCCTTTCCTCAAGGGTATACATATTAAGCTCCTTTAGTCTCTCCTCATACGGCTTCTCTTGCAGACCCTGCACCATTTTAGTTGCCCTCCTCTGGACTACCTCTAGCCTGTCTATTTCCTTGCGGAGATGGGGTCTCCAGAACTGGACACAGTACTCCAGATGGGGTCTCACCAACTGTCTGTACAGAGGGATAACAACTTCCTGTTTTCTGCTGCCGATGCCTCTCCCTATACATCCCAGTATACCCCCAGCCCTCCCTACTGCCTTCTCTCATTGCTTGCTAACCTTAAGGTCATCTGATATGATTACCCCCAGGTCCCTTTCCTTTTTTGTTGTTACTACCTCCCCACCCACTGTGTATTCTTCCCTGGGTTCTTGTTTCTCAGGTGCATTATTTTGCACTTCTTTGCATTGAATCTAGCTGCCATACTTCTGACCATTCCTCCAACCTTGCCAAGTCCCTTTTCATCCTTTCCAAGCTCCTTGTGTATCAACCCTGTTGCAGATCTTTGTGTCATCTGCAAAAGGCATATTTTTCTTCCAGTCCCTCTGCAATGTCACTGGTGAAGACATTAAAAGGACTGGACCAATACTGAACCCTGCGGTACCCACTAGTCAACCTCTCTTTCTTCAGAGTGGACTCCATTTACAATTACCTCCAACAACTCCTCCGTCCTGTCCCCAGTGGACTCGGCCTACCTATCTATGCTGCGGCCGACAACACAATAAAGGGCCTGCAGGCTCCTGACCAGTGCATCCCTCCACACCCATACTTGCCTGCTCTATTCCATCGCCAACCTGCTCACCTTGGAGGAGTGCCTGTGCTACCAAACCTGCTTACTTGCCAAAAAACTCTGCTAGGTCTCTCCCCCAGGGGTCACTGCATCCCTGCAGCTTGCATCCCCATCTGTTGCCACCTGTAGCTCAGTTGAGGCCACCTTCTGGTGCCCATTACCAAGACCTCCCTAGCCCAAGGTCCTTCCACTACATGCCCCACATGGTTTAACTCTCTCCATCCTCTGTCTCTAAGTCTACCAAAATTGGTCCCTTTAAAGTCGCTCTCCATAACCACCTCTTTAGCCTCGGGTTGTAGTTGCCTCTTAATCAACCAAATGTTGGGGTCTTCTCCTATTTCTGGCCCATAGCCTTGACAATGTCCGTTGACTGCTTCCCCCTTTTATTTTCCCTTTTCCTCACCCCTATTCCCCACTTTTCCATGTAGGTATTTCCCGGTATGACCAGGGTTGTGACTTCTACTATTGTTATACTTTATAATGCTATATTTACTGCATGCAACTTTATTCGTAAACCACTGTTGTATTGTGTTCTTTTGTTATCTGTATTGCACTTGTGTGTTACCACTGTTGTGTCTCACACTGTAACCATGTCTACCCTCCTGGGACGAGGTGCCTTTGCAAATGAGTCCCTGACTCAAAGGTTGTAAATCGACTTTCAAAATAAATGAACAGAGAGGGACCCAAGTGGTGGTGTGTGAACACAGAATGTAGAAGTTATCATAGTATAAGTAGTTACACAGCTACTGTACTAAAACAATGTTTTGACCTTTGAACTATAGTACAACAACCTTCGTGGTTGTATAGAAATCCTTGTGTAATAATCTCTGACTGTATACTATGTAAACAATAACATGACAGGATGTGCAATAATGCTTAATTACCACAGCCCAGGTGGAGTGTGAGGCACGAGGGGCAGCTGAGTACCTTCAACCACCAGGAAGTGTGGTAATTTATTTATTTATTTGTTTGTTTTGTTTACCAGGTAAGCACACTAGACAACCAGATGCCTATTTTCAGGTGCGACCTAGGAGATTACAGAGATACATACATGGTTATTTCAGAGATACATACATGATTTTACAGAGATACATACATGATTACAAGGATACAATCAGGTACAGCAGGAAAACAATAAGAGCGAGTACAAGCAAGAGCATCAGACATAAATGAGGTAAATGAAGCAATACCAGGGACTTATCTACCCAGTGGTGGGAAGGTAATAGCTTCATGCATGTAGGAGGCCAGCTGTCGGCTAGGAATATCAGCCAAACACGTACATCTGGAGGCTAGCTTGTTATCAAGAGATTACAAAAGGGGGAGAGGTTAAAGGAGAACTGCTGGAGCAAGGAAGGCTCCTTATTATCAGATAATCTGAACCCTTGTATGTTTTACTGGAGGGGAAGGTCAGGATACCCTACACCATAGAGCCGAAGGAACAGTGGGGCAAGCGGCAGGAGTAACAGTACAGAGGCAGGGAAGGGCAGACTTGAGGAAGCCCCAGAGGAAGCCTTAAAATAGGAATGGGAGGTGGAAGGCGGTGCTCGCTGGCAGGGAGTTCCATTACTGCACACCCTAGTGTGTAATTGCACTTATAAAATGGTTTTAAGATTAAAAAGCAGGAAAAATAAAGCATAATTTGAACTATGCAGTAACTGAAATTACCGCACGATCATGTGACCGGTTTTGACCAGTCAGATTGCTTGTTTAATTCAAGCCATTTTATAAAATGTAATTAAGTTATTTAGTAAATGTTCTGATACGTTGTTATCATTATACAATAAAATTTCATATCGTATAATGTAATAGAAATACCTGAAACACATAGACAACCAAAAGAAGAAAAACTATGATGTGCAGGGATATCATGGCTGACACAGCGTGGTACAATAACCATTTTATTTATTTAAAGGTTTATAACCGATAAAGGCACACTGAGCCTAGGCTTGTTTTCAGGTGTGATCCGGGGCATGGGCAAGGGAACAATATACAGAGTTACAAGAGTAGCATAAAACATTACATTTTGGCGCTATATACAGACAATGCAAGAGTGGTATAAAACATTACATTTTGGCACTGTGTACAAATGGACGCAAATTAAGAATATACTTACATATGTACTATGTACAAATGGCACTATGTACAAATGGACACAAATTAAAAATATAATTATATGTTCAAAACATTTAAATTAATTGGATTTTGTTCACGGCAGAGACTCTGTTAGACTGAAGAGAGCAGCAATTCCAGCAAAGTATTTCCATCCTAATGGGTTGCAGGCACATTTGACAAATACAAGACAAAAGTGTTTCAGATGTTTCCTATTTTGAGTTAGGTTACTGATAATGTAGAAAAATATGGAAGCCTTAAGCAGGTCTGCCTGCATTTGCCACAGGAGGAACGAAAAATAGGCTTGTGTTTTATGAAAACAACATAGGTGGGGTAAGTTGTGGTGAAACGTGTCTGAATTAGTGTTTTTATTATTTAGTGATGGGTAAATCTGAGACCAGCCAGAGTGGCCCACATTTAGGAGCTATATAGTAAGAACTGTGTCCAGCCCTGCAGTTTGTGTGCTAATTGTCTGGCCTGGGGCCTTTACTAGTTGATAATTGGAGGTGGGGCTCAGTCAGATTTCTGACAGCAGGTTGGATATGACTTGTTATATAAGACCAATTTTCCTGCAGGTGCTGCTTTAAGTAGAGTCTGCCTGCTTTGCCAGATGAGGGAGAAAGAAGGCTTGTGTTTTTGGAGCAAGCATAGCTGGGGTAAGTTTGTGGTGAAACTTGTTTGAATTACTGTATGTATTACTGAGTGAAGGGTAATTTGAGATCAGCCAGAGTAGCCCACATTTAGGGCAGGGTGCCAAGTTTTGAAAATGTTGTGGGTGCTCAGGCTCATAATGAAACGCTGGGGTCTGGGGCCTGCCTAGGCCTCAGAAGCTATAGGATTTTTCATGCTTTGTGGTGCATTTTGGGAAGTATTCTGATGCATTTTAGAATATGTATGCCACCACCACAGCTACTCCTCTGCAGAGGATGCAAGGGTGCCCTTAGGGGCTCTTTGATGTCCAACTAGGCACTAAGACCCATAGGTGAATGTCCCTGCGGGATCTTTGATGCCCTCAGGAGTTGTAAGCATGCCTCAAATATGGATTTCAGGTTACAGTGCCACCACCCCCACAGTATGTAAGAGTGCCATGGAGGGCTGTTTGATGCCCCCAGGTGCTGCAAGGACCCACAGGTGCTGCAGGGTCCCATGGAAGAATGCCTGCCCCTGGAGGGCTCTTTGATGCCCCCAGGTGATGCAAGGGTGCTCCGAGTAGCAATTTTAGGTTGCAGTGCCACTACACCATGGGGTGTGACAGTACTCTAGTCTGGAGGGCTCTTTGATGCCCCCATGTGCTGCAAGGACCCACAAGTGCTGCAGGGTCCCATGGAAGAGTGCCCTGGAGGGTTCTTTGATGTCCCCAGGTGCTGCAAGGATGCTCCAAGTAGGAATTTTAGGTTACAGTGCCACTACCCAGGCAAGGTGTGAGAGTACTCTAGTTTGGAGGGCTCTTTGATGCCCCTAGGTTCTCCAAAGACCCATGAAAGAGATTGTTCTGGAGGGCTGCTTGATGCCCCCATGTGCTCTTTTTAGGATGGGCAGACAGACACTTTTCTGGACAGGACAGAAGGACTCTGCTCGGTTAAGGCTCAGCTCACCCCCCTCACACACAAGTGGTCACAGGCACCCACAGACAGTCAGACCCCTGCTGCCAAATGTCTTTTTTTTAATCCCCGAATCCTACTCACTTTAACTTTGCCATGAAGGCACAGACCCCTCTTAACTCCACAACAATCTATCCAAGTTTATTTTGTTGTTTTTAGGATGGGCAGAGAGACACTTCTCTAGACAGAAGGACTCAGAGGACTCTGACAGGCTGCCTGGTTAAGGTGGTCACAGGCACCCACAGACAGATCACTGCTACCAAATGTTTCCTTTTCTATCCCACAATCCTAGCAACTTTAATTGTACCACAGGCAGATCCCTCAAATCTACAATCTGTCTGAGTTTAATTTGTATTTTGTTTTTAGGATGAACAGACAGACACTTCTGTGGACAGAATAGGCAGACTGGACTGTTGACAGGCTTGGTTAAGGCTCAGCTTGCCCTTACACATAGCCTAAGTGGTCACAGGCAGCCACAGACAGACCACTGCTACCAAATGTTTATTTTATCCCTTGACCCCAAATCCTACTCACTTTAATTGTGTCATAGGCCCCTCTTAAATCCACAAGACCACAACTACAATATGTGTTTATTGTAGTTGTTTTTGGGCAGACAGACACTTCTCTGGACAGGATGGGACTCTCAAACAGGCTTGGTTAAGGCCCAGGCTCAGCTGAGGTGGGCACACAGACCTTCAGGCAGCAAGACAGAAGCAGACCACACACTGTTTGCTGCCAAATGTTTATTTCTTTTTAATCCCCTAATCCTCCTCTCATGTTTTCTCTTTTTTTATGTTTGTTGTTAGGTTAGGCAGGTGGCGACTGACAAGTGCAAAGTCAGCAGCAGTCCTTCCCCTTCCCCAGACAGGCTATGCCACCCAGGCCTAGGAACAGCCCAACAAGCCTGGCACACACACACTCCAGTGGCTGGGACCTGAGTTAAAAAACAGTTTTTTCAAAAATTATTCCGACCAGATGCGGATGGTAGGCCAGCTTTTAGGTTATCTAACACATTGGTGCAGGTGTTGGGGATACGTGGGACAATCATACTGCAAGTCCTTAACTCGTGGTTGGAAATCCAGTCCTAAGGGTCTTATTTTTAGTCCCTAAAGGTTGCAGTACAAAAAAGGGGCAAACATGTCACTCCATTGCATTGCTACCTGCTATTGCTATTATTACACATAGAGCAGCACTTGCCACAGAAAGGGCAGGAGACCCTCCCGTCACAGCAGCACAGTGCAAATTCTTGATCCAGTTATTAGTGGGTACAAGTGGGTGTACACCTGCTAACATGCTGTGGTTAACAACTGCATCTGGATTGCAGAATGGTGTAGCACTAAGTGCATGGCACTATGCCATGCTTGAAGCTAGTAACTATAATTTATTGTTAGCACCTGAATGTCCCCCTACCTAAGTAGGGTTGTACCTATGGGCCAGTAGGTCAATCCTTTAGGGCCTGATGCCCTTACCTCAGGCAGTCCAGTGAAGCACCATCCTGCTTTCCAGTAAATAATTTGGTTCCCTGGAAATCAGTGGTGTCCCCTCCCTAACCTACCTGAGTTCTACTTGTTAGCTGTTCTTCTATAGCGTCTCCCCCATTTCATCCCATCTTTACTCTTTTTTTTCTAGTCACAAACTCTGTGTCCCCCCACTTATTACTTATTTATTTCAAAAGTTATTCACCACTTCAATATTCCTTTTTTTCTGCTAGACTTTATAACTTTCTTTTTAACAGAGTCAGTCAGTCAGTCTGAGTGATTCACAACAGTCAGTAACTATCTGCGCCGACTCAGCTCTTTCTGTTCTGCACTGAATGCTCTAGCCATTGACTTGCTCGCTATTGAAGTTGAACCCAACTGACCCATGGAAGGCAGGACTAATGGGATACTATTTGACTGGTTGGCAGCTACCCAATCACTGCACAGGAATGGAGGAGATTGGAGGACACACACACATGACACGTCCTGGAGATGTCACATGTGACATGATGTGTATCCCTGATATTCGTGGAATTCAATGCCAGACCAGTCATGAAACCACCGAATGAAGAGTGCTTGTGTGCATGCTTGTTGTGTTGGTCAACTGGGTCTGACGGGGGGGGAGGGGATTGTCCTATTACTCATCATCTGCTGGGTGGAGGCACCTGATGCCAAAACAGTGGCAGTCGGAGGATACAGCCAGAGAACTTAAAGTGACTGAATGAGTCGTTGTTGAGGTGACTTGGGGACTGACACGGGAAGGGATTGGGATGGGAAAGAAAAATGAGGGTGCTTGTTTTAACTTTGTGGGTGCTCAAGCACCTGAGTACCCACGCTGTCAGCTTCCCTGTTTAGGGGCCATATTATAAGAATTGTGTCCAGCCCTGTAGTTTGGGGGGAGGGGTGCTAATTGTCAGCCTGGGGCCTTGTAGTTGATAATTGATCTCCACAGTCACTAGCATGCTACCAGGAAGGGAGCAAGCTCTGCATGAAAGCAGCCACTGCCAACGTGTTCCACACGTTCGTGTCCCAGTGAATGAGTGGAACAGTGGAATGAAACAGGTGACTATCATCGTAGGCATTGCCAGGCATCATCAGAAGAAAGCGGAGAAGCAGGGGATTCTGCTGGTCAATAAAGGCAAGGCACCTGTTCACTGCTGTGTAACAGCCACTGCTGGGAAGGGCAGAAGGTGAAAGGTAGGCCAAAACTAGAAATAGCACCAACACTAATCTAGGGTAGGAGTGTAAAGCAATTTAAACAAGGTGGAACACAAATAGAAACAAACAAAAGGAAAACTAGAAACACTCTATCAGGGTAAGGGTACAAAAGTATTTCCAGGTAACACAGGAGAATAAAATGGATAATACTGGTAGTGGTGCAGTGCATTAACTGTGGGAAAGCAGTTTTCAAAGAGACCTTCTGGAGATGTGGTGCTGCTCCATCTGCATGCACCTTTCTGGGTTGAAGGGGGAGTTCACTAGACTCCAGGCTGAGCTGGCTATGATTCCAGGCCCCCCCACCCCGGGGCCATCGAGTCTGCCACTGTTACTACAGAGAATGCCAGGGAGAAGGAACGGCTGAACTATGGTGGGCTCTGAAAGTGTGTGTGGGTGGTGGGATAGAGGCACATTCCTCAACTAGTACCACTATGTAATTCCTATGCCACTCTGACAGGGAGGACTGTCAGAAGGAGGCACCTGTGGTGGTGACCAGGGTTGATCTTGGGTTTTCCTGAGTGGAGACCCAAAGGAGAGTGGTAGAGGATCCCAGTGGAGGAAGAAGCAACTTCTGGTGGGGGACTCAGTTTTGAGGGGGATAGATTTAGAATAGGAAAGTAGGGCGACAGGGAGGTTAAGTGCGGCCTAGCACCATGGTCCAGAGAATGGGAAGCGGATCCTGAGGATCGCTAGGGACATTAGGATGGGAGGGAGAGCTGGATGTTATTGTCCACTTGGGGACTATTGACCTGGCTAGGGCAGGGCTAGAACAGTGCAAGGGAGTTTAAGGAGCTGGGAGGGGTCTTAGACAGGTAGCTTGCACAGTGGCTTTCACTGAAATGCTGCCTGTCTGTGACAGGGGACAGGAGAGGATCTCTGCACCAGGAGCTTCAAATCATAACTGAAGGAATGGTGCAGAAGGGAAGGGTTCAGCTACATTGGGGACTGTAGACCAACTTGTGATTATAAGGGCCAATACAGGTGTGATGGCCTGCATCCAGGAGTGGAACTGCAGCCGTCAGTGGCTAGGCAATGTTACTTCAATTAACATTTAAACTTGCCAAGGGAGTGGCAGAAGGATTGGGGAGTCAGAACTGCCCCAGCTGAAGTAGAGAGTAAGGAGAAACCAAGGGGGGAGGAATCCCCCAGGGTGAAAATTAATAAAGGAAGCAGGGTGGTAGATATAAAGGGGGAAAGGAAGGAGAGAATTAACAAGAGAGGTGGGAAGGAGGGAGGGCAAAAAGGAAAAAAGGGAGGCAACAAGCAGAGTGGAAACAAAATCTGGAAGGTCACCAATGTGAATGCTAGAAGTCTAGGAAATAAGATTCCAGACCTAGAGACCATCATGGCAGAGGCCGACCTGAATATTGTGGCCATTATCGAGTCATGGTGCACGACTAAACTCATGACTAGGACATAGCCATACTCTGTTCAGTGGAGACACAGGGAATACAGGGGAGGCAGAGGTACCGTGGGTCTCCCTGGATATCAGGAATGGATCCACTATTTGCACTGGAGTGATCTACAGACCTTCAGTACAGGGGGAGGAATTAAATAAGATACTGGTGGAAGCCATTAGCAAGATGGCAGAAAAGGGGCAGTGCTGTGTTGGGGACTTCAGCCTGCCAGATGTAGAATGGAGCCTCCCATCAGTGGCTTCGGGTTGAAGTAGGACATCCTGGACTCTTTACCAGGGGCATTCCTCAGACTACTAGTCAGTGAACTCACTTGTGATGGGGCAATACTGGACCTGGTACTCACTAAGCCCTGTACACACTGACATTAGTGTTTGAAAACATTTAAAAACATTTTACTTTCCTTGCTTGAGCACAGTCATCGGAGTATCCACATTGCCTCCGATATCATGCTTGCCTGATGAAGTTCCCAGACATGACTGCAGCAGAACCATAAAGCATTGTGGATGCTGCAGTGCATGCCGTTCAGGCATGGTAACTTATTCAGAAAATAAATAGTTTTTAAGAAGCTCGTTGAGTTCAACAGTGTGAGTAGCTCGTTTTTTTTGTTTCAGTCAAACCAGAAAAAGCAATGGAAGTGTGGTGGAAGTTGTCTTAAACGTTTTACAGCATAGTTTGTATCCACTCTGCTATTAACATTGTTTAAGGTAACTATGTCAGTCAGAAACTGTGCTAAAGCCTTACTTTGAGCAGGGTTTCCATGGTTTTAAACATGGATTGTAGCGTGGTTTACCATGCTACAGCATGGATGCAAGTGTTTAAATCAGTTTAACAGCATTAAATGGTTCAAAACATGGTAAAACATGTTAGTGTAATGCCTCTCCACTAGGGAGCTTACCTGATTGCCCATTTCTCATGCTGCCTCCTGCTGCCTGCTGCCTCTCTATTTGTCCTTGGTCTTCACTGCCTGACCTAGGTCCTATGTCGTGCCCCTCAGCCCCGATGTAGCCCTGCATTTGTTTGCCCTTAACAGGGGTTGTGGAGCAATGTGGAGCTGGTGGATTCTTCCCACATGCTTCACAGCCAGCTAGCATCGCACATGCGTGGGGGTGCGCTCTAGTAATCAACCGCTATTGCGGTTAAACAAATGCTCTCCCGTTAGTCCCGGCTCCTAGATAAGGCACAGAGGGGGCCGGTGACCAGAATAAGGGCCAAGACAGCCCTCTTTGTAAATAAATAAAGAGCTCTATGTGCGCTAGGTCTCGAGGCTCATGAGTATTAAAAAAGGAGCCTATGAGTATTAATGAGGTGACTCTGCTGCTAGGTGGTGCATGTTTCGGCAGCCATAATGAGGACAAAACTGAAAATAAATGTTTAAAAGTGGGAACGCTGGTCAGGACACAAAGGGGGCCATTGAATAATGGGGCTACTGTAAATAAATAAAATGTATATGGGCTGCACCAGACTATAATTTTGGGGTCCTTATAAGCTGCCTATCTGCTGCCTGGGGACAGCATATTTCAGCAACAGCGACAATTGATGTACTATACATGAATGTTAAAGAATGGCAGCATTTAAGAGGGCATTATATCTGCTTTTGGACTATGGGGCAATAATTAAAATAAAGTATTTTACCTGGCTGCACCAGAACTTAAATGTTGGGACTATGTTGGACTGCAAGGGGACTGTGAAATGGGCAGCCATGTCTGCAGCAAGCAGTCAACTGGAAAGCCAGGATTTTGAGCAGGAGTTGTTGAGGACAGTTCCAGAGACTCTTGGGACATTGCCACAGGCTTGTGGGCAAAAAGCAGGGACTTAATTTAGCACCAGAACAGGGAGCCTATCAGGCATCAAAGGAGGGTAAAGAATATTCATTTTTAAGACTGACAAGTGATTTCAGCCAATCAAGAGCCCCAAAGAGCTCCTCAAAACCCATGGACTTTGCAGGCTGAGTTCAGTTTTTCGGCACAAGCCCCTGTAAAGGGAGGGAGGCTCTGGCCATCTGCTACAGAAAATGGGCCTAGCAGTTCAGCGAAAGCCCGTCCACAGGGGAGGGGGCCTTCTGCCTTTGCTAGAGAAAGTGGCTGCAAGCAACTGTAGTCGCTGGCCTAGGGGTTGCCAGAAATTGTCCCCCAGGGCTAGCATTTGCCTTACCCCATTAGGAAAATGTGGGAAAAAAGCCTCCTGTAGTTGTGAGAGAGCTGCAAAAGATGTTCTGCCTCATCGAGAGTGCTGATGAAGCCTGTAACTTTCAGAAAAAGGGAAAGCTCCAGAATCCTTCTGAGTGAGTAAACTTCTACTTTCAATTTCCAGCTATCAAGAAATCTGTGTGGGGCAGAGAAGCCCAGAAAACCTAGAAGTTGTGACTGTTTGTCTGCACCCTGTGTCTATCCAGCACTAAAAGAAATGAGTAGACATCTGTGCAAGTGACCAGAGAAGGGTCCAGTGGTCTATGAAATGCTGATTGTGACTGTATAAAAGTACCTAGAGGACTGAAAGGGAGGTTCCCTTGCCACGTGGAGCTTTTTCTGACTGCCTGGGAGGCCAGTGAATGTCAAGTGTCCAAGTTGGGGCTGCTAATGCCAGAAAATCCAAAAGGGACTGTAACATTGTGTCTTAAGTTTGAAAGTAGTGACAGTGATCAGTTGCACAACCAATTAAAGTCTGAAAGTGGTGGGGAATCGTGCCTCAAGCTCCGTCTGTTGTTCAAGTATGCCAAATAGTTGGGAGCCAAGCCTAAAACTCTGTCTGGTGATTTGTTAAAGAGTTATGCCATAAGCTCCTGTGTCTTTACATGCACTGTGGGAATCTGAGTCACCCTAGCCTTAGGAGAAAAGCACCCATCAGTGAAAGGCTGTACCTACCAGCTAAAGGACCATGGTGGCCATGCTGGCACATGGTTGAAGTAATTGTAACCACTGCAAGCTAGTAAAATGCCTGACTATAAATGAGCTGACTATAAATGTGCTGAATGCAATGTGACTGTTTCAGATCAGTCTGGGAGACAGCCTGGTAGTGTGCCAGCTAGGCATTGCCATTTGTGCTTCCCCCCTGAGGCGTACATCCTAGACGTGGGGTCTGAAGCATGCCAGCCCTGGTCCTGGGCTGGTCTTCACCAAATTTAACTACAAGCCCAGAGAGAAGGGGCACCAACTTTATGCTGAGAGAAGTTTCCAGAAATACAAGCTGCCAAGCATGTTGTCCACGGGTCATCCTCAGCTCCTGCCAGTATCCTCAACAATGCTTCTCAATTTCGAATGAGGTCTTCCAAACTGTGAGTAGGCAGACTCACACTTAGCCAACAAATGGGGAACTGTAGATAGTTATTCAGAGTTTTGCCAAGTTCAGAATTTAAAGTCTGAGCCAGCACAATTAAAAGAGTAATACTGTTTCTGCAATGTTACAGTCAGGAGAATGTGTCTCAAGATTAAAGATAGAGTTAATTTGTTTTCTTTTAAGGGCCCCAACTCAGCTGCAATGCCAGCCACCTCAGCTGCACCATTTAACAGGCCGGCACCTTTAAGAATACTAGTACTGGGTGTGACATGGACTTCCAGTTCTGAGTACTGTATCATTTTGTAATATAAAATGTGTATGGACTGTCTCCATGAAAAATGCTGAAACAGCATGTGACATCACACACACACACACAGGTTTTAGATACAAGGTGCTACCTGGAAGGCCAGGCGCTAATTACAGACTTTTCTAAGTTAATTATAGCTGTAGTTGCTAAGAGGGAAAATCATAAACTTGTATAACGCTTAGAGGAAGAAGAGCAGGGTATGATGTTTTAGTGCTAAATCATAAAAGATGCTTTCATGTCCTGAAGGGGAAGCTTATAAGATCAAAGAGAGTCATTTGAAGAACATGAGTTATGCTGAGGTTGCAGAATTTAATACTTGGAAATGACATCCTGTTTTATATAGATATATTTTTTATATATTCTGACAGGGAGGAGCTAGGTGACTTCATGCAAATAGGTGGAGAAACCAGCTTTTAAACATTGTTTTGTTTTTCTTCAGAGACACTTTATCTATACTCTAACAAAGAAACACCAGTGAGCACTTTTAGCAGGCATTTAGAGAGAGAGACAAATCTAAGTACTGTAGTAAGAACTGCACTTGTTAAAACCTTTTTAAAGAGATTTGTATGTCTTGTGATATAATAGTTCTGTATTTTATGTGTTACATATTTTTTATCTATTGTAGTAAAACTCTGTTTTTAGAGCTTACTTGGTCTGGCTTTGATTTCTTTCCTTTACAAGTAGAGTATATATGGTTAAAGCAGACACTTTAAATAAACTTGAATGGTGATATCAAACTGGAAAAAGGTAAGCGTTTTTAATCTGAGGCCTTTTATTACTGTTTTTAAGGGTTTATTTCTGTACACCTGGTTAGGTGCCCATAGGCAAAGATATCTGGCCCCCCGAAGACAGAATTATCTGAGCCTGTACATTGGGTACGCTAGCAAGAGGTTCACAGTTTGAATCCCTCCAGAACTTGAGACCAAAGGTTGATTCAAATCCACAAAACAGACAAGAGGGTTACCTTGTTCTGTTCACTGTTCTCAAGACTGCGCTTGGAGGTTGGCACTTTGGAAGTAGAGGGCTGACCTGCTGAGTGGGTTTGTGACACTGGGTACCCAGAAAAGGTTAGAATTGCAGGGTTCTATAATGGTTCTGGGACTAGTACCAGTGTGGGCATTGAGCATGTATTTATTCATTCTAGTGCAGCTAGCAAGTTAGAACAATATCCTGAATACATCAGAGGTTGTTGGGTGGCCACCATGATAAATGTCGGAATCTAAAATGCAGAAATGATAAATCTAATGCAGATTAAAATGCCAATCAAATCTAATGTAAATATTTAACCTCTGATCAAATTCACCTTTTTCTAACCCTGCCCCCTTGTAAATAAATTGCTGTTTAACTGTTCTGCATAACCCTTGTGCCACGAGCATATTATTAGAGTGAGCTTTTCATTCTTGAAATGTGGGGGTTCAATTATTGGGTCATGTATGGGGTGACATTATGGCACTGTGGGTGGGTACAGCATCCCAGGGAGTTGTACCAGGTACCAGTCTAACCCACTAAATGTTATACTCTGGGTGGAGGCACTGCACATTTATGTAATTTTGGAAAGAACCAGTTTAATATCAAAATAGGAACCCAGGTCCCTCAACCCGGTTTGGTCAGCTAGGCAGGGGTAGTGTAGCCTTTAGATACCTGGTGCCAGGGTTACATTAGTGTGTACAGGGCCTAACAGGGACAGTGTTGCAGACATCAAGGTGAGAGGACACTTGGCAACCAGTGATCACTGTACAGTGTGTTTCAATATAATGTAACCCCCCTACAAATGAGGGTTCTGAAAATGTCTTCCTGGGCTTGCCTAATGCCCATTACCAGGCTGGCGTTCTGTGTTCTAACAGTTTAAAAGTGTTTGCATGTGAGTGTCCTGTTAGCCTCCGTGCCTGTCTCTTTAAGAGGTACCTATCTCATAGTTTTGTAATTAATCTGGTTTGGGGCTGAGTGCAGCTTACCTAATGTATATAGTAAATAATAATGTTAGAATATTAAAAAGTGCTATGGAAGAAAAACATTTTTGTAAAATTAATTTTTGAATGTATAAAACTCATTTTTGAGTGAATAATTAAGTGAATTCAATAATTTACTTAGGAAGTTTTTCATTCATTTTATTTTATTAACCAGGTAAGTACACTGGACCAACTGGTCCTTTTGCTGGTATGACCCAGGACATAAAACATTTGTACATACATCAGCAACTTATTAAAGACAATTAAAATTTGCATCAACCAACAAATATTGTCTATACATTTTCATAAAAGTATTTAAATTACTTGCATTCCTTATAGCAGGATGTATTTTCAAATGAAAAATGTTAATCATATTCTTCTCTTAAATAAGTAATTTAACCTCTTGACCAAAGAAGATGGACAATATTCCAATGATCAGAAAAGTTTTGCAATAATATTATATATCTATTGTGCAAAAGTGTACAAATACTTAAAGACACAGAGGCTTTCAATTACCAATTACAAGATCTATCAGTAAGCAAGTTTTGATGAGAATATTACAATTTGCGCTCTCAGGGTTCTTACCTATAATACACAGGCAGTTTGGAGTCTGTGGGTAGCCATGGCCATCATCCTGCCACCAGTTGGTATTTCCTTCATTTCCATTCAATCCTCATAGTCTATGTGTTGACTTGGCGTTGGTACTCTAGGCGTGCTGACATTTTTCTTCGGGTTTGACCCCCATGGAAATCATTGCTGTGTATCGCATTACCATCTGTTGTCACCTAGGTGTCAATGTTGTGGCTGAGCACGAATGCACTCCATAACCTGATGAGTATAGAGTCCTATGGAACGTATGATCATCCTCCACACTGCCTGCACCTGGTTCTCTTTTTTTGAAGATATACTGTTATAATTTGTTATCAAACAATTATGATCAGCATGTATATACTGTATCATTGCTGATTACTGTGAAGCAGATTGATTACTTTCAGTTGGACAGCTATAATTCCCAATTAATTTTTATATATAGTTGTTTTTTGAAGTGTAAAAAATCATAACCTTTTGTTTTGAACAATTAATTGTAATTTACAACTGAAATAGATATACAGTTCAGAATGAGATGATGAACTACTGATATATTAAATTGGTGCAGCACTCTTGCAGGTAGACACTGACTGGCCCATCTGCTCCACTAGTCCACATTGATTGGTACGCCTTTGGCCATAGACTTTAGCTGTGATTTTTGTTAGCTTCTCTCCTACTAATTGCTGCTCAATTTTTAAAATGCCTGTACCTACTGCTATTACTTTACATGCCTAAGCTGAAAGCTATTATTTTACATGCCTAAGCTAAAAGCGTATGATTTTGAAGTACTGTGTAGTAGTATTGTGCCGAGTTTAGTTTGATTATGTGTCTAGGGTTAACTGCTAAAACCTGTTCACTAGTGTAGCCTGTTAGACTTTTTTTTTATCATAATTTTGTACTGAAAGTGCCTGATTATCTTATACTTCCCCCTCTGCTTGGCTGTCTCTGACTAAACTATTTCCTGTTTTTTGAAATCCTCTATCTAAAACCTAAGCTTTGTCTGTATTTATCTGTATTCACTCCTCACAGTACTCACTTGTACCTCTCCCGCAGTGTAAGCCCTTCCCCATCTGCTACTCGCTTTCGTGTTCTTCTCAACTGCTATCCCTCCATCGATTATCTGTGGCCCACCCCACCCCTGTCTATCTAATTGTTTACCATTGTTTCCACCTCAAGCACCCCCACCCCCCGCTGACGGTCTGCCACCAGCCACCCACCTCCCGAATCCCTGTCTGCCAGTATATTTAACACTGTGCCTCTCCTTTTCCCCTCAGGGACTCGTGCCTGAGTGGCACTACTGTACAAGGGCGGTGCGCCCCAGCCGTCTCTCCAGTCGCCACTGTTCGACCTCACCTTCAAGACCCTGCCAAATCCCGGACCGCAGGAAGCGGATCCAGCTCTCAGGTACAGCCGCCGAATTCATCCTTGGAGCTGTCCCGGATGGTAGAATCCGATTGGTGCGGTACTCTTGCAGGCGGACACTGATTGACCTGCCTGCTCCACCAGTCCACACCAATTGGTTCGCCTTTGGCCATAGACTTTAGCTGTGATTTTGCTCACTTCTCTCCTACTAATTGCTGCTCATTTCTCCTCCCCTCCCAGGCCTCCTTTAAATACAGTCTTGCGCCTCCCTCCCTGGTATCTGGCCGACCCATTGGTTTATTCTGACCATGTCTACCTCCAATCATCAGTAAGAGTTACAAGGCAAACCAGCTATTACTTAGTCTAGCTGCTCAGTATCTCGCAGCCTGCTGTTGCTCCCCAGCAAACTTATATCTCCTGTTTCTTTATTAACCTCTCTAGGAGTTATGGCTTACGTTATCTTTATCCTTGTGATTTTAGTAAACAGTATATCCAATGTAACAGTGTGGAATGTAGTGCCAGGCCATAGTCCGGTCCTGGAATTCCTTTTCCCAACTTATACTGCCCCCCCCCACACTGCACCTCCCTCGTTTTGGCACCCCACCCTTTTTACTACACTCTTCACTCTTCCCCCTTCCCTTCTTACTCCCTTCGCCTATATCTATCAAGCACTTTACATCACATCATTATACTTTTGAGACAGCCTTTTCTTCTCTTGCACTAAACCTACACCCCTATCAATGCTTACGGGATGGTCACAAAGAAAAAAAGTGATTACATCCTTACTGAGCTCCTTAAAGAAACTGTTGCTTCTACTTCTCCTTTGCTCAGGTAATGTGGAGTTAAATCCTGGCCCTCCGTTACAACTTACCTCTCCGTCGGAATTTGCAGCTGCCCCCAGGCTTAAAAGGATGCTAGTCAATATACCAAGCTTGACTAAAAAATTTGACCAGCTACAAGCATGGGCTGCTCATACAGAACCAAATCTTATCATTATTACGAGTCTTGGCTCAAAAGGCCAGTACTAATCAAAAATCACCCTTCAGGCTACAAACTATACAGGGCAGATAGGGAATTGGGGGTTGTTGTCATCTATTCTAATACCAAGTACACAATTAGTGATATCTCCTGTAAATCTAAACAGAAGGAATACGAGATTGTATCCATGAAGCTTCACCTTCCTTCCACGGAATGCATCACTATTATAGGTGGTTACAGGCCCCCGGCTGGTGGAACTGATATCCTCAGTTTACTAAAATCTCTAATCATGGCTGCCAATACTGAGAGAATAATCACTGGGGATTTCAATATGGACTGGCTTTCCCCTACATCACACAACCTGAAATCTCTCTGAGTTTGGCCTAGTACAGCTTGTTAGTGAACCAACAAGGGATAATACATTGAATGTTGCCAACAGTTCACTCCTAGATGTTATATTAACCACTCATCCACATAAAATTATATGCTCTGTGGTGTTCCGTAATGATATGAGCGACCATGAGGTTGTTGTATGCATAAGATCGCATGCCAAGAATCGACACCAGCCCAAGTTCATAACTAAACGGTCTTTTCATAAATTTCAGGCAGTAAATTACCTGTCTGACTTAGGCAAGGTTAGATGGCAAGATCTCTATCTTGCCAAAACAGCCAATGAGGCTGTCTCTGTCCTCAACAACAACCTTGTTGCTGGCAAATAAGCATGCCTCCTTTATCAAGGCAAAGGTGTGCCACACCTCTCACCCCTGGTTTACTCCAAGTCTTAAGGTTGCACTCACGAACAGGGACAAGTCTTGGGCTCTAGCCAGGCGTACCAAGAGCCCTGCAGATTGGCAGGCTTTTAGAGCAGCTAGGAACACGTGTGTAAAAAGCATTGGCTCTGCCAAAGCAAACTACTATGTTTCCACCCTAGAACAGGCCAAAGGGAACTCACATAACATTTGGAGGACACTTATATCCATTGAAGGATGGCCTAGGACCCCCCCTCCATTCCAGCCAAGATCTTTACCAAAGGCAGGATCATTGAAAGTAATTCCCAAATCCTGGAAGAACTCAACTCCCATTTTGTCACTGCTGGCTTGGCCTTCGACTCCTCACCCTATGCAGGCCGAGGGATTAAGCCAGTTGTAGCCCTACTCCCCATACCTCAACTTGTCCCTTCCAGCTGAGTACACTTAACTACAAAGAAGTAGAAGACTCACTACTTAACCTTGATACCAAGAAAGGTGCTGGGGATGATGGACTTGAACCTTTTTTCCTAAAACTAGGTTATGCCCATCTCACGGCCCCCATTCTTCATATTCTCAATTGCTCCATCTCTTCTGCCACAGTTCCATTTTGTTGGAAATCTGCCCACATCCTTCCCTTATTCAAATCAGGGGACCCATGCGATCTAAATAATTACAGGCCTATCTCAATCTTGCCTATTCTTTCTAAAGTATTTGAAAAACTGATCTATAATCAATTAAAACTTCATATCGAAACCGTCTCACTTTTAAACTCAGCACAATCTGGCTTCTGGCTGAAGCACAGCACTATCACAGCACTGGCTAAAGTCACTAATGACTGGATCTCTGCTATGGATTACAAGGAGATTACTGGTGCAGTCTTCTTAGATCTAAGTAAAGCATTTGACACCATTGACCACAATTTACTAGTCACCAGCCTTACTAAATTAGGTGCCACTCCTTCCACTGCTCCGTGGTTCACCAGTTACCTAGCAGGGAGGATCCAGAAAGTTAAAGCCGTTGGCCTATTCTCAGCCTCCTTGCTGATTGCCAGGGGAGTCCCACAAGGCTCCATCCTAGGCCCTATCCTCTTATCCTTGTACAGCAATGATCTTGACTCTTATATTACCAAATCCAACCTACACTTCTTTGCAGATGACACAGTACTGTATACCACTGGCTCTCGTTGTCTGAAGTAAGGGACATGCTGCAAGCTGACTTTGCTCAGCTGGATTCTAATCTTATTAATACTAAGCTTCTTCTTTATGCCAAGAAAACTAAGGCTATGATTTTTACTCTTAGTAACTCATCTACCCCCACCGTCCACCAAAAGATTTTGTTATCACCTCTCTGGCGAACCCTTGGAAGTTGTCCCCAAATTTAAATATCTTGGCATTTGGTTAGACAACAAACTTTCTTTCAATGACCATCTTGAGGACCTCTCCAGAAGGCTAAAAGCCAGGTTAGGTTTGTTTTTCAGAAATGAGTCTTTCTTCCCGATTGAAACCAGAACCAGGCTGGTGCAGGCCATATTCCTTCCCATACTTGATTATGTGGACCTAATTTACACCTCCTCTGCAATCTCAAACCTAAATAAGTTGGACATACTTTACCACTGTGCCCTGCAGTTCATCATCAAATTCCCGTACCGAACCCACCACTGTGACCTTTACACAGCTGTTGGCTGGACATCACTTACCACTAGACGTTTGCTCCATGCTGGTATTTGGACTCTCAAGTTACTCCTGAACCAACTTCCGAACTACCTAACATCTCTCATCTGCATTTCCTACTGTGCATACTCTCTTAGGAAATCTGACTTCATCTTCCTTGACGTGCCTAGGACTTGTCCACCTTTGGCAAATGTGCTATCTCATAGGCTCTTCCAACAATCTGGAACCGACTCCAATCCACCCTGAAACTATCCAGCATAGTCTCAGTTAATTTTCTACAAAGAGTTGACCACATCTAAAATAAAATATATTTGTAGCTGTTTTTAAGCCTCTTCCCTGCCCTTATATCCTTATGACTATCCCCCATCCACCTGGAACTAGTTCTTAGCAGGACATGAAATTATCTAAGTGATCTCTCCAGTTATTCTCAAAACCTTCTCCTATCCTTGCTTTCTTTATCTATATCTTGTTCCCCCTACTCTCTTTAGCCCTCTTCCTCCACTCACCACTCATTTTCAACCTCTCCTTCTTATTTAGCTTCTCTCTCCTGTTATTTTCAACCCCTCCTTCTAATTTAACTACTCTCCTGTCACAGTACACTCCCCACATGTATTGCTCCTCACTACCTTATACTAATAATCCCTACTTGTCCTGTCTTAATTGAGCACTAGGTATTGTATGAACCTTAACTGTACCTCATTTTACTATGATGTACTCACATGAATTGGTGCACATTAATCCTATTTGTATATTGTTTCATTTTGCTTTTTATATGTTGCCTTTTTATGCAATGTCTCCTGACTGTTTACTAGATTTAGGACCTTCTTGTGAATGAGCTTGCTCAATGGAGTTTTCCTGCAATAAACTTGAACTTGAAATTTTAATTAGATGTAAAATGTTGATGGAGAAGCAAGGTTCTCACAACAGGTGTTACATCAATATAAATACTGCTTCTTAATGATTTATGGGATGCCTATATGAAAATAGGTAACAATTTTACCCTTATGTTTTATACTGATTCATGTCCCTATATTTGTAGACTAATGTATAGTTTTATGTATTTGATGTTATAACTTTCTTAAATTTGAACAATTTAAACAAGTGTGAAACTTGTTTAAATCACATTTCAAAATGATGGTTTGAGAGTGAGTGGGGGATGGTTATTTAATTGATTGTACAGGTGTGATGGTGTTAGCATCTTTTTTTGTGACTATGGAATAAAATAGGCCGCCCACAACAATATCAAATAAAGAAAACAAGTTGATGGGGCTGGACGGGATACAACAAAGGGAACTTAATGAACTGAGCACTGTGCTAGTCACACATCTGGCAACACTATTTAGCACCTCATTAGCCAGAGAGAAAGAAAAGGGTGGTTCCATAGGAATGGAAGATGACCGATGTGGCCCCTGTGCAAGAGAGCATCATCAAGGAGGAAGCCAGCAATTACAGACCTGTTAGTCTCACATTAATAGTTGGGAAGTTTATGGAGTCTTTGCTGAAGGAGAGACCAATGGAGACATAAGAGCTAAGGGACCTACAGCATCATGGCTACAGAGGGGGCAGGTCATGTCAAACAAATATCATAGATTTCTTCAACTTGTTGACTAGGTAGGTGGATCAGGGAGGAAGTGTATGTGGCCTATCTGGACTTCAGTAAGGCCTTTGACACTACCACATGGAGGCTGATAAAGAAACGTTTCATCTTGGTGGTGGGGGAGAATGTGGTATGCTGGGTATCAAACAGAGTGAAATAAAGAAGACGGAGCATGGTGGTAAGCGGAAGTCACTCAGGTGACATTACAGTAACCAGTGGAGTGCCACAGGGATTTGTACATGGTCCTGTCTTCTTCAATGTCTTCTTAAGTGACATTGCTGAGAAACTGGAGGGGTAGGTGTGTCTCATTGTAGATTACACAAAATTCTGCAATAGGGTAGATACCCACGTGTATGTGGGTATTTCTAGCAGTAGAAGTGAGATGGCTGTGTATCACTCAATTGTGAGACCCCACCGGGAGTACTGTATCCAGTTCTGGATGCCACACCTCCACAAGGACATCAACTGGGTGGAAGCGACCTAGATGTGGTCTACTAAAATGGTGCAGGGGTTGCATGAGAAGCCATCTGAGAAGAGACTGAGGTAACTCAACATGTTCACCATGGAAGAAAGGAGAGCAAGAAAGACATGATTGAGACCTATATGATGGGCCCAATGGTCATTTTCTGATGACAATGTCTATGTTTTGATGTTTTTTTAAATAGTCTAAACAATCGTATTCATGGAGGTGGGATTATTGACCAATGAATAATGTTAAAAACAAAATAGTACACAAACTAAAAACAAATTCTTAAGCTATTTTGCATATTTTTCAACATATAACATGGGATCTTGTAAAAAAGAAAATGTCAGGCTATGTTGACTTTGGTACATACAGCTTATCAACTAACAAAACTAAAGTTGCTATGAAGTATAAGTTGCAGTGGCTGTAGGACTATATCAACACTGGAAGGCACCAGTTGGATATTTCCTTATTAATGGAACAACAGCATTAATTCAGGAGGAAATAATAATTGATGCAGTTGTCAAATGATTAATTGCTGGACTACAGGCATGTACTGATAGCAGCATAGAACTATTACAAATGTATAAGTAGTCTTCTAGTCAGCTGTCACTGCAGTAATGCTACTGCTTGCCATGCCTACAACCCAGTTTTGGAACTTGGGCTATCAGAGGGCCATCCAGTGGGGGGGGGGGGATGATTGGGCATCCAAAAGAATGCTCTTCTTCTCTGGGGGTGAGGGACAATTGTCACTGCCCAGAGTTTGACTGGAACATGTCAGTTGCTGTTAGAAATGTATACCAGGACAGAACATCAGGGTGGACACTGCAGATATCAACAAATGTCATGAGGGAATGTGTCCTGATGTCATTAACCAAAATATTTTTTGCACAAAAAGTGCACATTAAGACCAGTTTTACCCTTGAGTGTGGGTGCTTTTGTGCTGATTGTTTCACTTGCAGGTAATCAACCCATAAATTGTGTCCATACTCACATATATTAATGTACTATATGGAGCTGGTTTACCATTAGTTAATCTAACCATCATGAGCTTGATGATGCCTCCATATACATTGGGTGTAGTTAACTACTGATAAATCAACTCTGGGCACTAGCTTTATTCTATTATGAGAATGAATCAGTATAGAGAAACAGTATTTGAAGTACACAGTACGGTCACATGAGCATGATATTAAAAAAAGGTAGGAGAAATGTTTTAATATTCTTTATTGTCCAGCCCACTGGCATTGAGGGTTGAGGTGCTGGATGCCACACCGCATGCCATGCCAGCGATCTGAGTTCGGGAGCGAGCTCAAATGCCAGGGGTCAGCAGGGGAGGGTGAGAATTGAGCACCCGCAGGGCTGCTCTCCTCTCCCAGGGGAATGGGTTGGGACTGTCCAGCACTCCAGTGGCCTCCAGTGGAGACCGCAGGTGCTTCAGAGCATTGGACTGCATGTACACCGCATGGCTGATGCAGACAAGGTTGCCATGCGTCACAGCATCAGGCGTGCTCCACGCCGGTGGGGTGGGATGGTGAGGGCTCTCAGGGGACTACTCAAGAAAAACACTCCCACCCAGATGGCGATGGCCCATCCAGTACCACCTCCACATGCCATCGCTGGTTCCTGCCACTGCTCCTTCAGTCTCCCGGGTTGTAGTGTCCAGGCCGGGGAGGATTAGTAATGACTTTGAAGATGGTAGGGAACACAGCGGGCTGTAAAGCGAGCTGGTGAGAGATGTGGCCGAGAAAGTTCCGAGATGGAAATTGATAAATAAAGTGGGAAAAGTATTCTTTATTAGGCCCAAATCTACTGTAAACTTTCCTCCAAACTCTAGTCCCCCCCACACACACACACACACATAAACACAATTGTGGACTATTCAAATAGTCTTTGGTAGTAATGTGGCAATATACTCTTAGATACCTTCACATCACTAAAAATGAAAAGGTAATAATACATAAATAATAAAATAATAATAAAACTTTTTTTATTGAGTGCCTTCCGGGTACCAAGGCACTTTACAGTAATAACAACAAATTCTATAAAAATTACAATTAAAATAGACCATTAAAAATCATTACAGTTCACAAAAGGCTTGTCTCCACAAGAAAGTCTTAAGGTCCTGCTTAAGGTGATATATAAATTCAAGATTTACATGTATATATGAAATTTGGTGTCCTCTTTTATCTTTTGGTTTCAATAATTTGTTGTTTTGTGCTGACTGTGTGACTAGACTGATTAAAAATCCCAGGAGAGATCTGAACAGTTTTAAGTTGAGATGGGTGTGTGGGTGCACTTTGGATAGCATGATGCTTAACTTATTGCTAACGTTTCTAATTAAATTTGTTATCATATATGTCTGGACATATGTATTAATGTAAAAAAGAAATAGTAGCCTTTCTTTAAATATGATTCAGCCATCAGGCAAGGGGCATTGGATTCAAAATTTCAGTACAAACTGGTTAATGATTGAAAAGTATATATAACAGCTATAAATTAGAAATGTGTTCACTCAAACCTACAGTATTATATTTCTGAATTATAAGCAGGTTATCACTCTAACAATGGATGGGCTATCAGCTAGTCAGACAATGTTGAATGAATTAGGGTGCAACACAGATCCTGTGATGATGAAAACAGCTTTTGACAATCCAACATTTACCGGAGAACTGATATACATATTCTTTGACGCATGCCACGTGTTAAAATTGGCACACAACTTGCTTGCTGCATATGGAGAAGTACAAATGGATGACAGATTAGTAGCAAAGTGGAGTAACATCATAAAGTTGAATAGCTTGTAACAGCAAGAAGGTTTAAGGGCAGCAAATAAAATCACCAATTCACACATACATATCGAAAACCAGAAAATGAAAGTGTTGTGGCGCAGACTTTAAGACAAGGCTTATGTGATGGATTTAAGGATACATAGAGCACTGAGAAATATTGTGAACTTTTCAACTCACTAGCTGATATATTGATCACTAAATCAGTGCTGGGAAAGGGTTTCAAGAAACCTACAAGACAGTGTCAAATACAATATCCATCATGAATGATTACAGGCTCCAATTACCTTGTATGGAAACATTCAAGGGCATACTTCTGTACAAATCAAAAAGATACATGGCAATCATTAGGTTTCAAATTAACATTTGCAATTTGGCTAACTTATCAAAGGAAATGATTGGAAAAATTGTTCATGATCATCAATGCAAATACTTACTAGACATAAATTTTCTCAAGACCATCTGGAACTTCTGTTCAATAACATGTGAAGATGTGGCAGGTGGAACAGCAATCCATCAGCTACACAGTTCAAAGCCACATACAAAAAGAGGTTATTTAGAAGCAGGGTTACTCCTTCATGGACAGAAAATGTGACAGTTTAATATTTGACTTTGTTACATCTGTTGCAAGTAAGTAAGTAACCTTTATGGCCACATGAAAGGGGCTTTGGGCTACAGAAGAAATTCCCCACAACAACTCTCTGCATCCTATTCATGAGAAAGGACTCAAACCATTTGATGAAAGTACCGGTGACTCCACAGAGCACCTTAAGGTGATCCAGCAGCACCCTATGGTCTACAATGTCAAATGCTGAATAGAGATCAAGTAGAACGAGAACTGACCATTTGCCTCTATCTCATGCACTGAGATCATTTAGCACCCTGACTAGCGCAGTCTCCATATTGTGCCTTGGCCTAAATCCCAACTGAAGGGGCTCATTGACTCATCTGAGCCTTGCTTCCGATTGGTCCTCCTGCTCCATAGACTGCTGTTTTACTTTGTACTGCTGAAGTTGGTCGGGCCGTCCTTGCCCTCAAGCACCCAGTGAGCACCGGGGCTACGCTCCGCCAGCGGGCGGTCAGCGACGCAAGGCCGCCAGGGGACCAGGAGGCTGGGAGAGACAGCCAGAAGGTATCGGAAAGTCAGGGCCAATCGGAAGGCTTACGCCATTCGAGCCTTGCTTCCATTGGTCCTCCTGCTCCATAGACCGCTGTTTTACTTTGTACTGCTGAAGTTGGTCGGGTTTGTGTGTTTTTAAACTAAATTGCCTAAAAAGAGCTGTTTTCCTGTTACTGTTTAATTTCTAGGTTTCTGCTGTAATTTTAAAATGTTTATGTGATTACAGTCTTTTGTGGGACTTCTAGTGGGCCAGGACGCCAAGGCGCTGAACCCCCAGCCTTTGTGTTGTGCAAAGTAACTTCACACTAATTGCAGAATCACTTGATTGCTGCTATTTTATTTAGGTGACTGTGCTTTCCTCTGTCCCTCCACTCTAGCCGTCCTTGCCCTCAAGCACCCAGTGAGCGGGCATACGCTCCGCCAGCGGCGTGTCAGTGACCTCAAGGCACCAGGGGACCAGGAGGCCGAGAGACAGCCAGGAAGGTACGAAAGCTGCAAAATTTTGCCCACCCCCTCTCCCTCTTGGGTGTTTCTTTTATACGCATCTTCCGCCAAATTTCTACCTCCGCCCACAGCAAAATTCTGTCCAATAATCTGTCAGCGGCCCCTGCGGTGTCACCTGCTCAGCAGTCCTCCCTTGTCCTTAACCCTAGTTACCGCATCATAATGGGGAAGCTCCTCTTACTGTTTCTATCTCTCTCAACTATGGTGTTCTTTGAGGATGATGCCATACCGACCCATACCCATTGAATAATGCGGCTCACCAGCCTAGCTTCCCTGTGACACCTCCAGTGGGTGCCGATCGGTTCCTCACATATGCCCTACCGTTGCTTCATCATAATCAGTGGGTAACCCCCAAAAAGGGTCACAACCTGTCATGTACTTTTTACACTAAATGCTCCACTATTGGATCTACAGTGCCCCCTTATACCTGTCCACCAAATTAGCACTCTGTGACAGGTTACTAAGCCGCAATCCAGAGTGGATCTTCTCAAAGCATTGGCTACCAAGCAAGAAGAGAAGGCCCATTGACTGTCCCATCCTCCTGTACTTAGAAGCCCTCACAAAACTCTTATTCTTTCTGCTGATCTGTATTGGTAATGTTGAAATCAATCCAGGACCTCCAGAGGGCATCACCTCCCCAGCAGATCTAGCATCCATCAAAGGATTAAGCTTCCTTCATATCAATGCATGCAGCCTCCTGAAAAAGCTTTCATTAATACAAGCCTGGGTTGCCCACACCATGCCAGACTTTCTGGTAATATCCGAGACATGGCTCAAACCTGCAACAACAGATAGGGAGGTAAATCTACCCAACTACCAAATATTCAGAGCAGACCGCCTGTCAAGGGGCGGTGGAGTAGCTATTTATATAAAATCGAATATATCTGCATCTTGCCTTAGTGCAACATCATTGCCCAAAGAATTTGAATGTTTATCCCTTAAAATAGCTCTCCCCAACATGGCAGCTTTTCAACTAGTTGGCTGCTATAGGCCCCCCTCTGCTGATCATAAGCTCTTAACCCACCTTGGGAACATAATCAAACTGGGCCCTGAAGATATCATTATCTTAGGTGACCTGAATTTAAACTGGTTCTCCAAGACAGCTGCACCCTTAGTATCTTTTTGTGATACATATGGATTTACTCAACTAATAAATGAACCGAAAGAATCAATTTAAAGAACAGAAGTAGTAGCACCCTACTTGACATCATGCTGGTAAACAAACCCCACCTGTTCTCACACGCTGGAGTACTATTCAGTGACATAAGTGATCACTGTCTTATTGCAGGAATAAGATCATCAGGCAAACCAGCTAACCCAGCAAAATTCCTCCCGAGAAGATCTAAAAAAAACCTTAATATCGAGGGATATCTCCACGACCTATGCCACTCTGCACGCTGGCAGGAGTTCTACCTTACATACTCTGTGGAAATAGCACTTCAGGTGTTAAACAGCATAATCATAGGTGCCCTCAATACTCATGCACCAATCACTAGTGTTAGAACGAAAAGCAAATCTTGCCACTGGTTTTCAGCCCACCTTAAATCTGCACTGCTTGAGAGAGATAAGCTATGGAAAATGGCAAGGAAGACTAAGGAACCAAATGACTGACTGCTGTTCAGAAAAGCCAGAAATAGCTGCACCAAAAAAGTAAGGGATGCTAAGGCTGCTTTCTATATGGCTGAACTTGATGCCTCTTATCACAACCCTGCTAGATTCTGGGGCACCATCAAGGGGATCTTAGGGCAGGACTCTAGCACTTCTCTGCCATCTCAAGTGCACCTTAATAAGGTTGCTATCTCCGACAAATGGGAAGTATTGGATGCATTCAACAATCACTTCACAATGGCTGGCCTTGCTTTTTGATTCCTCTCCAGCTAATCTACTGCGGGCACAACTTAAATCCCAGTCTACTGAGGCTCAGAGGGCTGATTCTTCATTCTCATTCAAACCAATTTTACTGAAGCAAGTAGAGGATCTATTGTTGCATTTGGACACTAAAAAAAATGCAGGTGCAGACTCTCTTGACCCCTATTTTCTAAAACTTGCAATACATGTGCTTGCAGTTCCCTTAACACATCTTTTTAATCTATCTTTAGCCTCTGGGTCTATTCCTTCACTGTGGAAGACAGCACAAGTGTTTCCCCTCCTAAAATCAGGGGACCCCATGGACCTCAACAATTACAGGCCCATATCCATCCTGCCAGTGCTTTCCAAAATGCTAGAAAAATTAGTGAGCATCCAATTAAGAGACTACCTTGATGTTAATAATCTCTAAACCCCGCTCAATCTGGGTTTAGGACTAGGCATAGCACCATTTCTGCACTGGCAAAAGTCACAAATGACTGGCAAACTGAGCTAGACAAAAGAACAGCATCTGTGCTGTATTTCTTGATCTAAGCAAAGCCTTCGACACAGTGGATCATGAGCTGCTACTCTCTTCACTGCACTCCATAGGCCTAGATCCACCCTCTCTTAAGTGGTTCAGATGTTATCTCACTGATAGAATGCAGCAGGTGAAAAATGAAGGCGACCTATCCTCATCAAAACCACTCCTAAGAGGAGTACCTCAAGGATCTATCCTGGGCCCTATCCTTTTTGCCATTTACATTAACAACATTGACTCTAATCTCACCAAAGCCAATGTTCACCTCTTTGCAGATGATACTGTCTTATATGTCAGTAACCCATCACCTTCAAAGGCCTGTGAAATACTACAATCAGAATTCTCCTTTGCAATACCAACTACTTGAAAAAACTCTCCTAAATGCAAAGAAGACAAAAGCTATGTTCTTCTCCACTAATTACTATACTAACACCATTTCACCAAGCAATCTTCCCAACTATCCACCATCCTTGGAGAAAGCCTTGACTATGTTGACAAATTCAAATATTTAGGGTATGGATTGACAACAGGCTTGATTTTACTCGGTATATTGAAGAACTTCTGAAAAACTTCGCCAGAGGCTTGGCCTTTTCTTCAGAATTAAACATTATTTAACCAGAGATTCAAGACAGAGACTAATCCAGGCCTCATTTCTATCACTTATTGACTATGCAGATTTCCTATGGCCACTGTTCTATTTCCTATTTAAGTAAACTGGATACCTTGTACCATAGAGCTCTCAGGTTCATCACAGATCTTCCATTCAACACTCATCATTGCTCTCTCTATGCTGCAGTTGGCTGGACATCCTTACACCTCAGAAGGAACAAAATGCTGCATTATGGATATACAAAACCTGTCTAACAAACTTCCATCCTATATTTTAGATTGCTTTACACTGGCCACAGCTAGGTTATATGCCCTAAGAAGCAACAACCTCATCACTTTGAAGCTACCCAAAGCCAACACCCGGCATGGGAGATCTGCAATCAGTTACTCTCTAGGAATGGCATGGAATTCTCTGCAGAAGACCCTAAAGTTGACCACCTTTATACCGTTAACATCCTTTAAAAAGCTCTACACAAGTCTCATCCCAGAGATATGCAATTGCTTTCACAAGGCTTAGTCCAATCACATTCATTACCCCCCCCTTTTTTCTACTGCAGCTTCTCTAGCCCTTATCAAGACCTCCACAGCTACCCCTGTCACTTACTTCTACCCCATTCACTCACTACTAGTAGACTTAGTCCCTATCCAAAACTCCCACCAGCACCTCTATGCCATTTTTCAGAGGCTGTTTTCAACATTTTAGTAGTCATCAATCATAACTGTCTGGTTTAGCTTGCCTTGGAGCCTGTAATCTCTGGCTACCCTGTTTGTATATATGTTAATATTATTGTATCTGTTTATATAGATGTGTTTTGTATATGTCTGCCTTTGTACCTTCAAGTTGTTCCTCAACCTATCAGGTCCATCTTGTAAATGAGCTTTGCTCAATGATGTCCGCCTGAATAAATAAAGATTTTGATTGATTGATTGATTGATTGACGTCAAAAGTAGAGAGGTGTGTCTCGAGCTGTGAAGCTACGATTTTCTCAATAACCTTGCCAAGAAAGGGAAGCTCTGAGATGGGTCTATATTTCACTAAGCAATCCAGGTTGTGGGATGGTTTCTACAGAAGACACTTCACCAACATCTCTTTCAAGGAACTAGGGAATACCCCCTCTGAGAGCAAACACCGAACAATCTCAATGAATACTGGACCAACAGACTCCACACAGCCCACTAAGAGACATGTCAGGCCCAGGTCCAGTTGACACATGTTGGTCACAGCATCAAAATTACCTCCCCCATGTCTTCCACCTCCACTGTCTGACACTCACTCCAGGAAGGAGGAGTTTTCCTTCTGATGACCAGTCCTCTACTGTGGGTACACATCCTTCCCATTGGGGGAAATCCCTCACCAAATGAAGGACACTGTGTCAGGGAAGAACAGAGCAACGTTTTCACATCTAGCATCTGACAAAGCTCTAACCAACTGGAGACAGACAGGATGAAAAAGCCTATCAATTGTCTGAAGAGCTGAGCCTGTCTGTTCCTCCCTCTGGCAATCTTCTTGGATGGGAATTCTGCCTTCTTACAGGAGAGTGCCCTTTGATACTCACTGTAGTGAGTACTCAAAGCTAGTCTATCCTTCTAGGTCCTAGATCTCCACCAACAATGCTCCAACCTCCGACCCTCGGTCTACACCACCTTGAGCTCAAACCATGAAGGTCTCAAGCGAGAAGACCTGGACTGTACACAAACAGGTGCAACAGAGTTGAGGGCAGATGAGATGGCCCTGTTTTACAGGTAGGCCATGACTGCTACCTTCATATAATTACTGGTCATCAATTTTTACCATAGGTTTAAGTGGTTGATATTTCCCGTAACAACCAGCTGGTTGTTACGAGATTCACGCGCTGCGATCATCTTAGTGATGCTGTGATCATTCTTAGAGTGTAAAAATAAGCCCAGGGAGAGCAAGTGAAAAAAACTGCCATTGGAATTTGAAATAAAATCCACTCTTACTTGCCGAGTGCTGCATCTCTGTTCCGGGTCTCCATAGTTCATTGAATAGTTAAATAAAGTGTTCCTCCCATAAGTACACAACAGTAAAATCTGTAACAGTAAAGAACAAGTATAAAAAAGTGTTTAGCCATAATTGTTTACTGAAAGTTAAATCAGTAATTTGGACATAGTCCCTTTCTTTCCACAGGAACTAAGTGACCATGTGGGCAGGTTACCTAGACAACCAACTGACGAACAAATGTAAAATAATTTTTTTTAGAGACTGCTGTAGTTGTCTTACTGTTTTTTTCCCCTCTGTACTCAATTTTCTATTCCTGTAAATGTTTTCCTGACCACACTGAATCCTGTTCTTTACATGCTGTTGTGGGATCATAGAGAAGGTCAGAAATGTTTGTTTTAAGGTTTCCTGATATACTTTCTCTTGTCTTTTACGGTGGGGCTTTGCATTTACATTGTATGTTATCTCCACTGCGTAAAAATTGATGCCAAGCAATTATACAAACTAAATCATAAGGAGGTGATTTGTACTCAAACTGAATGCACACCCTCATCGAGTGATGCTTGAATAAACCCCTCGAGCTGCACTCTCGGGGTTTATGTAGCATCACTCGACTCGGGTGTGCGTTCAATTCTCTTATCAACCACCTCCTCATACATTATTCTATATATCCACCTCACATGCAGCCATCATGCCTGAGAAGTTTATTACTGCCTGAAACCCTGCTGGGGACAATCCCCTTAAATGACAGTAATAGACCATCTCCACAGGGGGCAATCAACCAGAAAGGACTGCAAATAAGAACTTTACTGTGCAGTGATCTGAGCAAATGACTGGATCACTCTTGAGGTTATTAACCTTGAGCCCCAGGGAAAATATCAAGTCCAAGGCAGGACGATGTCTGTGGGTTGCAGTAGTAATTTTTTTTTATTTATTTATTCACAATTCAGATTTACAACCTTTGAGTCAAAGACTCATTTACAAAGACACCTCATCACAGGGAGGGTAGACAACATTTTGGTGGAATACAACAATGGAGAACATTACAGGTGAGGTACAAAAAAGAGCTTACAATGCAGATCAAAGCAATTCCAGTGAAGCACACAGGATTTGCAAATTGAGGTGTACAGGCCTCAATTAAGCTAGTTTAACTAAACTAATATACATATAATACTATGGGACCCCTAGAGATACTAGGTACGAGCACCGGGGTGAGGAGGGGTAGTTGCTGGGAGGGTGGGGACCAGGGAGACTTTGTCTGTGGATTGGGTCAGAAGAGCTTTAGGTATGGCCCGCCATGGGCATTTGCAGCTCTGAGTGTCAGTGAGGTGTTTACGGAGGGTGATTTAAAGGGACCGATTTTGGGGATGTTTGTGATCTGACCGGGAGGAAATTATACGGGGGCTCTGAGTGGAAAGATCTTTGGTCAAGGGAGGTCCTGGCTCGCAGCACCTGGAAGGTGGCTTTGGTTGCATTTCGGGTGGTGACCGAGTCAGTGGCCTGTTTTAGGGATGAGGTAACCCCCAGTGGGGAGAGCCCAAGTAGTGCTTTTTTGGCCAGTATACATGTGTGGTATCACAGGCACTCTTCAAAGGTGAGTAGGTTTGAGGTGGAGTAATGCTAGCATGTGTGCGTTCTGCTGAGGGCACCTGTCAGGAGCCTGCAAGCCTTGTTGTTTGAGGTCTGGACTTTGGAGAGGGCAGTGGGGTCAGCAGCTGCATAGATTGGGAGCCCATAATCAGCCAAAGACAGGATGGAGGAGGTGATAGCCAGCTGGAGGGCATAGTCAGGGAGGCAGTCTTTGTGGCGGTAGAGGAGTCCAATTCAGGCGTTCATAGCAGAGGACAGGGAGTTAAGATGGGAGTGGAAGGAGAGAGCTGAGTCTAAGGTGATGCCCAGGTATTTGTATTCTGATACCTGTTCAAGGGGTGTAGGGTAGGGGAGGATGAGAAGGGGGCATTTCTGGAGTTACTTTGGCGTGGGCAAAAATCATAGATTTTGTTTTTGGGGTTCAGAACCAGATGATGGTAGAGAAACCATTTTTCAGCTTGGCTGAAGGAGAGTTGCAGGGGGCACTGGAGGGTGAGTGGGTCGGGGTGAGAGGTGAAGAAGACCACATCATCGGCATATAGGAGCATTCTGCCCGAGCAGGAGTTGGGAAGGGTGTTTAGAAAGAGACTGAATAATGTGGGGCCCAGGATGGAGCCCTGAGGGACACCAGAGCGTACAGATCGGGCAGTTGACAGGGTACCATTGATTTTGACCCATTGGGATCTGGCATGGAGGTAGCTGGAGAACCAGGCCAGGGGGCCAGATGAAAAACCAAGCTGATGGAGGGAGTCAAGCAATAGAGGGTGACACACATGTCAAAGGCCTTAGATAGGTCAATGAACACTTCCCCAGCGATATCCCCAGTGTTAAGTACAGAGTGCATTTGTTGAGAGAACTCCAGTAGGGCTGAAGTGGTGCTGTGTCCAGGATGGAAGCCATGCTGTTCAGGGCATAGTATGTTATACTTGGATAGGTAATCCATGAGTTGGATGGATACTATCTTTTCCAAGGTTTTAGAGAGTGGGGGAGGATGGAGATTGGTCTGTAGTTGTTTGGTAATTCGCAGTCTCCATTTTTATGTATTGGGGTAATTTCAGCTGATTTCCATGCACTCGGGAACTGGCCAACGCATAGAGACCAGTTAAAAAGGTCAGTGAGAGGGGCTAGCATGACATCAAACGTTAGGAGGAGAATCCTGAATCAAGGGGTCACAACTGGGGTTGTGGCTGGAGAGAGCTTTTAGTAGGAGAGGTTTGGCATTGTGGGGGATATGGTGCAGAGCAGAAATGGGGGTGATTCATGGCGGGGTGGTTGGGGGCATGGATAGGGTCAAAGAAGTGGACAGGAAGGACTGCACTTAGGTCAGAAAAGGCCGCGTTGAGGCAGTCGGCAACGAGCGGGGGGTCAGTGGTAATAGCGTCGTTAACAAGCATCTGAGGAGGGGGAGAGCGAGATTTCCCATTAAGCTCTTTGATATTATCCCAGAAAGCTCGTGCAGAGCCCCAGGATGAGGTCAGGGTAGTTTAGTAGTATTTGGCCTTGGCTTGCCTCATGGCCCAGGTGCATTGATTGCAAGCGGCATTATAGGTTTGTCTGTCTATTGTCCTGCCTGACTCAACCGCGATCCGCCATAGGTTGTCTCGCTGCTTCAGTTGCTGGATCGGTGGGGAGAAATCCAGGCGGCATTGTGTCTTTTGGTGTGAGTGCTGGTGACAGGTGCGAAAATGTCACAGGCCTTGCAGAAAGCACTGGTGAGGTAGGCTAGCACAGTCTTTATCAGTTGCAAGGGAGATCAGGGACCAGTCCAGCTGGGCTAGGTACTGCTTTAGCTTATCAAGGCCCCCGGGGCGGAAGCAGTGGTGGTAGGTGACTTTGCGTGTGGGTTTGAGTGTGGGGGAGGACCAGAAGCAGAGGATAGGAGAGTGGTCACTAAGGGAGTTTGCTAGAACACTGACAGATTTGATTTTGTGGGGGCGATTGGAGAGTATTATGTCAAGGAGGAAGCTGGTTCCGCTGGCCAGGTTAAATCTGGTAGGACGGGTGACTAGTTAAGTTAAGTCAAGGGCAGTGAAGGAGTCCTTAAGGTGTGTTAAAGTGGAGCCAAGCCAGTTGACATTGAGGTCACCTAGAATGAGCTGTTCAGCCTTGTCTGGCAGGGTGGAGAGATAGTCAGTGAGAGAGTGGATAGCTGGACCTTGGGCCCGTGGTGGTATGTAAGTGGTTGTAAGATAGAGAAGGCCCCTGCCCGGGTCAGGGAGATTTTTAAGGTGATGGTTTGGGCACCATGATCAAGCTTGGGGCAGGGAGTGCAAGGCCCAGGAGGGAGTCACGCAAGTAGACTGCACATCCACCACCATGCTTACCCACACGATCCTCTCTGAAAAGGGTGAAACCGGGGAAGGAAGACAGCTGAGTCGGGGGTTAAAGTGGAGAGCCAGGTCTCCACTATGGCAAGGATGTCAGGCCTGTGTTGGGTGACCCAGCACTGGAGCGCAGCATTTTTCTTTGAGAGACTGCAGATATTCATAGAGGCAATGCGGAGGCCATGCCCAGCAGTGGGTGAGGAGGGGGTAGAATGTCCAGGACCAGGATTTGGGTGGACGTTCCCAGAGAGCAGAAGAAGTAAGGTGACAAGTTGGAGTAGTGGGCTACAGCGATTGTGGTAAATGTGCCCTGGCAGATGCGAGGATCTGGGGAAAAGGTGCAGGGGATGGGTAGGGAGCTAAGGGCAGGTATGGCTAGGATGGGGTGAGTCCACCCCTGCTTCAGGGATGGGGGTGGGAGGATGCTGTGGGGGGCAGAGGGGAGATAAGGTGGTCGAGGTGCGAGGTGAGTGAGTGGAGGGAAAGGGGAAGTGGATAAAGGGTGGGGTAGAAGTGATAACAGGCAGTGGTTGCTGTACCCATCCCTGGTGAGAATCCCATTTTTTGTGAGGGTGCAAGTGTTGAGTCTGACAATAGGTAACGTGCTGGTGCTGCACAGCACAAGTGATATACAGGTGGGGACATGAGGCTCAATGGGTGGATTGGTGTGTGGAGGCTGCCAATCAGGTAGATGTATGTTTTCAACACTGTTGGGGAGATGCATCCGAGGGATAGTGGTGGGGGGGTTAGCACAGGGAACAGCAGAGCGAGTATAGGGATCACTATCAGGAATATGCTGGAGTAAGAGATGGGAGTAAGACCAGAGGAGGGTCCGTGAGAGATAAGGGATTGCAGGCTGAATCTCTCTAGTGGCCACCGCATATAATCTGCAGATGGAGAAGTGGGCTGATTGGTTAAACACAACCACGCTCCTATTGGTTCTTATCGGTTCTTATTCTATTGGTTCTTATCGGTTCTTATCTACCCTATATAAATCCGTGTCAACCAAGGGTGGTGGTGGGGGCGGTGGAGCTGATGCAGAGCGTCGGCGGGGCCTTACACTGATTACAACTGTGCCACAGTCCTGTGATTCCTTATTCTGCCCACATTCCGTACCTGCTCTGCTTGGTTCGGGGGGGGACAGCGTCTGTACTCAGGCTCTCACGACCGCCGGACCACCGAGAAATCCGATCTGAATTTCAGAGCTGGCTGTGGAGAGGAAGCAGGTGAGTGTTATTTATACTCAGCAAACGGAGGAGGAGACTTAATTTCATGCACACAAGAACAGCTCTATCGGGACATGCACCACCAAAATCTGTACTTAATTAAACATGCTGCAGTAATTAGGCTAAACCAGGCTGCAGTAAATACACCTAAACTTGGAATGGCTGTAGTAAATGTAAGCTTGAACACTTCTTGACTACTTCCACTGCTATACAGTAATGTTATTTTTTTTTTTTTTTACTTTTTTTAAAGGCAAGCTTGAACACTTCTTGACTACTTAAGGCACAGTGTAGGGATACAAAGCAGTGGAGAGTCTACCGAAGACAACTATTTCCACTGCTATACAGTAATGGTACTTTTTTTTCTCAAGTTAAGCAAGCTTGAACACTTTCCGAACTACTTTAAGGCACAGTGTAGGTGCATACAGGCAGTGGAGATTCTACAAAAACAATGAAATAAAACTATCTCCACTGCTATGCTGACATAAAGTTTTAAAGAGAAAAAGGCACCAAAGCACAAGCACACTGATTACAACTGCGCCACAGTCCCACGATTCCTTGCTCTGCCCATGTTCCGTACCTGCTCTGCTTGGTTCGGGGAGGGCATCTGTACTCAGGCCCTCATGACCGCAGGACCACCAAGGGGTAATAACTTGTGCAAGGCCCAGAGAATGCATTATCTGGAGGAAGTCTTTCCAAATTGTGAGAGGTCTCATTAATCCAAGCACTGAAATCACCCAGAATTAACCATTGAGGTGACTTCAACACTCTCTTAGCAATGAAATCTGTTACTTCCTGCAAAATCCCACTTGTGCCCCACAGGCTGGTACACTAGAAGGATTCTGCAACCTGCACCTGGACCCCCCCGCATAGCCATGCATTGAAAGGATGAGGTAGGATGCACTGGGTGCACTGTAAAGTTCAGGCTAGATCTAAAACAGATGATCATTCCTCCACCCCTGCAGTTCCTCCTCGGGCAATGTACCATGGAGAACCCAGCTTGGACCAACATCTCCAGGATGGAACCAGTGTCATCACTCAGTCAGGTCTCCATAATGCAGGCCAGACCTACCATGGAAATTAGGTCCACTATAATGGTGGTCTTGTTCCTGATCAATCTGGCTTCAACAATTGCCACCAAAGGGGACAGGCTGAGGCTGCCAGCCCAACAGCTATCTATCTGCATGGTCTGGTAGGAGCCCTGGGTATGGGAAACAGATAGGTTGGACCCCTTTCTAGTTCCCATTTTGCCCAAGGGCATTTCCTGGCTCTCACCACACCGATATCGTTCTCCCCATTAACACTCCTCACACCCTGGCACCTAGTACTCTGCATCCTCATGATACCTACCTCCCTACACATCTACAGTATATGTCACTGCTAATGGGGGGATCATCAAAGGGGTGGCAATTCAGTAGCTGGGCTAAAGAGTAGCTAAGCCTGAGGGGTCCAGCATGCCCACACATGATGCCACTGGCTGCAACCACCACACAACGTGATAATATAAAACATCTTAAAATACCCCTACACCCTGCCCCTCACTCACCCTAAGTCCTGGAATCACACTCAATCAATCAGTTACAGTTAAAGTAACAGCTCTTCACACACACACACACACACACACCCTAACCTATCCACTCACACAACTTCCACCCCATTTCAATAAAACACTAGACTGCTCACACACTCTAACAACCCTCCCAACCCCCTGAACAGCAGAGAACTTGATTTGGAAGAATCCCAACTATAAAACAGTATCACTGTTCCAGGGTGTGGGTGTAAAAGATATACACTGACGCTGTCCATATAAGGTGCAACATGCTTGCTGCATGGTTTCATTTTAACAAAGTTGAAAAAAAAATTTAAAAAAAATAAATTACACGAATATGTCAGGATGCAACAGTCTGGATCACATGACATCTCTTGGATCCTTTTCTCACCTGTGCTCCAAATTGCTATGAGGACATTAATTGAGTCACTGCTAAAGGAAACGATTGTGATACATCTTAAATCCAGTAGAGCAAAAGGATCTGAGGCAGCATGGATTCACAGTGGCAAGGTCTTGTCAAACAAATCTGATAGATTTCTTTGACTAGGTGACCAGGAGGTAGATCAGGAGGGACGTGGATGTGGTCTACCTAGATTTCAGCAAGGCCTTCAACACCGTCCCACATAGGAGGTTGGTAAATAGGTTGAGCAGCCTGGGAGTGGGCCCCAAGGAGGTAAACTGGGTCAGAAACTGGTTGAGTGACAGGTCAAAGAGGGTGGTGGTACATGGAGTTCAATCCGAGGCAAGGGGGGTGACCAGCGGGGTGCCACAGGGATCCATACTTGGGCCAGTCCTTTAATGTCTTCATAAGTAACATTGCAGAGGGGCTGGGGGGGAAGGTATGCCTCTTTACAGATAACATTAAGATCTACAACAGGGTTGATACTTCGGGGGGGAGCGGAAATGACCTAAACATGCTTAAGGAGTTGTCGAGAGTGTGGCAACTAAGATTCAATGCAAAGAAGTGCAAAATCATGCATTTGGGGTACAGAAATCCAAGGGACGAGTACAAGATGGAGGAAGAGGTACTGATGGCTACCAATCAAGAAAGGGACCTGGGGTAATCATACCTGATGACCTAAAGCCGGTAACCAAACAATGTGAGAAGGTTGTGGAGGAGAGCCAGTGGGATGTTAGGGTGCAAATGGAGAGGTATCAGCAGCAGAAAACAGGAGGTGGTTATGCCACTGTACAGATCACTAGTGAGGCCTCATCTGGAGTACTGTGTCCAGTTCTGGAGTCCGCATCTCCAGAAGGACATAGACAAAATAGAGTCAGTCCAGAGAAGGGCAACGTAAATGGTGCACTGACTGCACCAAAAGTCATATGAGGAAAGACTAGAGGTCCTCAATATGTATTCTTGAAGGAGAGAGAGAGAGGGAAATATGACAAAGACATTTAAGTACATCGGAGGTTTAACCAAGGTACAGGATGGTAGCATCTTTCAGAAGAGAAAGTGTACAAGAACAAAGAGGCATGAGAAGAGCCTAGAGGGGGGTAGGCTCAGAGGCGACATGAGGAAGTACTTTTTCACAGAGTGAGTAGTGAATGTTTGGAACAGCCTCCCTGCAAAGATGGTGGGGCCAAAAATAGTAGGGGGATTCAAGAATGTATGGGATGGACATCAGAGTGCTCTCGCAATAGGGAAGAGAGGATAAGCCGCAGATCAACCAAGGTCTGCAGTATTGCATTAGTATGAAAAAGGGGCAGACTAGGTGGGCCACATGGTCCTTAGCTGCCATTACCTTCTATGTTTCTATGAAGACTCATGTCCTTCCCTCTACCAGGTTCTGGGCAGAATGAAAAACCAAGACTCCTTGCAACTGTTTTCAGGGAGTTTATATACTCTTTCCAGAGATCATGTGATCCGCCTGCTCGTTTTTTTTCATAACATTCATTTTCTGTAGTTATACAATGCATATGTAAAAATAAAGACATAGGTATGGACCAGCCTTTTATCCAGAATCTGTACATTCAAACATATACAGCTTTATAAGAATCCCTATAAAAATAAACTAAATGTTTATGAAATTGGTCACTATGAGCACAGCTCCAGCTCCACCCCTTTTTCTAGGGTATTACCCTTGGACAGCACTGTAAATAGCCAGGCAAAATGGCCGCTGACTCCTAAAGTAATCTATGAATACATGACTTAAGGTAAGATGTTACCACATTTGTTACATATATGAATAAAGAACACAACAATAACTTAGGGTTTTTCCCCTTTTAAATGGAACCATTGTGGCTAGCTCCCTCTATTATAATAGAGGCTAAGTCAGTAACTGCAATACGGAAAGGGGGGAAAACTGTTTGTGCTTTTTATTTTTATATTCATTTTTACTGTATTTCTTCAGCAGTGTAAGCAATGTACTTTTCAGGGACAGGCAGAATTTCTACAGGTAAGTTTAGTTTCCCCAATCCTGTTATACTGTCCGAATCTTTAGTGTCGTCACACAGCACGCTGAGGAGAGGAGAGAGAGAGAGAGAGAGCACTTTTCCACAGCACTTGCATGGTTCTTCCCTCACTTCCCTTTGTTCTCACAGGGCTACAGTAAGCATTTAACAATATTTAAGGTTATCTGCATCTAGTTTTAGGGCTTTTAAACTCACAAGGAAAGTGAACAGCCAGCCATAAACCTTTATTTACAATCCCCAAAACAGAGCAGCTGCCTGTTAAAGAAATTATTTGCTTTGAAAGACACTCTGTTTTCAGGAGTGCATTTTAGTGTACAGAGCCAACAAGCTCATTTCAGAAAACATACCTAAAGGAAATAAATTGAACGTAAAGTGTATACTTTCTCCATGAGTGGAGAAAGAAAAACACCTTTTTCTTTCATACTTTAGCGTGGTGTGAAACGGCTTTTCATGTTCCCCTCCAATGCTTCTCATAACATGAAAACTTTTGATTTGCGGCCAAAGCACCTGAGCTTTCTAGGACAGTAACAAGCCACCACATAGTACATATTATTTTAATGCCTGGCAATAAAACATCTACAGTAATAACATAAGTGCTGCATAACAGCTTTTCAGCAAACATGGCTCATTTTTATGTTGACTCGTGCTTGCGCACCAGCCAACATCTTGCATTAGTAGCAGATTTGGAGGCACAGTCACTGTCAGGCGAATGCAGGGCACGCATCAATAGGTGCGTCCCTCATTCCCCAATAAGCCAGCATGCAGGTGCCACACCAGGAATGCGTAATGTGGCGAGCACATCTAAGGAAAGGTCCGCTGCAATGAGAGCAAAGCTCGTCATACGCAGTGGCACCTCCCGATGTGCCTTCCCTGGTGAAACATTAGAGTAAACATGGCGGCACACTGCCTGCCACAATGCTGACCTCGGGGGTGCCCAATCCCACTGTGAGCATGACCTGACCCAATTTATGTGCCGATGGGAGCCTACTCCCATCGGCATAATGCACCCATTTGTTATGTGCCGAGGAGGTGCACAATCCTCCCGGCTCTTGCCCCTCGGTATGTGCCGACAGGTGCCCTAATCGCCGCGTCAGCCCGCCAAAATACTCAGGTGGCATGCTGGGAGCCCACCCCAGCGTGCACAACCTCTAGAAAAAAAAAAAAAAAAAGTTCTGCTATGTTTTTTTTTAACCTGTAAAAGAAGAAAACGTTCCCTCACAGTCTGTCCAGCTCCCTGCCCCAACCCGCACTGACCCTATGCGCACTCTGCCTCCCCACACCCCCCTTACCTCAACTTACCTCTGGAGTCCGGCGCAACAATCTTAGCTGGACCGGGAACATGTCTGTACTCTCCAAAGCCAACCACGAACTGAAGAAATGCTGGTAAGCTGTATAATGGCATAAATAGGTTTTTCTCAACTTTGGTGCATATCTCGAGCATTTTTTTGAATTTATGCACCAAATTTTCAACATGGGGTTATTGGGACCCCTCCTCATGAACTCAGTCACTGTCATGGTGTTATTCAGTCCCGAAAGGTGATTTCACGGTCATTGTGCAGAATCACCTTTCGGGACCAAGTAACAGAACGACAGTGCCACTGTTCATGAGGGGCACTCTCAAAAAGCCTATATCGCAAATTTGGTGAAAAAAATCAAAAAAATGGCTGTTTTACAAGCGTGCATTACGCTGTTTCCATGCACACTCGTAACTTCGTGAATTTGTAAAATTTTCACTCCAGATTTTCAAAATTGCCATTTTTCCACACCTCCTTGTGAGCAGTACAGCTGTCATTTTACGTATCCTGGCCGAAATGTGTTTTCATGTCCAGCGCGAGAATAGCATGGCTGCTGTGCAAAATCAGTTTTCAGGAGAGTTTGAGAACATGGACGGTAACACTGTTCATGAGCAGAGGTCCTAAAATGCCTATGTTGAAAATTGGTGACAAAAGCTCATAAATGACTGTGTTACATGTGCATTGGCGCAGTTTCCACACACCTCACATAACTCAAGAATTTACAATATTTTCATGCCAGATTTTAAATACTGGCATTTTTCACACCTCCTATGAACATTACAGCTGTCATTTTCACAGCCTGCCCAAAATGTGTTTCCGCACCTTGCGACAATGGCGTGGGCTTGGGAAATCAAGTTGTGGGACAGATTAACAAAATCACAGTGCCACTGTTCATGAGGGGAGGTCCCAAAATGTCTATGTTGAAAATGTGGCTAAAAAAATCCCCAAAATAATTGGGCTACGGACGTGTGTTGCGCAGTTTCTATGCATGCTCATGACAATTTTTCATATTTTCACTCCAGATTTTCAACGTTGCCATTTTTTATGCCTCCCCATGAACAATACAGTTGTCTTTTTCTGCATCCTGCCCAAAATGTGTTTTCATCCCTGTGTCGCCAAATGGCATAGCAACTGTGTAAAACCACCTTTCAGCAAACAAACCGATTGTGCCGCTCTTCATGAGATGGGGTCAGAAAAACCCTATGTTGAAAATGTGGACTGAAAATACCAACAAACGCCTACAACTTTAGGGTTTCCAACTGTAACACCCCACCCTGTAGAGACTGCCAGGCGTCAGGGGTGTGACTTGGGATCATTGGCTGTAATGCTCATGCCATTCCACCCCCCCCACCCTGCAGCCAGTGACAGACATTGAAACATAGAAACATAGAATTTGACGGCAGATAAGGACCGCTTGGCCCACCCAGTCTGCTCATTTCCCTACCTACTGGATAAGCTGCAGATCCTAGTTAACCAGCAGCCTACTTCTTCTTACCCCCACCCCCTAGAATTGCCTTATGACTGTCCCATGCATGCTTGAATTCCACCACTGATTTTGACTCCACAGCTTCCTCCGGAAGGCCGTTCCATGCATCCACAACCCTCTCTGTGAAAAATACTTCTTAAATTACCTCTGAGCTGCCCCTCTATCTTCAAATTGTGCCCTCTTGTTCTTGCACACCTCTTTTTGAAAGATGCTACCCTCTTGGACTTTGTTGATTCCCTTGAGGTACTTGAAAGTTTCTATCATGTCCCCTCTCCCTCCTTTCCTCGAGGCTATACATATTAAGCTCCTTAAGTCTCTCTTCATATGTCTTCTGTGCAGACCCTGCACCATTTTAGTTGTCCTCCTCTGGACAGCTTCCATCCTGTCTATGTCTTTAGGAGATTGGGTCTCCAGAACTGCATGCAGTACTCCAGATGGGGTCTCACCAGCTGTCTGTACAGAGGGATAATAACTTCCTGTTTTCTACTGGTGATGCCTCTCCCTATGCATCCCAGTATCCCCCAGCCCTCCTTGCTGCCCTCTCACATTGCTTGCCCACCTTAGGTCATCTGATATGACTACCCCCAGGTCCCTTTCCATTTTTGTTGTTGTTAGTATCTCATCTCCCCATTGTGTACTCTTCCCCTGGGTTTTTGTTTCCCAGGTGCATTACCTTGCACTTCTTAGCATTGAATCTAAGCTGCCATACATTTGACCATTCCTCTAACCTTGCCAAGTCACTTCTCATCCTTTCCTCCCACCCTGTGCATCAACTCTGTTGCAGATCTTAGTGTCATCTGCAAAGAGACATACTTTTCCTTCCAGTCCTTCCGCAATGTCGCTTATAAAGACATTGAAGAGGACCGGTCCCAATACTGAACCCTGTGGTACCCACTAGTAACCCTCCTTTCTTCTGAGTGGACTCCATTTACTATTACTCTGTGTCCTATTCTCCAGCCAATTCTTTACCCAGGCTGTCATCTTGGGACCCACTCCCAGGCTGGCTAACTTGTATATTAATCTTTGTGTGGGACTGTGTCAAATGCCTTGCTTAAAGTCTAGGTAGGCCATGTCCACAGCCCTCCTGATCTACTACTTTGGTCACCCAGTCAAAGAAATCTATCAGATTTGTCTGGCATGACCTTTCCGCTGTGAATCCATGCTGCCTAGGGTCCTGTGCCCTCTGGCCTCTAGATACTCGACAATTCTTTCCTTCAGAAGTGATTCCATCATTTTCCTATCACTGAGGTTAAACTAACAGGTCTGTAGTTTCCTGCTTCTGCCTTGCTCCCACTTTTGTGAAGGGGAATCACATCTGCCCTCCTCCAGTCCTCGGGCCACCCATCCTCCCATGATTTGTTAAAAGGGTAGTCAGTGGTGTCACTAGTTCTACCCTTAGCTCTTTTAGAATTCTGGGATGAATCCCATCAGGCCCCATTGCTTTGTCCACCTTCAGTTTTAAGAGTTCTTTCAGAACCCTTTCTTCTGTAAATGGGCTGGTATCAACTTCTGTATCCAGAGTGTTACTACTGTTTGTTTTATGTACCTACCCCTCTTCATTTGTAAATACTGAGCAAAAATATTTGTTTAGTATCTCTGCCTTTTCACAGTCTCACTCTGCCCACCCTCCCTCCCCTTTATTAAGCCTCACTATCCCTCCCTTGGTCTTCCTTTGCTCCCTGATGTACCTATAAAAGGTTTTATCCTCTTTAACTGAGTTGGCTATCTTTCCTCGGTTTGGGCCTTTGCTGTTCTGACTGCCTTCCCAGCCTTCTTTTGCTTTTAACTGATACAGTTCTCTGTCCTGCTCCTTCTGCGATTCCTTGTACTTCCTGAATGCTTTTTCTCTTGAACCTTCACTGCCACTTCCTTTGAGAACCATAGTGGTTTCTTACATCGCCTTGTTTTGTTTATTTGCTTCACACAAAGGCTTGTTACCTCTGTGATGGCAGTTTTATTATTCCCCATTGTTCTTCCACCTCCTTCCTGCCCATTTGCTAGTGCATTCCTTAGGCACTCACCTATTTTGGCAAAGTCAGCCTCCTAAAGTCCAGTACTTTTTGTCTTTGTATGGCTTGACTCTATTGCTGTGTTTATTGTGAACCATACTGTTCGATGGTCGCTAGTTCCCAGATGGCTACCCACTTCTACATCTGTGATCCTCTCTCCATCTCCATTTGAGAGAATCAAGTCTAATATTGCTCCCTCTCGAGTGGGCTCCAGGCTCCATTGAAGTGTGCCTTGGCGTGTTCGGTCCTAAAGTTCACCCCATTTTCCTATACTGCACCCTGCCTCAGCATATTTCCTTATGGAATGGGTAAGTATAAGGTCCAAAGACCCAAAGCACACCACAACACTTGTCAGTGTCTACAGGGTAGGGTGAGGTAAAATGGCATGAGCGTTATAACTGATGCCCCAAAGGCACACCCCAGCGCTTGTCAGTCTCTGCAGGGTGGGGGTGGGGTTGGCATCAGTTCCATACTTCACTGCCATTCCTATTATGAATCTCTAACTCCTGCACTACCAATGCCAATGCCAGTGAGACAACATTTGGCATTGACAAATGCTTGTTACATATTCACATACTTAACAACCGGTATTCATTATATGCTGACATTATGAAACTGTGCTAGCTGGCTTTTAGATTATTTATCATTATCTCTTTGAGCCATTCAAGATGCATTTTTTTGAAGGACTTGTAAAATGGAGTAAAAAAAGAGAAAAGATCGGGGGGTGTCTGTAGGTGGCCATCCTAACAGAACAGGGAGAGTATAGTACAGTACAGTATAGTAATTAGAATGCTGTTGCAACATGTTTTAGAAAAATAAATAAAAAAGTCCCTTTTATGCTGAGGTAGGATAACTAGCCTTACAACAATCATGATTAAACATACAGCCTGCAGAACAATTAAAGTCCGAATTCAAAGTCCATTTGAAAAATATTGTAACAAGTCCAAATGTAAAACTGCAGATTTTTGGTTTAAGCAGTCTCTGCTCTCACCAGAGAAACCAAAATAAATTTCAAAAAATTTATGCCGCACTTTCATTACTGAATCAGACTGATTATGAAGTTTTAATACCTAGTACAGTACTTAAACAGTTACTGACGCCAAAGAAAACTTTGAAAACATAATAATTAGGTACAATTCAGCTTGCATTCCAAATATATTCTATACATTTTTCCTCCCCATCTTTTATTACAGAGAAATTTGTACAAGTACATGATCTTTGTTAGAGTTCATCTGCTCATAGCTGACTCCTACTTCAAGTCATATCTTGTTGTGACATCACAGTCTGTTGCCATGGGAGTAACTGTGATGTCACAAGCAGTGCATTATTATTTCAGGTAGGCAGAAAGCAACAGGAATAGATGAACTGTTCCGGAGCAAACATACTGTTTTCATGCAAATGGCCTCAGTAATAAATGATGGGAAGGAAAAATACACAACAAAAGTGAAATATAAATGGAACTGTCTAAACATTATGTTTTGTTTAAGTTATCCTGAAGGTGTCAGTCATTCTTTAAGCAATAAGGCATGAGAGGGGGGACATTATGGTGGGATACCAACCCACCTCAGGTGGGTTGAAACACGAGGCGTAGATGAATGCTTCCACCACCCGAGGTGGGCCGTTATTCCACCATAACGCACCCCCTGGAGTGCCTTATTGCGATTATGAAATGAGTCATTTTTAATAAATGTTATGAATTTTTTAAACATATTACTTTCAGCTGGGCTGTTGTGCTGGGATAATGGCCCAGCTGAAAGCAGCTCTCAGACAATCAGAATTCATCATTCTTTCTACCCATTTTATAATTAGGTGTTTAAGTGATTCAATATTAAGTTAGTTTGAACCTGAAGGTTGTAAATACAGGTGTTACCGAAATGATAGTACGTGAAAATATATTGAAATAGAAATCACATTGAAATGGAATCATTCCGTGAATCAGAGCCATCTAATGAAACACATTATTATATTTACAATGATCATTGCTACCTAAAGGACCTACTAAATTTGTTTATGTTGACAATCTTTAATATACATCACTGCATATGTGGTGAAACAAATTTCTAAAATAATAAGCCACATGTGAAATATGCATATCTTCTTTGAAATCAGATAACAGTGACAATGAAGATGGAAAAACATTGATTGAAATAAAAAAACTCTGGAGGCTTGACTTTTCCAACTAACGATATAATAAAAGTAATCATGATTTCTAAAAAATGACTAGGTAAAAGATTACATATCAGCAATCAACAAATAACATACAGTTGAACATGACTTCTTGTCATCCGATCTTTTTGCGAACATTCATGATAATTAATTTTAAATGCAATGGTATGGTATAGGAAGCCATTATACATCACTGATAAGAGAAATTGTGCAGAAATTTGTAAATGATAGAATCACAACATTGCTCAAATCATGCATGAACAGGATTTCAAATTTGGTTATCGACAAAAGCTGATAAAAGTGATACTTTATGAAAATCAAGAAAATGTATAATTAAAACAAAGTGAGATATGAAATAGAGTGGTTTGATCATAATAAAATCAACAATGAATAGAGAAACTGTGCAATATTTAAGAGAGTAAAAATTGGATCATGTGATGCAGGGTTCCTGGTAGCAGCACTGAAACTGAGCTCCAACACCTCGCCTCTCTACTGTCTAAATTTTCAGTTAATAACCTAAGGAGACATCGATCATAGCCACTTCAGGTCAATCCTTACGATTCAGTGTCAGGCTAGCACTGAAATCAACTTCGTGGCTGGTTTTATCTACCACGATGGAGGCCGAAATTAAACAGGCCTTGCCCAGGCACACTCCACCAGCTTCACCGGAGAAAATGCCTAAAAAGCAACGGGCTCAAGGAGCTGCTACTGGTAAAACAATGCCTCCAACTTCAGCTACAATTTCATTAATGGAGGATCGCTTTTTGCAAGAAATGTTACCATTTAAAGAAACCCTCTCCGATATTTCATCGGAATTGAAGTCCCTCCGTAGCGACCTAAACGGCCTTACAAGGAGGGTGGGAGACACAGAGGCCCATGTGGCATCGACAGAGAAGTGGAGGGAGAAAGTAGAACCCAAGATAGTGCAGCTGCATCAACAAATACAGAGGTTACAGCTTAAAACCGAAGATTTGGAAGGCAGGAGCAGACGGAATAATATTTTGATCCTCGGGCTACCAGAATCAGAGGAGGGTGCCAATACTGTGGCTTTCCTGCAGAAATTTTTACAGAGGGTAGTTGGCCCTTCCCCGCTAAGTGGCAGCTATCAAATTGAGCAAGCACATCGCTCCCTTAGGCCACGCCCCCACCAGGAGCTCCCCCCAGACCAGTTATCGTGAAGTTCTTAAGCTTCATGGAGAAACAGCACGTCATCAGCAAAGTTAAAGAATTTCAGAAAATTATGTGGAAAAGTGCCACCCTCAGAATAACACAGGACTTGCCTCTGGAGACCCGTCAGAAGTGGGCCGCTTTTCATGCTACCATTAAGAAGTTAATTGCTGCTGGTATCCCCTTTCGAATGCTGTATCCAGCTAAGCTCCGCGTTTCAGTCCAGGGCTCCTGGTTCACGTATGACACGCCTGAACAAGCAGCTTCAGATCTCTCATTGAAATTGCCTAGCTTGTATAAAGAAGGCTGAACTCTTCTAAAAGAACTGTAGCAGTTCTGTAACTAAAGTTAGGGTTTATATTTAATTTGCCTACCTGTTAAGCTTGTTGGTCTCTGTGATGTGCTGGGGCTGTCCAGGTGAACTCCACGGGTTTCTGTGCTGGCAGGAGGGGTCAGGGCAGTGTCATGGTCAGGGAGATCCTGGTGACACTTGGGTTCACAACAGGAACCTTTCTTGAAGGTGGGGTTTCAGCGGGACAATAAGTAGGGATTGTTGTGGGTACCCTCTTTATCCTTCCCCAGCCATCCCCGCAGCACGGTTATTCACAGGCTTCAGGTCAGTCTCCATTATAATTCACTGGCTTAGGGTTTGAATTTTAAGTTTACTACCGAATTAGGTTATGGACAACGTTATTAGGGTTAGTGGCAGCCCATATCAGCTGGATGTAAGTCCTATTCGGTTACGCTGATCCTGAGGAGATCTGTTATTCACGATTGAGTAGCTCCTAATAAGAGCTATGTCCCTGTTTTAAAACTACGGTTTTCAGGCTGTAGCAAGATTTAGATGGTTGGGAATGTCCCAATTAAATGAGTACAAGGGCAACAGGGTTTATCTAAAAGGGGCACATTAATGGAAATTTGTCTGGGCCTTTCTATAGTCTAGTTTCACAACGGTCGGGTCCTCCTGATCCAGAACAAAGCCCACAACTTTTAAGGTGCTTTGATATAATGAATGGGGTGGGGTGGGGGGTCCAGATTGGGACGACTCAGGAACACTGCAGAACGTCTGGCTTGGGGCAGATGGCATTTCGATCATCCTTTATCTAAGTGCATCATTCGCCTCAATGGCCCCTTAGTTCAGAGTTCCACTGCAACTTTTTGAGCTGCGAGGCAACAACTTATTATTTGGTTTTATCTATATGTGGCAGAAGTAGTAATTGCCATCGGGCTTGGCCAATCACACAGAAGTTATCTTGGCATGCATCTATTCAGATCCGGGGTGAGAGGCCCATTGTAAATAGTTATGGGACTTATTAAGGGGTTGGGTTTTTGGGCATCTGGGGAATTGATACTTCTACTAATAATCTTAGTTATTATCTGAATAGAGGACTTAAGGGTATAACATAATACAGGACAGTGTATTTTCTCTGTTAAGTTGGGTTTATATGTTCCTAACAATGTTATGGGGAGGATCGGGGGCTGAGTGTGCCTTAAGGGGTTGATCTGAGATACGTTGAATTTTTTAGGGTTGATACCTGAAGTGGGGAGAAACAATGGCTAATAGTCTTATTCAAATAATTACTTGGAATGTCAAAGGAGTAAGAGACGCTTTGAAAAGGTTACAAATACTCAAGCACTGTGCCCTTTTAAATGCAGATATTATTCTGCTTCAAGAAACTCACTTGACAGGTGCGGAATCGCTACGTCTACACAGACAGGGAATATCCCAGGTTTTGCAGCAGGATCCTCATGTTCAAGCTGAGGGGTGGTCATTTTACTCAAAAGGAATGTCGATTTCAGGTAGATACGATGATCACTGATCCTCTTGGGAGATATGTGTTAATTAAGGGTATCTTAAACAACAATATGGTGGTCTTGGGCTTGATATATGGTCCGTGAGGGATCCAGACTTCCTGATGGATCTGGCTAATAAGATTTCAATGCCCTACCGGCCCCCCTGATTCTAGGGGGGACTGGAACATTCCCCCAACTCAAGATGTGAACAGGACCTATAGACTGCTGAAGCCACTTTTGTCCTTGCAGAACGCTTTGAAAGACTTAATAACTTTATTAGGGTTGGGTGACCCATGGCACATCTTAAACCCCACGCATCAGCTATACACATTTTATTCAAACGTCCATAAGACCTGGTCCAGATTAGACTATTTTCTAATCAGTTGTTCCCTTATGCCCGGTCTCTGCCAGACTGGTATAGAACCCATAGTGATATCTGACCACGCGGTAGCCAGGCTGGCTCTTTCTCTAGACCCCCATACTTATTTTATTTATTTTATTTTATTGAAATCTAGGATTACAAATACCTTTGAGCAGGAACTGCTTGTTTACAAAGGTTCCACGTCGAAGGAATGGGGGTATACATACATACAAAGGTCAACATAATAATACATGGTTACACTAACAAGAAGTAAGAGACTGAGGCTTAGGAAATTCCAGTAATTCAAAATGTGCCAAATGTTAGGTAGCATGACATAACCAGCCAAGGGCAATCTTGAAATAAGCACTGCAGAGAGAGGGAAGGGGTATGCAGGCAGGAAGGCCATTGTCGGAGGGTAAAGGGTGAGGGTAAGAGCTTTAAAGGGGAGGGAGAGGAGGGATAGAAATCAGGAAATGCCCTGGGGGAGGAAAGGGAGAGGGGGCAAGGGGGTAGACAGGTAGAAGGAGGCAACACGGGAAAGGTAGCTTTCAAGACTGAAGTGGAGGGCAGGAACGAGTGGGCCCCAATTAGGGCGAGGCAGTCACAACGACTAGTTGAAATGAGATGAAGTCGGAGTTGTCTCTTAAAAGGGCCAAGAGCAGCAGCAGTAAGAGTTTCTTTGTTGAGAGTACTGTACCACTGTGGTGCTCTGTGGCAAAGGTCCTCTGGCCCATGGTAGTCCGCATCTAGGGACAAGGAAGGTTAGTTGTTGTGAACTTCTAGTTCTCTGGGTGCTGTGGTGGCTAAGTAGTTGGCTGCCCGGGGCATGACCCCGAGGAGGACTTTTTGGCTAAGAGGCAGGTTTGATACTGTATCCGGCTGATGAGAGGTAGCCATCCTGCCCGAAAGTGTACAGGTCACAAGTGTAAGTCAATCAGCCCCAGTTAGCAGCCTGCATGCTTTGTTGAGTGCAACTGTAATTCTGCGGAGGGCAGAGGCGGAGGCAGAGCCATAAATTGCTAGCCTGTAATCGGCGATGGAGGTGAAGAGCTGTTGATAGCCAACCGGAGAGTGTCAGGAGTCATGCAGTGTTTGTGTCTGTAGAGCAGGCCTATACGGATGTTGGTGGCTTTGGCGACAGAATCTATGTGCTGATGGTAGGACAGTGAGCTGTCCAATGTGACACCTAGGTATTTAAAATCAGGAACGTGTCCAAGTAAGGTCCCTGTTTGGTTTAGGATGGTGAGGTCATGGGAGTTGTACTTGCTCCTGGCATTGTAGAAGGTCATAACTTTGTTTTGCAGTAGTTCATGACCAGTTTATGTGACTTGAACCATTCTTTGATGCGCATGAATTCAAGCTGTAATTGTTTCTGAGGAGCTCATGCTTTGGTGGTTGGTGAACATGACCGCGCCATCGGTGTAGAGCAGTAATTTGTGGCAGACACTGGGAAGGTCATTGAGGAAGAGGCTGAAGAGTAGTGGCCCCAGGATGGACCTCTATGGGACCCCTGAAAGGACTGACTTTTCTTCCGAGGTAACACCGCAATCCTAACCCGATGGACCCTCTCCCAAGGTAGCTTGAAACCAGAGTAGTGCTTCATTGAGAGCCCAATGTTTGATAATTGCTTGAGTAGGAGTGGGTGGTTCACAGTATCAAAGGCTTTGTAGGTCGATGAATACTGCCCCTACACAGTTTCCTTGATCAAGTGTGGTATGGATGAAGCCTGTGAATTCTAATAGTGCAGTGGTGGTACTGTGCCCTTTTCAGAAACCATGTTGCTCAGGACACTGGATGTCGTATTTTTCCAGGTACTTGACTAATTGGTCTGAGGCGATGCGCTCCAGGGCCTTAGACAATGGAGGGAGGATGGAGATAGGTCTGTAGTTGGAGTGCAGTGATTTGTCTCCACTTTTGTGTACTTGAAGGGAAACAATCTGGAGACTGAATACCCAGTTGTTAAAGAATAATTCCTTGATCTCTCACATTAAAGAACTCATCGCTACCTTTATAGGACATACTAGGAATTCAGTTTTGAGAAGTGACCTCCTTTGGTGTTCTTTGAAGTGCTGTCTTTGAGGAGAGTTTATCAAAGCTGCCTCCAGAAGGAAAAGGTTAAGGGATTCCAAAGCTTTGTCCTTATTAACCCAGATTAAAAAGAAGAAAAACTCCCTATCTTCCACTACACCCTTGGGTACCTTAGAGGAGCTGTTAGCACTGCATAATGAATACGCAGAATTAATAAGAGAAAAAGCGGAATATGCCCTTGTTAAAACTAAAGCTAGATATGCAGACCAGGGCAAAAAGCTTGAGGCTGCTCGCCCTACCAACTAGTTAGAAAGCTCCCGCCTAATCCTTCTATACGGGCCTCTGATGGCTCTATTAAAACGGAACCTCGAGAGATTGTACAGGTCTTTGAAAACTTTTACAAGTTATTGTATGGGAAGTGCCTCCTTAATGCAAATTCTCAAGATATAGAAACTTACTTAGAGTCTCTAGAGCTTCCAGTGTTGGATGATTTATGTCAAGCCTCTTTAATTTCACCAATATCTACCACCGAAATAGAAATAGCCATTAGTAGTCTTACCCCAGACAAAGCACTGGGCCCGGATGGATTCCCTTCAAATTTTTATAAAACATTTTCTAAAGAACTAGCCCCCCTTCTGTTTAATTTATATAGCTATATGTTCAAAGCTGACAAATTAGATCCGACCTTATGGATGCTACGATTATTCTTTTACTCAAACCAGATAAGACCCAATTAGACCCAGCTAGCTATAGACCCGATTTCTCTCTAAATTGTGACATTAGGATCTTAGCAAAAGTGCTCTTGCTCTGGATAAAAGCACAATGGATCCGACTTCTAAGCCCGAACAGGTGGGGTTTGAGCAGGATGCTCCTCAGCTGACCACCTTAGGACACTCACATATCTTTCAAGCGCCCAATCTTCCCAGTCCCCAATGGCTTTAATTTCCTAGATGCCGAAAAGGCTTTTGACAGGGTGTACTGGGAATTCTTATGGGTCACTTTGTGGAAAATGGGCTCCCAATTTATTGCAATGATACAGTCCCCTATGCTTCCCCATCGGCCAAGATTTATTGCAGTGGGGTCTTTCTGCAGATTCCTTTATACATGGGTACTAGACAAGGCTGCCCCTTTCACCCTTTTGTTTAACCTCTATCTAGAACTCCTACTCCGGCAGATTAAACAGTCCCCCCAAATCAGGAGCATCTCTATTCATAATCAGATCCTCAAACTCTCGGTTTATGCCGATGATATTCTTCTCCATTTAGCTCACCCGGCATCCTCGTTAGAACAAGTTTTAGAGGTTGTTAACCGATACGGTAAGCTATCCAACTATAAATTAAATATCTCTAAAACCGAAATTTTCCCTCTGAACAATGACACTTTGGAATCGGAATTTGGACATCTTGGTATTAAATGTTCCTCCCAGACACTCAGGTATTTAGGTATTTATTTAACTAGGGATCCTAATACCACCCAGAAGCTTAATCTAGATGATCTGGTCGGTGTTATCCAACAGGATCTCCTGAGATGGCAGAACCTACCCTTTCTTTATGGGCCCAGATAAGTATAATCAAGATGAATATTCTCCGCTTTCTTTTACCCTTAAACCTGTTAAATCTATAGCTTCCATCTCTTTTTCAAACGCTACATTCCATGATATCAAAATTTATCTGGTTAGGCAAACACCCCCGTAGTGCCTTTTATAAACTCAGTGTGCCTAAAGCCCTGGGTGGACTTCACCTCCCCAATTTCCTTTTGTATTACTGGGTGAGCCATTTAACTAAACTGGGGAAATGGCTCTCTCAGAAAGATATGGATTATATTCCCTATTGGCTCCAGATTGAGAATGACCTCTTAAGGTCTAATAACATTAACCTCTCTACGGTTTTCTACCTAACAAAATCATCACTGCCAGGAGGTTACAAGACTCAGTAATTAGTATTTCTCTAAGAGTACTTTCACAATGCTGTTCATACCTTAAGATACCCCTTAAAAGTTGATACAGGTCAGTCAATCCTGCTAAATCCCAATATCAAAATTGGGGGGTCAAGCCTTTCGCCTCAATGGCTCCCACAACTACAGGAGACACGTGTGGAAGATTTATTTTCTCAGGACAACCTTCTCTTCTCATCTGAAATCCTCGGCAAGTTTGACATCCCGAGGTTGAAGATTATTAAGGTGTACCAAATAAGGCATACTATAAGTTCCTTGTTTGAGGTTAAACCTCGACCATCGTTAGTCAGACCCTTAATGGCTCAAGTTAGTGAATGCTCCCTAAAGCCACACCTGTTTCGCAGTATACACTCTTCTCCTGACGCTCTACCTGTTCTGACCCTCTTCCTGGTTCCTCAATCTGGAAGGCTTTACTTCTGGACATGAACCTTGACTGGGCTCGGATCTGGAAAGATCTCTATATCTACCATTCTCAAGATGGACTTAGACTCACTCAATATCACATATTGAACAATATGTATTATACCCCCATGAGACTGGCTAAATTGGGCAGGATACCAGACATTACCTGAACTAGGTGTGGCAGAGAAGAAGGGAATATGGTGCACATATTCTGGTATTGTGAAAAGGTATCCCCACTCTGGTAAGAAATTAGAACCAAACTGGACTCCTAGTTGGGGCTAGAAGACCTTTTCACAATTGAGGTATGTCTCCTAGGGCAATACGCTGGTATCAGTGTTAAGGAGTGTAGATTCCACATGGCCCTAATAGCCATCATTGTTAAAAAACTAGTTCTGAAACACTGGATGGATCAATGAACAATCTCTTATAGTGAATGGTTAAGGGATATATCTAATTTTTTTAGATCTGAATGACTGATAGCAGGTTTTCGCAATAACATGGCAAGTTCTGATAGAAGATGGAGGAAGTTATATGTCTATACTTATAGTAAGTGTATGATAACCAATTGTTCAGATACTCTACCTAAGAAAGGTTACGCCTCTTCTCCTCTTTCAATTAATAAAGTAAGGCACACTCCAGGAGGGTGGGTAGGAGGGGGAGGAGGGAAAGGGGGTTAGGGAGGGGAAGGTTTGGGGGACTTAGTTAGCCGACTTATGTATAGGTTTAGGAGATTATGACTACAGTTGTGTATTATGTGTGCACATATCCTGGTTTCTGTGTAACTGCCTTTTGGTAATATCAATAAAACCTTGAATTAAAAAAAAAGAGAGTAAAAATTGTGTAATTATGTCTACCTGTACAAATTTTGTAGGAATGTGATGGCAGAAAAGGACAGCCAGGCTCACCTAGTCTGCCCAGTTTGCCAAGTTATCCACTAGGCCTTTTCTGTAGTCCTCCCCCTGTGTCAACAGCCCTTTATGCCTGTCCATGCCCTCTTGAACCCTCGCCACCTTCCTCGCTCCACAACTTCCCTCAGCAGTCCATTCCAGTTGTCCACCACCTTCTCAGTGAAGAAATTCCTCCTAATGTTACCTCTAAATTTTACTGCCATGATTTGGAATTCGTGACCCCTCATCCTAGGTCTCTCCTATAATTAAAAAAGACTCTCCACTGGCACTTTATTGATACCTTTTAAGTATTGAAATGTCTTGATCATGTCACCCTCTTCCTCTCTGCTCCAGTGAGTACATGCTTAGGTCCTTCAGTCTCCCTCATGGTAAGTGGTTGAGCTCCCTACCGCCTTTGTCACCCTCCTCTGAACTCTTTCCACCTTTTCCACATCCTTTCTGAGGTATGTCCTCCAGAACTGGACCCCATACTCCAGGTGAGCCTGACCAGCTATGTGTACAGGGAATTATAACCTCTCCTCCTGCTGGAGATCTCTCTCCCTATGCAACCCAACATCCTGCTGGCTCTTGCCACTGCCCTTCCCCACTGCTTTGCCACCTTCAGATCCTGTGAAATGATGATGCCCATGTCCCTTTCCTCTTCTGTTACCTCTAGGGACTTGCTCCCCATCCAGTACTCCGCTTTCCCATTTTTTCTGCCTAAGTGCATGATCCTACACTTTGCTATATTGAACGACAATTGCCACTCTCTGGACCACTCCTCCACTTCTTCAGTTCTCTTCTCATCCTCTCCACCCCCTCCTGCATATCCACTCTATTGCAGACCTTTGTGTCATCTGCAAAAAGACTCACCCTCCCTTCCAGACCCTCTGCTATGTCCTCTATAAAGATATTAAACAGTAGTGGTCCTAGCATCAACCCTTGGGGAACCCTACTGATGACCGAGTCTCCCTGAGGGTACCCCATTGACCAATATCCTCTGTGTTCTGCCCTCCAACCAGTTTTGCACCCACCTTTACCACCTCCCCAACCCAGGCAACCCATTTTGTACACTAGCCTCCAGTGTGGCACCGAGTCTAATGCATTTCTGAAATCAAGGTAGGCCACATCCACCATCTCCTGATCCACCACTTGGCAACCCAGTCAAAGAACTCTTATCAAGTTTGTTTGACAGGACCTACCTTTGTGAACCCATGCCGCCTTGGGTCCCAAGTCCCTTTCCTCCAGGTAGGTGATGTTTCTATTCTTGACCAGTTTTTCCATGAGCTTGCCTACTACAGATATCAAGCTCACTGGCCTGTAGTTACCCACCTCTCCCCTTGAAGGGGTACCACATCGTGCATTTCAGTATTTGGTACCACTACTGATCTTAAGGAATTATTGAATAAGGTGGTCAGTGAGCTGCCAGTACATTTTCAGCTCCCTAAATACTCTTGGGTGAACCCCATCTGGCCCCATGGCTTTGTCAACCTTCAAGTCCTTAAGCTCCATCAAGATCTCCCTACCTGAAAGGGACCTCACGCCCACACCTTTGCCTTCAAACTTTGCTATCCTATTTACCTCCCTTCCATTCCTCTCTCTAATGAGTGCTGAGCTGAAATAGCTTTCAGTAGTTCATCCTTCTCCTGGTCCCCCACCACCTGCCCCTGCCCCATTCCTCTGACTGGGTATCCCTTTGCTGTCTTCCTCTGCTCACCTATATACCAAAAAGGTCTTGTCCTCTTCTTGACCGCCTTGGCAATGTTGTCTCCATCCCAGCCTTTGCTCATCTGACCTCCTTCCCACCGCCTGCTGCCTTACCTGATACTCTTGCCAATCCTTCTCCCCATGTCATTTTGAATCTCTTGAATCCCTTGTAAGATTGTAAGTTTTATTAATGCTTATTACAATTCAATTCAAAGTTAGTATGAACAATGGAGAAAAATATTGAATTATCAGCATTATTTTATGTATTTATTGCGTAATTCAAATAATTTTATATTAATTTGAAAATTATAATATTTCTAATATTTATTTTTTGAATATATCAGTTTTATATTAATGTATAATTAAATATTAAATTACTTTTAAAATATACATTGAATCCCAGTAAAAATTCACCACATTTGTAGATTAGTGAAATAATTTAATTATATAACTTATTTTGATAATTCATTTTTCATCAGTGTTTTAATTAACTTTGGTTAGTCCACTAATATGGGGATGCAGTAGACATGGCTTATCTGGACTTTGTATATAACTCGGCTTTTTGACATGTCCCTTTTTTCCCTCCTACCACCCTATTTTGATACTAAATGTTGACTATAAACACTTTACAGTCATACTGACAGAACAACTGAGGGACCGAATCCCGAGCCTCACAGGTGTAGACCCATCCGGGTTTGTGGTGGACCATCAGGAGCCAGACAATGTAGGCAGACCTAGACACATAACTGACCATCTAAACCATACCACATAAGTTGCAGTGATAATGAATATGAATGATGAAAAAGCATTTGACAAGGTGGACTGGAATTACCTATGTAGGGTCCCTTGACAGGTTTGAGGGTCATTGCCAGATCTGGGTTCTCCCTACATTTATTAAATATATACAAATGTATCAAGCCCCATAGGTGTATGTTAGGGTGAACAGGCACCTCTCTACTGGGTTTCAGTTGGACCAAGGTACAAGACAGGGATGCCCACTGTTCTATGTCCTCTTTGCCTTATGTATAGGACCATTTACCCAAATCATCCTTAAAAGTACAGATATTCAAGGAGGGTCTAGATTGGTCAGGTGAAACATAAATTAGCACTTTATGCTGATGATGTGCTTGTTTACTTAACCCTTACAGGGCTGCAGACTGATATAACAGCCCAAAATTCCTATACTTTTTAATTCTGTCGGCAACTTAAGGGTTAACTGACCCACAAAAGTCACTGAACACAGTTATGGTGGTTCTAAGGGAATTGTCTCTTTATTCAGGATGTATCCCAAATACTAGTAAGATGGAGGATCTAACACTCATCTACACCACCTTGAGAGAAGTACAATAGTCTCACTCCATGAAATGGGAATTGAAAGAATTATAATACTTGAGGATTTACCTTGGATCCAATAACAATATTCTCTGTCAGGATATCTATGTTGGGAGTTGGTAACAAAAATGGTTCTCCTGGTTTTTGATTATGCAGATGTGGTCTATAGTACTGTCCCTTCCTCCTCCTTTGCCATATAGGATACCCTCTGCAATGTTTTCTGTTGTTTAGCTATCAGCTCTCCCCTCCATACTCACCATTGCTCTCACTCCTCCCTCTCCATCCTCCCACTACCCTCATGTCACCAGTGTCACTGTGCTTCCTTCACTGCTAAATATTGATTTCAGTCCCTTCCCTCCCACCTTTACTTCTACCCTCTCCCCCACCCTCTTCTTACTCTTCACCCAAGAATTCCTGCACCTTCTTTATTCCTTCCCTCACTTCTGTGCTGAGCAATCTGCTTTGTCTTACTGCCTCTCTTCCCTCTGAAACCTGCTCCCCTCTTCCCTCTGCCTCTCCCTGTCACTCCTACATTTACACACCTGCTAAGGTATCCTCTTGCTCCACCTTTACCTGTCAACCACCCCTCCTGACTTTACTTCTTCTCTCATCTAACCCCCCCCCATCTAGGACTCCCCCCTAAGTGCAGCAGTATAGTGCAGTGGGTTAAGGCTCTGAGCTGCAGATTGGGAGAGTCCCACAACCACCTAGGTACATACTGTGTGGTCCTGAGCAAGTCACTTTAGTTCCTTGTGCTCCCAGGTCGCATCTGGAAACAAACTTTGTCTTAGTGTGCTACTCCTGGTTAAATAATGTTCCCTTTCCCTAAATCAAGGATAGTTGTGCTTTCACTTACAGTCTGTTTCTGTACCCCAGTTAGCACTATCTCCCTCTCCAACAGGCACTGCACATTTTATTGTATTCTTGCATGTTTGTCTATCTTAGTTTTAATCCATGCTGTTGTCAGTTTTACTTGATCGCCACTTCTGGTCCTACATCTGTGCTACTGCCTATGTAAACACAATCTGATGTTTTGTAATTTATATTCTGTCTGTTCCCCCCTCCCTCGGGTTGCATCGGGAAATGAGCCTCAGCTCAGCATCCCATGCCTTTCCTAGTTACCAATTTTTAAAGAAAATAAATGAACAAATAAACAATGTCCCTTTAATGCATACACTGAGTGAAGACATCCGTAATTGGTCTTTACTCTTCGCCATATAGGCAGTTAAAATGAATATTCTCCTGTATCTGTATGTATTCCAGATTACCTCAGAGATGTTACATAGAGTGTGATTTGTGGGCACCAAACAACAACTTCTCAAATTCATTTGAGCAGAAAACAGAGCAAGAGTTTGTAGTACCTTATTTCTGGACAGAATAGATTGGGGCAGCTGGGCATTACCAGCACTTGAAGGATATTGATTGGATATTCAGGTAAAACTAGCACTGCTCTGAGGAAATCCTAACTATCATTCCCAATGCAAACAAACAGAGGATGAGACCTTGGACCAGATACCTCTTCAGGCCCTCCTATATGAGCATACCTCACATTTGACATTCATATGACCAACACCATAAAAACTGTTCATCAAAAACTGGGTCTACTCTATTGCATTGCAAGTACCTGGCCTCTGGCACTAAAGTCAGAATTGCCCAAAACTGGATGGTCGTGACTGAAAATAGGCAATTCCATTGTCTAGAGCACTTACCCGGTAATCAAAAACTAAATAAATAAATACTCCCCTGATTGAGTATGGTTCCATCATTATACAGTAGATGCCGCTCCAATCACGATCCAGGCAAAGAAAAGAGTCTTAAACTACAAGGCTGCCAAATTTGCATCCTCATAGGCCCGCAGTCCCATCACTGCACCAGCTCTGAATGACTTGGTTGGTTGCAACTTGAAACCACAGCCCAGTTAACGCTAGCAAATGTCCTGCACAAACTTGTACACAGAAGCCCTTCCAAATGCCTGTCCAAGCTATTCACATACTGTGTGTTGAGGACGACCTCTTCTCTCACTGTTCTGCAAACAATCTATTGAAATTACCATTCATGCACATGGGCAGGGGCCAGAACTCATTCAGATACAGAGCAGCTGCATTGTGAAACACCATCTCTTTCACTATCAGAGCTGTTCCTTCCCCTAAAATGTTCACTGCTAAGCTGAAAGTACATCTCCAAAAGTTTAATGGCTGTACCTGTTTTGCATGACTTACAAAACATTGCTGACTTAATGTGCCATCTGAATGCCTTGCTCTTCACCATGTCACTTCATTTTGTATTATGATACTTACATGCTTGTACCTGTTCCACTATTTTGTTGTGTACTCTTCTGTACCTGGGTTATGCCTGAAAACATGTTTCAGCACCAGTGCACTTACCCAGTCATCAAAATAAATAAATAAATAAAAACTCAGTATTAGTTCTCTCTTTTGCATACTCAGACTGACTGAATGACTGGCTGACTCACTCACTCACTCATTGTTCTACCCTCAGAAATGCAACTGTGACCACAGTCTCTTTCCTTCCAATCCCAGTATAACCACCCAACATTCCTCTCACTGTCAACTCTCCCAACCCTCTAGATCCAAGTCTGTAACCCATACCACTGGATGTATTGCTACCATAGCATCTCAAACAACATGGCACAGCTACAATTGTACTTGTGTATTGCGATACTTACTCTGAACTGAAAATAAAAGTGCAATACAAAAGAGGGAAAATGACAGTTATGCATAATTCAGTCTCAAAGCTGTTAGGGTGGGTCCAAATAAAATTAGGGGATGCCCTGTCATCTATGCACATAAAGCAACAGTTGGAAATAAAGCATTCTTTTTTTTCCAACTTATTTTTCTGCTCCCCAGCACCAGAACTCTCTCTGGCCTCTCCTCTCACCTAATCCACTCTACTGCCCACTGTGGCCCCTGCCATCTTCATAGACATTACTTTCTCTCGAGCCCCGGACCCTTATGAGCCTGAGGAGACCGAAGGGGCAGTAGCAGGGAACCAGTGTTGGGCATGTGGCAGAATGGCACTGGGAGGGCCATCGTCTATCTGGGCTGGAGGGGATTTTCAATGGATGCCCTTGCTCCCTCCCCAAGCGTGATGTCCCCCTGACGCCATGGCGCACAGCAACCCTGTGGCATCAGCCACACTCACCCAACATGGGATCCACATTCTGCAGCATGCCCGCTCTCCACCAGGAGTCACTGGAACACCAGACAGCCCAGAGACCTCCCCCCGGGAGAGGAGAGCTGCCCATCAGATGCTCAATCCTCTCCCTACCCTGCCGACCCCTGGCGCCTGAGCTAGCTCATCGAACTCGGGTTGCCAGTGTGGCACGAGGTGTGTCATCCAGCACCTCAACCCTCAGCACCACTGGGCCAGCTGAAATAAAGCATTCCAATTTGCTGATGTGCATTCTAAGGTTATTTTAAGGCTACCTAAGCAAGTATTTGCTGGAAATAAAGCATTCTGATTAGCTGATGTTCATTCTAAAAGGTTATTTTTTTATGGGGCTTTGTCCCTTATTCCTCCCTTCAACGGTCTGCCTGTGCCCCATCTGCATCCTCCCCATGCCCAGGCTTACCCCTTGGGCAGGGCTGCCAGGGAGGGCTTCCCTCCCCAATGGTAATTAGAGGCTAGCCCAGGCTTACCCCATGGGTCAGGGCTATGGGAGATGGACCCCCAGTGGATATGTAAGATTTATAAGATTCATAAGATGTAAAACAGGTATAATTAGCATTAGCCTTTATAACCTGCACTACTATAATAATATTTTAAAATGGCGATCTCCACTAATTTCATCCAGTGAATGTTTAAATTGGTCCATAGAGTAACTAGATACCAAATTTGTTGGCAAGAAATTCCACTGTGCCATGACTCGCTGGGAAAGCCATTCACCTCTCTGATTTTTAGAATCTTTTTCACCTTTCAATTGAAATGTGTGCCTCTATCTGTTTTTATATCCAGTCTTCTATCCAAACCAGCACACTCCCAGAGATTTGCTTCCTTGAATGCTTTATACTCCAGGCACATATCCCTTCTGTATCTCCTGTACTGCAAGGAATACAGTCTTGTTTGTTTTAGTCTCCCCCATATGACCAATCTCCTATTCTATACAGTAACTTAGTCTCTCTTCTCTGAACCCCCCAACCTCCTGATGTCTCTCTTGAGATAGGGAGACCAGAACCCAGTGCAATAGTCCAGATGTGGCCACACCAGTGATGCATCCCTTCTTGGCTACATTGGTGCAATAGCTAGAAAATGACAAATCTCTAGTTATCTGAATTCCTAAGTCCCTTTCAGCAACAGTTTTCTGTAGTTTACACCTATTAATCATATAATCAAATCTGCAATTGTTCTTACCGAGGTGCATGATTTTAAATGTATTCATATTAAACTTCAATTTTTTTTTCACCTGCACATCTAGCTATGATGCCAGTGTTTTCCAGAAATATGCCAGCATTACTTTCATTTAGGATTGCTGCCCCAATATTTAAATCATCTGCGAATCTAGTTATCCATGCCTTAGATGTACAAGTAACGGATGTTATGAGTGTTGCAAAGAGAATTGGATACAGGGATCCCACTAGATACTGGAGCCCTAACAGACTTGTATCTTTTTATACAGACTTTCTGGTTCCTATTTAATAGCCAAACCGTAATCCACCTGACAATACTATTATTGACCTTTAATTCGTTAAGAGTATGGATCATTTCCTAATGGGATATATAATCAAAGGCTTTTTCAAAGTCTATAAACAGAATATCAATGGGTATATTCCTGTCCAAGGCTTTACTCACAGGGTCATAGAAATGGATCAAGTTTGTTAAAGAAGACCTTCCTTTTTTAAAACTGTGTTGATAAATATCCACTACCCATTTCCTGGTAAATATAGGTTGAATGCATCACTAACAATAGACTCAAGCATTTTAGCAATAATACTAGTCAGGCTAATGGGACTATAATTACTACAATCTAACTAGAACCCTTTTTATGCATTGGTACCACATGAGCTGTTTTCCAATCTTCATGTAGTTCACTTTCTTGTAGTGACCTTTGGAAAATTACCTGAATTGGATTACACAGTAATGGAGCTAGTTCCTTTGGTAATTTGTGGTGGATTTCATCTGGACCTGCAGATTTATTGGGGTCCAATTTATTTAATTTCTCTTTTACCATTGCTGGTGTCACAGTAATTGTACATTCATTAATAGTGTGATTATTATTTACAATTGGTGCCCCTTTTACATAAATGCTCACAAAAGTATGAACTAAATTCCTCTGCCATGTCTGACAATCTGTGATATCAGTGTCTTCCCATACTAGTGGTCCTATATTGTTATTATTTTGTTTTAGGCTGCCTATATAATTGTAACAGTTTTTTTTATTATTATTATCTGATACGTGAGTAACTAATTTGAACTCCATATTCCTTTAGAATTTTTTTTTCCTTTTTAGGTCGGGGGCAAAGCTGACAGTGCCCCTTTAAGTTTCTTTTTGTATTTTTCCCCTCCATGTTCTCATCTCATCCTGCCTAGTCTTCCTATGTATTCTATTTTTGGCTTTTATCAGTTTATGAATTTTTACATTAAATCAGAGGGGGATTCTTTCTTTGTCGTTATATTTCGCTTTGGTCAGGTTATGTATTCGAACTAGATCATTTGGATTACACTCATGCATTCAAATATTTTATCCCAATCAATTTGTGCTGTCAGATTTCTTAGTTTATTATAATTTGCAAGATTGTATCTTTTAACCTTATAACTGCTAAGCTGTCTAACACTTTCAAAAATTCTCTTCAGTACAAGATATTGTTGTCCAGTGATCCCAATCTGTTCCAAGAAAATTAAACCTCCCAGAAGTAATAATCTTTCCCAGGGTCCAGATTTCTTATTTGTGAAATAAATTCAAAACTTTGCTTACTAGTTAGGAAGGGGGATCTATAACAGATAATGACAGTGATTTGCTTTTTATGCCATGGATATAGTTGTACCCATAGTTGTTCACTATCAGTATCTGATATGAGATTATTCTCATGTGCATATATGTCTTTTCTTACAAATAATGCAATTCCCCCACTATTTTTGTTCTCTCTGTCCTTTCTAAATAGTTGGTATCCTTGAATGTCTGTACCCCATGTATCTTGTTTCCACCATGTCTCTGTTACGGCACAAACAGCTACAGTATATACTCACTGTTTAATATATATTCCAGTTCCTCTCTTTATTTTCAAACTTCTGAATAGACTAGTAAGACTTTCCATTTGGGTATGGTCTTATGCTCCATTCTCCTATTTTTGCACCTTCCTCCTGACTAGTTTAAATACTGATTTATTTTAGCATTGATTCTTTCACAATACCTTAGTACCCCATTTGTTTAGGTGAAGTCCGTTGAGGGCATACAAATTGTGTGGTCTATCAAATCATTGCCAATGTTCCATAAACTCAATCTGTTCCTTAATACATCACCTTTTCAACCAATCATTTAGCCATGTTATTTCATTTGTTCTATGCATACTTGCCCTAGATACTGGTAAAATTTCAGAGATAACCAATGAACATTTCCTTTTTTTTAAATTCTGCACTTACCACCTCACAGTCCCTCTTAATATGGTAGGTATTTCTTCTCCCTGCATCATTACTACTGTACCTAAATGTAAAATTACTAATGGCTGAGTTGTATTTTCCAATACCCCTGGCAGCAGTCTTTTGATATCAGAAATACATGCACCAGGTAGACGAGATTGAGTTACATGTTCCTTCCTGTCTTTACAGACTAGTATATATGTATATCTTAACAACACGTCACCAATGACAACAATGTCCTTCTTTTGTACGTCAAACTGAGAGGTAGTAGACTGATTTACATTACTACTAGGACAGGGTGCCATGTCCATATTCATCTCAGGAGTGAACTCTGTAGGGTGATTCTCTCTGTCATCTGCATTTTTATTAATATGGGGTGCTTGTTTCTGTAGGACTTCTAAACAGGTGTGGAGTCTGGGCATTATTCTTGAGGAAGGGTTGACCCTGAAGTCTCAGGTGTCATCTATAGTCAAGACCTTCTTTTATCATCTGAGGAATATTGCCCAGATTAAGGACCTTGTTCTGCCCGACGATTTACCGACTTTGGTCCATGCCTTTGTGACCTGCAACTGCTTGGGCACTCTGTTGCTTTAATACCTATTCTTAGAACTTTTGTTTTTTACTCTCGTCTCCAACTAGCACTTGTTACAGCCAACTTGCACTTGCTGTTATTGCTAATACCTGTAACTGTCTGCACAAATTCATTACTGTATCTGTCATGATGTCTATGCTGTTTTGTACTATGTTCCCAATTGTTGCCTTGCCCCCGGACGTCCATGAGATGAGCAACTTGTTGTTCAGTGTACTTTTCCTGATGAAACATTTCAATAAATAAATAAATTACTGCAATGCTCCGTACCTAGGGCTTCCAGGGGTTTTATATTTGCTGCCTGCAGCTGATGCAGAATGCAGCAGCGAGGTTACTGACTGGGCATTCTCAATCTAGCCATATTACACCTGAGCTGTACATGGTGCACTGGCTACCAGTTCAGTGGTGGATCACCTTTAAGGTCAGACTTCTTTTATTTATTTATTTTTTTTAACCAGGTCGTGGACTGGGCACTGCCCTTTTTCAGCCACGCCTGACATATATGCTTAACCTGTAAAGCCCTACATGGACTTGGACCGAATTACCTGCAAGAGCTTCTTCACCCTTACTGCCTGCTCCACCAACGAGGGATTGCTAGAGACCCCCAGGGTTCATCTGCGGACATCTGGTGCATGAGCATTTACTTTTGTTGCTCCCACCCTGTGGAATTCTCTACCTCATTGGTTTCATGAGTGCCAGACCATGGACAGCTTTAAATCTGCTTTTAAGGCACACTTATTTAACCTGGCATTCTCCATAAAATAATTGATTTGTTGCTGCATTGAATTTTAAACAGCTTGGTTTTAACTTTTATATGTTTATTGTTAAAGTGCTTTGGTTGTGGAATTGCATCGTATAAATAAAGGTTATTATTATTATTATTATTATTATTTTACAACTGAGGCGTGATTAGTAATTGACCCAAATGTGACACGAGTCATTTACATTTTTATGTTCCATAGGTGTCATGTTCTTATGTAGGGCCTCCTTAACTACCTCTTTTGATACTGCAGTGTGGTTTCCTGCACCTTCTATATCAAGATCTATGAACCTGTCTGATTGTTCCAATTGAATTTGAACATCTCTTCTGTTTTCTTGGCCTTTTGAAATAAAACACCAATCATCAGCTCCAGACCTTTCTTGCTCTGAATCCTCAATTTTACTTTTCTTTATCAGACTGACCCTTAACTTGTTTACCATGCTAGGATATTCATTTCCTTTTGTTTCTAACAGATTACATAGAAACACAGAAGTTGATGGCAGATAAGGACCGCAAGGCCCATCCAGTCTGCCCTTTCCTAATTGATTGTATAAACTGTTCTGTATCCTTAATCCCTTCCTGAATATTCAGTCTCTCCTGTACTGACTTAATTTTCTCCTCCAGTGCTGCTATATATAAACATTTGCTACATGCTTGACTTCCCATTTGCTTCACTTGCCCTTTCATACCACACACTAAGCATAGCAGCCAAGTAGTATGTTTGCAACTATTACAACTTGCCAGCATATTTTCAACCTGTCCTTGTAGATCTATGGCCCCATTCCCCACTTCCTAAGCTGACATGGCAGACACAGCTAGGCTGTTCACCTTAGCTGTGTTGTCTTTGCTGGGCTCGCCGACACTTGCCATGAGTCTGCAAAAAGTACAGTCGTGTCCGGAAGTAGTGCTGCTGCCTGTTCTGGTCCCCTTGCACCACCGCAATTAAAGTTTGAAATAAAAACACCTTTGTGCTGCCCTTAAAAGATCAGCCAAACAGTGTATGCATACCTCTCAACCTTTTCCCCCCAAATGTGGAACATTGCCTGTCAAAATGTGGAACAAATAGGCAAAATGTGAAACACTTAATCAAATCTTTGCCTAAGAAACTCAAAACACTGTTAAATGTTGCATTTATGTTCAGAAAGTCTGTTATTAATTGAATAATATATTTTTTGCATCATTTACTATGGATTTTTGCCATGAAATGTTGACTTTGAATGTGGAACAAGTCTTCACAATGTGGAACAGGGCGCTTTTGTGAAGTAAAATGAGGAACGTTCCTAGTAATGTGATACAGTTGAGAGGTATGAGTGTATGTTTTAAAATCCTAGTGTGCCAGATATAAGCATTGTGCCCCCTGTAACGTCGCTGTTCTCACACCACCATCCCCGTCAGACTATCAGTAGCAGCGTCAATTACAGCTCAAAAGAGCTTTACAAAATACCTTCCAGTCATTTAAATACCTGACTGGTACTGCAGCACAAGAGTCTCTGTCAGCTTCTGAATGCTCAAGCTGTAGACATTTTTTTGTAGTCTTGCCAAGATCAGAAGTAGCGCTGCTGCCGGTTCCAGTCCCCTCATACCACAACAGTTGAAGTTTTAATTAAAAACACCTTTGTGCTGTCCTTAAAAGATCAGCCAAACGGTGTATGTTTTAAAATCCTAGTGTGCTAGATATAATCGTTGAGCCCCCAGTAACGTCGCTGTTCTCACACCATTGTCCCTGTCAGTACCAGCATCAGTTACAGCTCAAAAGAGCTTTACATAATACCTTCCAGTCTTTTAAATACCTGACTGGTACCAAAGCACAAGATTCTCAGTGAGGCAGTTGAGGACAGCAGTAAGGCAGGGGAGTCATGCCAGGGGCTGGCAATTTGTGCGTACTGATACCCCGGGGATGGGGACATGCAATGATGACCAGCATCTGCCCTGCCACTCTACATTCTGGCACCGGCTGCACGGCATCCCCAGCCTCCGCCAGGGGAAGTGCCAGACACTCTTCCCCCAGAGAAGGACAGCAGTCCCATGGACGCTTGATCCTTCTCCCCCTGGCCAGCCAGTCTGTTCCAGAACCCAAGTCGTCAGCGTCGTGAGCGGAATTTCAACCACTGTGCTGGCAGGCCAGCCCCTAAAGGTTATTTTAAAAGATACCTGAGCAAATATTTTCCCGTGTGACTGCATTAAAAAAAATATATATATTTTTTATTTTATTTATTTGAAAGTTTGGTAACCAGGAAAGGCACAATGGGTTAAGGCTCATTTCCAGGTGCGACCTAGGGGCAGGGGAACGGGATCAAAATAAGCAGCAAAACACAATCAAACAGAAATACAAAACACAGCTATAAATTAATGTGCAAATACTGTGGCAGCAAAAGAAAATGTTGGTAGGAATACACTGAGGTAAAAAAGCCAACAATTCTGAACATTAGAGTTAAAATGAGCATTTCCAGGGTGAGTGGGGGGAGGAACAGACAGGTAGAAATTCAGTGAGGCAAGGCCCTCAGAGGAGAGAGGAACAGTGAGGAGAGTGTGAGGGCAAAAAGGCATAGGTTAGGATGATGGGGGAGAGAGAAGTGGGAAGGGGGATTATTTCCCAAGCACTTACCTGAATTTTTGTGTTTCATTTGGTGGTTTCTTTTAATTTAAGCTTTTTATGGCCCTGGTGTTGTGATCGCCATGCTATGTGTATTTTTATCCTTTTGCAGCTGAACTGTCCACAATGAATAGTGTGTTCACATCACTGAAGCTACTTGTGGAGTCTGCTGTTTTCTCTGTGCCTTTCTGATAACGCTGTTTGCAATGCAGCAAATTCAGATCAAGGCTCCTTAGATGGATTTGTGTTGACTGCAGTATTTAGTTAAACTCTAGTAACGGCACATACATCATTTTGCTCACTTGAATATTAATGCTCAAATGACTATTATTAAAATATAGAAACATAGACTTTGACAGCAGATAAGACCACTTGGCCCATCTAGTCTGCCCATTTCCCCTACCTAATAGATAAGCTGCAGATCCTGGTTAACCGACAGCCTATTTCTTCCTACCCCTCACAAAAATTGCCTTACGTCTGTGCCATGCATTCTTGAATTCTCCCCCAGTTTTAGACCCCACAACCTCCTCAGGGAGGCTGTTCCATGCATCCACCACCCTCTCTGTGAAAAAATACTTCCTCACATTGCCCCTGAGCCGTTCCCCCTCTATCTTCAAATTGTATCCCCTTGTTCTTGCACATCTCTTTTTCTGAAAGATGCTACCCTCTTGGACTTTGTTAATTCCACTGAGGTACTTAAAAGTTTCTATCATGTCCCCCCTCTCCTCCCTCCTTTCCTCAAGGGTATACATATTAAGCTCTTTAGTCTCTCCTCGTATATGGCTTCTCTTGCAGACCCTGCACCATTTTAGTTGCCCTCCTCTGGACTGCCTCCATCCTGTCTATGTCCTTGCGGAGATGGGGTCTTCAGAACTGGACACAGTACTCCAGATGGGGTCTCACCATCAGTCTGCACAGAGGGATAACAACTTCCTGTTTTCTGCTGGTGATGCTTCTCCGTATACATCCCAGCATCCCCCCCTGCCCTCCCTAATGCCTTCTCACATTGCTTGCTAACCCTAAGGTCATCTGATATGATTACCCCCAGGTTCCTTTCCATTTTTATGTTTGCTTGCACACATATGCAAGAAACATAGTGCCACCATATGAGTTTTTGTAGGTGTGCCTCCCCCACTTCCAATGCCCTGCTCCCTTTTGCAGGCACGGCTGAATCATACCAATGAATATCGGAGCTGTCTATGACAGCTTTTCAGATGCAGTGGTGTACAATTGAAAGCAAAAAAACGATGTAATCAGTGGTGGTAACGCGTAGGCAATTTGCATACTGCTGTCGGCAGGTAATTTACATACTGCCATCAGCAGTATGAAAAGTGCCCACACTCTGCACTGCATCTGTATAGCTGTCATAGACAGTTCCATTTTTGTCTACCCAAGTAGCTCGCTGGGAGCCCACCCCAGCGTGCTCATGTGCTCCCCCGCGCACACCGTATGGCCGATGGGGGTGCCCAATCCCACGTCGGCTTCACTGCCCCCCTAACAGACTTCTGGTGCCATGCTGGGAGCCCACCTCAGCGTGGCAAAAGTCCATATGGCCGACTGGGGGTGCCCAATCCCCCGTTGGCTCCACTGTATGGTTTGTACCCCCCAAAACCAGAGTTCCACGTGCCATGCTGGGAGCCCACCCTAGCATGGCAGAAGTCCGTATGGCCGATGGGGATGCCCAATCCCCTAGGCTCCATTGGTTCCCCCCCAAAAAAAACATCAAGCTGCCATGCTGGGAGCCCACCCCACCGTGGCAAAAGTCCCACTTAGTCTAAGCAAACAGAAACACCTGTAAAAAAAAAAAAAAAAAAGGTCCCCCGTTGACTGTCTCACCCTCTCCCCCAACTCGCACCCACCTATTGTTCACCCACCTCACCATACACCCCCACCCCATACTTACCTCCAGAGGCCGGCACGATGATCTTCGGTGGCCCGGGAGCACGTCTGCACTCTTCAAAGTCGACCGTGAACTGAAGAGATGCCGGCAAACTGTATAATGCAATAAATGTTTTTTTTCAACTCTGGTGCATTTCTTGGCCATTTTTTGGAATTTTTTCACCAAATTTTCAACATGGGGTTCTTGGGGACCCACCTCATGAATGCAGTTACTGTCATTTTGTTATTCGGTCCCGAAAGGTGATTTTGCAGTCACTGCATGAAACCACCTTTCAGGATTGAATAATGAAATGACAGTGTCACAGTTCATAAGGTGGGCCCACAAAAACCCTAAGTTGCAAATTTGGTGAAAAAATTCCCAAAAATGACTGTTTTACGAGAGTGCATTGCACAGTTCCTACACACACTTGTAACTTTGAGAATTTTTAATATTTTCAGTCCAGATTTGCAACATTGCCATTTTACCTCACCTCCTTATGAACAATATAGCTGTCATTTTTCATATCATGCCCAAAATGTGTTTTCGCACATGTAGTGCACATTAGCGTGGTCGGTGTGCAAAATCAATGTTCGGGACACATTAAGAAAATCACAGTGACACTGGTCATGAGCAGAGGTGGTAAAATGGCTATGTTGAAAATTTGGTGACAAAAGTCCATAAAATGATTCTGTCACGAGCGTGCATTGCGCAATTTCTATGCACCCTCATAAGTTCACGAATGTGTAATATTTTCAGTCCAGATTTTCAACATTGACATTTTCCCACACCTCCTTACAAACAGTACAGCTGTCATTTTTCACACCCTGGCCGAACTGTGTTTTCGCACTTCCGGTGCAGAATAGCATGGTCACTGTGGGAATTTAGTGTTCGGGATAGATTATGAAAATCACAGTGACACTGTTCATGAGCGGAGGTGCAAAAATGCCTATGTTGAAAATCTGCTGTAAAACATCCCCAAAATACTTACATTATGTGTGTACATTGCGCAGTTCCTATGCACGCGCGTGACTTCACCAGTTTTTGTATATTTTCATTCCAGATTTTCAACAATGCCATATTTTACACCTCCTCATGAACAGTTCACCTGTCACTTTTCACATCCTGTTCAAAATGTGTTTTTGCACCTGTGGCGCCAAATGGCACAGTCGCTCTGTAAAATCACCTTTCATGTAACAAACTGATAGTGTCACTGTTCATGCGGTGGGGTCACAAAAAACCCATGTGGAAAACTTGGAGTAAAAATACCAAGAAACTCCCAGGGTGTTAGGGGTTTCGACCATAATGCCCTACCTTGTAGGGACTGACAGGCATCAGGGGTGTGACTTGGGATTGTCGATAGTAATGCTCATGCCATTTCACCCCCACCCCCACCCTGCAGCCAGTGACAGGCATCGAAGTGTGCCTTGGACCCTTGGCCCCCAGAGTTCACCCCATTCTCCTATACTGCGCCCATTTCAGCCTAGTTCCTTATGGAATGAGGTGAATGTAAAGGCAAAACACCCCAAGGCACACCTCGACACTTGTCAGTGTCTGAAGGGTAATTTGAGGTGAAATGTCGTGACCGTCATGGGTGATGACCCAAAGGCACACCCCAATGCCTGTCCATCTCTGCAGAGTGAGGGTGGAGCTGGCGTCAGTTCAATACTTCAGTGCCATTCCTATACTGCATCTGTCTAACTCCTGCACTTCCACTGCTAATGCCAGCAAGCAAACATTCGGCATTGACAGAAGCTGGCAGGACATAACGGATAGGACAGGGCTTTCCAGAACTGATAGACAGAACTCTGGTCCTCTTAGCCATGAAAAATGCCAGAGGGAGACCCACATACAGTACTAACAAATGTTGTACAAACTGGGACATCAGGGTCTAGCCTTGAAGGGTGACAGCATAAGGAAGTCAGTCAATCTGATTGCCATGATTTGCATGGGACTTTCTTGTAATGCTGTCTTCAAATACAACTTCAGACTGTCTGCCAACTGACCTTATGGGTGGGCAATTTCCACACATTTGGTAGCCTAGCATATCCCCCCTCCCCTCAAATCCCAGTCAGACTCAGACACACACACACGCACACACGCATGCACAAGACAAAGCTTAGGAACAGCACCCAACATTTAATATTTAATGGGAAACTTAGATTAACGGATGTAGTTGTTTTTAATACACGTCTTCGGAAGGGGGCTATGGACTGGTGCATTAATGCAGTGTATATTTCAGAATCCTGACTCTAGGGACAGGAGGCATCAATTTCATGAGACACTGAGGGAAGCTAAGGGTCAAACATCATGAACATGAGAAGAAGCCCACCCCCCCCCCAAAAAAAAGGACACAGACCTGCCTGACAAATCTCGGGAAATGTCGAGGTCAGAAATCATTCATTGAATGGTATAAACACCCGATTGGTAGTGACATCTATCTATATATCTATATATAACCCCAACACAACACACACACACACTTCCTATCAACAGTCAGACATTTGCGATTAAACTGAATATCGTCCCTTTCACACAGAAAAGGGATGAGAACCTGGGTCACTTGGAGGAACACTGATCCCTGCAGCAGCAGCATAGATAGCTGTTTGTTTGCCTTTTTTGTGCAGTTAATTTTATTATAAAAAGGTAAACGTACAACTACCTGATTTTCTTCTAAGTGCATTGTCAAACTCCAGTCTATCACTGATCCCTGACAGCATTCTCTTGCCTCTCTTCTGTGCACATTTAACTCACATATACAGTGGGGTTAATGAGCCCTAGTTTGAAAACTATTGCACCCATGTTGTGTCAGCCTGGCACAAACCTTCTGAAAACAGTGGACACTACATTTTATACTTTGGGGCACCTGGTTTTGCAGACAAGATGCAAACAGCTTTGATAAACATAAGCCCCCAACCTGTTTGACCACATACGCAGGAACCAGCCTCAAGGAATTTGCAAAACCAGAATGCTAAGCCCACCTGGGCAGTGAAACTGGAAGGATAATGGGCTCAAAAATACAGATAATTTGGGCTGCATTAGTTCATAATGGTTGTAATTATGCATCTGTACAGACAGTTGGGGAGACCCCATCTGGAGTTCTGTGTCCAGTTCTGGAGACCCCATCCCCTCAAGGACATAGACAAGATGGAGGCTGTCCAGAGGAGGGCAACTAAAATGGTGGAGGGTCTGCACCAGAAGACATATGAAAGAGATTAAAGAAGCTTAACATGTATACACTCGAGGGGGGGGGGGGCATGATAGAAACGTTTAAGTACATCAAGGAAATCAACAGAGTCCAAGACGGTAGCATCTTTCAGAAAAAGAGATGTGCAAGAACAAGCGGGCACAATTTGAAGATGGGAGGGGTGGCTCAGAGGTAATGTGAGGAAGTATTTTTTCATGGAGAGAGTTGTGGATGCATGGCACAGCCTTCCTGAGGAGGTAGTGGAGTCAAAAACAGTGGGGGAATTCAAGAATGCATGGGACAGACATAAGGCAATTCTAGTGGAAGGTAGGAGGAAGTAGGCTGTTGGTTAACTAGGATCTGTAGTCTATGCATTAGGTAGGGAAATGGGCAGACCAGGTGGGCCAAGCAATCCTTATCTGCCATCAAATTCTATGTTTCAATGTTTCTATCTCTCTAACTCATGCAGTACTAATGCCAATACCAGCAAGCAAACATTCGGCACTGACAAATGCTTGTTGTTGTCATTACTACCTCTCCCCGCCTTTGCGTAATCTTCTGTAATATATACTGTCAAGGTACAATTAATGGAATAAGAGTGAATGTTTACACTTGTACCATGTCACTTTATTACAGTATGTATCATATATACATATATTTTATATATTTGTCTCATGTACTGTACCACTGTCTTGACCTGTACTTCACTGTACCTGAGTCATGCCTGGAAAATCACGGGATGGAGGGAGGAAGGAAGGAAGGGATGGATCTGCAGCACTTCCTTTCAATGTGCTGGTGCTTCGAATGTGCCCCACATGTAGTATTTTATGCACAGCTGATTTTGTGTTTATTACACATGTATCTTACTATAATCAGGAACATTGAAAACTCTCAGAGATTAGTTGATTGAATGTTCATAATAAATCCATGCAATGGTTGTATAAATAAAACTTTAATTTTTGCTCCAATATCATGAAAATGGCATGACATGTACATATTCATTAGTAATGTGAAAATGTTACGTATGCATTGATTGGTTGTGTTATGTCAGCAATGATCAAAGTGGGTCAAAGTGGTCTGACTATAAAGCTGCCCCATTCCCTTCCCTTTGGAATAGCTACCATCACCTGCAAAATCTCTGCAAGTGCCGTATACACTCAAGTTGGCCTACTTTCAGTTACCTAGGCAACCCTAACCATTTCTGGTCCCGCATTAATGTCTTGCTCTCCACCCCACCAAGCAATCACTTTCCCCCAAACACACAACAAGGCTCCCTCACTAACCCTATTGACATTGCAAATGCACTTAATGCACATTTCTCAAACCTTGGCAGCTACCTGGCTAAGCTCCCCCCCACCTCCTTCCCTCCTACTAGCCCCCTTTTATTTTAAGACCATTTCTCCTCCTGGGACACTTAAGCTCCTCCTCAGTCTACCATCTTGAAGGAGTGCTAGTAATGACAGTCTATCCCCCCGTTTCTTAAAACTAGTGGCCCAGGACATTGCCTATCCACTCACCTTCATCTTTAACCTCTCCCTTACTACAGCCTCTGTTCCCTCTGTCTGGAAGCAAGCCTAAATTGTTACCATTTATAAATCAGATGACCCTAGTCTTATGGAAAACTACCGTCCCATCTCCATTCTGCCCAGTCTTGGTAAGCTCCTAGAGAAGGCAGTAAACTACCAAATTACAGAGCATATCTCCAAGCATAATCTCCTTTGCCCTCAGCAACATGGTTTCCGAAAGGGCTACAGCACTACCATGGCCCTTACCCTCTTCACCGACCATGTGCTGAGGAATATGGATAAAGGAAAGCTAACTGGTGCAGTGTTTTTTGATCTGTCCAAGGCATTTGACCTTGTAAATTGCAACATCCTGATAGCAAAACTCGATATCCTTGGTTTCTTCCCTGCCTCCACCACCTGGCTCACTAACTACCTCTCTGGTAGAACACAGATGGCCTGCCTTGGTAGTGCCACCTACCCCCTCTTGCCTGTCTCTGTGGGTGTCTCCCAGAGATCTGTCCTTGGCCCCCTCCTCATTTCCCTCTTCATTAACTCTCTCCTGTCAGAGGGCCTATCCTATAAATCACTCCCCTCTGCTAATGACTTAATACTATACCAAAGTGACCACTCTCCCTCCTCCCTCCTCCCTATTTGCCACTCTTACCAATGTTTTCTGCAAGGCACACTGTTGGTTCTCCACCAACAAGCTGTTGGTCAGTGCTGCATAAACAAAGACCATGCTTTTCAGTTCCAAACCAAAACCCTCTGCCCTTGCCCACAATGGTGGCCTTCTCACTGTCAAATCCCCAGATGGCTCTTCCCCTGACACTGTTCCCACCATTAAGTATCTGGGGGTAATCCTGGACCCGTTCCTAACCTGCACTGACCACATTGCCTCACTGATCAGGTGCATCAGCCAGAAGATAGGGCTCTGCTATCGCATGATCAACCACCTCTCACCTTGCTGTTGCCTGTGGCAACCTCACCTCCTCCCCCTCCTTGACTATGGCTGCCCAGTGAACTCCCTCACCTTCATTACCAGCCTTAACCACCTGGATGCTACCTACTATCAAATATGTCACCTTGCCCTCTGCACCCCTTTCCTCACTCACCACTGCTCTTTTTACCAGTCCCTTAACTGACTCCTTCCACAAGCGTGACGCTCCTACCTGCTGGCCCGGACAGTTGCTGATACCTTGCACAATCCCTCCTACTCTCTACTATCCCTTTTTATCTAGTCCAGAGTCTACTGCCACAATCTACATCAGTCTTCCCACCTTGCACTAGAATGCCCTAACATAACTACGAGGATGGGCCTATGAGCCTTCTCCGCAGTCGGACACTCACACTGGAATGACCTCCCCTCCTTACTATGTTCCCTGACCCCTCTCTAAATCTAAATTAATTGTTAAGAATGCAGTTTCTGTCCACCATGACCTGTGTTAGCTCACAGGCTGCTAGCACGCCTATACCTCCCTTGCAGCCCATCCTTACTCCTCTAGTACTCCACTCTCCTCTCCTGCCCTTCATGAATATTATTGTTATTCCTTTTGTTGAATGATGGAACAACCTTACCATTTACCTAAATGTTATATACCTTGTTTGCTCAATTGCTGATGTACCTAGTACTGTTTACCTTATATTTCCTCTGTTAGCTTGACCTACGCTGTTATGTTCCCTGTATGATTCACACTGCTCTCTCACTGTATTTTTATGCCGTTAGTGCCAGTTTCTGGACCAGGTCATGCCTGAAAAAGGTCTTTGGATCAGTGCATCAACCTGGTTACCAAATGAATGAATAAATAAATGATAAAGCCTTGAAGCAGTAGTAGTAATGGTTTATTGTTCTTCCAAAACATTAATATGTTCGACATTACAAAGGTATAATTAAATAAATAAATAAAAAAAGGCAGTCCTAATAGCAATACATACAATATCTATATTAGTACAAAACAGCAGCCACAGATAGACAATATTGCCTGACATTAGAACAGAGACATAGTATTTTAAAAGGGTGGTGGCCTAAGAGGAAAGTTGATCATAATCTTGAACTCGATCACATAAAATTTTGAATATTTTTTTTGTATTAATACCTTCTTTTGAATAAATTGTTGTATTAATACTTTCTCGAAAGCCACACTGCCCCATTCACTGCTCCCCTGCTACTGTGTAGTGCTAGCTGCTACTCTTATGTGAACCCCCTTCTGCCAACAACACTATTAACAAAACAATAACTTAAGTAGTGGAACCCGGCATAATAGTATTCGCTACAGCCCTAGTTGTTATTGCTGTTTAGTTAATTCTGCCTACCCTTATCTGCAATTTACCCTCTGCAACCTGGTTTGTTTTATGTAATGAGTTACCTAGAGCTGGACTTCTAAATGTATTGCTTTGCATAACGTTATTTTACAGCTCAATTTAACATTACCTCGCTACTGCCTCAATGCAGTATATAGCAAGACCTCTGGCAAAACCACCATTGATGTAGCAAATCCTCTTCAGCATGACTTCCACCAGGTTCGGCTCTGGTTTGCCTCACATCAGCTCAGGGTTTCTCAAATGGTGAGGCCAGCCTCCCAGGGGAGGCTCAAGCAAGCTTTAAAATGTACTATATTTAAATGTCAAGTTTTGCATGCTTTATGTGAAAGGATGCAGCAAACTGAAAGTGAATAATGACATGCTAATTTATGTACAAAATGGTTACCAGGAAAACACACTCAACAAACATTCGTTTCCTGGTATGACATGGGGGGAAAGCTGAATGGAGGAAATACAATTCTTGGAAACTGTGCAAAACAAAATGCAAAATAATACAAATGAATAGGTACAAGGTAACAATTAACCCATTATACTGGCTGCAGAAAAGCACAAATATAAATGCTAAGCAGAGTGAGACACTAGGAGCAAAGCCAGGAGGGAGCAAAATGGTCCCCAAGAAGGTGTTTAAGAGCAGGGTAAAACTGACAAAGAAAATAGTCTGACTCACGGAAGTATTGCAATGAGGGTAAATAGGGCCAAAACTCAGGAGTGTGGAGCGAGTAGGCTGACCTGGGGGGGGGGGTTATAGAGAGGGAGAATAATAGCGTCAATAAAATGAGAATAAACTCAACTACTCAAATGCACTTCATTGTATTCTTCCTGTAATGTGCAAAGTATTATAGTTGTTCTAACTATGGGGAGGCCCAACATTATTTCTATATGAGGGGGAAGGCTCAAGATATTTTCAAAGGCATGGGGACGGCTCACTATGACAAAGTGTGAGAACTCCTGCATCAGCTATTTTTAAATGCCAAAAAGACAGTGTCCATGACCTTCGGCACCTCTGGCCAATACTGAGAGTGAATTGACAAGGCAAGAACAGGAACTGGTACCAATGACCCAGGGAGAAAATGAGCAGCTGAAAGTCATAGACAAAGCACCCTGGGAAGAACCAAAATGTTTCACAAACACCAACTGTATCACTGTAAGTGATAAAACACCTATTGAGCTCCAAAATAAATCTGAATGTTTAACAAATCACACTGACTACAGTGATTACCCTCCATTGAACCCCAACAGTAATGAGGATACACCAACACCTACAGTGGATCTTAATACACCAATAATAACCCCATTTAGAGACATACTGGTTATAGGGGATTCTATAATTAGGGGAGTGGACACAGTTGTATGCGCTGGTAGGAAAGCTAATACCACTGTTAGCACTTTACCTAGTGCAAGGGCAGGGGATGTTAAATATCTATTAGATGGACTAATGGAAAATACCACTAAACCTTTAGTAGTCCTACACATAGGCACTAATGATATAAATAGAACTAATTTGAGAGACTTTCCATCAAATCTGGATGCCATCATGCACAGAATAAAAGAACAAGGGGGGAAATATTCATATCAGGAATTTTGCCAACACATGTTTACCTTGATTATAAAAACACAGCAATTAATGCAATCAATAAATGGTTAAGAAACTATTGCATAGATAATAATATAGGGTTCATGGATAATTCTAGTACATTTCATAGTAAAAACCTTTTTAAACCTGATGAACTCCATCTTAATATAGCTGGTTCTAGGATTCTAAGCAGGAAACTAAACAAAGTAATTGATTTTCATTTAGTCTGGTACAAGGGGGGGCTGTCCACATTAAAAACACCACCTCTAACAACTAGTGAACACGTGTTAAGGCTTGAGTGGAAAGTTACACTTATTAATGCTAGGAGCCTTATTAAAAAATTTGGAGAATTTAAAAACTTCTTGAACACTCATCAAATAGCTATAGCTTGTGTCACTGAAACTTGGTGGGACAACAATGACACTTGGGAGAAAAATATCCCAGGATATAATCTATATCTAAAATCATAAACTCATAGGAAAGGGAAGGGGGTATAGCATTATATATTCATGAGTCCATAACTAGTGTTCAAATACCTCAAGAAGATTCTGAAGTAGAATCCCTATGGATCAAACTGTTACCACCAATTGGTCCAAAAATTATAATGGGCCTTATCTATCAAACTCCCTCTACCACAAATGATATTGATATCTCCATTCTTAAGCTACTTGGGAATTTAAACTCTGCAGATAAAATATTGCTTCTTGGAGATTCTAATTTACCTAACATTGATTGGGGAACACTAAAAGGGGGTAACCATCTTGAGGAGAAGTACCTGGATGTATTTAATCAGATAGTAGTGGAACAGTCAGTACAGGTTAACACCAGGGGCAATAATATTCTTGATTTAGTGTTATCCAACATGGGCAATACTGTAAATGGGGTAGAAGTTCTTCCTCCATTGAGAGACAGTGATCATTCAATAGTCCTATTTAACTTAACAGGGGCAGTTGTACCAAGAACCTATGAACGGGCTACAAAACTAAATTTATCAAAAACAAATTTCAAACAATTAAGGAACGATTTAGCACAATGGGACTGGCTAATTGATTTTAAAGGCAATAATATAGACTATATGTGGACTGTACTTCTTGACAAACTTAAAACACTAACAAACAAACATGTCCCTATAATTCATAAGTGCAACAATAGCAAAAGAATATCACCATATTGGTTTAATAAAAAACAAAGCAATTAATAAATAAAAAAATAAACTATATCTAAAATATAAAAAGGACAAAACACATAACTATCAGAATTACATTAGTTCTGCCAAACTAGTCAAAACAACCATAAAAATGGCCAAAGCCCCAACAAGAAATTGATTTGGCAACAAAAGGTAAAGATAATAAAAAATATTTTGTTCATATATCAACAAAATGAAAAGCAATACCATAACACTAGGCCCCTTCAAAAATTCCTCAGGTGGCAAGCTACCGAAAGTGAACCTGTTAATATCCAGAATAATTATTTATTTTCAGTTTTTAACTCTAGTAACAACTCCCTCTCAAATTATAAATGGGACCCTATACCAGGGAGTATCATTATAAAATCAGAGGAGATGCAATCACGACTGAAAAAAATGGATATTAACAAATCTCCAGGCCCAGACAATTTACACCCAAGGATACTCTATGAGTTAGCTGACCCCTTGACACCCCCCACTTAACTATTTATTTCAAACATCCTTGGACACTGGTAAAGTTCCTCAAGATTGGAAAACAGCTAGGATGGTCCCTATTCATAAAAAGGGTCCTAAGACAGAGCCAACTAATTTTAGACCGATTAGCCTTACATCACTAATAGGTAAAACCATGGAGGGAATTTTGAAAAATCTTATTATGGAATATCTTGAAGAAAATAAGTTCAATGATCCTGTGCAACATGGATTTACTAAGGTTTGATCTTGTCAGACAAACTTACTGACCGTTTATGAAAAAGTCAGCTATGAGTTAGATGCGCACAATGCAGTCGATATATCATGTCAGGTCATTGGTCCTAACTGTCACCCCATTCTCCTATTCCTCAGCTTCTTTCCACATGTGATGGGGTGACACTTAGGGCCGATGACCCCAATGCGCACCCCGATTCCAGTTGGGGGGTGGGCTGGAGGGGAGCAAAGGGGGTTTCAGCCCTAACATTGAATTTCCCTCGCTTTTGTCGCTGTGGAACAACCCAACTGATACATTAAATGGATTTTTTGCTCTAATAAATATATATATATATATATATATATATAGGATATGGTATGACTGAAGATATCATATTTATTCACGAGTGCAGTGATATCATGATATCTCACGAAAGGCTAAGCCACCAGTGAGATATCATGATATCACTGGCCTCGAGTGAAGATAAATATGATATCTTCAGTCAGGCCATGTCATATTCTGTTTATACAATGTATGCTTTGCCCCAACCCCCCAATACAACTCACCACATGCCCCTCTCAATGCAATGTGTGATATAAAGGTGATGGCCCTAGCAATACAACCCCACTTACAGAAAAGCTGTCAAACAGCAGATGTCATTTATTGTTTAAAAAATATCTGGTGGATCCTGCTATTTATGGTTAGTTTAAAAGTCTTATCTGGTTTATCCTGCCATGCCCCCCAACAGAGCTCCACATGCCTCCCCCAACATAACAGATTACATAGGGTTTTAAATATTTGGTTGATCCTGTCAATTTAAATTACTAAAATATCTGGTTGATCCTGCTATTATTGTGGTGAAAAGTGATTTTTTTTAATTCTTATCTGGTTGATCCTGCCACTCTGAGCACTTTCACTTTATCTGTAATTAGAGCGTGTCCGAGCGCTATCCACACTGACGACTGAGACATTGCCAAATGTTTTCTCTAGAGCCCGGGTTCAGTAACTGAGAAACCTCTGCTTTATGCTTATTTGTAAGTATCTTGTTGAAAAAAGCTTCCGACTGCACAGAGTGCAGCAGTGACCGAGCCGGCGGCTTTTCAACAGTAAAAGGAAGCGCGAGCGTCTGTTGCCAGGCAAAAATTGAAACAAGGGTAATTAAATGATTATTTCTGAACCTAACCCTTTTATTTCATTTCCTTGTCTTTAGTTTTATTTGCTCTGACAGTCTGGAAAGGCATACCGATCGCATCCGTGAAGTTTACCAACTGGATTTAGATTTTAAGCTCAGCCAAATAGCTATTCTACAGCCGTACAACTTTTTGAACAGTAAGCCGTCCCGCCGAAAGCATTCTTATAATTCAGTTCAATAGAATGCCTTCTCTGGTGGCGGCTCCTTGTGTCTGCTTGCGCTACAGTTTTTTTTTTTAAAAGAAAATAATTCGGCAGTTGTGTGAACATGCGCACAGTCGCACGGCACTTCCTGGATCAAGTCGGGTCTATAATAAGCCGTACAGTCAAGTAGCGATAAGATCAAGATTACATTTATTTTCATTCTAGTAAAGTGGCTTTTCTTTACTACACTAGCACTTGAGGAGAGGTTTTAATCAAATGAATCTTTGGTTTGTTTATTTTCTTAAAAACAAACGGCAACAGGCAACAGACGCTCGAGCTTCCTTTTACTGTTGAAAAGCCGCCGGCTCGGTCACTGCTGCACTCTGTGCAGTAGGAAGCTTTTTTTTCAACAAGATACTTACAAATAAGCATAAAACAGAGGGTTTCTCAGTTACTGAAACCGAGGCTCCTCGTAGAAAACATTTGGCAATGTGCCAGTCGTCAGTGTGGATAGCGCTCAGTCACGCTACAATTACAGGGAAAGTGAAAGTGCTGAGAGTGGCAGGATCAACCAGATAAGTTATTTAATTTTTTTTACTTAATTTTTTTTAAAGTATGGTAGGAATAAAGAGATGAGTGAGGTATGTGGTGGTGGTGGGGGGTGCAGGTCGTATAGGCACAGCAGCACAGCAGCTTGTTGTTTGTAGGTGTAGTGAAGATTGAAAGTGAAACGATTTCACTTTCAGAATGACGATAGGAGTGTGGAAGATATTCATGACATATAGGAACATGGAGATATCAATGTTATCTTCACTGCCTAGCTCAGATATCATGTTTTACACTTTTATTTATTTCAACACATACATTGTATAAATATATATATACTGTGTATATATGTGTGTATATATATATATATATATATATATATATGTTTACTTTAAGATAATAGTAAAGATGTTCAATATTTTTCAGTTAAAATTATTTATTTGTTTGTATTATTTCTTTTTCCCCTATGTGCTGCCACATCAACCACTCCTTCAGGCTTGCCAAGACCTCTTCCGATCCAGCTGCCCCCCCCCGAGTCTCCATTCTCATATGGCAGCGATACCCAGGGTAACCTGGCGTAACCCTTCGTTGGATGGGTCCTCCTCCTCTGAGGGAGAAGGTGCCAGCCAAGGGGGGGCAAACCAGCGCAACACTTGGCCCCTGGGTGCTGCTGAGATGGAAGGCTTGGCAGGGACACAGATGGCATCAGAAAGCCAGGCAGCCATCATCAGGCTGAACGTGGTTTGGTGTTTCCGTTTTTCTGGTGTTGTTCCCTCCTGCATGCATCTGCAGTGCTCCCAGTCTTCACCAGAGGCCACTGCAGTGCAACGCCATCCCACTACCCACCCCAGGAGAGGAGAGCAGTCTTACGGATGCTTGATCCTCTCCTTCCCCTGTCAGCTCCCGGTGTCCTGAGTCAGTTCCCAAAACCCGGGTCACCGGCATGGTTCGAGGTAAGGCGCCAGTGCCTCAGCCCTCTGTGCCACTGGGCCTGCAGTTAAAATTATTATATGATATTAGGTAGGCTATACAAATGCAAATTTTTCAAGTGTACTCTTCAAGGGCAGCCAACATCATTGTCTTACTGTCTCATAATCATGTATGTGTGTCTAACTACCTTCCTATTGCATTTTGCATCATGTCCATCCATTATTTAACGATTTAAATGGATTGATTTATTTAAGCAATATACCACGATAGGGTGTGGGTTATGCTTGGATTTACAACATCTGGTGTGTTGTTTGGTCACGAGGCCGCAGGCCAGTGAAGCAAAACTACACCAGGCATTAAAATCTGCATTAATCCACATCCTGGAGATCAGTATATTAGATATCTAATGTCCCATATACTTTTGTGTCAAAAATAAATAAAAATATGGATGCTTCCCCATTTGTAATCATTTTTGTGAAATTTATTATTATGCTAGGAAAAATAGTTCCCTGTTGCTAAGTAGAATGTTGTATCCCCCACCCACATGTGTGCCAGGCTTAACTTTATAGATTATTACAGGCTTGCTGCTCAGCGTGTGTGTGAGGATTTGGTTATTTTTGTTAGTTTTGTAGTTTTAATAGTCTGGCTTTGTGAAATGATGATGCCGGTATAGTGAGTGCCGTAGTGACTGCTTTCTGTTGCTTCCATTTTGTTTTTCAGTGCAGTGTAACGTGAGAGGAAGTCAAGCACTTTTTTGTGTGTTAGCGCTGAAAGGTCACTGTCATCGTCTGGTTTCCAGGGTCACTGTAGTGTTGTGGTCGGGAGCTCGTAGTCAATGTTTTCTTTCTTTTTTTGTTTTCGAGAGGGATTCTACAAATGGGATGTGTCTAATGTAGTGACAGAGTTCATTGAAGGAGCATGTTCCTTGGAGCTGTGGATACCAAGGAGGTCGAAGGTACAGTATGGGGTAAATAATTGGAGAAAGTTAGGTGAGGAAAGGTGAAGTGCTATTAATTGTAACTGTGGATTTTTTTTTTAGTTGTTGGAACAAAATACTGGTTATGTCGGAGTCCTCTGTACCTCCACTAGCTGGACATTCTCACCTTCTGAATGACTTTTTGGATGGGCCTGTTAGAGGTCCCCTGGTGCTGATAAGGTTTTTGCACCTGCCCCAGACTACCCAGTCCGACCGTTTTTCCTCAATTACTTTATGTCCCAAAGTCATTCAGAAACACAGGGGTATTCAGCACAGGGATATTCCAGATGAAGCCTTTGTCACACCCACCTCTCCACCTGTGACTACTGGGACAGGTTTTGCATGCTGGTACATCTGGCTGCTCCTGGCTCCAGCCACACCTGGGTCTGGTACTGGACGTTCTTAGGGTTACTACACAACAAGCCATCCATCTTCACTCGAAGAGACTTGCACAGTGCCGGAAGGTGCGGGGTGGTGTTGAGCAGCTTTACTGCAGGCCAGTCATAAGGCTGAGGGACAGCTCTGTACACTTTTTGATTGGCAAACTGGTACCACTTAAAGTCTTGTCCAGGGGGAATGGAACTGGCACCTCCCATGCAGCCTCATCCTCAGCTCCCTCCTCCTTTACATGTCCAGGTGCACACAAATATGATGTCTTTTCCCTCGAGGCACCAGATGAGCCACCAAGCACTAGACAGAGAACCTATGGCTGACCCCCTGGGCCCTGGGAGGTCACCTGATACTGGCTCATGTGCTGCTCCCTCTGCCATGGTGATAGTGGGTGGAAGTGGATGCTGTGGGATTGGGCAGATGTCTGTGTTCCACAACACCCACATTGGTGGTTTTCTCCACAGCCTCCACCATGACATCCAGGGCCTCCATCTTAGGCTCTAACTTGAGCTCTGTGGTAGGGGCTGATGAGCTAGCCTCCGCACCTAAATCCAAGCTCCCCTTAGAAAACAACAAAACAGAGCCCACAGACATGCTAGCTGGGTAGGACCAAGCATACCCAAAGGGGGTGCTTTCCCAGAGTCCTACAGGTGACCCAGTAGAACAGACCAAGCACAGTGGCAGCTGCACAACTTCCTCACTTCGATAGCCACATGAAACATTTTTCTTCTGCCATGCCTCTCCCTGTTGACTTCCACAGCCAGCTCAGCAAAGAAGTGGGGGTGGTCATGTGGGGCTCCTGCAAAAGGGAACTTTTCAGCCATTTTTGACAGATTTTTACTGATTGCGTCTTTCTCCACCACATGCTGAAGGAAAATGGTGCCTCCTTCTCACACTTTCCAGCACCACCAACAAGGAGACAATTCCTGCGGTTGCCTCACCCCACCTGACCACCCCTTCTAGGTGACTGGCACCTTGCTAGATATGCTCAGGCAGAAAGCATGCCAACACTCCCAATGACAGTCCACAAGGTTGTTCCACAACATAACCAGGCCATCGGCAGTGGCCAGACTCCCAACTCTTTGCAATCCACTCTGTGGTGCTGAATTTGTAAATACTGCTGTAAGATCCCGGATGAGCCCTCAGACCTGTAACCCCCTCCTCCCTCCATATGTCTAGGGGTCCTGGTGGTAAAATACGAGGGGGGTGCAGAACCTGAGTCCTCTTGCCAGCAGCACACAGTTTCAGAGATAACAAAAAGCAGGCCTTACCAGGCTGGTGAAGTTTCAAACACTAGAACAGGCCTCCTCTTACCACAGTGATGCTGACCCACACACCGCTGCACTCCTCTGATGGACTTCAAGAGGGACAAGGAGACTAGAAACAGTCTTCTGAGGGATCAGTTAGGTTAGTTCATCAAATATCCCTGCACAATTATGTAAAAGGAAAATAGCATAACATTTAATTTGAAGTTATTAACAATTCAGACACAATAAATATATGGAGCAGCTCCATGAGGCTGAAAGAATACAGCAAAACTTTGAACAGGCACACAGGCACTGGATAGACCAGAACAGCTAGATCACACTGGCCTAGAAAAATAGACCTGAAACAAGTTCCACGCATAGAGCTGCAAGCTGGAATCAAGGCTCACACCTGCCAACTGCATTTTCCTTAACCACCATTTCCTAGGGAGAAGTGCCGAACTCCCTCCCACCTCCAACCTTATAGAACTGGGGCCTACTGCAGCCTAATCCCATTCTGTGGCTGCTCAGTTTCCCTTTTCCCAAAGCCAAAACCAAATGCTGCTCCCACCTCCATACTGGGTTGCGTAGTGGCATACAACTCTGAAGCTGGATGAACAGCTCCTTCCTTCAATTACTACTTTTCCCCTGCACTCCTTCATTGGTCTGACATGGGTTCTGCCCCAGACATGGGCACAGCAAGCCAAATAAAATGAATCCCAGCATGCAGGCCTTCCAACCTTACCTCCAGCAGTGTTCCACATGGGAGCTGAACTCCTTGAAGCTGCCACCTCCAAGGGGCTCTGTTGTGGTCCTACCACCATTATCACAGCCCCACTGCCATTCTATCCCAAAATTAAGATGCAGGGAAACCCAGCCTCCTGATGATGCAAACTGGATTGCACCTCCAACTTCCTTGCCACCTCCAGTAATGCTGAAAGTTCATCTGACCCCAACGGTAGCCAACTTCCCTAAAATCTGGAATTCCCTCCCCTACCAAATAAGACATTCCTCCTCCCCCCACTCCCTAGCCTCTGCCATACACAACTTTCTGTCAACTGCTCCTGCTTTAACTCTCCCTAATTAAGTTCCCCTAACTAAATACCCCTTCTTGTCTGCTGTTATTCACTCAACTTGTTCCCCTTTCTACAGCTACCTTCCCTCCCTCCCCCACTTCTTTCACGCCTACTTACCCGTGCTTCAGCCCTTGGCAGGGTTCTCACATCCTGGAGGGTCTAGCTCTATGCCATTCCCCCCATATTCCTATTCCCCCTCTGACTCCTTACTTCTCAACACTTAAATAGATATCAGTTTACTTATACCTGAACAACTCACACTTCCTGCCCTGTATGAGCAGTGCATATCACTGTATGCATAATTCTCAGTCATGTTAAAAATGTTTAATTCTGTAATCCACTCTTCAAATGTATAAAATATGTGTTATTTTAAATGGTAATGTTTGCACTTTTACACATTGCTGTCAAATGCTGTTGTATGTCAACATTTTCACATCTTATTTGTACCTCGGTCACACCGGGAGACAAGCAACTTGTTGTTCAGTGTGCCTCCCTGGAGAAACATTTCAATAAATAAATAAATAAAAACTCCTGTTATCCCCCCACATGAGATGCCACCTGATGTATGGTACCCCGCCGAGGGGGTTGTTAGGCCACTGCCACACTTGCTCTGCTAAACCCACCATCTCTCTTCCTCTCTCTGCCACCCCTACTTATATAATGGGCAGAAACACTGCCCCCTCAGGGCAGGATGCAGACAATGCCCAAAACTAACACCTTAAGGGGTTGAGGGGGGAGGAAAGGATTTCCAGACTAGTAAGCTCACCCTGTGAGGGGGCCTTACACAAAGTTGTTTATACTAATGTTTCTCTCATTCATCTTTTTTTCAGGAATGAGTAATAGTGAAGCATCATATATCATCGATGGCAGTGATGACTTGTCTTCTCTTGACTAGGAGGATGAGCCAGAATACTTTCAAAACCCAAGCCATCCAAACCTATCTGAAATTTAGCCATACTGTTTTGAGTCATACCTCTCACAGGAAGGATATGATACAATGCAAAGCACTCCAGATACCAATGATTCTGATGAAATGCAGCATTGAGCCAATAACACTAATTGGTAATTAAATGTACATGGTGTTACATGATCCTGGTTATGCATGACCCACTTGAACCTGTATAGGTTACAGACATTAATTAAAACAGAGAAAAATGGCACCAGACTTCCAACTTCAATTATCAGTGCGTTTATTTAAGCATTAAGTGCTCTGTGCAAAAGAAGTGCGAGGTTTTCCTCATGGCAAGACACGCTAGCAGACATAAATTGAGTTTTATCTGTTATTGTGTCTTTTGATGAGTTAAACATGGCACTTCTTTTGCAAGGATGCACAGAGCACTTTAAACATAAATAAGAAGGACATGCAGAACACTTTAAATGTAAATAAGTCAGTGTTTATTGAAGTTACAAATGTGGTGCCATTTTTTCCTGTTTTGCATTTGTGTTTGGGCAGGCACAGTCCAAGTGGAATGCCTGCTTTGTACTCTTAAGAGACATGAATTGTCCTGATTGTTGCTAGGTTCATTTTGAGTTACTGACCAACCACATAATAGGGCACTATGTGCTAAGCAGGTGGGATTACACAGAAATATTGTGTACCTAGCTTGCGCCCCTGCCCAATGGACAGGTACTGTAACACTCACCAATGCCAGCCACCTGTCCATGGCTCCTCCCCCAGTAAGCAGGTGTCTCCGCTGAGTGGCTGGGGCAAAGTCATGTACTCGGGTGGGCATCCAATGGGATGCCCATCCCAGGTCCACTAGTAGATCCCTCATGCTGCAATGTGTGGGCCCCGGGTTGTGCATGCCATCCCCTTGTGGCATGGCCCCTATAGCCAATTTGCCCCCAGCCAAGCCATGGCAAACAGTACCCTCCTGGCACACTACATGACCCTGGCATCGAGACCCACCTCCTGCCCACAATGGCAGCCATGCCCCTTCAAAGGTGGTCGCACCCCTATGTTCCTGCAGGGGGGGCATCTGCCGCAGTCTGACCTTCCCCTGTAACCTCCCGGTGCCATCACCTTTCTAGAGTTCCGGGCACTCACCCAACCTACTGCCTCTGCCCCCACTGGCTGCCTAGTGGGCAGGGGCAGCATGGAGAGCACTGTCTGGCACTCCCAGCGACTGGAGGGTGATAACCATGGGGGTGCACAGAGGGTTATGGCAGCGTCTAACCTGGCCTACCCTGTACCTCCCTCTGCACCCATGCGGCCAGCACTGTGCGAGTTAGTGCATATCATGTAGTGCTGGCATGCCCCCAGAATGCCCCCAGCGTGGAGTTGTCCGCAGACATGGGGGATTAGGTGCAGTGGGTTTGTACACCCCACCTTTCTGAATGCCGGACAGGGGGGTGCAGTGGGTGCAGAGTGGCTACGCACCCCAGATATGCGCTCATAGCCACTCTGCCAAAATAGTGCATAGCACCCAATGTGTGTGTAAAACTAAAATATACAAGGAGTACAACGGTACAGAAAATGTACTGGCAGCATCTAACCTGGCATAGCCTGTAACTCCCTCTGCACCCATGCAGCCAGCACTGTGCGAGTTAGTGCATACCACGTAGTGCTGGCATGCCCGCAGAATGCCCCCAGCGTGGAGTTGTCCGCAGACATGAGGGATTAGGTGCAGTGGGACTGCCTTCTGTACCAAAGGTTAAGTAGACTGGGGGGGAGGGCTTGTCCCATGTCAGTCACCGAGATTGCCATTTGTGCCTAATCACTTGTACATACTTAGTAAAATGGTCATCGACTATTAAAGTAAACTTTAGGGAACTGTAGTGGTAACAGACCCCATCTCTCCTAAGGGTATGCTCATACAGGAGGCCCTGAAGGGGTATCCGGTCTGAGGTCTCACCCTCTATTTGTTTCCATTAGGAATGATGGTTAGGATTTCCCCAGAGCAGTGCTAGTTTTACCTGGACTTCCAGCTAATATTCTTCAAGTGCTGGTAATGCACAAGCGCCCCAATCATTCCTGTCCAGAAATAAGGTACTACGGACTCTTGGTCTGTTTCCCAGATAAATGAATTAAAAAAATTGTTTTTTGATGCTTCTACAAACCACATTCTATGTAATATCTCCATTGCACCCTGGAATACATAGAGATGGGGGAAGAATATTTATTTTAACGGCCTGTATTCTAGAGTGCATGGGAAAGGGGAGTAAAGAACAGTTATGTAAGAACTTACCATAACAGTAGATCTTCGAGGGAATCTCTGTCATCAAGTCACACATAAGGAACTTAGCAGTCCGGTGTCAGGATCCATTGGAAGATTTTTTTCTGCAGTAGTCTATTAAGGGCAACCCACACTGACGTCAGGCTCTGACGACACACACCCAATATAAATGTGGGCAGCTCCACTCCCTCCTCAATTCTTTCCCTAGCTGGATACCATGGGATACAGGAGTCCCAAAAGGGAACCGAGGAGCGAGAAAAGGTGCCCAGCTAGCAAAAAGGCTGGAGCAACAGAACAGCTGAGCTGTAGAGACAGAGGGAGAGAAAGGGGGATGGAAGGAGAGACATGACCTGCTGAGAGATTCCCTCATAGATCTACTGTTACAGTAAGTTCTTACCTAACTATCCTATTTTGGAGATATCTCTGTCATCAGGTCACACCTAAGAAATGGGTCCCCAAGCAGTGCTGAAAGCAAGGTCAGTCTAGGGGGGTAGGAGGCCAGAGGCCTAAGAAAGAAGACCCTGAAGCACAGCTAGGCCAAAGCCTGTCCTTCTTCTGGAAGCAATGTCCAGACTGTAGTGCTTGTTGAAAGTGTGGACAGTACTCCAAGTGGCAGTAGGACAAATCTCGGCTGCAGACACACTCCTGAAACAAGCTACTGAAGTGGACATGCCCCTGGTGAAATGGTCCTAAACAACCCCAGGAAGTTCCTTACCATACTTCCTGTAACAAAAAATACAGCTGATCAACCACTGTTTTGAAACCGGAGTGCTCTCTCTGCAAGTAATGATTTTTAATAGAATAACAAACAAAAATAGCAATAATAATATATTGGATAAGAGAATTTTGACAAGAGGTGGGAAACATTTACCAAACACAGATCAATATAAATATCTAGGGGTAATCTTAGTTCATTAACATTTAGTAACCATATTACAAAGAAGTCAATACCAGAATAGGGACATTGCGAGGATCTTCAATAGTGACTTATCAAATGCGGAAAACAATTGCCACACAGTTAATACTACCAGTATTGGAGTATGGTAGCCTGGTCAACAGCTTTGCTGCACAGAAATATCTAGACAAAATTAATAAATCATACAATCGATTGGTAAGATGTGTCCTGAGGTGCCCATTTAAGACTCATCATTGCTTAATGTACAAAGAATTGAAATGGGACATTGTGGGGGTACAGTTAAAAAAAATAATATTCAGTGTTAATTTTTAAGATTAATAAAGGTTTGATTAAGGGTAACCTAAGCATCCATTTTGGATGTGAGACACAATGTAATGAGTTGAGTGAAGAAGTTCAGAGGGGAATAAACTTACCAAAAATCAACACAAGGTACGGTAGTATGACACTACAATTTCAAGCAGCAAACATTTGGAATGATATTCCACCAATAATGAGGAATTTAACTAGCATATCATCCTTTAAATCACAGTTAGAAAAGTGCTTCACCCAGGAATGTACTTGTATATAACAATGTGCAAATGTACATCTATGAAGTTTGTAGCCTGTATTTTTAAAAAATGAAGTGGGTGTAGTGTTAACTTAATTTAGATAATGGATGCTATGTTGGTTAGCTTAGGACGAATGACTGTTGAAATTGTGTTATATTGTAACATGTATGAAATGTATTAATGTTATTGTAACTATGTATATTTTTTATGTAACAGGACAACTCTGAAAATAGGTCCTCGAATCTAAAGTTACAATCTGTCTAAAAATAAAGTTTTAACTAACTAACTCTGCTGGGGTAAAAGAAACAAACAACTGAGAGGACTTCCTGCAGTCCCTTGTGCAGTGTGTATAGTAACTCAAAATGCTATGCACATCCAAAGCATGAAGCAATGCTTCCCCTGGATTGGCATGCTCTGGAAAATAAACAGGCACATGGATGGACTGGTTTAGGGTAAATTCAGACACCACCTTAGGTAGAAACTTAGGGTTAGTACACAAGGAGACCCTGTCTTTGTGGAAAATCAAATTAGGCTGCTCACACATGACAGCCTGTAGCTCTGAAACTCTTCAAGCAGAAGTAATACCAACTAAAAATAATGCTTTCCATAACAGAAAGCATAGCTCACAAGATGCGGCTGGCTCAAAAGAAGGCAGGGTTAGCTTCTCATGAAAGAAATTCAGGTCCCAAGCCACAACTGAATTATGGATAGGATGCTTCAAGTGGAGATGCCTATCAGTAAAGTACGGGCCACATCCAGCTGTGCCACAGTATGGCCATCAATGGGCACATGAAAGGCTGATATGGCTGACAGGTGCATTTTAAGAGAGGAGTATTTAAGTTCCGCATCAGAGAAGGTCAGGAGATACTCCATAACCTTGTTCACTGGACAGGTGAAAGGGTCCAAACAACAAGAAGTGGCCCAAATTGCAAACCACTTTCATTTCATAGCGTAGGTGGCCCTGATGGAAGGCTTTCTGGCAGCCACCAGGACATCAGCCACCTTTTGAGACACGCCAAAGTGAGCGATGGCTACGTCCTCGGGAGGCATGCATGCAGGTGGAGAACCTTGAAGTCTGGATGGACCAGGGTCCCCTGAGCCTACGTCAACAGGTCCCAGCAGAGGGATAGGGAACTGGAGGTTCCACAGCCATTTGTTGCAGTAATGGAAACCACATCTGCCAAGGCCAGAAAGGAGCAACCAGAATTAGGGTGGCACCCACCATCTGTAGCTTGGTTAGCACACTGAATCAGAGGAAAGGCATATAGAAATCTCTCTTTCCAGGAGAGGGATGTATCTTACCAGAAATCTCCAGGCCCTGGATCTAGTGAGCAGAAACGCAGCAGTTTAGCATAGTGTGGGGACACAAAAAGGTCCAATTCTGAATGACCCACCTGTCGAACAGGTCTTCTGTGAGTGAGGTCAGCAGTTCCAATGTGTGCATTTTGAAAAGTGATCTGCTGAGGCTGTCCACAAAATCATTTTGGGCACATGGACAGCTGACAGTTCAATACTGTGATCTACAGCCTAGTACCAGACCCTCATTGCTTCCCAGCACAGAGGGTAGGAATGAGTCCCCTCTTGCTTGTTGATACAATAGATCACTCTGAGATTGCCTGACTGCACCAGCAAAGGGCCTGGAGATTGATGGTTCTGGAAGGCATACAGAACTGCCCTCATTTCTAGCACTTTTATGTAGAAGTGAGTGGAGATAAGAAAGGGGACCATTTTTAAGAGACTGGTCGAGTCCATTCTCCAGTGAAGCACTTTGCGCACTAGCGAGGAGACAAAGACCAGCTGATCTAGATCAACTGAGCTCTGCTCCTACTGAACCCTGAGGGTCCACTGTGGGATCTTCATGTGCAGCCTGATCAGAGGGACTGTAACAATGGCCGTGACCATTAGGCCTAGAAGCCTAAGGAATGTCCTGGCTGGGACATGCCAGTACTGAGCCACATCCTGGGCCTAGGTAATAGTGTCAGTGTCAGTGGGTAGCACACTCACCGCTGAGGCTGGGAGATCAGAGGGCTGTGGGTTCAGTTTCCACACCTGGCACTTGGGTTAATATCCCAGTACTGACACTGTAGTGCAGCATGACTGCATCCTGAGAGAGGTGCTGCACTTCCAAGGTGCCATCTTTCGGATGCGACATTAAACAGAGGTCCCATCTGCCTGGATTGTGGTAGTTCAGGTGGATGTTAAAGATCCCATGGCACCCATTGAAAAGAGTAGAGGAATTTCCCTGGTGTCCTGGACAAATTTCCCTCATTCACTAAAAATACCACCAACAGCTTAATCTGGTTCAAGGTCAGTTGGCATTCATCTGTATCCCCTTCCCCCAGGTTGTGCCTGAAAATAGGCAGGATTTGTCTAGTGCACTTACCCAGTCAACAAAAACTAAATAAAATAGGCAGTCCACCCTGTCTTGAGGGAGGAAGGCCTTGCCCCGAGTAGAACCCAGGACTGCCTCTAGGTACTGCAACTGCTGAGATGGGGTCAGCACAGACTTGGGCCAATTGACAATGACACCCAAGGACTGTAATAACTGCAGGGTGCATTCTAGAGTCAACAACAGGGGTCCCCTAGACCGGACTTTCAGTTACCAGTTATCCAGGTATGGGAACACATAAAGGTATTCATGCCTGAGGGCAGCTGCAACAGCTGCTAAGCACTTGGTAAATACCTATGGCACAGAGGATAATCCAAAGGGCAATACTCTGAACTGGTAATGTTTCCCCTGGAACAGGAACTGCAGGGAACATTGGTGAGGTGGTTCAAACCATGATATGAAGGTAGGCATGCTGCATATCAAGGGAGCATAGCCAGTCACCCTGCTTGAGCAGAGGAAGATGGCCATGCAGAGTGACCATCCAGAACTTTTTGTACTAGATAAAAAGTTTCAGCTCCCTGAGGTCTAGAATGGGCCTCAAGTCCCCGGTTCCTTTAGGAACCAGGAAGAGCCTGGAGTAGAACCCCTTGCTCCTTTGCTGCCTGGGCAGTGGTTCTGTGGCCCTCTTGTGCAGCAAGATGAGTATCTCCTCCCTAAGCACCTCTGAATGGTCCAGAGGATAAAAGGTGGGGACTAGGGGGGACATCTGGAGGTTGTTCTAGAAGTTCTAGAGCATGGCCCTATTTAATTATCTGCATGATCCAAGCATCTCTAGTGAAGGTCCTCCATTAAGACAGATGGAAGGAGAACCAACCCCCGACCACCACCTCCTCCTGGCTTGGAACAAGAGGAGAAGGTCTGTTAAGGAGTCAGGCTGACGCTGAACCCATGGCTGTGGCCACACCTCCTCCTCTGGACTGCCTGGCAGAAGAACCAGAGATGGCGGAGGAGGCAGGCAAGCAAAGCTGGCTCTGCATTTGCCCTGGAGTCTGGATCTGGAATCTGACTTGTGAAAGACCTTATGAAAGAAGGGCCTTGGTCTATTCCTGGGCTGGGTATGGTAAAGGGGAGACTAAACAGCCTAGCCAGTGGCCAGCAGGTCACTGATAATTTCCTGCACATCTGGACCAAAGAGTTTGTGACCCACAAAAGGGGCATTCAGCACCTTTTGTTGAATGTCAGCTGCAAAACCAGAGACTCTAAGCCAGGATTGCCTCCTGAGGTGAATGCCTGAAGCAGCTGCCTTGGCTGCAGTATCAGCAACATCATAGGTGGCTCTGAGGAGATGCTTACTGATGTCTTCTGAGGCCTGGAACACCTTGAGAAGCTCTTGTCTCTGGGAATCCTTAGGGAGGCACTGAGCAGCAGCTTTGTCCTTCCTCCAGAGGGTATTCTGGTACTTAAATAGGATTGCCAATTACTTGGCCTAAGACCTAGAGTGCAGAGGCAAAAGTCCTCTTGCCCTAGAGGTCTAGCCTTCTGGATTCCTGGTCAAAGGGCAAGGAACTAAGGTGTTGAGGAGCCTTAGTTCTGTCATGAGTGGCCTTAATAACCACTGAGTTGATTTCTGGCTGGACAGCATAAAAGGGCAGCCCCTGAGGTGCCTGGTAAAGCTTGTCAGCCTTTCTGGGTATGGCTAATACCAGGTTGGGCCTTTGCCAGGCCACAGTGGCAGCATCATTCAATGTTGGCAGCAGAGGAGGAATAACTTTGGGTGGAGACACTGGGCTCTCCAAGAAATCCAGCAGATTCCTCCTCATTCCATCCTCTTCCTCAGTCTAAAACCCCATAGTGGAGAAGAGCTGCTTTATAATCCTGAAGAAAGAGGAGTCCTCCAGGGAGCACTGGGGGGTGTGTTTAAGTCTTCACTCCTGGAGGAGACAGTTGACCTATCAGAGGATTCCACATCAATGTCTTCCTCCTCATCCTCTTCCTCAGGGAGGATGAGGTCAGGGTGGTATTCCTCTTTGATGTCAGTCTGCTCTGAAGCAGGGACCAATGTTGAAGTACCAACGACTCTCTGGAAGGCATGGAGTGAATGGGTCGAACTGGCGTTGACATCAAAGCAGCACCCGATGGTGCAGGTGACAATGGCCTGGGTCATGGAACAAACTATTATATGAGAGATGTGGTAATGGAGGAAAGAAGAGCATTAAGGTCAATGGGCAGGAAAAGAAATCATTGTCGGCACAGGCATCGATGGAGGGGGCGCATAGCCCAGCACCGATGATGCACCACTAGCAATAGTGGATGCAGTGGGGCCCAGCGCATGTGGACCTAGAGTTTCGAGAGGTCTTGATGGCAGAGCTGGAGCTGATCACCCAGTGGCCGATGGCCCCTCCACAGCCCTGTGATAGCTGAGAGAATATTCCTCTGTGGGGGGTCCTGATAGGAGCAGAAGCCTGCATGGAGTGAGGTGCCAATGCCGAAGTGGTCGATGGAACGATCCCGGGAGAAGAAGAGGAGAAGGAATCCAATGGGGACTGGGATCAGCAATGGGGAAACAGTCTTTAGGCCAGACTTTTTCCCAACAAGAATATTTCCACAAGGATTTGTCCTGGGCCTTGGTGACCTAAGAGTCCAAAGAGGATGCTGGCGATTGGGCGGGGGGCCCTGGAAGACCCCTGCTCTCCACTGGCTGCCTGTTGTACCATGATGGTCTTCTGTAGGGTTTACTGTCAGTACCAGGTGGTGAGGTTGAACTTCAGACAGGACTCACAGGTGAGAATGTTGTGACTAAGCCCAAGACAGCAGACACTGAGTTTGTGGTTGTCGGTTGAAGAAATCTTCTTTCCGCAGTGGCAGCAACAGAAGAGAGCCAACGAGTGATTCATTCTCGACTTACAAAGGAGAAAATAATGACTTTAAATTAAAGAGATACAAAGGCAATAATAAAAACAAAAGGAAAGCAGTTTTGGCAGTCGAACTGAGCAGGCACGCTTCAATGGAGTCTGTGCAAGAATTGTAGATGGCAGGAAAGAACTGAGGGGGGGGACAGGGCCGCCCTCACTTATATAGGATGTGTGACATTGGAGCCTGATGTCAGTGTGGGCAGTCCCTAATAAACTGCTGTGGATAAAAACTTTCATGGGATCTTGATGCCTGATGGCTAAGTTCCTTAGGTGCGACCTGATGACAGAGATGTCCCCAAAGAAGATAGATTAATGACGGATGTCTTCTTTTAGTGTATGCAGCAAATGGACATAGTTATACTGATAGAGAATATTGTTATTGGATCCAAGGAACATCTTCAAGTATTACAATTATTTTAATTCCCACTTCATGGAGTGAGACCACTGTAGATCTCTCAGAGAGGTACAGATAAGTGTTAGAGCCTCCATTATACTGGTAATTGGGGTATATCACGAATAAAGAGAACTGTTATGTGACTTTTGTGGGTCAAATAAAAATAGAAGCCTCCCACTCTCCATCCTCCCCTGACCCCTATTCTTTCTGTTCACTTATCCCTTCCCTCCCCTTACCTTTGACCAGCATCCTGAGGCCCATCTTCATTCCACTGGTGGTCTCAGCAGCACTCTGTGATCAGCAGTCATCGTACGGCTGCCACTGCCCATTTAGTCTTCTATCCCTCTACCTCCTCCTTTTAGGTGTCTACCCCTGCCCCCTCACTTTATGGATCTATCCTTCTACTTCATACCTAATCTGAGCCCTCTCTCTTGCACTCTGTAAATTCCTTGTAACTTGCATCTATTATTCCCTTTATATAGTCCCGAGAACCTCATATATATTTTTGCATATATATTTTTACCAAGAATTTGTACTGTTATCCATCTGAATTCTGTACATTGTTCTATGTTCAATTTATATTGTATTATGACTTGTATTATGATTTTGTTGTGTATGTAACCCTTCTATGCTTGACTATGTATCTATGTCCAGGTCCACCTCGAAATGAGCTTTGCTCAACAGTGTTCACCTGGTTAAATAAAGATTTTGACTGATTGATTGAGTGATAGAAGCATGTCTTCAGCATAAAGTGCTATTTTATGTTCCACCTGATAAATATGTGGACCCTCCCTGAATATCTGCATTTTTAAGGATCATTTGGGTGAATGGTTCTATACATAGGGAGAAGAGGACATAGTACAGTGGGCATCCCTGTTTCATACTGTCTCACAGAACCCTGCAGAGAGGTTCCCATTCACTCTAACATACACCTGTGGGTCCTGATATAGCATTTGCTTAGTGACTCTATATTTGTAATTCCAGTCACCTTGTCAAATGCTTTTTTGTCATCCATATTCTTTATCACTGCAGCTTGTGTGGTATGGTTCAGATGGTCAGTTACATGTATAGTTCTGGTATACTCACTCAGACTTGGTTTTTAACAATGGTGTAAGGTTGGAGTTGTGAGAGACAGACGCTTGCTATCGCTTTCTGGGTTGTGGAGTAGCCCAGAGAAGCAGGGAGATTTTGTGCGTTAACATTTTACAAAAGGTATGCTACCTAAGCCTTTGAGGTTTATCTTCTTACCAGACCAGCTTTCTGCAAGCCTCCATCATGCACCTTTGTAGGCTATCGTCTTTTCTCTCACCCAAGGAAGAAGGCCCACAGGTGGACTGTGGGATTTCCCTCAAGGTGGAGTCGGACTAAGCTGGACAGTGTTGGACTGGCTGGACTGAGAGGGGAGAGGACGGCTGCTCAGAACTGCTCAAGAACCCGCCCAAAGTATTTTACCAAACAAATAGATGTGTCAACTCTAGCCTGTTGCTTTCTCAATATTTTTTAACTTAAGGGATGTATTCGCTGATATTTAGAAGTTTTTACCTTTATGTTGAAAAAGAAAACTTTAGTCCCCAATTTGGAGACTGACAATTTAAACTTCTGTATTTATTTCTTTGAAACATAAATTGCAAACTTTGTAATTTTGTGTCTCATCTACAGACTGCTGGATAGGATTTTATCTTGATTATTTTGCTTGCTTGCTGCTGTTATTTGATATTATTTGACATTATCTAGGCATTATTTGTATAGACGCTGGGCAAATTTGTTCTTTCAGTTTCCCATTGGGGTTTTATTTTATTTATAAAAATATATATGCTTTGAGTCATACGGTACCAGACAGTATACACGGCAAAATGTGGTAATTGGTAACACACCCTGTCTGAATTAACACACGTATACGTACACACATTAACATTAGCATGCACTCAATAAAAGAGAGTTCAAAAAAAAAGTTTGAATTTTATTCTACTTCTGATTTTTTTTTTTTTTGCACTTCTATTCAAGGTTGTTTTTTAAACTACTTTTATTAGAAAAGTGTATACAACTAAATCAAGTTGATAAAATGGTGTTAACCAGGAAGAAAGCTTATATAGCACAGACTGTATTCAGCCAGTTTAATTAAAAGTATAGACATCAGGGAAAATGCTAGTACTTTATTAGAAACAGCTGAAAGTGATTTTTTTAAACAAAGAACTATTACAGAACCCCATAGGTAATCATTCAACTCCTAAAGAGAAAGGAGCTAGAGCCAGAAAAGGAAAAAGGAACATCACAGCAAAAATGGAGACTAAAACCAATACCAAAGTAAAAACTGTAAAAAGTGCAACAGCAATTAAATCAAAGAAATCTAAAAAACCCTTGACAATCTGATGCTAGCTAGCAGATGAGAATTGTAAAAGACAAAGAAACTCTGTGCGCAAGCACTGAGGCGATAGTTACCTCAAAGGGCATTTGGCTGGGAAGACAAGTTTCAAAGAAATACAAAATCACAAAAGGTCTTGCCATGGTATGTCTTCTCAGTCTTTAAACTTTTCACCAGAATATTTTGCTGAGGTCAGTCAGAAAACTGCCTGGCATGAAGACTTAAAAAATATTGCTAATGATTTACAAAAAACTATGACTCGGCTAAAGCAGTACAGTTCTCCTGACAAAGAACATGACATGGGGAAATTACACTCTAAATGTTCAGATGTAGATAGTATTGTTCAAAACAATCCTTGTGGCCTTAGTGAAGACCTCAAAAAGTTTATAAGCAACCCTCATGTTGCATATTTAGTCATACTAGAACAACTTGTTAACTTCAGATATGAAATGAATAATCTGAAGGAAAACATTGCTATTAATGGATGTAGGCTGGACAAAATCCTAAGTAAGGCAGAGAGAGTACTTCCTCAGGAGGCATCCCCATCAATTATTATAGAGGAAGTAGAAAAAATTCAACCAGAATTTTCTCCAGTCCATACACTGGACACGCCTGAAGTAAATGTGAATACGAACATACAAATTTGCCAGCAGATAAAGGCCTAGAGGTCTATCTAGTCTGCTTGAATGTGTAGCTAGAGCCCCTTATTCTGCAGCTGCCCCTCCCTTCCACCCTTCCCCTTCATTGACCCTCCCCCTTCTCCTGTCCCATCCCCTTTTGAAGCAGTCCACTGTTCAACTGGATACCACTTCTGCAGGTAACGCATTCCACCCAGCCACCACTCTCTCTGTAAAAAAGTGTCTCCTCATCTCCCTCCTGAACCTTCCTCCCTCCAGTCTCATATCATGGCCCCTGGTATCCCTCCCCTCCCTTATTTTGAACAGCCCCTCTGTACCTGTCTTGTTTATTCCTTTCATGTACTTAAAGGTTTCAGTTGTGTCCCCCCATCCCTCCTCTCCTCCAGCGAGTACATGTTCAACTCCCTCAGCCTCCTCTCATATGATTAGTCCCCCAGCCCCTTGATCATCTTTGGCACCCTGCGCTGCACCCCTCCAGTAACTTAATGTCCCTCTTCAGATACGGGCACCAGTACTGCATGCAGTACTCCAGGTGTGGTCTAACTAATGACCTATACAGTGGCAGAATCACCTCCTCCCTCCTCAAGGATATACCCCTTGCAACACAACTCAGCAAATGCTGGCATTTACAGCTGCCTTCCTACATTGTGCCAAGTTGTTCATTGACCCTGTAATGAGCACACCCAGATCCTTCTCCTCCTCTGTCTAGCCTAGCTGCACTCCCCCCAGCTGGAAACTCCTCCTTGGGTTCTTTATCCCAAAATGCAGCACCTTGCACTTTTTGGCATTAAACCCCAGTTGCCAGGTGTCTGACCAGGTTTCAAGCTTTACCAGATCATCCTGCAACCCCTGCCATCCCCCTAGGTCATCCACCACCACTCCTACCTTGGTATCATCAGCAAACAGACTGATCTTCCTCTTGATGTCCAATGATATGTCTGCAATGAATATCCCAAACAACACTGGTCCCAACACTGAGCCCTGTGGAACACCGCTCATCACTACCCTTGGGTGTGAGAGCTCCCCACCCACCACCACCCTCTGCTGCCTTCCCTGAAGCCAGTTCCCTACCCATCTCACCAGCTTTGCACCCACCTCCTGTGCCTTCTAACTTACTTCCCAGCCATCCATGCGGCACTGAGTCGAATGCCTTACTGAAGTCCAGATACAGGACATCTACTGCATGGCCCCTGTCCAGTTGCTAAGTTATCCAGTCACAGAACTCCACCAGGTTGGTTTGGCAGGATCTGCCATGTATGAAGCCATGCTGTCTGCTGTCCTGTAGTCATTTGGCCTCTAGGAGGGCCACCAGTCTTTCCTTCAGGATAGTCTCCATTAGCTTACCCACGATGGATGTGAGGCTCACTAGTCTGTAGTTTTCCGGTTCATCCTTGGGGCCACTCTTGTGGAGGGGCACCACATGAGCCATCCTCCAGTCCTGAGGTACACACCCCGAATGTAGTGAGGCATTAAATAGGTCTGCCAAAGTTCCCGCAAGGACCTCTGCCAGCTCCTTCAGTACCCTGGGGTGGATGCCATCTGGGCCTGGCACCTTGTCCACCCTCAGTGTCTTCAAACCCTCCTGAACTCTGCCCTCCATGATGTCCCCATTGTCACCCCTCTCCCCCCGTTTCTGCCATTCTTCCCCCCTTGGGTGTCACCCCCTCTTCTCCTCAGTAAATACCGAGCATAAGTAATCATTTAGTGCTTCTGCCTTATTGCACCCTGCTTCCACCCAACCTCCCTCCTTCCTAATCCTTACTATGTGGTACTTACAGCTCCTTTTCTCCCTGATGTACCTAAAGAAGTCCTTCTCCCCCTTCTTAATGCGTTGTGCCAGCCCGAGTTCTGTAGATGCCTTGGTTCCCCTTACTGCCCTTGTCACCTCCTTCGATTCCGTCAAGTATTCCTCCCTGTCCTCCCCCCTCCCTGTTTTCTTGTACCTCCTAAAGACAGTTCTTTTCCTCCTGACCTTTTCCACGACCCTCCTTGCTCAACCAGCTCGGTTTCTTAGCCCTAGCCTTCTTGCTCTGGGCCTTGCAGCAGGTTTTGGCTGACTCCACTATCCCCAGCTTTCTGAGCTCCCACCTCTGGTTAGTGTCCATACTAGATTGAATTCTGGCCAGGTACCCTTTTACCACTTCCTCCATCCTTCCAAAGTCAGTCCTCCTGAAGTCCAGCACTCTTGTGCCAGATTCCACTCCTTCCTTGCCCATATCCAATGTGAGCCATACTGAGAATCCTATTCTTGGAATCCTGGAGTTGCGTCCAAAGTGACTCCGTACTACCCTCCTCCCCTTCCTCCCTTACACAATTCAGTTCTTCCTTCACATATAGTGCCATGCCCCCATAAAGTTAAAGGGAGAAAATCAAGGAGGAAAAAGGGAGTAAAGAAAGGTGCAAACAAAGAAGGAAAAGAAAAGTGTCCGATAGAAAAACAAACACATTTTACCAAACAGGGCAACCACAGACATTGGTAATAGAATGGATCAGAGACTACAACTTAATGAAAATAGAAAACAGATTCCACGGGGGGAAAAAAAGACAGTTACAGCCTAGAGATATTGGATTCTTATAGCATCACAAATACTATAAATGAATGAAAGGTGCAACAACCATTATATGCACTGGATGAAATAATAAAATCAGCTCAGAAAATTTTATACTGACCTGAAAGCTTTTAGAGAGGATTGGTATAGTACCCAAGTTAAAGATACAATAACCCTAGACCAGTCCCCTGGGCCCTTTCACTGGTTAATCTCTATCACTGACTGTACTTGAAATGCTAATGTGGTCTCTGATTTCTGGCTGAACTTATGTACATACTGTATTTAAAGTGTGAGATTTTAACATATTGATTTTAATACGGATCTGTATGCGAACCCTCCTGCTACCCTTGTACAAATGACTTCACCATACTGTGATGTAACAAATGTAACTAACTTAATTGTTGTAATTATTGTTCTCGGTGTCCTTTCTGTAACTAATCCAAGGTCGCCCCTGAAAAAGGGACCTTTGGTCTCAGTGGGCTTACCCGGTAAACAAAATCTAAATAAATAAATAATAACTCAATCAGAAAGGAGGAAGTGCCTCCCTTCTTAACTGGAAGCCTGAATAATAAAAACAACAAAAAGGTACCTGGAGTGAGTAAGGACTTAACTGATATTGATGACTGTGCAATCTTGACCCTATATGGGTATAAGTGCAAAGAAACTAACATCTTGAGTGATACAAAAAAAAAAGGTTGTGAACCTTGTTAGGGCAGAAATGGGGGCTGATATAACAGAGGATGATCTTTATACAGATGTGGAAAGATCAAGATAACAAAGGGATACATTGCATTCTCATCTTTTGTAAAGTTCATAGAATAACAAATCACATCTGGATTAACAACGAGGCACTCAGGAATTATGGTTATGATGCGGAATACATAAACAGGAAGATGGCTAATGTACCCAAAAGGTACGAATCAGTTGGGAAGCAAATTAGTAACTTTGAGCTGAAACCAGTAGCAAAAGAGAATGTGGAAAAAATTAAGAAAGTGGTGTGCAATGTCTTTTTATTTTGATTGCGCGCAGCGCAAGAAACACATTGGGACAGCTTGCTGAGAAGCAGACTGTGGAGGCAGGGCACTGTTGTGGCCAATGCCCCCACAGCCTGCAAAGGCTTGTCCCACTTCCCCCAATGCCATGGCAGGCTGCTGGTGACACAAGTTTGGAACGTTTGCACCAACTTGTGACAATTTAGCTGCTGCAATCGGGGGCCGCCTCATCATTGCAGCGTAAGCCATCCAGTGCAATGAGGGAGCGAACCGTCATTGCAGGGCGGGATGTAAAAACCCTGATATTGTTTGTGAACATGGCAGCGGGTTGCTGCCATATTCGCAAACAATATTAACCCCCCTCCACCATGTTTTTCTGCTGATGGGGAGCCCACCCCGTCGGGCATAATGTAGCCCTCCCCTGTTTAACCGCCGGCAAAGGAATCCCCTTTGTTGTTTGCCGGACGGGTTGTCGAGTCCCCTGCCAGCACAAAGGAACCCCCATTTAACTGTCTGACGATGGGGTGCCCAATCCCTGTTGGCAAAAGGAACCCCTTTTGTTATTTGTCGACTGGGGTGCCCAATCCTGTCGGCACAAAGGAATCCTCCCTTTGTTGTTTGCCTCATGGGGTGCTCCAATCCCTGTCAGCCAGCTGGCCCCCAAAAAGAAACACTGGTGGCATGCTGGGAGCCCACCCCAGCATGTCACATGGCCCTGTAAAGGAAAAATGGTCCTGCAAAGTCTTTTTTTTTTGTACCTGAAAAAGGAAACTGTCCTCGTAGTCTCTCAGCCCCCCCACCCAACCCGCACCCACCCACTGCGCACCCTGCCTCTCCACACCCCACACCATACTTACCTCCGGGCTGGGCGCGATGATCTTCAGTGGACCGGGAACACATCTGCACTCTTCAAAGCCGACCGCAAACTGAGGAAATGCCAGTAAGCTGTATAATGTAATAAATAGGGGTTTTCCAACTTTGCTGCATATCTCTGTCATTTTTTGGAATTTTGACACCAAATTTTTCAACATGGGGTTTTTGGGACCCCTCCTCATGAATACTGTCACTGTCATGGCGTTACATGGGCCCGAAGGGTGATTTCGCGGTCACTGCGCGGAATCACCTTTGGGGGCCGATTAATGAAACTACAGTGCCAGTGTACATGAGGTGGGCTCTCAAAAAGCCTATGTTGCAAATTTGGTGGGAAAAATCCAAAAAATGTCTGTTTTATGAGTGTGCACTGCGCAGTTGCTACACATGCTCGTAACTTCGTGAATTTGCAATATTTTCACACCAGATTTTCAACATTGGCATTTTGTCACACCTCCTTGTGAACAGTACAGCTGTCATTGTTCACATCCTGGCGGAAATGTGTTTTTGCACTCCCAGTGCAGAATAGCGTGGTCACTGTCGGAAATCAGTGTTCGGGATAGATTAAGGAAATGACTGTGAAACTGTTCATGAGTAGAGGTCCTGAAATGGCTATGTTGAAAATTTGGTAACGATACTCCATAAAATTACTGTGTTACAAGCGTGCGTTGCACAGTTTGCACGCACGCTTGTAACTTCGCGAATTTATAATATTTTCACTCCAGATTTTCAACATTGCCATTTTCCCATACCTACTTATGAACAGTGCAGCTGTCATTTTTCCCATCCTTGCTGAAATGTGTTTTTGCAGTTCTGGCGCAGAATAGAGCAATCGCTGTGGGAAGTCACTGTTCGGAACAGATTAATAAAAATGACAGTGATACTGTTCATGAGCAGAGGTTCTAAAATGCCTTTGTTGAAAATTTGGTGATGATAGCCCATCAAATGAGTGTGTTACAAGTGTGCGTTGCACACTTTCCACACACCTTTGTAACTTTGCAGATTCGTAATATTGTCATGCCACATTTTCAACAATGGCATATTTTCACACCTCGTTATGAGCAGTACAGCTGTCATTTTTCACACCCTGACTGAAACATGGTTTCACAGTTGCGTCACAGAATAACGCAGTCACTGTGGGAAATCAGTGTTCGGGACAGAGTAAGAAAATGACAGTGGCACTGTTCACGAGCAGAGATCCTAAAATCCCTATGTTGAAAATTTGGTGACAAAACTCCATAACATGACTGTGTTACAAGCGTGTGTTCAACCATTTCCATGCACCCTTGTAACTTCGCAAATCTGTAATATTTTCACGCCACATTTTTTACAGTGGCATTCTTTCACACCTCCTTATGAACAGTACAGCTGTCATTTTTCACATCCTGGCTAAAATATATTTTTGCACTCCTGATGGAGAATAGCACGGTCGCTGTGAGACATCAGTATTTGGGACAGATTAAGATGGAACAAGTGAGAGGAGGGATTGACCGAGCTCAGCTGAGCTCTGTTGGGACTGCTCCAGATTTGTTTGTGGGCAGAAAAAGGCCCCAATGCAAGAGGCCAGTACAAAAGGGCAGCCTGCAGCACTGGGAGAAACAGAACGAGAGAGCAAGTGAGGGAGGGGGAGTGAACGAACTCTCCGGAGTGCTGTCAGGACTGCTGTGGATTTCTTTGTGGGCAGGAAAAGGCATCAAGGCAGGCAGGGGCCCAGTAGAAAAGGGCAGCCTGCAGCGGTGTGAGAAACAGTATGAGTGAGTGAGACAGGGGGACTGAGTGAGCTCAACAGAGCTCTGTCAGGACTGCTGTGGATTTCTTTGTTGGTAGAAAAAGGTGCCAACACAGGCAGGAGCCCCATACAAAAGGGCCGCTTGCAGTGCCAGGACAAACAGAATGAGTGTGTGACAGAGGGAGACTGAGCAACCTCAATGGAGCTTTGTCGATACAGCTGTGAATTTCTTTCTGGACAGACAAAAGTGCCAACGCAGCCAGGAGCCCCATACACATGCGCTGTCTGCAGTGCCAAGAGAAACAGAATGAGTGCGTGACAGAGCGGTAGTGAGCGAGCTCAACGGAGCTCTATTGTGACTGCTGCAGATTTCTTTGTGGGCAGAAAATGCAGCAACACAGGCAGGAGCCCAGTACAAAAGGCCAGCTTGCAGCGCAGGCAGAAATGGAATAAGTGAGTGAGAGAGGGGGAGTGAGCGAGCTCAATGGAACTGTGTCAGGACTACTTCAGATTTATTTCTTGCCAGAACAAGCCACCAATGTAGGCAGGAGCCCAGTACAAAGGGCAGCCTGCAGCAGCAGGAGACACAGAATGAGCGAGTGGGGGGGGGGGGTCAGTGAGTTCAACGGAGCTCTGTTGGGACTGCTGCACATTTGTTTGTGGGCAGAAAAAGGCAGCAATGCATGCAGGGGGCCCAGTGCAAAATGGTAGCCTGCAGTGGTGGGGAAACCAGAATAAGTGAGTGAGAGGGGGAGTGAGCGAGCTCAATGGAGCCGTATTGTAACTGCTGCAAATGGCGGCAATGCAGGCAGGAGCCCAATACAAATGGGCAGCCTGCAACTTGGGCAGAAATAGAATGAGCGAGTGAGAGAAAGGGAGTGAGCGAGCTCAACAGAGCATTGTCAGGACTGCTGCAGATTCCTTTCTGGGCAGAAAAAGGCACCAACAGAGGCAGGAGTCCAGTACAAAAGGGCAGGCTGCAGCGTCAGGAGAAACAGAATGAGGGAGTGACACAGGGGGAGTGAGCGACCTCAACAAAGCTCTGTCGGGACAGCTGTGGATTTCTTTGTGGGTAGAAAAAGGTGCCAACGCAGGCAGGAGCCCAGTACAAAAGGGCAGCCTGCAGCGCCGGGAGAAACACAATGAACGAGTGACAGAAAGGGAGTGAGCAAGCTCAATGGAGCTCTATCATGACTGCTATGGATTTGTTTGTTGGCAAAAAAAGGCGGCAACGCAGGCAGGAGCCCAGTACAAAAGGCCAGCCTGCAACCCCGGCAGAAACAGAACAAGTGAGTGACAGACGGGGAGTCGGCAGGCTCAGCAGACCTGAGTCAGGAATGCTGCAGATTTTTTTGTGGCCAGAAAAAGCCACCAACAGAAGCAGGAGCCCAGTACAAAAGGGCAGCCTGCAGCGCCAGGAGAAATGGAATGAGCGAGTGGGCGTGAGCCACCTCAACGCAGCTCTGTCAGGACACCTGCAGATTTCTTAGTGGGCAGAACAAGGTGCCAATGCAGGCAGGAGCCCAGGACAAAAGATCAGCCTGCAGCACTGGGAGAAACAGACTGAGCGAGTGACAGAGGGGCAGTGAGCGAGCTCAACACACCAACACAATCAACATTTGGCATTGACAAATGCATTATTTTTTTGTTTAACCAGAAGTAGCACACTAAGCTGAAAGCTTTTTTACAGGAGCGACCTGGGAGCATAGGGAAGTTAAGTAACTTGGTCAGGGTCACACACTATGCAAGTGGAAGCTGTGGGATTCAAACTCAAGTCTGGTCTGCTGGATGTCACCAGATTTGCAGCTCAGAGCCTTAAACCACTGTGCTATACTGCCTTCTCACACAGGCATTGAAAATAGATTCAGCTAAAATTGAAATTACAAAAGTTTATAGATGGGAATCTGAGCGAAAAAATAGACAAGTGGATATAATGATCAAACACTCTAATCTGGCTGATTTAATACTTCAGAAGGCAACTGTTTTAGATAAAACAGGCCTGTACACAGTAGACAGTGAGTTAATATATCAAACTAAAAATAGTCTCAGGGATAAGATTGATGACAAAGTGACAAACACTGTCTTTCTGTATGGCATGACTAGAATTTAAAATGAAAATAACAACAAACTTAAGCAGATATTTATAAATCTGATAGAACAGTTACTCAGTATATCCACATAAAATTGGGATGCTATATTGGTTTCCAGAAATGGAACTGATCTAGAATGTGATCAAATATTGATAACAGTACATTATCAGAGTCTGTTTGATAAAATACTGGGCAGTGCAGGCCTTTTAGACACCATGGGCCTGCACTTAGTCCAGTCTGTGACATGTATCCCAGAGGTTATACATGAGATCAGGACCGATGAACAGAAAATAGTTAGAGAACATAGAAATCATTTCTGTGTGGAAACATTGTATAAGGTTACTACTTCGAATAGATTTAAAGTATCAAATCAAATCAATCTTTATTTATATAGCGCCTTTCAATATCAAGGCACCGTACAAAATATAGCCACAATATACAAATTACAATAATATAAATGTAAAATTCAGTCTGGGAACACCTGAGAAAATAAATAAGTTTTCAACATAGATTTAAAACTGCTGAGGGTCAAGCATTCCCTTAACTGACGAGGCAGAGAATTCCACAGGGTCGGTGCTGCAAAAGAAAAAGTACAATCTCCAGATGTTTTTAGACGAACCCAGGGAATTTCTATCAATCCCTCACTGGTGGATCGGAGAGGACGACTGGGGGTGTAGGGAACCAGGCGATCTTTCAGGTAGTCTGGACCCTGTTTGTGTAGGGCTTTAAAGGTAAGCAAACCTACCTTATAGGTGATTTGCCACTGAACCAGCAGCCAGTGCGGTCCACGCAGCACAGGAGTTATGTGACTGGATTGAGAGGTACCAGTCAACAGCCTGGCCACAGTGTTCTGCACTAACTGCAAGCGGTGGATATCAACCCCAGACAGCCCTAGGTAAAGGGCATTGCAGTAGTCAAGACAGGTGATAATGAAGGCATGAACCTATGTTGGAATGTCACACGGGGGGAACCAGGTGTTTCACGTGGGCGATATTCCTCAGATGATAAAATGAAGACTTAACTTAAGTATTACTGTATATCTGTCAAGTAACTGACAACCAAAAAAACAACTGATGAATAGTACTCAATGTGAAAATGAATATACTTTCTTTGCCTGGAATATGTCAGGACTACATGCAAAATTTTCAGACAAGGATTAGTTAGACTTTATGGATAAACATACCATAATGTGCTTACAGGAAACTTGGCACTCACCAGATAGTGATGCAGCATGGAATGGGTACCAAGGGTACCATGTACCAGGACAGAAACTTGTGAAGTCAGGAAGACACTCAGGGGGCTTAGTCACTTGGGTGAATCTGGATAAACATATTGGGACGGAGTTAATATTTTCTAACCTAAATATGATAGTAATCTATGTTAAGTTTTATTATAGAAACATAGAATTTGATGGCAGATAAGGACCGCTTGGCCCACCCAGTCTGCTCATTTCCCTACCTAATGGATAAGCTGCAGATCCTAGTCTACCAACAGCCTACTTCTTCCTACCCCCATCCCCTAGAATTGCTTTATGACTGTCCCATGCATTCTTGAATTCCACCACTGTTTTTGATTCCACAGCCTCCTCAGGAAGGCTGTTCCATGCATCCACAACCCTCTCCATGAAAAAATACTTCCTTACATTACCTCTGAGCCATCCCCCCTCTATCTTCAAATTGTGCCCTCTTGTTCTTACGCACCCCTTTTTCTGAAAGATGCTACCCTCTTGGACTTCGTTGATTCCCTTGAGGTACTTGAAAGTTTCTATCATGTCCCCCCTCTCCCTCCTTTCCTCGAGGCTATACATATTAAGCTCCCTAAGTCTCTCTTCATATGTCTTCTGGTGCAGACCCTGCTCCATTTTAGTTGCCCTTCTCTGGACTGCCTCCATCCTGTCTATGTCTTTGTGGAGATTGGGTCTCCAGAACTGCACACAGTACTCCAGATGGGGTCTCACCAGCTGTCTGTACAGAGGCATAACAACTTCCTGTTTTCTACTGGTGATACCCCTCCCTATGCATCCCAGTATCACCCCAGCCCTTCTTGCTGCCCTCTCACATTGCTTGCCCACCTTTAGGTCATCTGATATGACTACCCCCAGGTCCCTTTCCATGTTTGTTGTTGTTAGCATCTTACCCCCCATTGTGTACTCTTCCCCTGGGTTTTGTTTCCCAGGTGTATTACTTTGCACTTCTTAGCATTGAATCTAAGCTGCCATACACTTGACCATTCCTCTAACCTTGCCAAGTCCCTTCTCATCCTTTCCATCCCACCTTGTGTATCAACTCTGTTGCAGATCTTTCTGTCTTCTGCAAAGAGACGTACTTTTCCTTCCAGTCCCTCTGCAATGTCATTTATAAAGACATTAAATAGGACCGGTCCTGGTACTGAACCCTGCAGTACCCCACTAGTAAACCCCCTTTCTCCAGAGTGGACTCCATTTACTATTACCCTCTGTGTCCTGTTCTCCAGCCAATTCTTTACCCAGGCTGTCATCTTGGGACCCACTCCCAGGCTGGCGAACTTGTAAATTAATCTTTCGTGTGGGACTGTGTCAAATGCCTTGCTAAACTCTAAGTAGGCCATGTCCACAGCCTCTCCCTGATCTACTACTTTGGTCACCCAGGCAAAGAAATCTATTAGATTCATCTGACATGACCTTCCAGCTGTGAATCCATGCTGCCTTGGGTCCTGCGCCCCTCTGGCCTCTAGGTACTCAACAATTCTTTCCTTCAGAAGTGATTTCATCATTTTCCCAATCACTGAGGTTAAACTAACAGGTCTGTAGTTTCCTGCTTCTGCCCTGCTCCCACTTTTGTGAAGTGGAATAACATCTGCCCTCCTCCAGTCTTCAGGTACCACCTCATCCTCCCATGATTTGTTAAAGAGAGTAGTCAGTGGTATCATTAGTTCTACCCTTAGTTCTTTTAGAATTCTGGGATGAATCCCATAAGGTCCCACTGCTTTGTTCACCCAGAACCCTTTCTTCTGTGAATGGGCTGGTATCAACCCCCACATCCAGAGTGTTTCTCTTGTTTGGTTTAGGTACCTCCCCCTCTTCATTTGTGAATACTGAACAAAAACATTTGTTTAGTATCTCTGCCTTTTCACGGTCACCCTCTGCCCACCCCCTTCCCTTTATTAAGCCTCACTATCCCTGCCTTGGTCTTCCTTCGCTCTCCCTGATGTACCTATAAAAGGTTTTATCCCCTTCTTAACCGAGTTGGCTATCTTTTCCTCAGTAGAAATTATGTGTTATGAATATTTATATACCTCCATCAACTTCAAAATTTTATTCAGAAGGAGTTTGGGAAACTTTGGATAACCAAATATCTAAGTTCTGGTTTGCTTTTATATAGAAACATAGAATTTGACGGCAGATAAGGACCACTTGGCCCACCCAGTCTGCCCATTTCCCTACCTAATGGATGAGCTGCAGATCCTAGTTAACCAGCAGCCTACTTTTTCGTACCCCCGCCCCGAGATTTGCCTTATGACTGTCCCATGCATGCTTGAATTCCACCAGTTTTTGACTCCACAACCTCCTCCAGAAGGCCGCCATACATCCACAACCCTCTCTGTGAAAAAATACTTCCTTACATTACCTCTAAGCCACCCCCCCATCTTCAGATTGTGCCCCATTGTTCTTGCACACCTCTTTTTCTGAAAGATGCTACCCTCTTGGACTTCGTTGATTCCCTTGAGGTACTTGAAAGTTTCTATCATGTCCCCCCTCTCCCTCCTTTCCTCGAGGCTATACATATTAAGCTCCTTAAGGCTCTCTTCATATGTCTTCTGGTGCAGACCCTGCACCATTTTAGCTGCCCTCCTCTGGACAGCTTCCATCGTGTCTATGACTTTGCGGAGATTGGGTCTCCAGAACTGCACACAGTACTCCAGATGGGCTATCACCAGCTGTCTGTACAGAGGGGAAGGAAACATATTCAATTCAGTGCTTTACAGTAACTGGCAATTGCTATTTTTCTTTTAAACTTAGATTGTGGGCTTTTAGTGACACTGTACTTTCTTTGTTGTCTTTACTTAGAATTGTTTTTGGGCTGTTGAAAATTTAAAATGTAGTGGTGGTGTATTTCTTTGCTGTCTTTAATTGCTGCAAATTTAGTCTTGGCTTCTCTGACTTGCCCTGTAGTTTGGGTGAGGGATGTTAATTGTCTGGCCTCTGACCTCAGCTACGTGATAACTGGAGGTGAGGCTTAGTCAGAGTTGAGGTAGCAATAGCAAGTGAGTTTTATATTCTCAGAAGAAGCCAGAAGGGGAAGGAAATGTGTTCAATTCAGTGCTTTACAGTAACTGGTAATTGCTATTTTTCTTTTAAACTTAAGATTGTGGGCTTTTAGTAACACTGTACTTTCTTTGTTGTCTTTACTTAGAATTGTTTTGGGGCTATTGAACATTTAAAACGTAGTGGTGGTGTATTTCCTTCCCTCCCCTTCCCCCAACTCTTAATTACATGCCCTGTTAAATCTGATTGACAGGAGCTAAATACAGGGTATAGGAAGGGGTGTGGAGTAGGAGGGGTATAAGGGTGAAGAAGTCCACCCTCAGCATGACAAGTGTTTTGATTCATTTATTTATTTCTTGGTTTATTTTCTTTTTTTAAAAAGAAAAGTATCTGAGGATCAGTGGCCTGATTTTTAGGACAGTAAATTAATAAAACGGGAAATAGGAGAGCTTCAGTAGCAGACGAGTAGTGGAATAGCAGTATAATTGCAGTATAATGTAGGGAGTAGTGCAGTGCAGTGGCTGTGGGACAGCCATATTCAGGCAGACCTTTGGGACATTGAGGTGCTGCCCTATATGCATGCATCTTTCTGGACTGCGGGATGAGGTAGCCAGACTCAGAGTGGAAGTAAACTGGGTCAGGAGTACCATCACCCCTATCCAGAGACCACCCAGTCCAATGCAAATGCCTCAAAGGATGCCGAGAACGAGGAGCACTTGGAAGACAGTGGGCTCAGAGAGGGTTAGAGCGGTCAGGCAGAGGCACATCCCAGATCCTATTCCACTTAAGAACTCATATGCCACACTGGCAAACGGGGACAACCAAATAGAGGTACCCAGAGAAGTGGAAGGAAAGGATGTGGAGGTTAGCCAAGGAGGTGACCTCAGCGGGGAAAGCAGTGGACCCCAGAGGAGGAGGAAGTGAATCCTGGTGGGGTACTCCATCATAAGAGGGATCCAGCTAGGAACACAGGAGGGGGAGGACAGGGAGGTGAGGTGCCTACCAGGTGCCACAGCATGGCGGGATGGAAGTAAGATCCTGGGAATCACTGTGAAGGCAAGATGGGAGGGTGAGCTGGATGTCATTATCCACCTAGGTACTAATGACCTGGCAAATGGGGAGCCAAAGGAAGTTCAGGAAGAGTTTAGGAAATTGGAGAGGGTCTCAAGCAAGTAGCTACTTCTGTCACTTTCTCAGAAGTACTACCCACGTAGAGGCAAGGGGAGCATAGGGTGCATGCACCAGGAACTTTAACTCATGGTTGAAGAACTGGTGCTGTGAGGAAGGGTTTGGATTCATTGGTGACTGGGGACCCACCTGGAGGGATGGAGGTTTGTTCAAGCCTGACGGCCTGCATCCATCCTGGAGGGGAATCCAAGCACTCAATGATAAGTTTAAATGCTGCATTGACAAGCATTTAAACTAGCAAAGGGGGGTGGAAGGCCAGCAAGGAGGGTACCTACTTGCTTATCCCCTCACAGCTAGCAGTAGAACCAGTGAACCAGAGGAGTGGCTATCTCTACAAAGCAGTGTGCAAACGATGGAGATTAGCACCCAAGAGGTGGATAGGCAGAAAAGGGGCAAAATACAGCAGAATGGCAGACAGCAAGGAGAACCAGGAATAAAGGACAACCAAAGAAGGGGCTGGAGTAGAACAATGAAACAGTCTAGGGAGGCCAAAACATGGAAAGCCATGTGTGCAAATGCCAGGAGCCTTAGCAACAAGATGGAAGATCTGGAGGCTGTCATGGTGCAGTCAGACCTGGACATTGTGGCCATCACTGAAACCTGGTGTAATGATAACCACGACTGGGAGATGGCCATACCTGGCTACAACAAATTCAGACGAGACAGGGCAGGCAGGAAGGGAGGAGGAGTGGCACTGTATGTAAAAAATGACATAAGGGCCACAGAGATCCAGGAGGAACAAAAAGGAGGGAGAGATACTGTGGGTTAAGCTGGAAAGGAAAATGGGGCCAGCCATCCGCACAGGTGTGGTCTATAGACCATCAGCCTAGGAGGAAGAAACAGATAGGGAGCTGATGCTAGCCATCCAAAGGATAGCAGACAAGGGTGAGGTAGTACTGATTGGAGACTCCAATATTTCAGACGTGGACTGGAGCATCCCAGCAGCAGCATCAACTAGGAGCAGATTTATCCTGGACTCCCTTCAGGGTGCCTTCCTCGAGCAACTGGTAATGGAACCAACTCGGCAGAAGGCAATACTGGACCTTGTGCTCACAAACAGGGACAGTGTGATGGGGGTAACAGTGGGGGAGCACCTGGGGAACAGTGACCACCAGTCATTGTGGTTTGAAATCACAGAAAGAGCAGAACCAAACCACACAAAAACACGTATCCTGGATTTTAGGGGGGCAGACTTTGGGAAAATGGGGAGATACTTGAAAGAGGCATTAAGGGGAATGGGGCAGGAATCAGGGGTTGAGGAACAGTGGGCAGTATTTAAAATGGGGATTACAAGAGCAACAGAATTATGCATTAAGCAGGTTAGCAAAAGGAAAAGGAAGAGGAGACTATTATGGTTTTCCAAAGAGGTAGCAAGGAAAGTGAACGCCAAAAAGATTGCATTCAGGTAATACAAAAAGACACAGGCAGAAGGGGATAAGGAGAAGTACCAGGAGAAGCAAAGGGAGGCAGGGAGGTCAGTAAGGGAAGCCAAAGCTCAGACAGAAGAACACATTGCAAAATCAGTGGGTAGAGGGGACAAAACCTTTTACAGGTTCATACATGAAAAAAGAAAGGCAAAGGGAGGGATAGTGAGACTGAAGGGGGAGGATGCAGGCTGCGTGGAGGATGACAACAGAAAAGCTGACATATTGAACAGGTATTTCTGCTTAGTCTTTACTGAGGAAGAGGAGGGTAATGGGTCTGAAGGGAGTACAAGGGGTGAGAATGATGCAGAAATGGACACAAGCCCCTTTACACGAAAAAGAATCCTGAAGGAACTGGAAGTAATAAGAGTTGATAAAGCAATGGAGCCAGATGGGGTGCACCCCAGAGTCCTAAAAGAACTAAGAGAGGTGGTGGCTGAACCTCTGGCTATCATGTTTAGCCAATCACTGGAAACAGGGGAGGTACCCAAAGACTGGAGAATAGCAGATGTAGTCCCTTTATACAAAAGTGGGAACAAAGAGGAAGCAGGGAACTACAGACCAGTCAGCCTCACCTCGGTAGTGGGGAAAATCATGGAAGCACTACTGAAGAAGAGATTGGTGGAACATCTGGTTGTCAATGGACTAAAGGACCCAAGGCAGTATGGTTTCACCAGGGGAAGGTCATGTCAGACCAACCTCGTTGAATTTTTTGACTGGGTGGCTAGGGAGGTGGATCGGGGAGGGCAGTGGACATGGCCTATCTGGACTTCAGCAAGGCCTTTGACACTGTGCCACATAGAAGACTATTACACAAACTGGGGAGTATGGGTGTGGGCAGGACAGTAGTGTGGTGGGTAGGTAACTGGCTGTGCGGCAGGACACAGAGGGTGGTGGTAAATGGCTGTCACTCCACAGAGGGAAGAGTGACCAGTGGGTACCACAGGGATCAGTGCTGGGACCGGTTCTATTCAACATCTTCATCAGTGACATTCGCGAGGACCTAGAAGGCAGAATTTCACTGTTTGCTGATGATACAAAGCTCTGTAACAGAGTAGACACACCAGAGGGTGTAGACAGAATGAGAAGGGACCTGCAGAAACTTGAAGAATAGTCAGGGTTTGGCAGTTGAAATTCAATGCAAAGAAGTGCAAGATAATGCATATGGGGCACAAAACCCTGGCACAATATATCAGTTTGGGGTGAGGATATAGCATGCACCAAGCAGGAAAGGGATCTTGGGGTTATCATCTCTGATGACCTCAAGGTAGGGAAACAGTGTGACAAGGCAGCAGGTAAAGCAAATAGGATGCTGGGATGCATAGGCAGGGGCATCACCAGCAGGAAAAGGGAGGTCATAATTCCACTATACAAGACACTAGTGAGGCCTCACCTGGAGTACAGTGTACAGTTCTGGAGACCTTACCTATGTAAGGACATAGACAGGGTAGAGAAGGTTCAGAGGAGGGCAACAAAGATGGTGCATGGATTGCATCGCAAGTCCTATGAGGACAGGTTGAAGGAACTGAACATGTACTCCTTGAAGGGGATATGATAGAGACATACAAGTATCTTACAGGAGGAACAGGCAGGAATACAGTATTTTTAAGCAAAAAGATGTTTCAGGACTAGAGGGCATGGGATGAAGTTGGAGGAAGGACGATTCAGAGGAACATGAGGAAGAATTTCTTCACAGAATGGGTGGTGGACAAGTGGAACACCCTGCCAGAGGAAGTGGTGGGGCTGAAACAATCACGGGATTTAAGAATGCATGGGATAGACATAAAGAATTCTGGAGGTCAGGGGTAAGGGGCAATAGACTTCTAGGAAAACATAAACTGAACTTACAAGCTCGAATGGGCAGACTGGGTGGGCCATAAGCCCCTATCTGCCGACACTGTCTATGTATCTATGTTTTCTACTGGTGATGCCTCTCTCTATGCATCCCAGTATCCCCCCAGTCTTCCTTACTGCCCTCTCACATTGCTTGCCCACCTTTAGGTCATCTGATATGACTACCCCCAGGTCCCTTGCCATTTTTGTTGTTGCTAGTATCTCACCCCCCATTGTGTACTCTTCCCTGGTTTTTGTTTCCCAGATGCATTACCTTGCACTTCTAGCATTGAATCTGTTCCATACATTTGACCATTCCTCTAACCTGCCAAGTCCCTTCTCATCCTTTCCATCCCACCTTGTGCATCAACTCTGTTGCAGATCTTTGTGTCATCTGCAAAGAGACATACTTTTCCTTCCAGTCCCTCTGCAATGTCGCTTATAAAGACATTGAAGAGGACCGGTCCTAATACTGAACTCTGCGGTACCCCACTAGTAACCCTCCTTTCTTCAGAGTGGATTCCATTTACTGTTATCCTCTGTGTCCTGTTCTCCAGCCAATTCTTTACCCAGGCTATCATCTTGGGGCCCACTCCCAGGCTGGCTAACCTGTATATTTGTGGACCCCAATAGGGAATGGGAAACCCAGCCAGCAGGAAAGATGCATCTGATCTACAGGGGTAGCGGCTGAGCCATGGACAGATATGTGCAATGTTTACTGGGGATCTCACCAGACTTCTTGTCTGGTCTGTCCCCCTGTTTGTTACCCCCTTGTTGGCCATCTCCCTTCTTAAAACCCGCTGCACTGTGGCATGTGTTGATCTTATGCTCCCCTCTCCCCACAGTTACTGCACTTGTGCCTGTACCTGCAGAAATCCCGAAAACATTTGTCTGAGTTATACTGCTGGCAAGTCCTCTTCTGTCCCATCCAAGGGCGTAGCTACCGATACGCCAGACACGCCATGGCGTGCTGCTGCAGATCAGCGGGTAGCAGGCACCAGCTGGTCTCTCTGGCGTTGCTCTGTATTCCTCTGTTCGTTTGTTTGCTTTTCGCGGGCTTTCCCGGCCACTCTTTGTCCATGTTTTTAGGTTGTAGGGGTTGGGGGTGGAGTCAGCTTAAGTACAAGTCCGATCGGACCTGATTGAGAAATATGCTGCTGTGTCTCAATCAGGTCCGCTTGCAGAAAAGAGGCGTGGTAGTGGTGTAGTAAGGGCGGCTAGGGCGGGCCTTTAAATGCCCCTGCCAACGCTGTGCTCTTTCTGTTTTTTTTACCTTGCGACTGGGAGAGGACAGGTCAGGATGAAGTCAGGACATAGTGCAGCAGTGGAACATCGGATTTGGGATTTATTGTACTGGAGCTGTCCGCAGCCGGAGGATTGAGTACATTTTCGGGAAGGTTCTCGTGTGCTGCCTGCAGATCAGTGGTTTTTGTTCATCGTCTAAGGGCGACTGCTGCCTGAGAAAGTAAATTTCGCCGCCAGAGAGAGTGCGACTAGCAAGGATTCCTTCCCAGAGTCTCTAGAGAGCCAGCTTATAAGTTGCTTGTACTTGCGTAACATTGTTGCAACCAACGGAGTCGGGACTCGGGCGAGGAAAGTTAAGACACTCCTGACAGTCATCATACTGAGCTGAGCTGTCTGCTGAGGCACTGCAGGTGAGTCCTTTAATCTTTTAAGGGATCATGACTTGTTTGGATTCTGGAATAGATTTAGGGCAGTGGGCACCTAATTGCTGGCTTGCTCCTAATCTTGAGTCATTCACCTCTGAAAACTACTTCAAGTTAGTAGTCTGGCCCTTTGTTATTATGCATTTGATCCCCTTCCCCCCAATATCCTGGAGTAAAAACACCCTTTTTTGGCAGTCTAGTGATTACTGGGGTGCAGATATGCTTTCTGTGTGTGGTACATAGCACTACCCCGGCCCCCCCCCAAGCACAGACAGCAGTTGCTGTCATGGAACCATACTGAATATGGTATGCTCATGCTTGCAGAAGAGGTGCACGCCCCTTTCTGATGGTGTGGCAGGAGCAACCTTAGTTGCCTGAACTGGACAGCAAGGCACAATCAATTGTTCCATGAGTTGATGGTGCAGGCCTGAGTTGTGAGAGCAGCAAAGTTTGCAAAAAGGTTCTGGATAACAGAGCCAAGAAGTTTCCGAATAGTTACAATGCAAACAGTTTTTCCATAATGGAGCTTACGTACTACAGTACATACACTAATTCCAGCCCCATGTGTGCTAGGACGAGCCCTCCTTCACTGAACTGTACCCCATGATTGATTCCCATGGCTGCTAGAATTCTGTGTGTGTGTGTGTGTGTGTGTGTGTGTGTCTGTCTGTGTGTCTGTCTGTGTGTGTGTGTGTGTGTGTGTGTGTGTGTCTGTGCGTGTGTGTGTGTGACTGGCTACCTTGATGTGGTACAGAGGCTTGTCACAATGCAATATTGTAACCAAAAGCCAGTCTGTTAGTCTGAAACCTGTTGGTATGGTGGGAATGGACCTCTTTGGGACTGGCTACCTTGATGAGGCATAGGGTGGTCACGGTAAACTATTGTAACCAAAATCCAGCCTGTCACACCTTTTGGTGGTGTGGCTAGTGGTGTGCTGGTGTATAATACAGAAAATAACGCATTGGGTGACGGGGTATGGATGGGGGAGGGGTAGCTCACCCTAACTGGGGGGGGGGTAGCAGTGACTCCACACTTGGTGTGCAGTTCAGAAATTCCTGGCTACACCCCTGGTCCCATCCATGGTGTTTTAGCCACCATGTGGCTGCTGGCCGTGTAAGCCACATTAGCTGGTTTCACCCGGGTCATGTGCCTGCACCATAGATCATGGTCAATCTTATCCCACCTCATGTCTGACATCCTGGTTAATCTCATCCTGAACAGCTCCTTGTACCTTAACTACGCATTGCCCTCAATAGCTAAATGAGCTGTCTTTGTATTGACCCTGTATTTCAATAGTTGCCCAATCTTATGGGGGAACTTGATGCAATTAATGTTAATAAAAATGTCAAAGGCTGCCGCTCAATTCTCAAATGTACGGAGCACCCTGAGCTTATGCAGTTTCTCCTGCTTTACATTGTCTTTATCCCCTGAATCTGGTAACTCTCTGTGGAGTAGCTCAAAGATTTCTATATACTCTCCCTTCCATATTTTCTCTCTTATCGCTGTGGACAGGTGGGTGTCCATTGGGTCATTCACCACCATGTAAGCCCAATGCTTTGACCCCACCTGAGCTGGTGGCAGGGGAACACTGGGCCCTGTAACTTCTGGCATTACTGGTTGCTGGACTGGTGCCGATGCTGGGTCCACTTGTGGCACCTTGCTCCCTGTCGGCTGTAAGCCCGCTGAGCCATCGTCCCATACCTGCCTCACCATGGAGTTGATCATGGGCTGAGTGGCATGTAATGGCCCTTCTATCCCTGCACCTCTGTGGACAATGTTGGGTGGTGGAGCAGCTATTTGCCAACTCCAGCTTCCTTCCGGTGTCCCCTGGGTCTCGCTGGTTGTGCCCTGACATGCATTGCCACCTGCAACCAGTCGGGTCCCCCAAGTTCCATCAGACGCCTTAGCACCTCTGTGAATTCTGCAGTGGGTTGGTCACTCAAGCTGGGGTGTTGTGAAGCATCTTCCCCACCACACCCTTGCTCATTGGATCGCCCCTTGGAACACATCCCCTTATGGTATGGACTTCTCTGTCCCTAAAGTAATGCTGAGTAGAAAAGAACAAAAAGGGGTTTAAAACATACAGGTCCTGAAGAATTTTGTAATGATGGTGCCCCCCACCCCCTTGCAGGTGCGCATGCCTGCCAGCTGTTTCCCTACCCTGGATATCTCTCTCTCCCACCCTCCCCCACTGCCGCCCCTCCGAAGTATTGGCAATGTCTTTCTGCCGAAAATATAGCTAACCTGTGTTCCCGATTTATTCCTTCATTTCTTTCTTTTTTTTTTTATTCCCGGCATGTGGAGAGTAGTCAGGATCCATCGCTGCATTTAAACTTATTTATTTACACATGCAATTGTAGATCTGAATGGTGCTTTTCTTTTTTTGTATAAAATATAACCTTTTCTTTGTTTGTTTTTTAATTAGGAGCCTTCCTAGCTTAGAAGCCACTTGTGGTGGTGGAAGGGAGGCACGATTGAGGTGGGGATATGGTGAAAAAAACCTCCACCCCACCCTAGGCCTCCCGGATAATGCACGTGTACGGGCAACCTCGAGAAACTTTGTAAGGCCCAGGTAATATGGCTGCCCAAATCTCGCGTGACCTCGCGAGAGTAGGAGGGCCCTATATCTTGCTATCTTTGATGTATTGCTTGGTTCACCAGGCAAAATGGCCGCCTAAATCTCGCGCGATGAGCTCACGAGAGTAGGAGCCTAGCATACCCAGAATGGATTTACTTCCTCTCCGAATGTCAATGTAGTGGTGAGTCGTGCTTGTCCGTTCTGCGCATCGTATCTGATTTTAACAGTTCTGAAACTGTTCAATGCTGCAAGGGTAAAGGTCTAGGATACCCACCCCCACGACCTCTATCGCTGCTACGGGATGGCGGTAGCCTGGAAACATCACCCGGTCATGCAGCAGTACTACCACTCTGGTACAAGCAACAACTAAGGAGAAATCCGTGGAACCTAGGTACGCGCTGATCGGTGAGTCACTGGCGGTGCAGTAACAGCGAGAAGGAAGGGCATACCTTCCAAGGGAGCTCTGAAGTTTTGCTGGATTATTTTAGTAATTTTGCTGGAGCAAATAGTTTATATGAAAGCCGGGGGCTGGGGGCCGCCAGGCCCCCTGAAGCTCTGGGGTGTTAGTTCAAGTTTATTGCAGGAAAGACTCCGTTGAGCAAGCTCATTCACAAGGAGGTCCTGAGACACATACACATACAGTTCGCAGTTACATAGACCGGAAATATAAAATGTAGAACAACAAAGAAAAAAATATATAATATAAGAGGTATACACAATAGAAGTCCTTATGCTATATATGCAGTACATTCCAGCTTTAACCTTGCCCTAAATTATGCAACACATTTCAGCTTAATAAGTAGAGGGCCAGTTGGTACCTAGGAAGTTGACTTGTGCTGAGGCCTAGTAGCACCTACATATGTCTTTTAATTTAGAGATCGTTAGTGTTTTGTAGGAGTTAATTGATACGATACTGGTTAGCTTCAGCATGGCTTGTAGTTGGTTCCAAATGTTTGGGAGGGCGAATGAGACAGCTCTTTGGCCAGCTGTGGTACGTGTCCTGGGAACATCTAGTAGGATAAGGTCGGATTTCCTTAGGGAGTAGGCGCTATGTGAGATGTGTATGAGAGACGTTAAATAGACAGGCAGTTGTGGAGCAGTAATTTGAGGGTCCAAATGCTAGCTTGCAGGAGGTGTCTGGTGGCAAGAGAGGTCCACCCAGCTGCTGCATAAAGATCACAGTGGTGGGTCCTGTACGCAGAGTTAGTAATGAAGCGAAGAGCATGGTGATAGAGCACGTCCAGTTTAGACAGGCTCAAGGTTGGGGAGGAGATAAAGATTATGTCGCTGTAGTCGAGCAAGGGAAAGAATGTTGCTTGGACAAGTCTTTTGTGGGTCATGAGAGAAAAGAGGGTCCTATTTCTAAAGAAGAAACCCAAGTGTGCTTTAAGCCTCTTTGATAGATCCTTGATGTGGTCGTTGAAGGAAAGCTTGTTGTCTATCCACATACCTAGATATTTAAATTTAGGTATGACTTCCAAGGGTTCACCTAGGGAGGTAACTATGACGTTTTTCGGTGGGGTAGGTAGGGCACCAGACAAGGTAAGTTTCGACAAAATCATTGTCTTTGTTTTTTTGGCATTTAAGAGAAGCTTGGCATTGATAAGGTTGCTAACTGGATAAAGTCAGCTTGGAGTGCTTCCCTGACTTCAGTTAAGGACAAGCCTGATGCGTACAAAACCGTATCGTCCGCAAAGAAATGTATGCTAGAGTTCTTTATGTGGGAGTCAAGGTTGTTGATGTACAGGGAAAAAAGGATTGGTCCTAGGATGGAGCCTTGAGGGACTCCTCTGGCAGTTGGAAGGGGGGCAGATAGTAGGCCATCAGCTTTGACTTTTTGTATCCTTCCTGTGAGATAACTGTTAAACCACTGTAAGGTAAGTGGAGTGGCGCCTATGTAGGCAAGACAGGCGATTAGGAGGTGATGGTCTACAGTGTCGAAGGCCTTACTGAGGTCTAGAAAGACTGTACCAGTAACCGTCTTGGTGTCCATAGCATGGATCCAGTCATTAGAGACTTTAGCTAAGGCTGAGATGGTACTGTGCTTCGACCTGAAGCCAGATTGGGCCGGGTTTAGGAGTGAGTGCGATTCGAGGTGATTTTTTAGTAGGTTGTATATAAGTTTTTCCAGCACTTTGGAGAGAACAAGCAAGACAGAGATAGGACGGTAGTTGTTTAAGTCACGAGATTCTCCTGATTTGAAGAGAGGAAGAATATGGGCAGATTTCCAGCAGGATGGAGCAGTGGCTGTGGTAATAGAGAGGTTGAAGATGTGAAGGATGGGGGCTGTGAGCTGGGCATAGCCTAACCTCAAGAAAAATGATTCAAGGCCATTGTCCCCTGCACTTTTCTTGGTGTCAAGGCTAAGAATTACGTCTTCGATTTCTTTGTAGCTAAACAGGCACAACTGGAAGGGATGAGGTGGAGTAGCATGCGTAGTATCTGGGCTAGGTGCTCTGTGGTGCATTTTAGAGCTTGTTTTGAACGTGTTGAACATACTGTTTGGCGGCAGTACAGCACAGTGGTTTAAGGCTCTGAGCTGGAGACTTGGATTTGAATCCTATATCCCCCACTTGTATACTGTGTGACTCTGAGCAAGTCACTTAACTTCCTTGTGCTCCCCCAGATTGCACCTGTAAACAGGCTTTCAGCTTAGTGTGTCTCACCTGGTAAAACAAAAGGTAAAAAAAAAAAAGAAAAGGCACTACACACTTCTGCTAAGAACCACATCACACCTGGCTTCATGGAAATAATCTGTTCTTTATGTAACATTTTTTGGGGATCTCTGAAGACCCATTTTATTACCCAGTTTACATACATTACTGTTTATTTCTTTATAACAAATACTACATAGTGAGGTAATCTATTGTACGCTGGTTTCCCTGAGCAGAGCCAATCATTCTGTCTTCTACACACACACACACACACTCACACTTCATAACAGCTCTTAAACTAGCAAACCATCCCCCCATTCTCTTTGTTGACAAAATTAATAGAGAGTATATATGTTTTTTTTTTTCCTTGCCCTGCACTACTGCCTTGCCAAGGGAAAGAGTGTGTGTGTGTGGGCGGACACCTAGAGGGTGCCACTGGCTCTGCCACTCTGTATCCTGGAACCCCTTTTACCATCATACATCCATGATTGCCAAGGGCGAGGGCAATCTTTTTGTGGCACCACTTTAGGGCACTACACCATGTAACAACTCGGCTGCTCTTGAGTCCTCCAAGACCCTCTTGAATGGAGACGCACCAAAAAGAAGCAAGCATGCTGAGCAAAAACCTCAAAGTTAATGTGTGACATACCTTGTTGGGCTTCAGAGCCCATTTTCATGTGGGGGTGACAGTCAATCTGTGCCAGAATTACAAAAGTTAGTAATAGTTACTGCAGCCACACCAAAGAGCAGGGTCATTCTCGGTGCACTGGAAGAGTGTTGGACTTTAGGAGGGCTGACTATGGCAAAATGGGAGAGTGCCTCAGAAAAGTACTAGCAAACAGGCAAGAAGGAGGGGTGGAGAAACAATAGGGAAAAATCAAAACTGCCATCAGAGGCAACAAACCTTTGTGCAAAGCAATTCAACAAAACAAAATGAAAGAAAAAGCCACTATGGTTCTCAAAAGAGGTGGAAGGAAAGGTTAAGGAGAAAATGACAGCATTCGGGAAATATAAGGAAACACAGAAGGAGCAGGACACAGAACTATATCAGTTAAAGCAGATGGAGGCAGGGAAGGCAATCAAAATAGCAAAGGCCCAAACTGAGGAAAAGATAGCCAACTCTGTTAAGAAGGGGGGATAAAACCTTTTTTAGGTACAGTAGGGAGCGAAGAAAGACCATTAGAGGGATATGAGGCTTATTAAAGGGGAGGGAGCGTGGGTAGAGGGTGACAGTGGGGAAAAAAACAGGGATGCTGAAAGAATATTTCTGCTCGGTATTCACAAAAGAGGGGAAGGTACCTTAACCAAACAAGAGAAACACTCTAGATGGATATGGGGGGGGGGGAATACCAGTCCATTCACAGACGAAAGGTTTCTGAAAGAACTTTTCAAACTGAAGGTGGACATAGCAATGAGGCCGGATGGATTCACCCCAGATTTGTGAAAGAACTAAGGGTAGAATCAGTGACACCACTGACTACTCTCTTTAACAAATCATGGGAGGATGGGGTGGTACCTGAGGACTGGAGGAGGGCAGATGTGATTCCATTTCACAAAAGTGGGAACAGGACAGAGGTAGGAAACTACAGACCAGTTGGTTTGACCTCAGTGGTAGTGAAAATGATGGAATCACTTCTGAAGGAAAGCATTGTTGCATACTTAGAGGCCAGCGGGACCCAGGACCCAAGGCAGCATGGATTCACAGTGGGAAGGTCGTGTCAGTCGGATCTAATAGATTTCTTTGACTGGGTGACCAGGGATGGGCTGCAGACATGGCCTACCTAGATTTTAGCAAGGCATTTGACACAGTCCCACACACAAGATTAATATACAAGTTAGCCAGCCTGGGAGTGGGTCCCAAGGTGGTTGCCTGGGTAAACAATTGGCTAGAAAACAGGACACAAAGGGTAATAGTAAACAGAGTCTATAGTGAAGTTACTAGTGGGGTACAGTAGGGTGCAGTACTAGGACTGGTCCTATTTAATGTCTTTATAAGTGACATTGCAGAGGATCTGGAAGGAAAAGTATGTCACTTTGCAGACGATACAAAGGTCTGCAACAGGGTTGATGCACAAGGTGGGGTGGAAAGGATGAGAAGGAACTTGGCATGGTTGGAGAAATGGTCAAATGTATGGCAGCTTAGATTCAATGCAAAGAAATGCAAAATAATGCACCTGGGAAACAAAAACCCAGGGGAAGAGTACACAGTGGGGGTGAGATACTAACAACAACAAAAATGGAAAGGGACCTGGGGTAGTTATAACAGATGACCTAAAGGTGGGCAAGCAATGTGAGAAGGCAGTAAGGAGGGCTGTGGGGATACTGGGATGCATAGGGAGAGGCAGCATCAGTAGAAAACAGGAAGTTGTCATCCTCTGTACAGACAGTTTGTGAGACCCCATCTGGAGTACTGCATGCAGTTCTGGAGATACCATCTCTGCAGAGATATAGACAGGGTGGAGGCTGTCCACAAGAGGGCAACCAAAATGGTGCAGGGTCTGCACCAGAAGACATACAAAGAGAGACTAAAGGAGCTTAATATGTATACCCTCGAAGAAAGGAGGGAAGGGGGACATGATAGAAACTTTCAAGTACCTCAAGGGAATCAACAAAATCTAAGAGGGTAACATCTTTCAGAAAAAGACGTGCAAGAACAAGGGGGCACAATTTGAAGATAGAGGGGGGATGGCTCAAAGGTAATGTGAGGAAGTATTGTTTCATGGAGAGGGTTGTGGATGCATGGAACAGCCTTTCTGAGGAGGTTGTGGAGTCAAAAACAGTGGGGAAATTCAAGAATGCATGGGACAGATATAGGGCAATTCTAGTGCGGGTAGGAGGAAGTAGGCTGTTGGTTAACTAGGATCTGCAGCTTATCACTTGGGCAAACCAGGTGGTCCAAGTGGTCCTTATCTGCCGTCAAATTCTATGTTTCTATATAGTGTCCAGTAAGGGAGGGAAGGGATTGTAACTGTGGCTGAGCCACTGGCCAACCGATCCCTTTCCACTTCCCTGTCTGCCTGCTCTCTCACATTTTGTGACATTTATCCAGGGCGAGCGTGAAGGTAAACCTCTATACAAGTCTATGGGGATCATTTCAAAATGTTTTTACAGCACATTACAACCTTGATAAAAAATGAAAGCCACTGCAGAACTGGCAGACAGGAACGTGAAAACAGATCAGCTGGTCAGTTCAGCCACAGTTATGATCCCTTCCCTCCCTTACTGTACACTAGTAACATTTGTAATTCTGGTACATATTGACTATGCCTCCACAGGGAAATGGGCATTAAAGTACAAAACTTGAAAAATTTGAATCATACTCTTACTTTAAATGCATAATACAGACCATATTGCAGCAAATGAGAAAATAAATTCGGTTGAACTTCAAAACTGGTAATGTTCTATAGTCCTTTAAATGTAAAGGAGGCATACATCATTTGTCAGACTCTAGAGATGGTACAGTAAGTACTGTATTCTCAAATGCATAATGAGAGAAGTTTTAATGATAAGACTGACTTATAGTCCTTAATGTTGCCATCTATGGAACTGGGTAAACTTGTGGGAAATCCCTTGAAAATGTAATAACACACAAGTGTCAGAATTATTTTTTATTTATTTTAATGTACTAAGATTGGTACATGACTGCCTTAGAAACAAAGCTGGAAGGGAAAGGTTTCTTCAGGTCAAAACCAACATACAGTAATACAGCACGAGCTGTTATCAGACTCACAGTAACCAACTGCTAATGTGATCTTCATTTATTTCTTTGAATAAGAAATAGTAAGTTTCATGACGATGATCTTGTAGTAGATGTGCAAATACCCTGAGAATAAATTTAATATAACATTGTGGTAGTCTTATTTCAGGAATTCAAAAGTAAACAGCAGGATTGTCAAGTGCCTGAATGCTGCATCACTGAAAGTTGCACTGAGGCATGTGACTAGGGAATGACATGCCAATGATCTTGTTCTTTACTCGTCCTCCTCAAACCTCTTGGATATCAACCTGAATCTCAATATAACTTCAGTACCTTTCAGAGCTGGCTATTGCAAAACAAGCTTGTCTTAAAAATAAAATGATGACCATGCTGTTCAGTTCAGGTTAAAAAATTCGGTCCTGCACCCAGCCATAAAGTATCAGAGCGCTTGATGGTGCTCCCCTTAACACAGTTACCTCTTTTAAATACCTAGGAGTAACCCTTGATCCTGCCTTGGATTTTGACCTGCACCTTGCCTCAGTCAATAAACCCATCCGTATTCATCTTGGGCTGGCATATAAATTGAGACATAGCCTAACATCCACGGCGAGGATGGCCATTGCACAGGGGACCTTAAGACCTAAATTGGCATTTTTTTTTTTTACTTTCTATTTTTCTGCACCTTTACTGTCTCCTAACCTCCACTCCTTCAGGCCTCCAAGGTGCTCTGCTCCCCGACCCTACCAACTGTCCCAGGGTCTTCTCCTAGAGTGCTATACTCGCTAATCCCCTGGGGCCCTTTGATGGCCCAGATTACCCCCCCCCGGGGGTGGGGTGAGAAGGGAACCCCATTACCCTCCTCTATCCTCGGGAGAGCGAGCTGCACAGCGGAGTCTGCCCTTTCCAGTCGGCAGGTGACGTAAGCAGGCATCGGCAGTCGCCATCTAGGAGGACTGAGATGTTTTTCCTCCCAGTTACACCCCGATGCTGGCGTGCAGTGAGGCAGAAGGAGTGCGAGCGCACGCCGAGACGCGCACCTGCTCCAGTCCTCTGCCAGCGTCAACCCAGTGCCATAGCATCTCCCTTGCTGCATCATCATCCCCCACGAGTTCCCCAGTGGGCGGCGGTATTGCAGCGGGGAAAGCGTCCCAACCCACCCCAGAGAAGGAGAGCAAGTCATTGGGCGCTCAATCCTTCTCCCTCCTGGCTGACCCCCGACTGACCAAGTCCACTCCCGAACCGGGGTCACTGGCGTGATGTGAGGTGTGGTGTCCAGCGCCTCAACCCTCGGCAGCATTTTTTTTTTTTTTTTTTTGACCAGTTAAGTGCACTAGATAAATTTTGCCTATTTTCAGGCACGACCCAGGGAAGGGGGATACAGATGAATATCAACCGACCTTGAACCAAATTAAGCTGTTGGTGGTATTTTTAGTGAATGGGGGGAAATTTGGCCAGGGCATTGTGGAAATTCCCCTACTCTTTTTGAGAAGTGCCATGGGATCTTTAACATCCGCCTGAACGGGCAGATGGGACTTCGGTTTAATGTCTCATCCGAAAGACTGCTCCTCAGGAGTGCAGCACCCCCCTCATGCTGCACTACAGTGTCAGTATTGGGATATTAACCCAAGTGCCTGGTGTGGGGATAGATCCCACAGCCTTCTGATCTCTCGGCCTCAGAGGCAAGTGTGCTACCTGCTGAGCCACTTGACATGGATTAATAGCCTTACCGGCAACTACTGGAGGGCTCCTCCGAAAGTGGGATGTCTGCTATAACAGCATTTGCCATTTTGCTCTGTCTTTACCCAAACTTACTCACCGGTGCACACTATACTCCATTCTGGGATGGTTTACCCCCTCAGCCTTCCGTCAGTTTACTTCCTACTGTTTTATAAAGAATATAATCTCCTCCCAGATACCTGACAAATTGGCTCTACTGCTCAAACCTGTGAACTCTTCCTACCCACTGAGATCAGCTGACAAATCCCTTCTTGTCCAACCGAAATGTAAAACCAAAATGGGGGAGAATGCTTTCTCTAGCTGGGCCCCTAAACTATGGAACTCTTTTCCACTGAGTCTAAGAATCTCTCCTTCTCTATGCAACTTCAAACAGGAGCTTCATATGACTATTCTAAGCTCTGAACCCTGCTCCTGTTCTCCATCCACCCACTCCTGTACTGGTTCCTCCTAGTAGACTACCGGCTCCAACCTCTGCTACTCTCAAACCTGCCTTGAAATCTTGCTATTTCTTCTCGTCTAACACTTACTAATTAAATGACTTATGACTGTTGGTTATTTGTACTTATATTCCTGTTTTGTTATTACATATAGATTCCTGCAAATGTACTGTCATTGCTGGAACATTTTGTATAAGTGTACTATGTCTGACTTGAGCTTGTTCCCATGATGATTTCTTATATCTACTATTGTCTACATACCCCTTGTTGTAATCACCCAGGTCGTACCTGAAAATAGGCAGCTATGCTGTCTAGTGTACCTACCCGATAAACAAAAACTAAATAAATATTATTTGGAATAGGGCACTAAAAGCCCGCATGCTTTCATTAATAGATGGGGCCCTGTTTTGGAACATCATGTGCGATTCCACCATCGAACACCAAAAATAAAACATTCAGTGGCCACTGTTACATATCAAGAAAGCAGACACTCCCTGCATGAACAAACACATAACACACATCACAGTGCACAACCGGCATGAACAAACACATAACACACATCACAGTGCACAACCGGCATTGTCCAGATACAAGTTCTCACCCACCACCCATGTGTAGTAGTGATCATACCAGCCAATACCTAGCATTTGCACAAAAAATTCATCCTCCCTATACGGGAGGACACTATTGATAGCTACTGCAGCCCTTAAAACATAATTTCTATCGATGAGAACTCTTTATCTCTCAACATCAGACTGCAGCTGTAAAGGCATCAATAAGACATTAGATTGATTCTATACAAGGTGCCAGTTTTACCTCTGCTGGCTAATTCCTCCTCAGTAGCACTGACAGTAAAAATGTTTAGATAAGTGGAAACTCTGTTCAATCAATCAATCAAAATCTTTATTTAATCAGGGGAACATCATTGAGCGTAGCTCATTTACAAGATGGACCTGAGTGGTCAAGAAGTGCAAGTATTATTACATAGACAAGAATAACATAAACAGTAGTACAATGACATAAAGTGCTAATATATAACAATATACATATACAAGGCAATATTAAAACCATTTAACCTGTAAGAAAAGGAGGCAATGGGTATAGCAGGCATAATATATAAATTATAGGTCCTAATTGGCTTTTATGAGAGTATATCAAGTGACTGGAAAAAAGAAGTAGAACTAGCATAATGGAACACGGAAAAGGGGTTGGGGGTAGGTAGGGTCGGGGATGTTGCAGTCAGCTAATGGCTCTGTTGTGGACAAACTGCCACCATGACACCACACACGCAGTCTAAAACTGCCACAACTGTAAATGGGTGGATCCTGGCAGCTATAACCTTAAATTACCCAATTAACACTCAGCTCCGTTAACGCTGCATGAGCTACTCTACCAGGGATTTTTGGCAGAAGTGGAGAACACCGGACCACCGGCATTTCTGTAAGGAATTAGCGAAGGTCACATCTGACTGATTGCACCAGTGTACATGACTGCATGACAGCGTCAGTGATAGTACCAGTATTTTTAAATGTCCACTTCAGGATTCGTGCTCTGCTGGTTGTTTTTTAGTTTGTTTGAGTTGGGGGCCTCCCTTCCCCTCCATCCCCTATCTTAAAGACACAGAGGGTGTGGGGGCACAGCCCTCCACTCAGAAAGAGTGACAGACATGATGCTACGATGTGTACTCTGCCAAAGTAAAGCTCAGTCAGTTAGGTTTTTGACTTGTTCAGTTGGGGGTTTGGCCCCTGCACCAAATGTTGAAAAATACATGGGTGGGGGGCGGCAACCCCCCCCAACTCTAACAAACTAAAAAATAACTGACAGAGCACGCATCACATAACTACCATAGGGTAACCTATTTGCATGCTGGTGTCTGATTTTTGAAACACAGTTGCACAAGTGTTTTTTGTTTGTTTGTTTTTTTGACCAGGGGAGAGACACTAAGCTGGAAGTTTGTTTACAGTGCGACCTGGGAGCACAAGGAAGTTAAATTATTTGCTCAGGGTCACACAGTATGCAAGTGGGGGCTGTAGGATTCAAACCCAGGTCTCCAGCTCAAAGCCTTAAACCACTGCGCTATACTGCCTCCTCTGGTGTTCTCTACTATCGCTGGGTTTCTCTTTAATCAATAATCAGCGATAATGTAGAATATTGGGTACACATAGGAAGCTTGCAGTAAAAGTTTTCTGAATACAGCGCTGCTTTGGTGATCTTCCTTACTTGGTTGTCAGTTTAACCTTTTTTTTTTCCCTTTACAGGTTAGTGTGGGGACGAACCTCAACCCAAATAAACTAATAAAAAGGCAACTGTACCAAATAGTGTAACTTGAGCGCTACGCTAATAGCGTAGGTCCTAGGCAAGGGTGCCATTAAAAATTCCTGTACCCAGGACACACCTTTAGGACTGTCCCCCTTAGCCTCACATCTCCTGTTACAGGTCCCCCTATGGACCCCCCAAGCCACTGGGCCCGGGACAGTTGTCCCCCATCTGCTCCCCTGGTCCTAGGCGTACCCAATATTCAACACTATCACCCAATAATCTTTATTTAGAAGCTACCTGTTATCACCAATGACATGAGCACTTTACAAGTGCCTTAGCTTGCCAAATTTGACTTCCTGACCAGAAAATAGTAAAAGCTGGCAGAAGGTAGTTGATCTCCAGCTCAGTATGCTGAGGTTATTATTGCTTGCTGGCGGTCTGAATGGTGCAGTAAATTGCTGTAGACTCCAGCAGAATGCTGGAGACTTGGAGGCCATGCCTTCAAGCACCTTGCAAGGGTTGAAATTAAGTTTTTGCAGCCACTAGCCAGCAGGGCCAGTGACTGGGAAAACCCACTAGCCCCATAAACTTTTCCACTGGCCCAGCTGATATACTTATGCTACCATCTTTGGTACAAGCCTGCAGGGCTAATTAAAGGAAAATATTACTAGACTAATACAAAATCCACCAACCTTTGGCTACTGAGCCGGTGCCAGTTTCGACCCCTGCCTCAGCGTGTGGCTTGACAGTCTGCTTGACTTCTCGGCCCACATTGATGCTATCCATGCAAAACTCCACTCTAAACTTGGTGCCTTGTACTGTAACAAAGACTGTCTACCCCTACCGGTCCACCGTGAGCTGGTCACTAAAATGGTGCTGCGAGTCTTTGACTGTTCTGACGTGGTCTGTGGTACAGCCCCCTCCACTTCCCTTTACTTCTGTGTCCATCCTCTCCCTACCTTCACATCGCCAGACACACTGCACTTCCTTTATC